>CM057830.1:88442092-89645981 GCA_030068075.1 Paguma larvata
GACATGCAGGATATAATTTTTATTCTCTAGAGTATAAAAGGAAGCCAGATTACAGTGGAATAGAAAATCCAGTGTGCTTAAAAGAAGGTTCATGGTAACCTAGGATTCCACAACTGGAAAAGAGCATTTTAATACAGTTTCAAAAAATCAAAACAGAACACTTACTACTGACTGAACCTAACTAAAGGGAATTCTGCAAGATCTATTTTGGTAAAAGAGTGACAGGTGAGAGAAGTAAAATTTAGATTAACGGAAGTTATTGACTATGCGAATAAATCTAAAAAGACATTATGGTGTTCAGTTATGCATAAAAATCACCCCAAGCATGATGACAGAATGTGGTGACATCTTGTCACGCTCATGGATTCAATACGACAATAATTCAGACAAGGTACTTCAAGGATGGCTTGTCTCTCTTCTAAGACAAGTGGAGCTTCGATTTGAAAGACTTCAATGGCTAAGGTAACTTGAAGAATTGGGGACTGAAGTTACCTGTAGTCACCTTCGCTCACATGTCTGTTGCCAGAACCATATGACTCAAAGGCTGGGCTCCTCTGGGACTGTCTTTCAAAGAGAATACGTATAGCTTCTCCATGTGTCATGGACTATTCACAGCATGACATCCGGATTGTGAGAAGTGTCCCAAGAGGGAACAGCAGGAGAACGAGTATATCAAGAGGCCAAGGGAAAGCCTGAAGACATTTCAAAGCTAAGCTGATTTGTCATAGAATGGTACGTTGACTACATCCTGGTCAAGCAAGTTAGTAACACTAGCCCATAATCAAAGGGGTGGTGAATAAACACAATAAACACCACTTCTTGATGGCAGAGTGGCAAGATCGCAATGTGCAGTGAACAATAAAAATGTCTTGTGAGGTTAAAAACAAGACAGAGTTGTAGTATATTGTAACAAGAGCATATATGTCAGATGAAAAGTTGATTGGCAGCAAAACAGAAAATCCTTGTTATTTGGGAAGAAGATAATACTATCACTTAAACGTAGAGCCTAATAAGATATAGATATGATATATATATATATATATATATATATATATATATATATATATGTTAAAATCTCTAGTGTGACCACTAGAGGAAAGGAAACAGAGTGACTATATCTCAAAATATGACAGGGGAAATTAAAAATTTGATTGAAAAGAAGGCAAAATAGGGAGAATAAAGATACAGAAAGAGGAGATAAGTAGTAGGCACAAAAAAGTTGATAGGAATATCGTATAAGTAATCATAATAAGTAAAAAAGGACAAAGAGTAGAAAAGAGTATAATAAAACAAAATTCAGCTATGTGTTGTCTACAAGATATGCACTGAAAACATCAGGATACAGAAAGTTTGAAAGTAAAAGAATGAAAAGTGCTACCAAGCAAATAAAAGAAACCTTGGGAAAGCTATATTCATATCAGACAAAATAAATTTTAATTTAAAAGGTTTGATTAGAGTTAAAAATGATCACCCCATAAAGATAAAATATTCACTTAAAGACAAAAGGATAACAATTCTAACCTTCTAACTTTGTTGCTGTATAAAAGTAAATAGAATTGATAATGGATAAGACTGATAGAGAAAAAAAACAGAAAAAAAACAGAAATAATAATAAATAACATTAGAAATAAGTTAGAGATGTTGCCGATTTAATGAGGATAAAATAGAGCTATTCTAAACTTCATTCAAGTAAGTAAAAGCCTAGAGGAAATATAAACATTCCTGGAATATATAATTTACCAATGCTGACCGAAGAAGAAATAAAGAACTGAGTCTTATAAAAAAGAACAAAATATTGAACCAATTGTTTAAAATATTCCTATAAAATGTTTGGAGTCCTAAAAGTTTTGGCTCATAAGTTCTAATAAACATTCACAGATATTTAATTACAGTCTTACACCAAACTTTCCTAGATAATGGCCCACTCACTCACCAAAATCATTTTCTATTTCTGAGCAGTCGGAAACTACATTTTCCTACCAGCTTGGATCTAGGTGGTGCTATATGACTAGTTCTCACAAATGGGATGCGAAATGAAATGATGTGTTGTCTTTGTTCCAAGTAAGTTAGGAGTGGATTTGTCTTCTCCATACCATCTTTACTTTCTTTTCCTCATCTCTTAGCCATATTTTGAAGATCAAAGCCATGTCATGGAAGAAGACTTTGTTCTTGAATCAGTGCATAGACTGTTGGATCAATACCCAAAAAGAATGTTACTTGAAGAAGTCATGACCTTTTACTGTGTTCATCCATTGAGTTTCACAAGCTAATTCTAAATGTATGTGGATGAGCAAAGGGCCACAGAAATTATTGCCCAATAGAATTTACGTAGTTGTTGAAATCCTAACAAAAACGAGCAAATCGAGGTATCTTTGAATAAAAATGTTGATACACTAAATCTATTTAAGATCCTCATACCCTACACTAAAACAATTCCTGTCCTAAGACTATACCCTAGAATAGGGCTTTCCTATCCTGAGATTCATGGATAGAATTCAAAGGTCATGTGAATTGGGATGGACAAAAATTATTTTTTTTTTATTTTCAGTAGTCCCTAAATGAAATTTAGCCTTTCCTTTGTTTATGAATGTAGACAACAAACCATAATAGTATGTGTAGTACCCATGACTTTGTCACCCAGGAAGCAAAGATATTTTCACATCACATTACGGTTATGGCAGATAACTGGGTATAAATATCCTTTATGCTCATCACTACTTCAACCTTAGATAGGTAATTAGACCAACCCCTAGATCTTGTTATTTAATGCATTAGTAAAGATATTTAATGCTGTGTAAGAAATTTATTAACATTTTCATAACTGTGTTTCCATATAATTGGCTTCTTCCGTGCATTTAAAAATTTATTCTGAGAAGCATTTGAGTAAGCTTCATCAGACTTCAAAAAAGGTCCACCACACAGTTAAAAACTCTGTTCTATGAGTCACCTGGGTGGCTCAGTTGGTTAAGTGTCTGACTTTTGATTTCGGCTCAGGTCATGGTCTCACAGTTCATGAGTTTGATCCCCACATTGGGCTCCACGGAGCCTGCTTGGGTTTCTCTCTCTCATCCCTCTCTCTCTAGCCCTCCCCCTTCTCAAAATAAATAAATAAACTTTAAAAACATTCTTTTAAAAAACCTCTACTCTAAAAAACCTCTTAGGTTCCACATATGAGTGTATCATATGATATTTGCCTTTCTCTGACTGTTTTCACTTAGCATAATACACTCTAGCTCCACCGACACCGTTGCAAATGGCCAGATATCATTCTTTCTGATGGCTGAATAATATTCCATTGTATGTTATATGCCATATAGTCTTTATTCATCAGTCAAGGACACTTATTGTGATGAGCACTGGACGTTGTATATAAGTCATCACTAAATTCTACTCCCGAAACCGATATTACATCATATGTTAACTAACTAGAATTTAAATGAAAACTTTAAACAAACAAAAAGCTCTTACTTATACATGGACGAATGTACATAGCAGGAGTATTTAAAACGGAAAAAAATATGGATAACCCAAATATCCATCAACAGTAGGATGAAAAATTGCCTTGTGGCATAGTCATACCACATATGAATATTTTCCTACAGTGAAAATGAATGCTTTACACTCAAAAATACGATAAATCCCAAGTGAAACCGGAAGTTGTGGAAGAATGGATACTTTGTGATTCTATATGTAGAAAGTAGAAAAACATGTAAAATAAAGCCTTGCTTAGGGATATAAACACTCAGGGAAGCTATAAATACACAAGAGGAAAGCTGTAATCACAAAACACAGGGTAGTGAGTTATCCCAGAGTTAGGAGGAAAAGGTATGTTAGAAAAAACTGCAGAGATAATGTTCTTTTTCTTAACCTGGGTGTTAGGTACATAGGTGATAATCATAGCATAAATCTTTATAATTTACATATATTTCTTATCCTTTTACCTGCTCAATCTTTACTGAAAGCAATACAAAAATGTATATAACTCTCCCTGCTTTGTGAAGAATGGAGTGAAGGAGATCAATAGTAGAAAGGGACAGGTTTCTAAAGAAGATGTCACAATAGTCAAGGCGAAAGATGTGGCTTGGGCTGGGGTTTTCATAGTGAGCAGACATAAAGAGAAATGGTCATTTTCAGGATTCGTTTTAGAAGTAGAAACAAGAGTGGCGTTGGGGCGGCTCAGTCTGCCGTGTGACCTACTCTTAATTTCAGCTGGGGTAATGATCCCAGGGTTGTGGGATCAAGTCTCCCCTGGGGCTCAGCATGGAGCCTGCTTAGGATTCTCTCTCTCTCCCTCTGCCCCTCTCCACTTGCTTGTTTGCTCTCTTTCTCTAAAAAAAAAAAAAAAAGAGAAGCAAGAGATGGTGTTGAAGGAAAAAAAAAAAAGAAAGAAGTTCTGAGATTTTGCTTGAGTAATTGGATGGAGGTGGAGCTATTTAAGGGATGTAGGGGAGGGGATGCAGTGGAAGGAATATGTTTAAAAGGGAAATGGAGGTTTTAGGGGCGCCCTGGGTGGCTCAGTCCGTTAGCGGCCTGACTTTGGCTCAGGTCATGATCTCTCGTTTTTTGGGTTCGAGCCCCGCATTGGGTTCTGTGATGACAGCTCAGAGCTTGGAACCTGTTTCAGATTCTGTGTCTCCCTCTCTCTCTACCCCTCCCCTGCTCCTGCTCCATCTCTCTGTCTTAAAAATAAATAAACATTAAAAATTTAAAAAAAAGGGGAGTGGAGGCTTTCAAAAATAACCCATGAAGAGAAGCATCATGTACTGAGGGGGGGTGCTAAGCGTGGGGTGAGATAAGTCACACATGGGATAATCTCCACTTTCAGAACCGATGAAGTTTATCGTGTATGACACTTTTTTGGTCCTCTGGGCAGCAAGCCCGCATCTTCTAATCTATCTTAGGGTGGTGATTTTGGATACTATGTAGCTTGAAAACTTGAAGCGAATTTTCTGGGTGGTCTATAAGCTATCTGTAGGGGTATTAATGAACACTGAACTTGCACTGGGGAAAAAAAAACCCAAGGATGAAGAGTTCTGTCTCAGAACTTAAATTCTGCGAAGTCTATCCAGTAAAAATGTCACCGGGAAGTTGTTATTTACATGTCCGCTGTATAAACAGAAACATAGGAATCATCACATCATTGAGCCAAGAGAGGATCCTGGATTCGTTGTCCGCTTTATTTTTTTTTTCCAGTTTATGTATTTATTTTTGAGAGAATGAGAGAGCGAGCGGACACAAGCAAGAGCAGGGGAGGGGAGAGAGAGACAGAGAAAGAATCCCAAGCAGGCTCTGCACTGACAGCACAGAACCTGATGAGGGGGCTCCGACTCACCAGCCGGGAGATTGCAACCTGGGCTGAAATCAAGAGTCGGAAGATTAACTGACTGAGCCACCCAGGCACACCTCCTCCCATCCCCACGTTTAAAGGTGAGGCAATCAAGGCCCCAGTTGGTAATATGACTTACTTGCTCCAGGTCTTGTAATTATTAAGTGGCAAAGTATACACTCACGAGAGCATCTGCTGATTCCTTGAGATCTTGTGTTTATTCAGTATCGTACAGTGGTTTACATGTTGACAGGAAGTACAAGCTCTTGTCTATTGGGTAATTGTACTCTAAGGACATTTACTGTAACTTTTTACATTTGCATAATGAAATCGGCAATTAGAATGCTTGCTCCAGGTAACTAAAGTAACATCACCAATGTTACAATCAAAATGAAAAGAAGGACGTGTGGTTGTTCAGACTCTTTCTCTTAAAAACATTGCAAAACGCTTCCCTATCTACCACTCACTTGCTACTTGGAACATGCTTGTAAATTGGCCGAGGCAGATTAACAATTTTATCATTTTGGAAATGAAGAAATGGAGCCAGAGACAGGTAAAGTTAGCTGCAAGAAACTATAAATAGAGCCCCATGATTCTCAAGATTTAGACATTTCGCTAATTTCTACTGTCATATAGAATTGAAATTTCCCTCAGAAAATCCCTTCATTATTGTAAAAATTATACCACAACAAGAGTGTATTCTAGGTATGATGCACAATGATACTGCTTAAAGAGAGTGTTATGTTAAATACCAGAGTTTATTTTAATGGCTCTCTAAAAAACAGATTTTTCATTCGTTCGAGAACCTTTTGTTTCCCTGTGCTATAGCCGTTTTCGAGGTAGTCCCACCAAGAAAGTTTTAACTTAAAAAAAATTCCCTGCGTAACCTCTGCAGGTTTGAAATACTATTTGAGCTGGTTATTTGGGACGGAAAATACAGATCATTTTCATGTTTTGCCTTATATATTACTTTATCGTTTCAAGTTAAATGTTCATAATCAATGTATGTATCGCTTTTGGAATCCCAAAGAGGTAGACAAAGAAGATCACTTAGAATCTTTTCACCTGGGATGCCTTCTCTAGAATTTTGTAGGAAATATCATCTTATTTCATTATAACAGCTAAATATAAGATAATGCGCTGGAAGTCACTAGATTTGAAGTCACGTAACTGCTGTAACTGTATGTAAATATTGTGGTTCATTGAATATATGCTGTCTTTTTATGCTAATATAATCATATCATTTTAGGGAAACGTCAGGACCAGGAACCCTTAATGATGCATTTCGAACCAAATGTAGTGTTTTAAATATGCAAACGTAGATATCATAAAGATTTTTCTGGGAAACATTTCTGCCAGCAATTTGGTTGTTACTTAATTTCCTCTTACATTTAATAATCACAAGGAGGATACCCATGCTTAAGATATACCCTGGCACATATATGCTAGAAAATGCAGTTAGACACATTCCTAGTTCTACAGTGTTGAATCTGAATTTCAGCCCTAAAGCTCGGTTTCAACATCTTTACACTGAGCCCCTTGAATCAATGTTTGAGCCAAGTTATTTCAAATCTTGCAGAAATGTCTGGGCTAAAGACTAGTCTCCAATGCCCTTAAAGAGAATAGCGATTTGGGGAATCACTTTATTGTGTGTAGGAAAGTCTAGAAGAGAGAATGAACACATCATAGAAGCCAAAAGCCATAGAGAAGTAGTCGTTGCCTTGATTGGGAAAGTATGTTTAGATCCTTTGTTATATAAGTGTTCTTTTTTTTTTTTTTTTCTTCCTAAGAGACACAAAATCTCATTGCTCTTCTATTGTACTTGGGTTAGACAAAATTATTTATGACACTGGTTAAAGACAGCTAAAGAAGACTTAATTCAAAGGAGAAATATCATTATAGGTGTAGGGCCCACCGCAATGGGATCTTACAGTGGGAGAGAGAGATTGGGCTCACCTCCAAATACAAGGAAAAGTAGGAATTTATAGCTGAGGAGCAGGGTGTGGTAAGTGGATGGAAAATCATTGAGAAGAAACATGATGTATAAAGGGTGGATTCTAGATAAACGGGCCTAGCTGGATTCTTACTGAAGGCAGGCTGGGGTAATTAGGCATCACCTAGGGGACAGTGGAGGGTAAGGAACCCAATTAGATATCAAGAGTGATCGAATATAAATGATGGAGGACTCTGGTTAAACTGATTTAGCAGGATTCTTACTAAAATTGGTCAATGCGCAGACAAACGCAGAAGTCCACAAGTCGAGTTCTGGTTGAAAAAGAGCTCAGAAGAGCCTGAGTAGAGTTTGGTCGAGGAGAGAATCTTAGTCATTGAACTCCTTTTTCAATTTGATTGGGAGCTCTGGGGGAGATAGGAACGAACTTTACGTTTTATGGTTGTTAAGGAAACATTGTGGCCACTCTCTCTCAGAGAGTGTTGGTAAGGAATTATAAAGCAAATAAAATCTTATACCTTTTTCAAGGCTTATGACATCTAAGTTATCCAGTCATACAATTGTTTGAAGCTCATGTCTTTTCACTACTGATAGTACTTTGCTTCCCTTTACAAGGCAACTCTGCCCCCATGGGTCTTATCTATTGTACAGTTAATCCCAAAGTTAAAAGGTAACTTTTGTAGAAAGTGAGGCACCATGGCTTGATATGTGGTAACAAGCATACAATTTGAACAGCAACGCCCCAGTAAAGCCTACCTATGGGATATTATTCTAGATTCACCCATTGGTATGGAAAATGTAAGATGGAGGTGAGCAAAGAGCACGAACAGGAAACCAGTGTCTGACAAATCTTGCATCCAACCAAAGAAATCCAAATCTAGAGCGGTGGCCCTATAAAATGTTTATATTTGTCGAGAAGAAATTAACTCAGAATCAAAAGAAGTCATTGACAACTCTTAGCTTTGGCACGTCAGAGTTAGTAAACCACAGCCTCTAAAAGATGATAATTTGATCCTCTAACCCCAATTGTTTAAAATCATTGTTGCTTTGCATTTCTATCTGATAGAGGAAATCCAGCTATCAGGCCCAGCAAAGTAGAGGCCACTCCACTGGCCCAGTCCCCATCACAAATCTAAAGCTCAGTCAGCCAGTGCTTATGCGAAACCCATGTCAAGGAAACATAACATACACCAATCACAATCCTCCAACTCAGCCTTAGCTATTTTGTTTGACCCTAGAAAACAGCACCTGCTAGCCTTACTGGGAGATCCCTGACCTCCCAGCCAATCACGTTGCAGCAACCACGTTGCTGCTCCTAAGACATCATAAAACTCTCTCTCACAAAATTCTAGGGAAGAGAGCTCCACTTTTGTGAGGCGCTGTATGCCCCCAATCCATGGATCCTTGCCCTTAAATAAAAGCCTCAGACTGTTTATTAAATTGTTTTATTTTAGTCATTTAACATATCTGTCACACTTTCCCTCCTACTGGAATGGCTCCAGGTAATTTTAGGATCCGGTTAAAGAGCGGTAACACGGAAGGCGACACATTTAGTTTGGTCTTAGCAGCCTACCTTTGTGTGTTCATCAATCGTTCTGGTGAATGGTTAAGTCATTGCTAGCTGTCCCAGTCTAGGAAGGCTTCAACAAATTCTCCTGCTCATTCTGCCACCTAAGTATCGTGACATGAATGAAGGTGAGGAACCGAGATTGTTTCCCCCAGTGTGGGAGATGAATAGACGATGGAGGTACAACAGAAGCTAGTATGCAGAAAGTCTTCGATATAACTCATGTAGGAAAGAAACTATACTGGCTTCCAAATTTGTCAAGAATTAAAATTTTATATGAATTTTATTTTTATTTTAGAGAGTGTGCAAGTGGGGGAGACGAGCAGAGGGTGAGAGAGACAGAGAGAGAGAGAGAGAGGGAGAGAGATTGAATCTCAAGCAGGCTCCACGCTCAGTGAAAAGCCTGACCCATGAGGCTCAATCGCATGAACCATGAGATCATGACCTGAGTCTAAATCAAGAGTCAGAGGCTCAACTGATTGAGCCACCCAGGCGCCCCTAATATGAAATATTAAATAAAAACTTTTGAAGCTTAAAGAACATTTTCTATTAATAACAAAAACAAATTTTGAACAACTATTCTAAAAGAAATAGAAACCAGAAGGATGGGATAGTAAATATAAATAAATATATTAGACAACATTAAAAGAAACTTTTTCTTCATTTTATTTTTTAAATCATGTCAGATGATGAAAAGTGACATTTATAATTGTAGTGTCTACCAAAAAAAATATGTACTGTCTTAATTCCCTTATGGAGCTGAAATAGAAACAAAATGTTAATAAGTGAGTTTTCAAGGGGCGCCTGTGTGGCTCAGTCAGTGAAGCATCCAACTTCAGCTCAGGTCATGATCTCAACTGCTCATGAGTTCAAGCCCCACGTCAGGCTCTGTGCTGACAGCTCAGAGCCTGAAACCTGCTTCCAATTCTGTGTCTTCCTCTCTCTCTGCCCCTCTCCCTCTCACGCTCTGTCTCTTTCTCTCAAAAAGAAATAAACATTAAAAAAATTAAAAGAAAATAAGTGAGTTTTCAAATATCTACCCACCCCAGTCAAAGAAAAAGCAAGTTCTTTGAAGTCTATAATCACAGGAATCAGATTCTGTTGCATCCTAAAAATACTCTAACAAAAATATTATTGCTAAAGATAATTAGCATTGTATCTTTTTTATATCTAATATTAGGGAGAGTTGTTTGTTTTACGGGGGAAACAAAGGGTTGCAGATAGATTATTTGGTATAAGTCTCTTGAATCCCAGGTACAAGCAGCTAATGTTGAAATTGAATGCCTTTATATATTAAGAAACTTCAGCTGGGGGCGCCTGAGTGTCTCAGTCGGTTAAGCTCCTGACCCTCCGTTTTGGCTCAGGTAACAATCTCACAGTTCATGAGTTCAAGCCCCGGATTGGGCTCTGTGCTGACAGCACGGAGCCTGCTTGGGGATTCCTCTCTCTCCCTCTCCTCTGCCCCTCCCCTGATCGTACTCTCTCTCTCTCTCTCAAAATAAATAAATAAACTTTTAAGAAAAGAAACATCAGCTGTACTCTGATGCTGTAAGATTACATTAGAACAAATTTATTCTGAACGGGAGATTCAAGGAAGGGAAAACGCTGTGTATATCTTTGGAAATCTTTTGGCGTTTACTTTCGGAGAATTAAAGTTTTCTCATGAGTGATATTTTTTTCCTGGGCCAGACCAGTTATCTTTCCTGGACTTTGTGACCCTCATATCCCTTAGAACTAACTGGCACTTTTAATAAGGGAGCTGAACAAGATTTTTTTTCAATGTAGTGCTTTTGGTTGCTTTGCTTTTTTGATGGGATGCAAACTGCAAGCTATTTAACATACTCCAAGTGCTGCTAGAAAAAACTGTCATTAGCATTTTGAATGTCTTTAAAAGTCCTATCCAGTCTGATGGCATATGTATGGGATGATAATGAGTTAAAGAAATGATTAAAGGAACGAATAATGTTCTTCTACTCATAGGTACCATTTCTCCCATGACGACTACGGCTGGGTAAATGGTCATGGAATAGTATTATTCAGGCAGGCCGAAAATCTTGGGGTGGGGTTTGAGGAACAAATTATAACTTGAATTCCTCCAGTGTTGGCCCATTTACGTGAAGTGTCACTATAGGGTAAGGCAGGCTTGCGGGGAATTCCAATTTTGACTGGCGTGTACAAAATGAATTTTTCTTTACTGGTTACAAAAAGTGGTTTGTGACATCGCACTGTTTAAAAATAGACAGGCGAGGAGGGGCGCCTGCGTGGCTCAGTCGGTTGAGTATCGGACTTCAGCTGAGGTCATGATCTTGCGGTTCAGAAGTTCGAGCCCCGCATTGAGCTTGCTGCTGTCAGCACGGAGCCTGTGTCAGATGCTCTGTCCCCCTCTCTCTCTGCCCCTCTCTCTCTGCCCCTTCCCGGCTTGGGCTCTCTCAAAAATAAATAAACATTAAAATAACAAAGAAAAATAGAGAGGTGGGAAAGAGTGAAAACTTCAACTTTAAAGGTAAATTCAAAGTGTCATACTCAAACTATATAAATCAGTAGGAGGACAGAGACTTCAATATTCTCTTGCTACTGAATCCACATAGGTTTCTCACCAGGCGAAAAAGCAATAAAATCGAAATGAAGTGTGGCAGGATTTAATCAATCAGAGAATAGAGGACAATTCCAATACAGTGAGCGTGGAGTATGTGGGTAGAAATGTACACTGTTGGAAAAATCTAGACGTTAGGAAACAAGGAAGTATGATCCAGGGCTACTTACCTTCAAGAAAAATATAGGCGCTGTCTTTTTTTGGCAAGGGGCTATCTCCTAGGCTAATTTGGATTATTTTCAAATGAGAGAATGGAATGCAACAAATGACTGTAGCCATTTCTGTTATTTGCTGCTCTTTTCCTGTCTCCCATCGTTTTATCGGTAGTTTCAATTAAATGTTGCAATGCTAAAAAGCATATTATCACCACGTTCATTCTAATGACAGATACTGGAGGCTATGTAAGTGGATATCACGATCGGGTGGTTATAGCACTTCTTATTTCAACGGCATACTTCATTCTAATTGTACAAGTCATAATGGCTATCCTATATCGCATCATATAGTTGGAAAAGACACAGTATCGTATTTATTTATTATGATACCGTAGCTTCCCCTCAACGTCACAAATCCTGAGCGAATGTCAGGGATTCTCCCTTTCAGTTTGGATCGCTGTCCGGATTTATAAGTGTGTCTAATTACATAATAAATACATAAAATACAAATACATAAAATTTAACAGTAAGGAGTGATTTCTATTAATGTCAGGCTTTTATCCCTCCGTGAGGAAGTTGACTTTTTAAAATTAGAAAAGTGGTTCATCTCAAAAAATAGAATAGTTTAGGGTACATATTAATATATCAACATGCTAGCTTCTGGTATAAGAGACTTGGTGTCACCCTGCTATTTTGAACAAAAGCATGGCAATTATAACATTAACTAGATAATTTGTATTTTCTAAGACCAATTTATTGTATACTTTTTAGGCAATAGCATTTTTTTTTTTTTGCTTTGCTTTTTCTATAATAGAAACAAAGTCGGTGCCCCACCCTTGCTACCCTGAGGAAATTTAAGAACATTCATAAGGCGGCAGCATTCTAACATGTTTATTTATTTATTTTGAGAGGGAGGAGGGGCAAAGGGAGAGAGAGAGAATGCCAAGCAGGCTCCATGCTGTCAGTGTGGAGCCGGATACAGGGCTCGATCCCACAAACCATGAGATCATGACCTGAGCCAAGATGAAGAGTCAGACGCTTCACCGACTGAGCCAGGCGTCCCTATTAAGTGTCAGCATTCTAAAACATTTCTTATGTTTTTCTTACCATTGTGAGTCTCATTTTCATGTTATCATGTGCAGAATATGTTTACCTTTGCATTTGTATTTTTTTAAATTTTTAAAGGTTTATTTATTTTTAAGAGAGAGGCAGAGACAGAGGCAGAGAGCGAGCAGGGGAGGGGCAGAGAGAGAGGGAGACACAGAATCCGAAGCAGGCTCCAGGCTCTGAGCTGTCAGCACAGAGCCCGACGCGGGGCTCGACCCCATGAACTGTGAGATCATGACCTGAGCTGAAGTCGGAGGTTTAACCGACTGAGCCATCCAGGTGCCCCTACCTTTGCATTTGATTGCTCATGTTTTCATTAAGATTGAAGCATTCAATTCCTATAGAGCTATTTCATAATATCACTGGTTGCAACTTAGATCTGATGATGCCACTCTCTCTAAACTTATAGAGAGTTTAAAATAAAGAAAAGAAAATAAAGAAAAGCTGGGTATAGTATCATTCACCTCTGAGACAAGTGTAATTCACTTTTCTTGACATCGCCATGGCAAAGAGGAATCTTTTTTTTTGTTTGTTTGTTTGTTTTTCTGATGTGTTTCTGTATCATACATCTGTTTTACTTACAGATTATCATGCAGGCCGGGAGACAAATTAAATTTCATTTCTTCTTCAGACATGAATATGCAGATTTGACAGGGCCCACGTTCTAGAACAAGTGAAGCTCTTGAACAAAATAACTTTACAGGGCAGTTCTTTGAAACAATGTGTTTTTTCCTCCTTTCTTTTCTCCCTTCTTTTACTGACAAAGTAGAACTTTCAAAAAGTTGAAACATAATTCATACAAATATAAGTTCAATACATGTCAAAGATTTACTCAAATTATCGATGTGGGAACTGGTAAGATGGTAAACTAGTTCTAAGACAAATCTGGAGAGCTAGATATTTATAAGCAAGTTGTTAAGGTTGGGAGCACACAGCCCCCAGATATGGCACTTTGGAGTACTGAATATTTTAATCTAGAGGAGTTCGAAAAAAGCAGCAGAAGCTGGAAGACAATGCTGCCCTTTTCCCTACTCCTCACCCCCCTCTTCTGGCCCATCTCCCCAGAAGCAGGTCCTAAAATTCTCATGTAAGAGATGCCTTCCTTCTACCTGGAGAAAAGGAATATCCTTCTGCAAAGACAAGAAGAATCCTAACAAGCAGTTCTTGCTAAATTTCCCCAGTCTAGTACACCTACTTCATACTTCTTAATCTATCATATTCCTCCACAACTCTCATCAAGCCTAGCATTAAAGTACTCTCAGATCTGGGGTCACCTGGGTGGCTTAGTTGGTTAAGCGTCTGACTTCAGCCTAGGTCGTGATCTCACAGTTCGTGAGTTCGAACCCCATGCTCGGATTCTGTCTCCCTTTCTTTGCCCCTCTCCTTCTTCTTCTCTCTCTCAAAAATAAACGCTAAAAAATACTCAGGTCTGTTTTGGGCGGAATTCATTTCTTTATGAAAGCTTCCATGCCACATAAAACTTAAATATGTATTTTTTTCCCCTGTTAATCTATATGCGTTAGTTTATAGGGACCCTAAGAGGATTGAGGAAAACATTTTTCTCCCCTGTAAAGTTAACAAAAGTAGGCTAGGGTACAGTTATTAGGTTAAAAACAAAAGTAGTTTTTTAAGTAGTTAATAAAAAATGAATTTTAGGAGTTTATTTTCTATTGAAGAGAAATTATTTATATCTCTACTAGACAAAACTTTACATGTAACTTCACTAACTCTGGCAACTTGAACCAATAGTAAGCAGTGAATCAAAGTATATAACATTAAATAATCCTTGGGTGAGCTGGAAAACCATTGCTTCCATTAGCTTGTTGAAAACACAGTAGAGAGGTTCCTCAACAAAATTGAAAATAAAACTATACTATGATCAAGGAATCGCCCTACTGGTTATTTATGCAAAGAATACAAAGACACTGATTTGAAGGGATATATGTACTCCTATGTTTATTGCAACAGTATTTACAATAGCCAAATTATGCAGCCCAAGTTTGTCCATCAATAGATGAATGGATAAAGAAGATGTGAGATATATACATGTATGTATAGATATATCTATATATGTATATGTGATATATATGTATATAAATATACATGGAATATTATTCAGCCGTAAAAAAGAATGAAATCCTGCCACTTGCAACCACATGGGTGGAGTTAGACAGTATTATACTAAAAGAATAAGTCAAAGAAAGACAAATATGATGTGATTTCACTCATATGTGGAATTTAAGAAACAAAACAAATGAACAAAGGAAAAAAGGCGAGACAAACCACAAAACAGACTCCTAACTATAGAGAACAAAATGATGGTTACCAGAGGGGACGTGGGTGGGAGGGAATACGGGAAAGGGATTAAGAGTACACTCCTCTTGATGAACATTAAGTAATGTAATGGAACCGTTGAATCACTATACTTTACACCTGAAACTTATATAACCCTGTTAACTACACTGGAACTAAATACAATACAATACAATAATAAAATGGTAAAATAAAATAATAAAATAAAATGAAAAGACATTCTGCCCATTTCCTTTTGTCTTATTTCCAAGTATTAAATAAACATTCTTAACAATTCTTTTCATATGCAAAGCTTGAACAAAAAATATCTAGATGAAGTCCTCTCATTTAAAATACATTTGATTTTCTAAATGTTTGAAAGTCTGTCATTCTAACTATGGCTTTCCAAACAACCCATTTGATCCAATAAGGAATGTAGGTACAGCCACTTTAAAAGAAACATAAATTAAATGGATAGCTGAATATGGTACGTAACACTCTGGCAAAAGGTCCAAGTCAATAAAATCGTGTCCATCTTTTAAATTTCAGTATAATGGGTGGTTTCTGTTGTTGAATGACATTCAGGGTCCAGATATTCCTTCAATATCAAATAAACTTTGGTAAGACTTGGTTAAAATTGAATAATATGACCTTTGGCTAGAAAGTCATTAGAAAAGTTTAATCTACCCTCACAGAATTCAAGAAAGCATGCCCAGAGTCTTAAAATCTTCCCCAACATTCTAATCACTTGCTTCTCTAGCCCTTACATGCCTCTTCTCTTACACTTTCTAATTTAAATAAACATAGAAGTTCATATAGGCAATAATTTTGCTTTCATTTGTGTGTTTCCAGGACCTACTGCAATGTTGGATTCATAATAGGTACTGAGAAATGTATACAAATTGGTGGATGGACGGATGGATGGATACATAGACAAATGAATGGATATGAGTCATAGAAATGGATGGCTCTGTCCCAACCTGAAGCCAGCCTTCCCTTCTCTGAGTTCATAGCGGTGAGAGTCTGTCCTCTTTTTTTTTTTTTTAACCATATATAGCTATATTAAACATCAAGGGTATGTTGGCTAATCCTCACACGTTCATGATTGTATTTCTTACCATCCCCTTTTCTTTCCTTCTTTCTCTCTCTCTTCTTCCCTCCTTCCCTCCTTCCTTCCTTCCTTCCTTCCCTCTGTATCATTAATTATTTAATCGTTTTCAATGCTAGGTCTTCGTTTTTAAGAAATAGTCAATCTGACCCAAAATAATAACTCTCATAATAACAGGATACCTGAATTTTTAGTTTAGTGATCTAAACTGCAGGGAGAGGAAGGGTTCCTCTAGTTGTTTTGAGGACTGAAAGGAAAATGCAGGTGGAAAGCTTTGATAATAAGTCAACCGTGCACAATTTGTCAAAGGTTTACTTTGTCGATATCAAGCTGATTGTTACAAGTAAATCCATTTCAAGTTGTTATTGCTCGCGATTGCAGATACAGAAAACAAAAGAAGAAAAAGATTCTTTTTTGAAGTGTTTATTTAAATTCCAGTTAGCTAATATACAGAATAATATTAGTTTTAGGTGTACGATATAGTGATTTGACACTTCTGTACAATACCTGTGCTCATCACGACAGTGCCCTCAATCCCTATCGCTTATTTCCCCTTCCCCCACCCCCCTCCCCTCTGGTAACCATCAGTCTGTTCTCTATAACTAAGAGTCTGTTTCTTGCTTTGCCTCTCTTTCTTCCCCTTTACTCATTTGTTTTGTTTCTTAAATTCCACATACGAGTGAAATCATATAATATTTATCTTTCTCTGACAGACTTATTTCACTTAGCATAATACTCTAGCTCCATCCATGTCATTGCAAATGGTAAGATTTCATTCCTTTTTATGGCTGAGTAATATTCCATAGAGTCTGTGTCTATATATAATGTATATATGTATATATACACCACTTCTTTAAATCCATTCATTAGTCAATGGACACTTGGGCTGTTTCCATAATTTGACTATTGTAGACAATGCAGCTATAAACATTGGGGTGCGTGTATCCCTTTGACTTAGTATTTTTGTATCCTTTGGGTAAATGCCTAGTAGTTCAATTGCTGGATCACAGGGTAGTTCTATTTTTAACTTTTGGAGGAACCTCCACACTGTTTTCCAGGGGGGCTGCACCAGTCTGCAGTCACACCCACAGTGCAGGAGTGTTCCTTTCTCCACATCTCCGCCAGCACCTGCTGTTAAAGAAAAACATTGTTACCAGGTCTAGGCTTTTTCCTTGTTTGGGCCTTTACTTAATTGCTATAGCTCTTCCGCTGATTACCAGAGCTACTCTCAGGTTATTTTAGTCATTTTCTGATTGTTTATTTAGCGTGTCTGTGCTGAGTCAAGGGCCTAGAGCTGGCTAGTTGGGCGTTCTACCCATGTCCCATTCTGCGTATCCTGCCTTTTGTAATTATATAATTTTCCTTTACAGTTTTCTTAGTTGTCTCATATGGATTTTGATTAATGTCGGCTTTCAGCCTGGAGAGCTTACTTAGTCTTTCTCGTAAGGCAGGCCAGCTGGAAATGAACTCTCTGTTTATGTAGCTCTAAGATCGCCTTCATTTCACCTTTCTGAAAAATAGTTTTGCTTGATATGGGGATCTTGGCTAAGAGGTTTATATTTTGACTACTTTGACTATGTTGCCCTGCTGCCTTCTGGATTTCATTGTTTCTCACGAGAGGTCAACTGTTAATCTTAATGGGGTTTTCCTTATATGTGATTATTCTTTTCTTTTCGTTTTTTCAAATGTCCGATTTATTTTGCCGATTGATAAGCGTCTTCACCTATTCTTCGAGGTGCGTTTGTTTCATGGACCTGACAGTTTAATGAAATTACAGCCCTGTTTCTCTTGCTGCATTTGAGCTCTTCAATACCTTTGGTATTCATCATTCTTTTTGGTATCTATTTTTAAATTTCCTTACATTTATGCTACCTGGAGTTTATGGAACTTTTTGAATGGGTAGGTTAAAGTTTGAGTATAAATTTGGAAAATTTTTAGCCATTGACTTGTTGAATATTTCCTTCCCCTGTCTCTTTCTCCTCTTCCCCTGACACACCCATGACACATAGGCTGCTGTACTTAACGCTTTTCCACACTTTTCTGAGACCGTGCAATTTTCTTGAGTCATTTTTCTGTTTCTCAGAGTGAGTAATCTCAATTGATCTTTTCTCAATTCCCTTGATTCAAATCCAATTCAGCTCGACTGTTGAGCCCCTCTAATGAATTTTCATTTCAATTACTGTTCTTTTGAGCTCCAGAATTTCCATTCGGTTCTTTTTCATAATTTCTCTCTCATGATTCATATTCTCTGTTTGATGAGACTTTATCATCGGACCTGATTTTACTTTCAAGCATCCTTCCCTTTCATTCTTTGAATATAGTTATACTGGCTACTCGAATGTCTTTTTTGTTGTTGTTGTTGTTAAATCTAAATCTGTTCACTTTCGCAGGCAGTTTCTGACGCCTGCTTTGTGACTCCCGGGCATAAGTCAGACTCTCCTGCGTTTCGTCATTATTTGCATGTCGCGTGATTTTTTTTTGTTGGAAACTGGACACTTTAGAGAATAGCGTCATAGCAACTCTGAGTTCTGGTCTCCACACTTCTGGGGCTTCTTGTTGTCATTTGTTTTTTATTTGTGTATTGACTGGTCGGATTATTTTAGCGAAGCCTATCTGCACCCCCTGCCCCTCCAGTGTGAAGCTTTCGATTTTGCTCACTGGAGGGTGCCATCTTAGGCATACGCGTAGGCATTATGGCCTAACTGAGTTTTCACTGGGCCCCCTCTTACTCTCCCTTTCTCTTACCACACCCAGCTGTTAAGCTCCAGTAATTGCTGGCTGATGGCTTTGTTGTTTTTAACAATATCTAGGACATAAATTGTTCCGAGAACTGACCCAATTAAATTCAGGTGCCTTTACAAGTATAGTTTTTGAAGTCAGTGTTTGTGATTTGTTCTGAACTTAGGAAGGTTCTTCTTAGCTGGGCCCTTCCCTGGTTCCCTGGTGAACTAGCTGGCCTCTGGTTGACTTTCTGTTTCCGATGAGTCTACCTGTTTCCTCTTTCATTGTTTTTCACCACAAATTCCATTGTTTTTGAGGGGAGCCTTAGGCTAGATGCATTTGATCTGTGGCAAATAGAAATAAGTTCCTTTGGGGAAAGCTTCAGCCTGCCTCAATCCATAAACAAAACCTCAGAGACTTCGCCCTTGAAGCTATGGGTGACGACCCTGGCAGACTCCTTTCTAACTCCTGCTTTAGTCGATGAGTGCTCAGCCGAGGGTGTAGGACAGCTGTAGTTTCTGACATTCCCAGTTGGCCTCTCTCAGTGGGGAACTTTGCTTTATAAAGGAACCATAATAAAGATGATCAGAGTCCCTGTATTCTCACTGCACTCTACTCGAGGAGAGCCTACGCCCTACATTTGGAGGTTAATGGGAAAAAGGGAACCCCATGCCTCTTGACAACAGTTAGCCACTGCAAATTGCAGCTGGGGCAGGATGAGAAAGTCTGAAGTCCTGTCCCTCCTGGGAGGTGCTATAGTTGTCCAACTGTAATCTGGGGGAGTGAGAGAGCCCTGTATTTTGGGCTACAACCATTTGGCTGACTAGTATTAGTCGTTCTGAGGCTGGATCGAGTCTGTCACTCTGAACTGGGAGGGAGAGAAAAGGAAGTGGTTTTGGGTTCATTTGCCGCAGATTCTCACTATTCTTACTGAGTTTTAGTTCGTTTTTCTTTTTTAAAAAATTTATTGAGATTATAATTGACATATAACGTTGTGCAAGTTGAAAGTAAACAACATATCAGCTTGATACATTTATTATTTTTATTTTTTAACGATTTATCGTCAAATTGGTTTCCATACAACACCCAGTGTTCATCCCAACAAGTACTCTCCTCAGTTGCCCATCACCCACTCTCCCCCGCCCATAACCCCCTCAACCCTCAGTTTGTTCTTAGTATTTAAGAGTCTCTTGTGTTTTGTCTCCCTCCCTCTCTGTGGCTTTTCCCCCCTCTTCCCCTCCCCCATGGTTTTCTGCTAAGTCTCTCAAAATCCACCTATGCGTGGAAACATATGGTATCTGTCTTTCTCTGACTGACTTATTTTACTTAGCATAACACCCTCCAGTTCCATCCATGTTGCTACACATGGCCAGATTTCCTTCTTTTTCATCGGTAACCAACTTCTCTAAAGGTATATGTTGATTGATTTGCCTCTTAGTTATGATTTTTTTCTTGCCTTTTTGTGCACTTTAATTTTTTAAATTTTAATAGCCGATATGATGAGTAGAATATTAAGGACTGAAATCATTGTTATTTTTGCCTTCAAAGAGGCTTCTTTCATCACAACGGCAAGAAGTCAAACTCTACCTTTCCTCTGATAATCTCCTGCCCATGACCCAGGTGTAGGTAGGCTCTAATGGGACCACTACAGAATCCTGGGCCAAGATTTGTTTCCTGCTCTAGGAAGCCAGTTTGAGTTCTCCTACACTTCCGCTAGCCACAGCAGAGGTCTCGTGCCCCATGCCTCGCAGCCTAACGCTCTGTAATTAAGAAAGGCCTTGGGAGTGATGTCAGTGAAAATGGCAGCCTAAGGGTCTCTGAAAATTCTTTCCTTCGCAATCAGAAAATGGGAAAAGCAACTTTTGCAGAACTCTGGAAATGAAGCCAAGCTTTGCAGCAATCTGGGGAGGACTGACTGAAGTAATAGCTTGATCTCAGTAAGAAGAGTGAGTTGAGCAATAAATACAATGTAAATTTCTTATTGAAGACACAAAATTCTCAATGTCAAGGCCCCGTTTTCCAACTCTGAAAACTAAAGTGTTTGCGCTAGACTCTACGGTCTTTAACAGGAACATTCGATAACCAGTGATGCTACTTTTAATAGGAAGAATTAGAGTTCTAATGGCCTTCCGGAAAGATAATTGGTGTCTACGTATATCATTAATTTCATGATATAGGCAATCACCTTATCTATTAATTATTAAGCGAATTCTTGAATTCACCAGGAAAAATATTCAAAGCTAAAATTACAGATTTATTAAAATATTTTCCATAAACTAAAATTTGTAATTACTTTGCTTAATTCTCTATATATGATCTTAACTCAAGAGGAAGGAATTCATTCAAAACTTTGTAGCATACTATAAACAGACTCATAGATATTTAAATACTTTCTTCCTAAACCAATATTGAGACATTAGAAAAGCTGTGTACATAAAAATTTGCAAATACACTAAACCTCTGTGGTATAATATGTATACTTTTACTGCAGGAATAGAAATTCATTTGGGCGACTTTGCCATTGCAAAACCTAAGTACCACCAAACGGATCTCTCCTTCCTGGTACCTCCTCCCTTCCTCTCCTACACTTCATTATTTCAGGAAGGAATCCGAGTCACACCTGAGTAGTCAAAGGGACAGCATGAGGCTGCTCTTTCTCTGCAAATATTTCAGCTGATTGATACTCATTTAAGAATCCAGGTGCAAGCTTATGCGCCGTCTACCTTTAAAACTATTTTAGCAAGCCCCGTAAAATTACTATGGAAATGCAAAAGTTCACTGCATAATAATCACAAAGAAAAGTCATCACAGAGGAAAGATAGGAAAACATCTAACATTGCAAAATAAGAAAACAAATGACTCACACAGGATCATCTTAGTTCTTAAGCAAACACTGTAGTAGAAACCCCCACCTGATATATATATATAAACTATATAATAAGTTACATACACACCCACATATGCATATATCTGTTTAATATACATGCATAATTTAATACAGATATGTATGTAACACATATGCTATATATACATATATAATTTAATACAGTTTGGGTCCAACTAAAAATCATAAATATTTTGGGACACCTGGATGGCTCGATCGGTTAAGCATCTGACTTCAGCTCTGATCTCATGGTTCCTGGGTTCGAGCCCCATGTCGGGCTCTGTGCTGACAGCTCAGAGCCTGAAGCCTGCTTCGGATCTGTGTCTCCCTCTCTCTCTGACCCTCCCTCACTCTCTCTCTCTTTCTCTCTCTCAAAAATAAATAAATATAAAAAATTGTTAATCATAAATATTTTTATTCTTTCCCCAGTTACTAAATGCTTTAAAATCTATATATAGGAAAGGAACTCCATGCATATTCTAGCATAGTCTCAATTTCTACCACCGCATCAGGAGAATTCTTACTTCAGGAAAAGAAATTCAGAAAGAAGGGAATCACATGCAGAAGAATAAAAAGCAAAGAAGCTCATGAGTGAAACAGCCAGACTTACTAGAAAAACTGCACGTGTAGATAAAAAAGAATAGTTTTTAGCCTTTGGAAGGAGTTACGTAGGGTTCCCAGATAAAATGTGGGCTCTCAGTAGTTCGAATTTCAGATAAAAAAAATTAAAATATATAGTATAAGTATATCCTATGCAATGTTTGGGATATATACTGAAATTTTATTTGTTTATTCTGAAACTGAAAGTTAACCAGTCTGGGGCAGCTCAGTTGGTTTAGCGTCCAACTCTTGATTTTGACTTGGGTCAGGATTTCAGGGTTCATGAGATTGAGCCCCTCATCGGGCTCTGCGCTGACAGTACGTAGCCTGCTGGGGATTCTCTCTCTCCTTCTGTCTGCCCTCTGCCCCCCCCCAAAATAAATATTAAAAAGATGTAACTGGTCCTCCTATATTTCTACTTGACAAATCCAACAACCCTGAACTACCCCAAATGTATACATAATTTAATCACTGCACTCTCATTCGGACTCACTAAAATATTTGCCCGTAATAGAAAGTAGTGCAGATCTCCTTCCCAGTTACAACAGATTCTATCAACGAGACCTTATTTCGGAGAGAAGTATGGGTGAAACTCAGCAACGGATTTCCTAAAGATTGCCATCCCTTACTTTTTTCATACAATGGATAATTGATAAAGGAAAATCTGGCCACTTTGCTTTGTGGAATTCATGGTAAATTTAGTGGATTTATTCTAGTTTCTTAGAGAGCAGAGCAATTACATAAACAGTGTCCTTAGGTGACCACGTGAATCAAATACTCTAAGATACGAGTTGTGAGTTTTATTTTTTTACTTCTCTCCTATGGCAATTAAGCTGATTTGCAAAACAAAAAATTCCTACTTAAAGAGTTTAATACAAGTATATTAGTCACATATTTCTATAGATCTACACTGTAGGAGACTTGTTTTAATAGTTGTTTTAAATAATGCCAAACTTTCTCAATTTTAATTTTAAGGTGCTTGTTATTTCATCCTTTTTCAGCAGAAACTCAGAAGCAGAACTTCCTTTATTTCCAAACATCTTCAAAGTTAATTTTAATTTTTGTCTCTCTTAAAACGTTGAAAGGTTGGTACGATCGTAACGCAACGAGAACAGAGATTTTAGATTATATGCTGATCACCCTAAAAGGTGACGGGGCTTGTCAATGTTTGAAAGATCTCTGCTCTTTGGAAAATGAGAATGCTCACCGAAATACCAGGAATTTCAAAGTAGCAAGACTAGAGGACATTATGGGTCCTGAAGGACAGGGACAAGGCTGGGCAGTCAGGTTAGCCCGAGACGATCGTGGGAATTGAGACTAGTCGATATCCGGGCAGGTAGGCTTCAGAAAAAACCTAGAGGTATAGAAGCTGTTTGGTACAGCAAGAGAAAGGAAGAGTCCCCAGGACGTTGAAGTCCTGGGAGATCTGCTTCATGATGACGAGGACTACCTTTTTTTCCCTATGTCTTTCCCTGTCATCTTTTCATTCGTCTTCTCTGTTTATTTTTCTTGCTACCCTCTTCTTGCTTTCTGTTTAATGCCTTCACTTACCTTTTTCTACTGCTTGGCCATAGCTTTAAGTTAATCACTCCCCCTGGAACCTTTTCTCTTTTCATTTGAGAGAGAGAGAGAAAGTGAGAGAGAGAGAGAGAGGACATGTGAGTGGGGGAAAGGGGCAGAAGGAAGGAGACAGGGAGAGAGAGAGAGAGGGAGAGAGAGAATCCTCAGCAGGCTCTACGGTCAGTGCAGAGTGCCACATGGGTCTCAATCCCAGACCCTTGGATCCCGACCCGAGCAGAAATCAAGAGTCAGATGGTCAACCAACTGAGACACCCAGGTGCCCAAGGAAACTTTCTTCTATCAGACCTTATGGAGAAACAGAAGAGAGAGAAGTAGATAACATTTCATATACAATGTCTTATTGCATTTTGAATAGTCTTGAAAACAGTATTTTTTAAATTTCAGTCTTGATGTACCTACAATGAAAGTGTGCCCAGTTATCCTGAAGTTCATTTACCAGATCATTAAAACTTTTTTTAAATGTTTATTTATTTTTGAGGGAGAGACAGACAGACAGACAGACAGACACAGCTCGAGCAGGGAAGGGGTAAAGAGAGAGGGAGACACAGAATCCAAAGCAGGCTCCAGGCTCCACGCTGTCAGCACAGTCCTGACACCGGGCTCGAACCCACGAACCTCGAGATCGTGACATGAGCCGAAGTCGGATGCTCAACTGACTGAGCCACTCAGGTGCCCCACAGATCATCAAAACTTTGTTAAAAAACTTAATTGTGCACCCTTAAGTTGGGAATTAATTAGGGGAGGATAAGAGTTACAAATGGGAATTCCTTGAATGAATTGCTTTTATGCATTATCATATATTTTGCCTAATATAACTTTTGGGTATAAAATACTTCATTTCCCTGTTTACAAAGTCAAACTTCCAGACCATACTTGGAGAGCTAGTTCTTTTGTGATGTTGATCTAATTTTTTATTCCATTTTGTAGAGCTTTAGGGCATTCACCGGGTAGAATGAAATTAAAATCGGCATTAACTGTGTACATTTAAAATACACATTTCATGTAAATATCAGGCAGATTGATTAAAATTTAAACATACACAGGAAAATTATTAATGTGCGAACTGAAAAATGGTGATTAGTTTTTCACCAAAAATAATTGATGCTTTTCCATTGTAGACTTTAATGTTCTTTCTCTTGACTAAACGCTGGAAAATAACTATGGCTAATCGGCGATGTTACTAGCCACACATTTTTACTTCTTACTTAGTTTGAAAGCTTTGTGTCCTCCGTGCCTTAGCGATGACTTTCACCTTCACCATCTTATTTGGCTTATGCGAAGAAGTCCCACTTGTCCTTTTTTTCCCTTTGAACAGAGCGCAAAACTCCACCTCTCTATTTCTGCATAACACATGCTAGAAATTGCAAGCACCTGAAAATCTGTTTGGATCCCAGAGACGACTTATCTACCTTTGCCACTAAGCCTAAATTGGTCCCTTTATTCATCCCTTGTGCGTGAACACATTGAAGCAATTGCTGGAAGTAGACCCATTATCAGAGACAACTCAAACAATTACGCCTTGTCAGACACTACTACCTCCTTTCGAAGGGCATCTTAGTTCAGTAACTCAGTAAAGATTTAAGAGGAGAGGATAAAGGGAAAGAGAGTGTGTCTCACTGGGGGAGAAAGGTTCTGGAAGGATATTCCAAAAAAAAAAAAAAGGGGGGGGGAATCTACGAAAATTCTTCCTCCCTCCATCAATCCCATCCTATCCCTCCAGAATCGAGCTGGTTCTCTTTCCGCCATTACAACTGTTAAAACATTGAATACGCTTGTGTCAATGGCAACCTCCTTCCTCCTGCGCATGTATGGATACCAACCTCTTTCCCTGTTTTTATTCCTCATCGAGTCGCCGCATATACCTTCATTTACTCTGAGTTAACAAAACTATATAAAATGAACAAAACAACACCAAATTGAATGTGCACAAATCAAAGGCACTTAAAGAAATAATCTGAAAAATGCTGATAAGAAAATCTTAGTCGGTGGCCCCGGAGTGGCTCAGTCGGTTGAGCGTCCAACTTCAGTTCAGGTCATGATCTCGCTGTTTGTGAGTTCGAACCCCACATCGGGCTCTCTGCTGTCAGCCTGTCAGTGCAAAGTCTGCCTTGGATCCTCTGTCACCCTCTCTCTCTGCCTCTTCCCTACTTACTGTCTCCTCAAAAAAAATAAATAGAAAACATTTTAAAATAAAAAAAATAGAAAATCTTACTGGGAGGAAAATATAACAAGTGTCATGTATGTATCTAGTCTCTTACTGACTCATCTTGAAGTCACAGATGAAAACCTTAACCCTCAGCAAAGAATGAATACAAATATTTGTGAGTTGATTTCTGCCATTAGAAGAACAGAGGAGATGACTTTAGAGGGATTCAGAGGAAGCAGGGAGCTCGACCATCACAGGGAAGAGCATCACGGAGAACAAGCGACCACTGGGCCATAGAGAACAAGTGAGTATTCTTCAGTTTCGAGAAGGAACCAAAACTAGAAGAGAAAGGTTGAGATGGAAACCACAGAAATCATATAAATATTTTTTGCTGTTATAGAGACTCACATAAAATAGTCGACTCAGTTTAAAAAGCAATAGATGAAAAGGAACTTGGCAGCATTCAAGAAAATTGTATATTAAAATGTTCATTTCTGAACTCTCATTTAATTCTGCATAAGCATGCTTTTCTTAAAAAGCCTTTCACACCTTGGAAACATCCTTTAACGCTCTGGTACACAGTGTGAAAAGGAATAAAAAGATCAATCTGTTTTTATAGCTGGGAAAAACAGTGTTGATCAGGAGCCATAGGATTTAATAACTGCCGATGTTTATCAGAAGTAATTTATGTCTGGTAGGTTTCAGAGCCAAGTGCACAGGGGAACACTAGAAGACAAAGGAGAAAAGGTCCATTTCGTGGTTGACAGCGAAACTGATAACAGCGAAAAAATGGTTCGGCAAAAAGGCTTAACGCGTTTAAAAGTAAAACTGTTCTGATAGGAAGAGAAAAGATAGGACAGGAAAGTTACCTCATGACATGCCCCTCCTAAAATCCTTCAGTGGCGCCATATTGAAGCTCCCCGACAATGTACGTGGTAAGGATGTGGCTGATTCACATGTTTTGGGTGTTGCCATCTTTGGATAAGTAGCTGAAGAACACATGTAGTACAACTTCTTTCTTGGATGGACACTTTTATGTGCTGAAAATAAATGATTCGGGGTCCCCAGCACTGGTTAAGGAATACTTTATTACATACATAATGAGAACACACCATTTCAATCTCTTTACATAAAGCTGGGCCTGGAGGTTTCAACAAGTTTCAATTAGTGTCCCATAGTTTAACAAGAATAGAAGTGTTTCTTGAACAAAATAAGTACCAGGCACTGTGTTAAAAGCTTTCCAAAGAAGATATGACATAGTTGGATAGATAGATAAAGGTATCTATATATACCTTGTCAATTTTGTCTACTTTTCTTGGCAGTCTATATTATACACTGGTACACAACTGATATTTGCTAAATGAATAAAGAGTGATTGATTGTCATTTTATAGAAATCAGAAACCTATGGATTTAAAAACTTGCCGAGATCATTTAGCTAGTAGGTGATGGACTGTCCCCTCATTTGATTCTCAAAATGTTCCAGATTTTTTCCCCGAATGCTTCACCACACACTGCCTCCTGAGGATGTGGTCATTTGGTAACAAATAATAAACTGGCTTATTTTCTTAAATCTAAAATCTCTTTCATCTATTTTGTGTATCTTAAATTTTTAAGATTTGCTTTACATATTATTATTATTCCTTCACTATAATTATTTCTTCGAAATCTTAACCAGCTACCATATAATATATCATTATTTACTGTTCATGGGACGCCTGGCTGGCTCAGTCACTTAAGTGCCGACTCCTGATTTCCAATCAGGTGATGATCTCACAGTTCCTGGGATCGAGCACAGTGTTGGGCTCTGTGCTGACAGGGCAGAGCCTGCTTGGGATTCTCTCTCTTTTCCTCTCTCCCGTTCACACATGTGCATGCTCTCTCTCTCTCAAAATAAATAAATAAATTAATAATAATGATAATAATTTACTGTTCAGAAGACGGGTCAAAGGAGTACTAATATAAGCTTTCATTTGTCTCCAAAACCACGTTTTATTGACACCAAAATAGGTTGCTGAGTTCATGATTGGCGTCAATGCCCTGTGTAAACAGAAACATGGCCATTTGACTCTCATATCCTCCCCACAAGGGAATATAATCAAAGGCACAATCATTCTCATGTATCATGTACTGAATCACATATTTAATTATTGTTTCACTTGAAGTACTTTTTAATGGCACAGAAATAAAGATTAAACAGCTACACTGACTACTATTGTTTTCGGCAACAGAATCAGATTCAACAAACAACTAATAAGCAATTTTTATGATTGTGCCAGGCACTGACTCTAGTTAGGACTTTGCATTCCTCGGCATTTGAAAAAAAAAATTTTTTAATGTTTATCTTTGAGAGAGACAGAGTGTGAGTGGGGGAGGGACAGAGAAAGGAGGCACAAAATCCAAAGCAGGTTCCAGGCTCTGAGCCGTCAGCACGGAGCCCGACGCGGGTCTCGAACCCACAGACCATGAGATCATGACCTGAGCTGAAGTCGGGCGCTTAACCGACTGGGTCACCCAGGGCGCCCTGCATCCCTCAACATTTTAATTTTCAAAGCAATTCTAAGAAAGCAGGTACTATTATTATCTCTATTTTACAGATTAGGATGATTCTGACTCAGAAAGGTTAAGTGATTTGCTCAAGGTCAAATAACTGAATTGTAGAATCAAGTTAGAATTTAGTGAAATCCTTTGAACATGTGAAAATACATATATACATATATCTACATATATATACGTATATATACATATTGGGTTTTTTTGTTTGTTTGTTTGTTTTTAGAAGTACCAATACTCACACAAGAAACTGAGTTCAGGGGTGCCTGAGTGGCTCACTTGGTTGAGCATCCGACTCTTGATTTCACCCCAGGTCATGATCCCACAGTCCTGGGATTGAGCCTCACGTCCAGCTCTGTGCTGAGCACAGACCCTGCTTGGAATTCTCTCTCTCTCTCTCTCTCTCTCTGCCCCTCTCCCCCATTCACACTCTCCTTCTCTCAAATAAGAAAAATAAAAATAAATTCAATCAGAAAAATAAATGAAACTGAATTTACGTCCAGAGATCAAATAAAGAAAAAAGTTATAATACTGGCTTTGATAACTTAATATTATTTGCTGGATTTTAGACGCAGTTACTTTTCTTATTTAAATTTTGCCCTGATCAAGGACTTGAGTTAATTACTCCCTGATTTATGTGTTCTCCTTGATCAGTGCTGCAGTGTTTTTGTTCATTTGTTTCATTTTGTTTCCTGAGGTCAGGATAACCCAGCTAACTGAGAAATAGATGATTTGTTCGTGCTTAGCTGAAAGATAAAATGTACAAGTATACAAGTTCTAGATATGAAAGAGCATCATGAGCATATATGTATAAAATACAACGTGGCAAATGTACTGAACTATCACATCCAAAATGAAATCGACCCATCATTTTATGGGGAAGACAGGATCAGAGTTGGGCACAGATTGATCAAGCTCTTTTAGTAATGACGGAATTCTGGATTCCTACTCAGTTTTTACTTTAAGAGTCAGCCTGGAAAGTAGGAAAAGTTTTAATTGGGGTGTTGTAACAGGATGTTTTTCCATAGAGGTGTTTGAAAACACTTTGTTTACTTAAAAGATACTTTAAAAATTATACCGGAAAGAAATCGTGATCACATTAAATTGCGAAATGTTATTTGAGTTTTTAAATATCTGTAGGATGGCCAAACATTTGGACTTTAAGAAATCTGGAGATAAATATATTTCGTATATCTAAAATCTGTACATTGCAGCTACTTTTACTAGTGTAGACACAAGATATCTATAAATACTATTCAGTTCTTGTGTGTGTGTGTGTGTGTGTGTGTGTGTGTGTGCATGCGAGTTTTGTCGAACTGCTTACACAGGTGTTTTAGAAGACTAATCGGTGAATAAGTTGGCTTTTGCTGTGAAACAAGCAACCTCGAGAGCCCAGTGCCAAACGACACTAAGGACATATTCTTTATGCCTCCGAGATTGAACCAGCACTTCTGCGTACATTGTCTGGGTTTGCTCATATGCCTGTGGGCTAGCTGGCTGGTCTACTGTCTCAGCTTGGGTGCATAGCATGACTTAGCTCTGTTCCGCGGGTCTCTTTTCCTCCAATATAAAGAGAACAGGCCAGGGCTGCCGGGGTGGCTCAGTCGGTTATGCTTCTGACTTCGGCTCAGGTCATGACCTCAAGGTTTGTGAGTTCAAGCCCCACGTCGGGCTCTGTGCTGACAGCTCGGAGCCTGGAAGCTGCTTTGGATTCTGTGCCTCCTTCTCTCTCTGTCTCTTCTCTGCCCTGCTCACACTGTCTCTCCCTCTCTCTCAACAATAAATAAACATTTAAAAAAAAAGGCTTAACAGGCCCAATTCAGCCCACTACTGCTTTTGTAAGCAAAGTTTTATTGGAGCACAGAGCTGCCCATGGGTTTATATGCTATGTGAGGCTGACTGCTTTTGCACGACAACAGCTGTGTGATGTAGTCATAGTAGAACTTCATGGCCTGCAAAATGCAAAATATTTACAGTCTATACCTTTATAGGTATAGTTTGCCTACCCCTATTCTAAAAGGCTAGCCCCGGCATGTTCTCCTGGTGATAGTAACGATAGAAAAGAGTCGACATCAAGTCATGTGCCGATTTCGAACCTCTGTGTCTCATACAGTAATATCCAATTGGTCAAAGCAAGTCACATGCCTGAGCCCAGAGTCAAGGGGCAAGGCACCATGAAGTTACATTGTAGAGGGTGTGGACGAAGGAAGGGGGAACCAACAGGGGCCAATAATGCAGTTATTTTCTTTCTTTTTTAAATGTTTATTTACTTATTTTTGAGAGAGAGAGAGAGTGAGAGAGAGAGAGCACAAGCCATGGAGGGGCAGAGAGAGACAGGAGAAACACAGAATCTGCAGCAGACTCCAGGCTCTGAGCTGTCAGCACGGATCTCGACTCAGGGCTCGAACCCACAAACTGTGACATCACGACCTGAGCCAAAGTCGGATGCTTAACTGACTGAACCATCCGGACGCCCCAATACAATTATTTTCTTAATCTTTCTTTTTGAGAAGTAGTCAGTGTGTGAACTTTTAAAGAATATGTTATTTTCTCTCACTTCCAGCAACACTTTTAATACATAGAGGCACCAAACATGGATCCCTGGGGTCACTAAAATTTTTTCCACAAGAGGCTAGATATTAAATATTGGAGACTGTGTATGCCATACGATCTCTGTCACAACTACTCAGATCTGCCGTTGTAGCCTGGCGGAAGTCATAGACAATATGTAAACAAATAAGTGTGGCTACGTTCCAATAAAACTTTATTTACAAGACTGGTCACAGTTCTCCTGTCCCTGATCGCCCATATGTATAAAATAAGAAAATTGGGGCACAAAGAACTGAAATGACTGTCCAAGGATCGCAAAACTAACTGATGATTCGACAGGATCCAGGGCCGTAGTCCACGCTGCGGCCAACCCAAAAGTCGTGTTTTGTTTGGTTCCACGTAACGTCATGATAAGATTTGAATTATTTTTCAATATGCAAAAATCGGGAGAATTCATATAAAAACCTGGCCTTAAATATTGGAACATACTGAAACACTGGACTGTAATCACACATTGCAACAATTGGTTGGAGCCAAGTAACTGCCATTCCATCAGATATACTGTAGGTTCCACCGTTTACTGTGACCATGCATTCGGCCCAGCTTGCTCATTTACATTATTTTCCTGGCCTCTGCGGGCACGTGAGCTTACTACCGTGGACTTAGCACCCAGTCCTTCTAATCTCTCAGTCCTGGGTCTTTTCCGCTTGAGTCCTTTATCTGGCGCCATCACTCTGATATGATAAGTTTTGGGTTTTTAACTTGGTTTTAAATTCGAAGAACTGCTTTGTCTTTGAAGAAGTATCTCCCTCCTCTCTGGATCTGTGCAGAAGATGAGGCTGTCTGACTTAATTAGTTCAGAATCCATAAAAATATGTTTCTGAGCAGTGATTTGTGACCAAATCTCTCCTTTATTACAGCTGAAAGTGTAATTTGCAACACCTACGGAGGTGATTTGAAACCGCGGATGGTCTTTCATAAATATTTCTTGGCACCTGAGCTAGAAATATTGGAAGAGAAAGTGAACCAAAAAAGTGACTTAAGGGAAAGCGCCCCTGCACATACGTCTGCACCTGTCTTATTAAAATTTTATGGTCATTAAATGAATTTTAGGATTGAGAATTATTTGGTGCCACAACAACGGATAGATTCACATTCACAGAGATTCTTTGTCTTCCTTTGAAAAATAGGTGAAAGCAATGACATTGCTCGAAAATCCACGTCATGCACTGAGGTTTGTATATGCCACATATCTTTCTGGTGATTAGCTTCCTTTGCTCAAGGGTTCAAATCAACTACCTGATTATGATTAAAGATACTTCATCATACAAATTTGCATCATAAAATACATATTTCCAATCAGCACCCCCAAAGACTTTTAGCTAATCACATCACAGGCTGAAGGTGATGTCCATTTTCTTTTTTGAAAATGGGAGAAAAAATCACAGTAATTACCTTTCCCTACAATGCCAATCAATGTGCTGGGGGCTTTTTATAGACATTCGCCCTCATTTAATCCACACGACAACCCAGGGAAGTAAGTGCTTTCATTATTCTCATTATACAGTAGGGGCAACTGAAGCTCTGAGCGCCTAAGTAACCTACCCAGAGCCATCCACATAAGTGGCCGAAGCCGGAATTTTTATGCAGGTTTGTCGATTCTTGTGCAGTTAGCTTTCCTTTTTAGCTAGCCAGCTCGACTCGATTAGAGCAAGGCCCAATCAGAGCTAAACACAGGATCAAAGATAAAGTAGGCAAAGCTACTATAAGGCCTCCAGATTATCAAAAGGCGTCTCTTTGTGACTCTACACAGAGTGAGTCTAAGGCTGCCGTTTTTCCTCTGGCAGTCGGATGAAAAATTCCTTCTTTGGAAGGTTTGCTCACAGAAGTGTTCCCAATTTGCAGAATTCTAATAAGAGGCTTTCGAACATTTCATCAATCCATTCTGAGCTATTGTGGCATTCTTTTTGTCAAGGATTTTGAGTGAGTTTATTTGCCTGTGATTATTAAGGCCCTTATAGAGGCATAAAAAGTAAGCTCTCTTGAAAAAGAATTTAACTCATTAAGTTTCGTGCTGCCTAACCTGCACACTTGCATTGTTTGGTCCTCCCCTCAGAGAAAATTGATGCATATTCTCCTTGTCCTGTAAAACTCCTTTCAATTTTGCTGAGAGAAAATTTCTAAGAATGCATCTTGGCATGGTATAAGGTGAAGTCTTACATGGGAATAAATGGAAATAGTTTTCAAAAGAGCTATTTGAGCAGCTGAGTGCAATTCGCAACAAGATTTTGTACGCACTGTTACAGGCCTAATTGGGCATGAGGTTGCATGCGCAAAACATCAGATGTTCAAAAAAGATTTTGTGCGCAGACTGACATTCTGATCGCTGTTCATTTTATCACTGACATAAATGACCCGAGCAGGAGACAAATAGCTTAGGTAGGCTTCCTATGGAAGAAATTCTTTTCCGATATTTAAAAGGATTGATTTGTGACAAAAGTAGAAGGCCACTTGCCAGCCTAGCCATACTGAAATGATGATAATAATCAAATTCTTTACTTTTGTCTTTCTATCTCTAGCTCCCTCATCGTTTGCTCGTTATACTTTTAGTATTTTTTTTTAATTTTCAGAGAGTGAGAGAGAGAAAGAGAGAACCGCAGACAGAGAGGGAGAAGAAGAATCCCAAGCAAGCTCTGCACTGTCGGCGCAGACCCCGATGCAGGGCTGGAACCCATGAACCGTGAGATCACGACTTGAGCCCAAATCAAGAGTCAGACACCCAACCAACTGAGCCACCCAGGCGCCCTATATTTTCGTACTTTTGTTTTCAGTTTTCAGCTTTCTGTTGTTGGTTTTCTTCTGATCCTCTCCAATGTGCTTTTATTAGATTAACAATATTAAAATGGTCACGATTAAGCAAGGCAACAAAGCTCAAGTAAAATAGAGATTTACATATACAAGTTCTCACACTACCTAGTTGAGGCCGCCCTAGCTAAATAATACAATTGCATTTGGAAAACTGGTTCATAGAACATGAAATAGGAGGAAAGCACAATTCTTAATGAAATATCGAAATTAGGATGCTCGGACATTTTTGCATACGCGACATAATGAGTCAAGTAGAACTTCGGAAATGGTGATGGGAGGTATCCGTCTATAAAACAAATCCCTCTAGCTATTTTGAATAGAAAGAGATTTTTAATACAGGAAGTTTTCTGCTTACAAAATTGTTAGAAGGGGTGGGTGACCACGAACGACACAGAATGGTCCCTCCTTAGGAGCTATCTGTACCACAATCGGCAATCACGGAAATTAAGAAGCCATTATCAAAAGCGCGGCACAAAAGTGTCATATTACTTGAGCTATGGTTTGGAAATCAGAGCGCCGCTGACAGAGAACTGTCAGAGGCAGAACCACACCATGCTTGCCAGATCCTTGTCATCAGAATAAATGTTTCTTCTGCCAGTGTCTCTCCTGACATTTAATACAGTCATGAGTGTAAGTGTCGCGTAAGTAACTCTTACTGGTGGAAACCTGAAACCTTAGCTGCAAAGGGTTTTAGAAATGTAACTTTCAGTGCTAACCTTCCAGCATCTGCCATACAATGGGTGCACAAGAGACAGATAGTGAATAAATCTGTGTACTGTATCTGCCACAGGACCTGAAGAAAACCTTATCACCAACGCCAGTTTTAGAAAAATAGAGAAATTGAGAATATTTTTAACAAACGAGTCAATACCTAGAGATAATTTTAGTATAAAAAAGATGGACTTCGCCTGGGGCGTCCAGTCGGTTAAACAGCTGACACTTGGTTTTGGCTCAGGTCATGATCGCCCGGTTTGTGAGTTTGGGCTCCGAGTTGGGCTCCGTGCTGTCAGCACAGAGCCTACTTGGGGTTTTCTCTCTCCCTCTCTCTCTGCCCCTCCCCTGCTTGCTCTTTCTGTCTCCTCAAAATAAATTGATAAGCTTTAAAAAAAATAAAAAGGAGCGAGTTAACAAAAAGTCCGTTGCCAGCCCATTTTACCCCTGCCTTCACTTGCTGTATTTAAGAACGCAATATTTGAAATAATATTTATTGAGGACCTACAATATTCAAGGAATTGTCGAGAGGAGTCAGACTTGGCCCTTGTCCTTGAAAATTCCACATTCTAACTGGGGATATAAGAACTGGGGACAATTAACGATACAAAGTAACATGTAGTAAGTACTGATAAAGTGGTGGCTGGACTAGAAAGGACTCAGGGAAGGTTTAAGGACGTATGTGGCATTTGAACTTGGCCTAAAGAATGAATAAGGGCAAGCAAAAGCAAACTAATACTTGTAACTTTACAGCAATTTTAAGTTTACATAATACATTTACATATGTTTCCTCATTTCACTTTCCCAGCAATTCTTTCAAATAAAGAGAGAAATATTTTCCTTTTTCCACAGATAAGACAATTATAGTCGCCTAGGAAGCCGCCGAGATGGAAAAATGAACTCAGGCATGTTTCACTCCAATCCTACTGTCCGACATATCACATGGACACTTCCAAAGGGATTTAGAAACACAGGAATTCTCATAAGAATATAGGAATGAGCATTTCAGGGAGAGACAGCAGTACAGACAAAATCACATTGGAATAAATGTATATAAATACCTTAAGAGACTGCAAGCAATTTAGTTTGGCTGGATCACAAAGAACATAAAGGCAGCAGAGAGACCAGAGAGCAAAGAAGGGGGTGGTTAGGACAAGCCAGTAGATAATTTTGAATATCAGATTAAGGCATCTGTAAGAATAGGCATCTAATTAAATTTTTAGAAAGACATGATTACTGCAGTGATTTATTAAAAATCATGCATTGGTTTGTAAGATTGAAATGGAGTTTGAAAAAGACTGGGAGCTGAAATAAGGAAAATAAAGATCTCATAATTGTCTAAGTGGGAGCAATGAGGGTGTAAATTAGTCGAGTGGAACTAGGAATCAGGATTTCTATCTCCAGCAATATGATTGACTGGATTGTTAAAGCCCCAACAATCTCGAAAATGCAGAAATGAAGGATAAAATCTAATAAATTTCTTTTCAAATGAGTACATGGCTGAGCTCATAGGAAAGGAAGGAAAGCTCCCAGGGATTCTAACCAAAGGAAGAGCCAGAAAAGAAAAGTACATTGAAGCTCAACCCACCAGAGGCCTGGAAGTATTGACCACTCTCCTTGCATAAGAGGCTTGTAGTTAACAATCTATCACCTGGGCATGGGTGACATATCCATGGGCGAGAATTCTAACAGAACTTCCTCACTCCAAAAAACCTGAAATAACTCAATACTCCACGAGACGATAGATTAGAGAAAATAAATCTACCCTATAGCAAAGGAAACTAGCAAGAAAAATAGGCATGCCTTTGAGTAGATAAAAACTTCCTAAGAGTAGTGTCTTATCAGCAGGCCTGACTGTATCTATACCTAGTCTTCTGGTTTTAATTTATAATAGCTACATGACCCACGAAAACATAAACTGAGAAATTAATATAACTTAATCCTTGGTTCATAGTAAAGTAAAATGCCTTTCAGAAGCTGGCACAGGCTTCCCAGGATTCCCACAAAGTTACACTGATCATGAATTCACAATCCAAAATTATCATACATCTTATCACCCCAGGCAGGCCATCTCAAAAGGAGTGGCAGTGACGGAGTCAGTGGTGGCAGTATGATTTTTGCCTCTGCCTAAATTTCCCCATGCACGCACTCACACACACACACACACACACACACACACACACACACACACAGTAAGCTCAAATAAACTAGTAACAACAAAAACCCATGGGCAACAAATCCAGGTTGTAAGACGTTATGTCAAAGCCCAGAATATGAGTGAGTGGAACCAAATTATTTAGAACAGACAGACCCATGCAATTGTACAGTTGTAAGGGAGCAAGAAACTGTGTGGGAAACAATAAAGGGGACATTTGACAATCCCAAAAGGTGGGAAACACTCCAATCACCAAAAATGCTCACACTCAAAAGGAGCCTTCTCCATTCAAGATGGAGTACCCTGAAGGTAGTGGATGTACTCTGACAGCAGTGGAAACTGGGGAGGACCTATGTAGGTTCCAACTCGCCAATGAGTACAAACACACCATGAAAGGTGCTAGGGTGTCCTGAGCCCTCAGGGTTTGGAAATGCCCGATAGAATAACTTTCCAGAAGACTATAACCCTGTACTAAAAAGAAACTGCTAGGGGTGCCTGGTGGCTCAGTCAGTTGAGCATCCAACTTCAGTCCAGGTCATTATCTCACGGTTCCTGAGTTCCCCACATGGGGTGTTTATTTTTTTTTTAATGTTTATTTCTTTTTGAGACAGAGAGAGACAGAGCATGAGTGGGGGAGGGGAAGACAGAGAGGGAGACACAGACTCTGAAGCAGGCTCCAGGCTCTGAGCTGTCAGCACAGAGCCCGACTCGGGGCTCGAACTCAAGGACCATGAGATCATGACCTGAGCCAAAGTCAGACGCTCAACCGACTGAGCCACCCAGGTGCCCCAACATGGGGTTTTTGCACTGACAGCACAGAGCCTGATTTGGATTGTCTGTCTCCATCTCTCTCTCTGCGCCCCCCTCCACTCACTCTTTCTCTCTCTCTCAAAAATAAATAAACATTAAAAATAACAAAAATTAGTGGATAAAGAGAAACTGTTGGAAGTAGAACACAAAAGTATTAGAGTCGGAACACTGAGAGTGAGGAGAGAGAAAATTCAGACAATAATGAGGAAAGGACAAGAGGTGCAGACAATATAGAGTATTGAAGACGTGCACGCAGCAAGAGGGCATATTTTTATTACTTGACAGTAAAATAGAAAGGAAGTCCGAGGGCAATGAAGCTAGAAAAGTTATCCCGGCCCGCCCTAAGCCCCCAAAGCCTAAAAGGAAACTCTATCTTGCTTCGGCATGACAAGAAAAAAGAGAAAAGGAAGATGGTTCAAACTCATACCAAGACAGAGTAAGAAAAGAAGATAATGATCCAAATAACACTACAGAAAATGATGGCACACCAGAAAAAAGATATATATATATAGAGAGAGAGAGAGAGAAAGAGAGTATATATATATTTGGCCACAAAGCCAATGAAAACCCCAACCTATTTTTTCAAAGCAATTTAAATGCAGTTATGAAGAAGAATATTGATTATAGCAGAAAACCCAAATTAGAACGAGAGAAGTTGATGCATGAGACGGCTTGGTGACTGGAGTTAACAGCTCAGGTAAGAATTATACACAGGAAAAAGGTGTAAATTAAGAAAAACCACAAAGAACACAAAGTGAATGGATGGGCTTAAAATACAGTGAGGGAACTACAGAATAGAAAGGAAAAGCAAAGACAAACTGAGCATGTATTAAGAAAGGTATATTTAGGGTATTTTCTGGGTTGCTCAGTCAGTCAGATTTCAGCTCAGGTCATGTTCCCAGGGTCATGGAATTGAGCCCTGCATGGGGCTCCGCACTGAGAGTGGAGCCTGCTTAAGATTCTTTCTCTCTCCCTCTGCCCCTCTCCCTCCCTCACTCTCTCCTCTCTCTCTTTAAAAAGAAAACAAAGAAAAGAAAAAAAAAGAAAAGTATTTTTAAAAATTTTTGGAAAGAAAGTGCTAACTAGTGAAAGCAGAAAAAGAAAATATATAAAATTTTAAATCAAATTAAATTAGAAAAGAAAAAAAAAAAGAAAGAAAAAACACAACATATATACAAAAGGAGTTCCGGAGGAATGAACCACAATAGAACCCTACAGATAATAAAAACCGTAATCAAGAATACTTTGCTCAAATTAAAGAATATTTGAAGATTCAAGATCCCTGAGAAAATCAACCTGAATGATCAAGTAAAGATAGGGTCAAGAAAAAAAATCCACATATTAAAGAAAAGAGAACATTGGGGAATACAGGTAAAAATACCAAACAGAAGAGTTTTAAAAATCAGAATAGCATCAGACTTGTTGACTACAATGCTTTAACTCAGCGTAACTAAACATAAGAAACTCAAAGAACATGTGAACCAGGAAGATGACAAACAAATTGTTGTCATCACGCAAGAACTCGGAGAATGCTGTACATATGCGCTCTTCTTGATTAAGCTACTAAGGAACGAGCTTCAGACTACCAAGAAAATGTTCAAATGGTTGTGAGCATCAACTCTATTTAACTATATCCCTAAGTATAAATAACGGAGATAGGGGCACCTGGGTGGCTCAGTCAGTTAGGCGGCTGACTTCGGCTCAGGTCATGATCTCAAGCCTCGAAGGCTCCTGAGTTCGAGCCCCACATCGGGCTCTGTGCTGACCACTCAGAGCCTGGAGCCTGCTTCGGATTCTGTGCCTTCCTCTCTCTGCCCCTCTTCTGCTTGTATTCTGTCTCTCTCTCTCTCTCAAAATAAACAAACATTAAAAAAATAAATAAATAATGGAGATAAAGGTGAATGAACAGATGTATTCATGTGTATCGTGACTATCAAAAATGGTGGGGAAAAGAAAGAGAATCAGTGGTAAATGTAGAATATATATCGGGAGTAAGGGGATATAGCTATAATTTAAATGATTGGGGTAAGAAAAGAAAAACAAAGAAAGAAGAGGTTTGTAACTATTTAATAAAGCCTATAGGAAGAAACTAACAGAAAGTACCTTAAAAGAAGGAAAAGATTAAAGATAAATAAGAGGATTCATAAAATGACAATTATCAGAACTAAAAATAAAATCCTCGTAAATACCAACATTATTATGAAAGAGAAAGAAGAAATCTCATAGAAAAAAACTTAGATACAAAGTTTGATACAAAGCACAACTAAGACTGAATATATCACACATAATGATATAGTCTTAACTCCCAGATTAAAATGAAAAAATTACTTAGGTTGACAGAGCAGAATCCAAACTTTATACAAAGTTTATATTTGATGCAAAATCACTTCTAACATAAAGATATTCAAATGATTAACAATAAAAGGCCACTCATTTTCACACCGAAAAAGTAATTTAAAAAAGCATGAGCCAAGATCTTGATTTTAACCAAGTAGAATTCAGACTAGAAAGCATTGCAAGACACACTATATAATGCCAAGTCTACAATGCACAATGACACGGTCAATATTGTATAGGTAAATATTTTTCTGGTACCCTGGATTACAAAGAATATCTTTTTTTCTAAGTGTTTATAAACATTTCCGAAGACTGACTACATATTTGGTTGTGAAAAATCTCAGTAATTTTAGAAAATGGAAATAGTGCAGACTGAATTCTCTGAATACAGTGTGATAAAACTAGATCTTTCTACCTGGAAATTTGTTGAAAATCGTGCTAGTGGAGAACATTTAGGTCAAAGTAGAAATATAAAACAAAAATTGGAGAATTTCTTGTAAATAACAGCAACGGAATACAGCGAAAGCAGTTAGCAGTGGGAAATTATGGAATTAAATAACTCTATTTAACAAAGTTGAAAAATCAAAATAAACTACTCAACCAAAAAAAATCCAGAAAAAGAAGTTTAAAAAAAAACAAAAGAAAAAATAATTAAAGAAATAAGAAAATCGGATTAGAAAACAGAAAATCATAGAAATCATACACAAACAAAAATGTTCACTGGAAGATAATTTTTAAATGATATATAATTAACCTAATGAAAAGGAGAAAGAAACTACAGATTCACATAAACAGAAATGACAAGTGGAAAATAATCATCAGTATTTTACATTAGATTATATTGCCTAAATATATGCAATTCAATTTTAAAATCTAGAGAAATAAATATGGTTCACATAGGAAATATGGCTTACAAAATTTAACTGCAGGTCGAAATGAAAATAGTAAAGATTCTATTTCCCATAGGAAAAAAAAAAAAAAACAATTGCAAGGAATTCACCTGCAAAAACACACCAGTCCTGTTTAGTTTCCCAAAGAAACTCTACAAAACCTTTCAAGATTTGGTAATCCCAATGCTTCTAAAACTATTACAGAGCATATAAAAAGGAAGAAAATTTCCAAATCATTTTGATATAGCAAGAATAACATGGATGATAACCAAATGGAAACTACAGTCTAGTATCACTTCTATGTATTAAATACAAAAATCTTACATAAAACACTAGCAAATAAAATCCAGCAGCACGTTAAAAAATAACATTCGATTTGGGATTACATAAGTAATCGGAATTTATCTGAGAATGCAGCGGAAGGTCAACGTAATGAGCAAATGAACGCAATTACCATATTAATAGAACTAAGAGGGGAAAACACATTATCATTTTTATAAGATGCCTAAAAGGCATTCCGCTAGATTCAGTAACCATTCTTTTTTAAAAACAACGTTAAATTAAATAGGAAACTATGTATATACTTCCATACTTAAAACCATCAGTCTCCAAACCAGCATATTTCTCAATTGGTAAATGCCACAGACTTCCCCCACTAAACTATGGTCACTCTCTCTTCTTTTACTAACATTGCATTCGATGTATTAACCAATACAATTGGATAAGAGAAAGCAGTTGAAAATATAAATCCAGGAGACGTAAAACGATCTCTATGTGCAGATGATATGATTATATAACTGAAAACCCAAAAGAATCAGTGGAAAATATTAATAACAATAAAAAATTGAGTAAAGTTGCAATCTATATAATTAAGATACAGAATACAATAGATCTTGTATATAAAACCAAGTAAGTGAAAAGAAACTCTAAGACATTGATGAAAGAAAATAAAGAAGACACAAATAAATGGAAAGATATTTTGTATACATGGATTACAAGAGTTAAATGATAAAATGTCCATGCTACTAAAGCACTCTATAGATCCAAAGCAGTCTCTATCAAAATTCCAATGGCATTTTTCACAGATAGAAAAAACTATCCTGAGGCGCCTGGATGGCTCAGTCAGTTGAGCGTCCGACTCTTGATTTCAGCTCAGATCCTGATCCCGGGGTCATGGGATCGAGCCCCACATCAGGCTCCGTGCTGAGCAGGGAGTCTGCTTAAGATTCTCTCTCTCTCTCTCTCTCTCTCTCTCTCTGTGTCTCTCTCTTTACCCCTCTCTCTTGGTCATGCGCTCTTGCTCTCTCTAAAAAAATGTATAAAATGGAAAAAAAAAAGAAAGAAAAAGAAACTATCCTATTATGTACATGGAACCGCATAAGGCCCTGGATAACCAAAGAAATCTTGAGAAAAATCAGAGCTGGAGGCATCACACTTCCTGATTTCAAACTATATGACAAAGCTATAGTAAATTACGCTACTATGATACTGTAATAAAAATAGACACACAAGCTAATGAGAGAATCAAGGGCCCAGAAATAAGCCCTCACATCTATGGTCAACTAATATTTGAAAAGGGACCCAAGAATGTTCGGTGAAGAAAGGATTGTCTCTTCCAAAACAGCGCTGGAAAAACTGGATATTCACATGCAAAAGAATGAAACTGGATCCCTATCCTACAACATTCACAGAAATTAACCCAAAATGGCTTAAGGATTTAAATGTAAGACCTGAATCCATAAGCCTCCTGGAAGAAAATAGGGGAAAAGCTCTTTGATTTCTATCTTGGCAATGATTTTTTTTTTGATATAACACAAAAAGCAGAAGCAACAGAAAGCAGAAATCAATGAGGGACTACACCAGACTAAAAAGCTTCTGCATACCAAAGAAACAACAAAATGGGAAGGCAACCTATGTAGTGAGGGGAAATATTTGCAAATCATATATCTGATCAAGGATTAATATCCAAAATTTGTAAAGAACTCCTATAACTCAACATCAAAAATAAAAACCCAAATAATCCAATTAAAAATGGTCAGAGAACTTGAATATACATTTTCCCAAAGAAGACATACAGATGGCCAGCTAGTACATGAAAAGATGCTCAACATCATTTATCATCAGGGAAATGCCGATCAAAACCACAGCGAAATATCACCTCATGCCTCGTTAGAATGGCTACTATGGAGGACAAGAGGTAAAAACTGCTGATGAGAATCCGAAGAAAAGGGAACTCAGCTGCACTGTTGGTGGGGATGCAAATTGGTATAGCCACTGTGGACAACGGTATGGAGGATCTTTAAAGAATTAAAAAGAGAACGACATGATTCAGCAATCCCACTTTCTGGGTATATATCCAAGACAAAGAAATCACTGTGTCAAAGAGCTATCAGCACCCTATATAATATATCTGTACATACAGATATATAGATATGTATATAGATACATAGATATATGCATATATAGATATACGCAGATATATAAATATATATTCATAATGGAATGTAATTATTATGTGATATATATATCAGCCATAAAAAGGAGAAAATCCTGCAATTTGCAACAGGCTGGATATGGACTTTGAAGGCATTATGGTAAGTGAAATAAGAGAGACAAAGACAAATACTCTATCATTTCACTTATATGTAGAATCGAAAAACGAAATTCAAGCTCATAGAAAAAGAGATCAGATTCGTGGTTACCAGAGGTGGTTGGGGGAGGGGGGCAGAATCTGATGAAGGTTGTCAAAGGGTACAACCTTTTAGTTATAGAATTAATAAGTCCTGGGGAAGTGATGTACAGCATGGTGACTATGGTTAATACCTCTGTATGATGTATTTGAAAGTTGCTGAGAGTAAATCCTAAAAATCCTCATCACAGGGGGCAGAAAATGTTTAGTAACTCTATAAGGCGATGGATGTTCCCTAAACTTACTGTGGCAATCAGCTTGCAGCATCTGTATGTCAAGTCATTATGCCGTGCACTTTAACCTTACACCGTGCTCCATGCCAGTTATATCAGAATAAAAGTGGGAGAAAACCTCAAAAACCTAAAGGCCTGTCAATAGGAGAAGAGATAAATCGTGGTTGCATTCATGCATTGAACTATTATGAAAAGTATAAATGGATATTGCATATCTGCGGCCATCAATACGGATGAATATTAAAAATATTGGGGCATGGGGCGCCTGGGTGGCTCAGCGGGTTAAGCGTCCGACTTCGGCTCAGGTCACGATCTCATAGCTCATGAGTTTGAGCCCCATGTCGGGCTCTGGGCTAACATTTCAGATCCCGAAGCCAGCTTCGGATTCTCTCTCTCTCTCTCTCTCTCTCTCTCTATCCTTCTCTCTCTCTCTCTGCCCTTCCCCCACTCGCACTCTGACTCTCTCTCAAAAATAATTAAACATTTAAAAAATTATTAAAAACATATTGGGACGCCAGGATGGCGCAGTAAGTTTAGGGTCCAACTCTTGATCTTGGCTCAGGTCATGATCTCACAGTTTGTGAGTTCGAGCCCCACATCAGGCTCTGCACTGATGGAGCAGAGCCTGCTTGGGATTCTGTCGCTCCTTCTCTCTGCCTCTCCCCGACTTGTGTGCCCTCTCCCTCTCTCTCTCTGTCTCAAAATAAATAAATAAACTTAAAAATATTAAGAGCAAACTACACACAAATACATATGATATAATTCCATCAAAATATTTTTAAAAATTTGGGGTTAATATTATAATATTATTTAGGGATACATATATATGTAGTAAAAGTTTAAAAATAAATATTAAACAGAAATACAAAATTCAGGGTAGTGGTTTCCTGGAAGAGGGAGGAACAATAAGGGGGAAAGGGGGACATGACCTGAGAACAGAGATGACACCAATGTTTTGTAATGTATTACGTATTGAACCACACTTAGTTGAAACTCGGATGCTCATAACATTATTTTTTTTATTTCTTTGTGTATATAAATTATTACAGAATATACTCGCTTAAAGAAGTAGGAATTGTGAGATCTTGTTATAAGGCATAGGATTAAGGGCAGACTCGAATTCGGCCAGGTCATCGGTGATCTTTCAGAGAGAAATTGCCACAGAATGATAGAGCCAGATGCCGTTCTGTGAGGAGGGAAGGAATGACTTCACGGTAAGGAAGTAAACGCACTGAGTACATTTTCGTTTTTCTAGAACGTTGGTCCAAAAGAGTGTACAGAGTCAGAGGTAGCAAAGGCAAGGCAGGGATTTTTAAAACAGGATCATAGGTCTGGGCTGAGGAAAAAAACTATTTTGAAACCTATGCATAGGAAAAAAGTTCAAATCCTAGCAGTGATATTTGCTGCGCCCAGATGGTGCATCGGTTCCATATGGAAACAGTTTCGCCTTAGGAAGGAGTAGAGGTTCTTCTCTGAAACTCTAATATAAGGAGGAGAGGAGGGCAAGGATCCAGAGATTGCTGTTGTCAAGCATTGTGCATAAAAAAAAAAAAAAAAAATCTCTAGGGAACAAAGGAATCTATATTCCAGGCAGTAAATAACATCGATTGTACCATTGAAAGAATGACTATTGTCAAAATGCAAATCCATACAAACAGCGTATATCATGGTCCCCTTATTTCTTTAAATGATAAGAATATTCATGTAACACTACCTATAATGACAGTGTAAATTCTTTGCTCCTAACAGCACAAAAATGTTGTCTGCTAGATCACTTGAACTGGAAAAAAATATACGTTCGTTTTTAAGTCAATTGTGGTATTTGTGTCACCGTATAATACGGTTGGACTTACCTGCATGCATTCTATTAGGTTTAGAATCTCTGGAAACCTCTGTAGTCTTTTTGAGATTCTCACCACTAGATGGTGATGCGGAGAAGCAAGGACTTCAATGAGGTCTCTGGCAACCACTTTCCATCAACAGATTTGTTTCATCAGACTGGACATGGTTTATCCACATTTTAATGAGGAACGTAAGTAACCAATTATTAAGGACCCACGTCTGAGACGTGACTGAATATGAAAATAACATAAGGAGCAAAGTGTTAAAAAGATAATCTGTTTAGCATTGATGACCTTTCTACCTCACTAAACCTGCTTTCAGAATGACTGTTTCAGAAAAAGCCGAATGTGTCCACTCAGAATGATGACTCATTTTGAAGTCACCTTGAAACTGTAATGGCTCCCAATTTGAGCAAGTCTTCAAGGGCTGTAGCCTGTGTCTACTGGCTGCTATCCAAGGTGAAGCCACGCTAGATGGGTAGAAATATAAGCCACGCAGGCATGGATCTAAACATTATTTCTTCTCTGAAGTTGGCCTCAGTTTTGATCTGTTTGGTCTCATTTAGTAAATAGTCGAAACTCCACCTCTAAAATTAGCCTTATGTTAACTTTTGGGAAAACATGATTATATTCTGATGTTCTGCTTTTTGAAAATAAAAAAAAAACTTAACTGTGTTTCATTGGCCGCTAAGAACTCGTAAGAAATTCCTAAGAAATGGAATGTTTTGGAGCGGGAGCAAAGTTCTTTTACCCTCTCCCACCACTTTCCTTCCTTCCCAGAAAGGACATCTGCAGACAGTATTTGACGGGAGACACTAGTCCCTCAGCTCGTAAGTCACCAGTTAATGTGTCGTTCTGCATGTCACTCATCTGCAGAATAACAGCCAATGTGTTTTCAACAAATCGAGGCTAACAGCCTTCCCTTTATCAGCGAGGCGTTTCTCTGTTCTGAAAAGTAGAAAATCTGAAATAATAACTGACCGTGCAAATTTCCCCAAGCATAAGAGAAAATAATTCTTTTGGCTTTCCCATTACCCCTTTAAGATACGTTCTTTCTCTCTCTGACAAACTTGGCAGCGAATGAGAGGGTCAAAAATAACTGAAATACCACGTCCGGGTGGCTGGAAAGATGACAAGGCCAATTATCTAAAATAGTGACGCAGGTTTAGAAGAGAATTTAAGGTGCTATTGGCGGCAGGTAGATCCTGGAAAAGAGTGCTAAAAAAAAAAAAAAAAAAAAAAAAGGGTAACCGGTCACCTGGGTGGCTCAGTTGGTTGAGTGTCTGACTTCAACTCAGGTCACCATCTCACGGTTCATGGGTTTGAGCCACTCGTTGGGCTCTGGGCTGACAGCTCGGAGCCTGGAGCCTACTTCGGATTCTGGGTCTCCCCCTCTCTCTGCCCCTCCCCCACTCACACTCTGTCTCTCTCTCTCTCTCTCTCAAGAATAAGTAAACATTAAAAAAAATTAATAAAATAAAATAAAATAAATAAAGTGGGTAAAGGAGCTCTGTATATGAAAATACTAACCCATAGAATAAAATCTCAGATAAGATATCCAACATTGACAGAATTGGATATTGAGAGAGCAGGGAAAATCAAATGACCTTTCAAAAATATTTTTCAGTACTATAATTCATGCTTCTTACACAGCTTTCCACTCACAAAGGCCCCCAATACCAAGTAGTCCGTTAAAAGCACCACTAAAGTGCTTTCAAAATTCTGTAACTTGTGGAGGGGGGGTGGAAACGTCAAGTTTTTGACACAAATCAAACTGTGACTGCATATATAGGAAGTGATTTTACTTTTTTTTTAATCCAGCCATTTATTTTCATCCTCTACCATAGCATGGTCCATTAGTTTCTATTTTCTGAGGTAACTAAGGATGGCATTATCTTCATACAATTTCCATATACAGTCAGTGAGTGTTTTCCACTGACTAAATGCAACACATAGAATTTGGAGTTTTATTAAGATAATGTCACAAAGTTCCAGACCATTGTTCCCCTAAATTAAAGGCTTACCTCGACGATTTGAAATTTCTTTCTATGTCATAGTATTCGTCTTGAAACTCTTCTGGAATGCAAGCTTTAAAAGACAAAGCTTAATTGGGGCGCCTGGGCGGCTCAGTTAAGTGTCCGACTTCAGCTCAGGTCATGATCTCACGGCTGGTGAGTTCGAACCCGAGTTGGGCTCTGTGCTGACAACTCAGAGCCTGGAACCTGCTTCGGATTCTGTGTCTCCCTCTCTCTCCGCCCCTTCCCCTTTCGTGCTCTGACTCTCTCTCAAAAGTAAATAAACATTAAAAAAAATTTTAAAGACAAAGTTGCATCGATGTTGATTCCCATAATTAAGAATATGATTTCTATCTCTTAAAAGAAATGTAAATGTTCTCAACCATGAGCAAGTAGAGTGAGATTTGCCCCCACATCACTGGATGGAATTTTAAAGATAAGCCCAACAGAAATTACTAATTTTCCCAAAGTCACACTATCTGTAATTGTAGCAGCTGACACCACACGATAAGTGGCACCAATATTACATTCACACTCAACTGAGTATAACTTCCGGAAGTGAGACAAAGTCTGTGTGCCCATATGTTTCCTAAACCTGGATCATGATGGTGTTGGATATAACGATAACGATGATGATAAAACTCATTCATTCATTAAGCACATTGTTGGAGTTTTTTAATGTTTGTTTGTTTGTTTATTTATTTATTTTGAGAGACAGAGAGAGAGAATGCGAGGAAGCATGAGTGGGGGAGGAGCAGAGAGAGAAGGAGAGAGAGAACCCCAAGCAGGCTCTGCACTGTCAGCACGGAGCCCGACGTGGGGCTAGAACCAAGAACCCTGAGATCACGACCTGAGCTGTGAGATCACAACCTGAGCTGAAACCGAGAGTCTGATGCTGAACTGACTCAGCCGCCCGGGCGCCCCAAGCACATTGTCAATGTACAGGCACTGCGCAAGGCACCTGCCTTCTCGTCTCTCATGTATCTGGCTGCTCGGTCTCACATCACAACAGTAGTCTTGCCAGAATTCTGTCTGAATTTGTCAGAATTTTTGGTAGGAACTCATAACATATTTTTACTTGTCCACGTTATTCACTTCACCACGTTGACAAAACACGGGTCTTTTTTTCTAATTGTATTTATTTTGAGAGAGAGAGAGCTCATGCGCACAAGCAGGGGGGAGGGACAGAGAGAGAAGGAGAGAGAGAATTCCAAGCAGGTTCCAGGCTGTCAGTATAGAGCCCAATGCGGGGCTCAGTTCCATGAACTGTGAGATCATGGCCTGAGCCAAAACCAAGGGTTGGACGCTTAACCGACTGAGCCACCCGGGTGCCTCAAGGTGGGGCTTATATTCTATGTAAGTAGGTTATCTCATAAGGAGAGTTAACCCCAAACTAGCCTTTTCACATCATCAGAATTTATCTTTTTTTTAAAAAAAAGCGTTTTTAATTTAAAAAGCCACAACAGTTATCCATTTAAAGTGTACAATTCTATGTATGCTAGCGTATTTCTTGTGCTGTACAACTATCACCACGATCTAATGGGAGAACATTCTCAACACCCCAAAATGAAATTCCATGTGCACCTATTAACAGGCAATCCCATCTCCCACAACCGCTCAGCCCTGCGCAAGCACTAATCTACTGTCTCTCTACAGGGATTTGCTTCTTCCGGACAGGTCATATCAATTGAATCACATGATATGGTGTCCTTGTGATTGACCTATCTCGCGGTAGCATAAGGTTTTCAACGTCCATCCAGTCGGAGCATGTATCAGTACCTCATTCTTCACGGCCAAATAATATCCCACTGCACACATAGATCACATTTTTCTCTTATTTAAGTCGACATGGGTTTGGTTTTCTTTTTGTGGGTTGGTTTCTCCTAATCAGCCTGCGTGACTTTTTGAACTTTCAATTGCAAGGGGAATAATAGTTTTGACCCACTGAAATAGAAAAATGCAGGTCAAACTCAGGAAAAGTGATGTAAATATTTACAAAAATGTACAGTTGGAAGATTGTGTGGGTCTAAAAAACTAATACTTTTAATTACCCTATCTTCTAATTTCCTTTTTCTTACTAGATGGAATAAGGTATATATATTATATATATAAATTTATAATATATACATAATATATTTATATATAAATTTACAGTATACACATAATATATTTATATATAAATTTATAGTATATACATAATATATTTATATATAAATTTATAATATATACACAATATATTTATATATAAATTTATAACATATACACAATATATTCATATAATTATATATAATATGTGTATTACATATTTCTATATTATACACATATTCATATATTATATATTTTATATATTACATGATTTATATGTAATATAAGCATATATTTACAATATGAATATAAATTTATATGAGCATATTAAAAGGGAAAACTATAACCACCGTGTAAATACACAAATCCATCAGAATGTTTCACGTGACCATGACTCTTATTTTGATACCTGGAAATTAAGTTTTGATTTTCTAACTGCTATCAAACTTGGTCTTAAGGAAAGGTTTTCCTAGGTGATGGTATCATATGAGGCATCTTCTAATCTTTATTGAGTGAATAACATTTTAATTTCAAATGAAATTATATATAAATGATATAAATACATAACAGGTGCAAAACTTGCAGCATAAATCGAAATGTAAGTGCTGTTATTTTCTGCTTAGACTTTAAGGTCCTAAAAAGAGATAGTGAGAACATACAGAAGTAAGTTAAAAAGAAAATAAATCTTGTGGGTTTTTGTTGTTGTTGTTGTTGTTGTAATAAACAGCTGTGTTCTTTTTAGACTAAACTCTGGGTCAGACTAGAAAATGACGAAGTAAATAAGAATTTAAAGTAATAATGGAAATTGTCAAATAAAATGATTTGAAATTATGTCAATTTTAAACCAAGGGTGACATGCAAATAAATATATGGACAGTGCATTACCAAAAAATAAATAAATAAATAAATCAGTTAACACTATAGTAGTGTTTGGGAAAACATAACATATGTATAATCTGTTTTTCTTATGATGTTTATTTTCTTTTATTGTGTGTTAAAACAGGCTGTTGCACTCAATTTAAGTAAGAGCTTCTATTAGCTCTTTGGAAATCCTATTCTTCCTATGCAAGAGGTTTATTTTCCTCATGTGTATTAAATAGCTTATATCATTCATATCTTTTGATTATATATTGGTTTTTTAAGACCGGATGTTAACACTCTTTAGAAAATAACAATAGATCTAAACCACATACAAGATTTTGGTTTTTACCTTGTTTCATATTTCAGTGTGCCTCCAAAGCATGCCTCTTACATTTGTCTTTGTTCCAATCCGCAAAATTATGACCTAGTTAATTCCAACACATTTCTCATATTTTAAAAATTCCTCAAAGTCCTTTACTTACACATGTATACGGTTTCAAGTCAAAGAGGCACTCTTCTAGGTCAGTAAGACTTCTCAGACTTCGCTGCACATTGTCAACATCTGGAAAGCTTTAGAAACCTAGGTGCCTCATTCACCCTCTCGGAGAATTTCATATAGTCCGTGTGGTGTGTGGCGCTTCGACATCAGGAGTGTTTCACAGCACCCCGGATGATTCTAACATCCCACCGATGCTCAGAACCACTGTTCTAGGAGTTTACATTAAATAGAGGCAATTCCTGCAGCAACTTTCATGACTAACAAGATATGATATGACAATATTGTCCTACTGGCTCGTATATTTGGGGGATTCACCAGAGACAGGAATTGGAAGTTGGGAGGGTAAATTCTGGTTGTTTTTCTAGAAGACTCAGAACCTCAATCCAATGATACTGAGTAGAATTGCAGGCTTTTGTTGGTGTTGCTGCTGTTGTTTAATTAGCTAAAATTAAAATACTTCCTAAAAGACCGAAAAATTCTACATCATCAGTCAGCAGTGTGAAGCTGTTTATATGCGCTTTCTTGGTTTGGATTTATAGGGCAAAATCATAGAGGCTTAGGACTTCCTGTGTGCCATCTGGAGACATGCCACCAGATGGCATGTGGGTGGCAGCGATCATGGGGCTTAGATAGAAAATTTCAAATGAATTTCAGATAACTAAATCAAAGAGATTATATCATGTTTCTCCAGAGACTCATGATTTTTCTATTGAACCAGAGCTATATTAAGTCAAGCCTAAAAATAAATTAAATCATGGGAATTATATGTTAAAGGGGAGCACCCAGCTTTGATTAAGATTTAAGTTAATTTATTTATTTCTAAAATGTTTTCTCAACGTGGTTAATGCATTTGCTCACATATGAAGGGCGTACAATAAAAAGCAATCATTCCTTACTCCCCAGAAGAAACCATGTTTTTCAACTATGAAACCATGAAACCATGTTGTTCAACTGTTTTTCTGTCGGTCGCTTGCATATTTCTTAAGTCGTCTCCGTGACAGATGAGGATGTAGTGGTGTAAAAGAAAAACCAAGATACATGTAAAAGTTGGCAGTATTTTCGTAAAACTTTAATGGCTGGCAACTACTGCTTTAATGTAACACTGGATCTATATCTAAACTAGAGAAGAAGTTATCCTGAGTTTATACTGACTTCTCCATGACATTACTCTCTACTCCTGGATGCCATATTGTACCTCTTTGAGATACTCAAAGCACTACACACTTCTGCTCTGGACACAAGTCTCTTCACCACCATTGCCTTTCTTTTTCTGCTAACTTGTGCTTGACTCTTACCTTATAATTAACTATCCTCTGTTTATTTAGCTAATGTAGAAATTGATTTTTTGCTCCATATAACTTTCCAAAATCCTGTGGCGAGTGAGGTGTGGGCTCACCGAGTATATGAAGACCGTTTTCTCCCCAGTTAGGGAAAATCTTACCTACTCAAGGGGTTGGGTTTATTCTATTCCAAGATGTTGCTACTAGACATTTATTGTTTACTCATTTAATCCACATAGAAAAAGTGGTTTCTCCACCAAAAGTTTTAGCAAGATTTTAAACACATTTCCAAATATCCCTTTAGCATACTTTCTAAAAAGTTTTCAAATTATCAATCTAGATCCATTACGGTTTTGGTGTGTTATGACCAGAGTAAATCTTTCCTCCCTCCTTCCCTCTCTCTCTCTCTTTCCCTCTCTCATATATTTATATATATATACATGGAACTCACAAAAATTAAAAATATTTTGAAATTCATTATTCTAGAACATAGATTTTTATTTTTTTTTATTTTATTTATTTATTTTTGAGAGACAGAGAGCATGAGCAGGGGAGGAGCAGAGAGAGGAGAGAGAGGGAGAGAGAAATTCTCAAGCTTATTTCACTGATATTCTTTTTGGTTATATATCGTCTTTTTTAGGACTGGATGATTAACACTCTTTAGAAAATAACATTAGATCTGAACCACAGACAAGGTTTGGTTTTGACCAAACAGAGCGGAGCCTGATGCGGGGCTGGAACTCATGACCCATGAGACCATGACCTGAGCTGAAATCAAGAGTCGGATGCTTAACCAACTGAGCCACCCAGGCCCCCCTAGAACATAGATTTTTTAAAAACAGATTTAAACAAGGAATCACGGTTTTCCTACTGAATTATAAAATAATTGATTAACAATAGTCAATCAATAAAAAATCTGAATGAGAAGAGAAAACGATAGAATCTAGTGGGGCTACCACCCAGCAGACGTAGAAGCACATTTTAGTCCCTGAGCATATAGGATAGAAAAAAATTAAAAACCCATGAATACCATCTGCAAAACCAGGTTTAAAACTATTTTTAAAAATACCCCAAAATGAATGGTTAGGGACAGACTACTTATAGGTATAAGACCTACATAATATGAGTATATTAAAAAGTAGAGACAAGCAGCTGAGCCTATGACACAAGAGAACGACTCCCAATCACTAATAGATTCTCTAAAGAGCGGTGGGCAAATTTGAGAATGGGTAATGAAATTGGGAACGGGGGCTCCTGGGTGGCTTAGGCAGTTAAGCATCCGTCTTCAGCTCAGGTCATGATCTTGTAGTTCATGACTTCCATCCCCACTGTCGGGCTCTGTGCTGACAGCTCAGAGCCTGGAGCCTGCTTCAGATTCTGTGTCTCCCTCTCTCTCTCTCTGCCCCTCCCCTGCTCATGCTCTGTCTTTCTCTGTCTCTCTCTTTCCCTCAAAAATAAACATTAAAAATAAATAAATAAAATAAAGAGAGAACTCCTTTCTAAAAAAAAAAAAAAAAGAAAGAAAGAAAAAGAAAAGAAAGGAAACTGGGAATGATTTTTCTACACTCCAATTCACATATAAAGCAAAGGGTCTTTGGTGAGATCTGAAATTGCTCTAACAGTCTAGACCTTATGAACTCTAGAAAACAACCAACTAAAGCTATCCTCAAGGACAAAACTTCACTTTGAGAAGAAATCGTTGAGAGTGGAATTCAACGTAACAAGGACAAAGGCGATAAAGGTGAGGAAGAAAGGTACAGAAAAATAAATGAGAGAGGACCTTTCCAGCTCTAATTCTATGACATTAAAACTTAAAAAAAAACCTAATAATGATTCTTTCTAGAAAAGACAAGGAAACTTGGCCAAGTGAAGCAATCTTGAACTCTTTTCAGGTGTTTCTGAGCAGCCAACCCTAAACAATTGCGGTACAGGATGGATTTATTTTTGGCTTCATCTCTCTTAGTTGATATCACTAAATGATTACTCCTCTAAGTTACAGAATAATAAACTCATGGATACACAATAAAGGCAAAGATAATCCAACAACTTTATAATAATAATTCTTTAAAAACTAAAATTACAGCATCACGGATATTATAAACTATAATTCAATAAAACCTTTCTTTAAAAACAGAGAGACTTGGAACTACATACTGAAAGGGCACATTATGTTTCTGGGAAAACTGACTTGAAACAGCGCAGCCTGAGACATTTACTAGTAAAATTATTCTATCTCAGAGAAGTGAGAAAAAAATCATCCAGGAAATATCACTAAGTCAAACCACATTATCGTCAGCCATTTCAACAGCAGTACTAAATATCAAAAGTGAGAAAGGCGTAACATACTTAAGATACTCAGAGAAAAAGTAAACATAGGATTTTATATTTAATCAAACTGATTTCTCAATTCATAAAACCTACAAACAGACTTATACAGAACTATCATATGGAACCGTATGACCGGATAGACATTCATATAAAGACTGGTGGTGAGCTTTCAACTGAGTTTTACCATTGAACTAAGAATATTGAATATTGTTCAATATTGAATACTATTGTACCAGAATAGAATATACAATGGCTACATGCTCAAACAATTTTGATAAAATACAACTGTAAAAAAGAAGACAATGGATAGAGCCTATGAAAAATTGAGAATTATAATAAACATGTTGATTCCCATACAGTTGTGACCATGAACAAAATGATACAATTTTAAATTCAATTCTAGTGAAAAGAGAAGAAGGAAGAGATTAGCTAATTGCTAAGTTGTTCCTAGGAGGGAACCAATATGCTATAGATAATATTCTATGATCTATAATAATATTCTATTATTCTATTCAAAATAAGAGAGCTAACAGCATTTGCTCACTTTATGTCTCTGCGTCACATTCTGGTAATTCTCACAACATTTCAGACTTTTTCGGTAGTATTATATTTGTTATGGTGATCTGTAATTAGTGATCTTTGATGGTACTTTGCAATGGTCTCATGGCACCATGAACTGCACCTATATGACGGTGAACTTAATCGATAAATGTGTCTCTTCTGACTGTTCCACCAACCAGCCCTTGCCCTCCCTCTCTTCCTCTAGTTGGACCTCCCTGTTCCCTGAGACATAACAGTAACAAAATTAGGCCAGTTAATAACCCTACGATGGCATCTAAGCATTCAAGTAAAAGGAAGAGTCACATGTCTCTCACTTTAAATCAAAAGCTAGAAGTTATTAAGCTTAGTGAGGAAGGCATTTTGAAAGCTGAGATAGGAGCAAAGCTAGGTCGTTTGCATGAAACAGTTAGCCAAGCTGTGAATGCCAAGGAAAAGTTCTTGAAAGAAATTAGAAGTGCAACTCCGGTGAACACACAGATGCTAAGAAAGCAAAATAGCCTTGTTGTCGATATGGAGAAAGACTTAGTGGTCTGGATTGAAGATTGGACCAGCCCCAGCATTTCCTTAAACTAAAGCCTAATCCAGAGCAAGGCCCTAACTCTCCAATTCTCTGAAGGCTTAGAGAGGTGAGGAAGCTGCAGAAGAAAAGTCTGAAGCTAGCAGAGGATGGTTCATGAGGATTAAGGAAGAAGCCATCTCCACCGCATGAAAAGACAAGGTGAAGCAGCAAGTGCTGATGTAGAAGCCACAGCAAGTTCTCCAGAAGATCTAGTTAAGATGATCAATGAAGGTGGCCATACTAAAGAACAGATCTTTAATCTGTATATTGGAAGAAGATGCCGCCTAGGACTTTCATAGCTAAAGAGGAGAAACTGGTGCCTGACTTCAAAGTTTCAAAGGACAGGATGACTCTCTTGTAAGGGCTAATGCAGCTGGTGACTTTATATTGAATCCAATCCTCATTCCCATGTCAAAATCCTAGGGCCCTTAAGAATGTTGCTAAATCTACTCTGCCTGTATTCTATGAATGGTAGAGCAAAGCCGGGACAACAGCACATGTTTACAACATGCTTTACTGAATATTTTAAGTCTACTGTTGAGACCTACTGCTCAGAAAATGGATTTCTTTCAAAATATTACTGCTCACAGACAATGTGTCTGGTCACCCAAGAGTTCTGATGGAGATGGACAATGAAATTAATGTTGTTTTCATGCCTGCTAACACACGGATTGAGAAGTAATTTCAACTTTCAAGTCTTATTATTTAAAAAATTCATTTTGTAAGATTATAGCTGCCACAGATAGTGACTCCTCTGATGGATCTGGGCAAAGTAAATTGAAAACCTTCTGGAAAGAATTTACTGTTCTAGAAGCTATTAAGAACACTTGTGATTCATGGGAAGAAATCAAAATATTAACATTAGCAGTTTGGAAGAAGTTGATTCCAACTCTCATGGATGACTCTGAGGGGTTCAAGACTTCGGTGGAGGGAGGAAGTAACTGCAGACGTGGGGAAAATACCAAGAGAACTCGAATTAGAAATGGAGTCTGAAGATAGGACTGAATTGCTGCCATCTCATGGTAGAATTTGAGAATTTGAGTGGATGAGGAGTTGCTTCTTATGGATGAGTAAAGAAAGTGGTTTCTTGAGATGGAATCTACCCCTGCTGAAGATGCTGTGAAGATTGTTGAAATGACAACAAAGGATGTAGAATATTCCATCAACTTAGTTGATAAAGCAGTAACAGGGTCTGAGAGAACTAACTCCGATTTTGAAAGACGGTCTGCTGTGGGTAATATGCTATCAAATAGCATCATATACTATAGAGAAATCATTCATAAAAGGAAGAGTCCATTGATACTGCAAACTTCATTGCTGTCTTATTTTAAGAAATTGCTACAGCCACCCCAACCTTCAGCAACCACCACCCTGATCAGCCAGCAGTCATCGACATCAAGGCAAGACCCTCCACCAGCAAAAAGATTATAAGTTACTAAAAGCTCAGACAATGGTTAGCATTTTTTAGCTCTAAAGTATTTTTAATTAATATATGTACACTTTTTTTAGACATAATGCTATTGCACACTTAACAGATTACAGAATAATATAAACATATCTTTCATACAGTCTGGGAAATTAAAGAAAATCATTTGACTCACTTCTTTGTGATATTTGCTTTATTGCAGTGATCTGGAACCAGCCAGCAACGTCTCTGAGGCATGCCTATAATAATAAAATTGGTTGCCATTAGAGAAACAACTTATTATTTTGGAAACTGATGGGCAAATTAAAAATAAACAAATATATGTGTTACTTTTCTAGTATGAAATGAACTATTCAGTAACCAAATGGTAGATGAGGGGAAATTTCTGTTTATAAAATTGTTCCAGTTAGTAAGTGAATAAAGAAGGATAGAATATCATCATTTTAAAGCCACTAATGAGTTGTTGGACACTGACAGAACCTGACATCACAAATAATCACAATAACAATAGCAACAACCTGAAATCCATTATGAGCCTCTTGGCAGAAAAATACACCACCACCTTGAAGTGTTTGTGAAAAGAAATTGAACCTTGAGAAACGTTTTAGTTTTCGCTACTAATTTACAGAACGTACAGAAAACAGAGGGACGACGTAGCTAAAATCACAGAGAAACGATCTGAAAATCGAAGACAATAAAGAATGTTCAGACCAGCAAGAGGGAAACAATACTTGAATTATTGAGGAGAAAAAATGAAATATATTGAACTTCTGATTAAAACCCATGGAGGCTACAAGGAAATGGCACAGCATATTTCAAATGCTGAAAGAAACTATCAATCCAAAAGTCTATACCTGGCAAAAATATCCTTTAGGAATGAAGGGTAATCAAGACATTCTCAAATGAAGAAAAATAGAAAATTTGTCACCAGCAGATTTACCTTAAAATAATAGTTCTGAGGATGTTCTCTATACTGAAGAGAAATGATAAAATAAGGAATCCTGAAATATCGGGAAAGTGGAAAGAAAATGGTAAACAAAAATAAAAGTAAATACATTTTACTTCTCTTCTTGTACTTATATATTTTGTTTCATGGATAGAAGAATATATTATAACACCGTCTGGTGTGTTTCAAAATGTATATAGAGGAAACATTGAAGACAAACTGGAGGGAAAATAAAACGATTTAACAGGTTATAAGTTTTCTATACTTCACTTGAACTAGTAGAATTATGAAAACATTAGTCAGTGGTAAATTATGTTTCCGTGATGTGATTACTAAAACAATAACTAAAAAAATCCATGCACACACAAAAATCTATACTCAAAAACATAAAAGGTCAATGAAAATGGAATTCTAAAAATAGTTCACATAACAAGAGCAATGCAAGAACAAGAACACATAGGGGCGCCTGGGTGGTGCAGTCGGTTGGGCGGCCGACTTCAGCTCAGGTCATGATCTCACAGTCTGTGAGTTCGAGCCCCGCGTCGGGCTCTGTGCTGACAGTTCAGAGTCTGGAGCCTGCTTCGGATTCTGTGTCTCCCTCTCTCTCTGCCCTTCCCCTGCTCATACTCTGACTCTATGTCTCTCAAAAATAAATAAACGTTAAAAAAATGTATTAAAAAAAAAAGAACAAGAACACAGCAAACTTCTTGTTGTAAAATGTATACGTTCTGGAATCTAATGTACACCATGGTGATTATTGGTAACAATACTGCACTGTATACTTAAATTTGCTAAGAAACTAGCTTTTAAATGTTCTCACCACAAAAAAGAAATGGTAACTATGTTGAGGGATGGAGGCATTAACTAACGATACTGTGGTAATCATTCCACACTACGTAAGTCTTTCAAACCCACGTGTTGTATATCTTAAACTTACAGGAGGTTATATGTCAATTATATCTCAATAAAGTCAGAAAAACTGAATTGCATTTCTATACATTTGTAAGAAACAATCCTAAAATGAAATTCAAAAAATTTTTATTAATGATAGCATCGAAAACAATAAATAGGAGTAATTTTTACAAAACTGTATGAACTTGTACACTAAAAGTTACAAAATATTGTTGAAAGCATTTATAGATGTTATAAATAATTGGAAAGATATCCCACGTCTATGGCTTGGAAGATTTAATATTTTTAGATAGCAAAGCTACACAAATTAAACTACAAATTCAGTGCAATCTTTATCAAAAATCTGGCTGCTATAGTTTCCGAAATTGACAAGCTAATTGTAAAATTCATATGGAAATGCGAGTGACCCCAAATAACCAAAACAATATTGAAAGACAAGAACAATGTCAGAGGACACTCACATCCAGACTTCAGGAATTACTACAAAGCTACAGGGACACCTAGGTGGCTCAGTCGGTTAAGTGTCTGACTTTGGCTCAGGTCACGATCTCCTGGCTCCGGGGTTCCAGCCCCACATTGGGCTCTGTGCTGACAGCTCAGAGCCTAGAGCCCACTTCAGATTCTGTGTCTCCCTCTCTCTCTGCCCCTCCCCAACTCGCACACATGCGCTCTCTCGCAAAAGAAACAAACCAAAAAAAAAAAAAAAACATTAAAAAAAGTTAGAAAAAAAGAAATTACTACAAGTCTACAGCAATCAAGACTGTATTGTATTGGCATAAAGATAGGTATATATATATATATAGAGTAGAGTCGAGATTCCAGTAGTAAAATCTGATATTTACGGTCAATTGATTCTAGACCAGAGTGACAAAGCTATTCAGTAGGGGGAAAAATGATATTTTCAACAAATAGTCCTGCAACACCTCCGTATTAACAAGTAAATGAATTAAGTTTGCCCCCAGATTCATATCATGTACAAAAATTAATACGAAATTTTGACAGAAATGGAAACTATAATATCAAAGACCTTAATGTAAGAAGTAAATGTATATAACGCTATTAAGACTATATAGTCATAAGTCTTTGTTGCCTCGAATTAGGTAATTATCTCTTAGAAAGGACACCAAAATCACAAGCAACAAAAGAAAGATAAACAGATGAATAAAACTCGAGAAAATTAAAAACTTCTATGCTTCAAAGGGCATTTTCAATAAATCGAAAAGATAGCCAACAGAATGGGAAAAAACATTGTCAAATCATATATCTGATAAGGGATTTGTATCCAAAATATGTAAGTTACTCACACTACCCAAAAATAAATATAAAATTAGCCCAATTTAAAAATGGAAAAAAGAGTTTAAAAGACATTACTTCAAAGAAGACATACAAGATATGTAAGAAGCACATGAAAAGGTAACACATAATTCATTAGGAAAATACAAATCAAAGCCATAATGAGACATCGCTTCACCCACGCCAGAATGATTATGATAAAAATAATAAAATCCACAAGTGGTACAAGGGGAAATTGGAATCACCCTACATTAACAGTGGGGATGTAGAGTAGTATAGCTAATTTGGAAAGCAGTTTGGCAGATTCATAATAAGTTAAACACAGAGGTATCACTCTATACTATACACACAAGAGAAGTAAAAACATAGTTCCACACAAAAACTTGTACATATATGTTGATGGCAGCATTATTCATAACAGCCAAAAATTTAAAACCCAAATGTCCTTGAATGAACGAATGGATATACATATGTAGTATAGTCCATACAGTGGAGCATTATTCGGTCGTAAACAGGAATAGAATGTACTTACACTTTCTACAATCTGGATGAACCTTGACAAACATGCTAAATGCAAGAAGCCAGACACAAAAGGTCAACTTTGTATGAATCCATATATAAGAAATTTCTGAAATAGGCAAATAAATAGAGATTTAAATTAAATTAGTGCTTCCCGAGGCTGGAAGGAGGAATACGAATGACTGTAAATGGGTACAGGGTTTCTTTTTGGAATATTAAATTTTTATTTTGGAATTAAATAGTGGTGGCAGTTGAACAACTTTTTCAATATACTGAAAGTTACAATATGGTACACTTTAAACTTCATAATGTAAATTTTTTTAAACAATTTATTGTCAAATTGTTTTCCATACAACACCCAGTGCTCATCCCAACAAGTGACCTCCTCAGTGCCCGTCACCCACTCTCGCCCCTCCCATACCCCCCTCAATCCTCAGTTTGTTCTTAGTCTTTGAAAGTCTCTTATGTTTTGTCTCCCTCCCTCTCTGTGTCTTTTTTCTCTCCCCTCTTCCTCTCCCCCATGGCTTTCTGTTAAGTCTCTCAAAGTCCACCTATGCATGGAAACATATGGTATCTTTCTCTGACTGACTTATTTCACTCAGCATAATACCCGCCAGTTCCATCCATGTTGCCACACATGGCCAGATTTCATTCTTTCTCATTTCTGCATTGTATTCCACTGTGTATATATATATATATATATATGTATATATACCACATCTTCTGAATATGATTTTTATTGTGACTTTATAAGGTGAATTTTATAATGTGTGAATTATACCTCAATAAAAATGCTATGAAAGAAGGTATGTTAACAAAATAATCTTAGAAAATTAAAAGTTCAACAAAAATAAATGTCTTGTCTTGGGATAAAATAAATAAGTCACATAATGAATAGAACAAATCATATTAATCTGGACCTACCACTCACATCCTATACAAAAATTAACTGAAAGTTAATCATGATTTAATGTAAAACAGAAGCTATAAAATTTTTAGAAAATGAAATGGAAAAAAATCTTTGGAATTGAGTACTGTGTATAAAGTTCTTAGACTTAATACCAAAATGTATGAAAAAAGTAAAATATTGTGGGGTGCCTGGGTGGCTCAGGTGGTTAAGTGTCCATCTCTTGATTTTTGGCTCAGGTCTGATATCACAGTCCATGAGTTCGAACCTTGTGCCGGTCTCTGTGCTGACAGTGTGGACCCTGCTTGAGACTCTCTCTCCCTCTCTCTCTTCCCCTCCCCTGCTTTCTCTCTCTCTCTCTCTCTCTTTCTCTCAAAATAAATAAATAAACTTAATAAAAATTATAATAAAAGAAAACTTGATAAACTGTACCTCATGAAAATCTAAAATATTTGCTCATCAAAAGATGTGAAGATAAAAAAACAAACCAGAGACTGGTAGCAAATATTTGCAAATCACATATCCAACAAAGCAAAAGTCTTTTGAATATATGAAAATTCTCAAAACTCCATATTTTTAAAACTCCAATCAAAAAAGGTAAAAAGGCAAAGAGACATTTAGCCAAAAAGGCTAGACAGATAGTTAATAAATTTATGAATATCACTAGCCATTCATAAAATGCAAATTGAGACCACACGAGAAATCGTTACACACCTATGGCTAAATAATAAATAAATGGCTAAATAAAAATAGTGACAATGCCAATGTCTGTGAGGATGTAAAGAAACGGGAAATGCCTAATAGTATGGCTTCTCTGGAAAACAGTTCGGCAGGTTCTTAAAAAACAAAACATGCAACTACCATATGACCCATCAAATGTACTCCTGGGCATTTTTCCCAGAAAAATAAAAACTAATGTTCACACAAAAATCTACACATGAATGTTAATAGTAGCTTTACGCACAATAGCCCAAACCTGGAAATGACCCAGAAGGCTTTCAATGGGTAAATGAATAAACGACTCTTTGACATCCATTCCACGGAATCCTACTCGGCAATAAAAATGAACACACTATTGATACAATCAACATCTTGGATGAATCTCCAAAGACCTATTTTGTGTGGACAAAAGCCAATCCTACAAGATTACTCCCCGTATGATTGCATTTTAATAGGAGTGTTGAGGTGACAAAACTATAGACACATAGGACAGATTAACGGTTGTCAGGGATTAAGGGAGTGTGGGGGCAGGAGAGAAGTGGGCGTGGCTATAAAAAAGTGCAAGAGAAGAAGAATCCTATGGATGGAAACTTTCTGTGTCTTAACTGTATTAATGCATTATTTCTTGCAATTGCAGGTGAATCTACCTTTACTTCAAAAGAAAATGTATAATTTTTGAAAAGGAGTCTAAAGACATCATTCATTAGCATTCAAGCAAAACTAAATCTAGGACATTAGTGACAATTTGGAAATTTGAACACTGATTGGACATTTGATTGTATTAAGGAATTACTGTTAAAAATCATTAGTTGTGATAGTTTTCTTCCTTTTATGTTTACAAAAGGTTTTTTCTTTAGAGATCCATACGGAAATACTTGCAGGTGTAAACACACGATGTCTGGATTTTGCTTCAAAATAATATGTGATGGGAGGTAACAGATGAAACAAGATGCAAGGTTCATTCTGGCCTGATGATTGCGGAAGCAGTATGATGGGTACATGGAGGTTAATGTATTTTTCTCTCTTTTTTTTAATTTTTTAACATTTATTTATTCTTAAGAAACATAGAGACAGTGCGTAAGCAGGAGAAGGGCAGAGAGAGAGGGAGATACAGAATCTGAAAGCAGGCGCTAGCCTCTGATAAGCCATCAGCACAGAGCCCTACGTGGGGCTCGAACTCACAGACCGTGAGATCATGACCTGAGCCGAAGTTGGCCACTCAACCGACTGAGCCACCCAGGTGCCCCTGTATTTTTTTTCCCTTAAAATATGCTCTTCTGTGCGTTTAAATACTTCCATAATAAAAACATGCAGTTCTAATGAACCACAAGCAAAACATCTATTGCTAAAATCAAGAGAGATTTTGAAAGTAATCGGTGATTGGGTTTTGCTTTACCTCCAGTGAGTCCTGTCTTATGCGAAATCAAACACATACTGAACAACAGCAGCAACAAAATTTAGAGGAATGTTGCCTATAAAAGACAGTCTCCTCATATGTGCCATGCCAGTCTCAACTTCACATAACTTATTTATCCCACCTCTCGTATCACCCCGCTTACCAAGTTTCCAGTCACCCAAATTGTAGCCATCTTTCTTCATTCATCTTAATAAAGAGCAAATGATGTGTCTATTGATATTTACAATTCGTTTAGTATTAAATTAATAATAATAACAAACACCCATATTAGAACGTTTTTACTAAAGAAGACTGCCACTTTAAAGCACGGTCGCCACGTTGCTAAGGGTCTGGAAGGACCTAGAGCCGAGCCGTTCTCACCGAGATCATATTCTTTTCAGAGACTCAGGAAAACTATGCCAGTCAATCATGCTGAGAGAGTTAACTAAGTTAGCAATTCTAAGGAAATAAACCTACTAACAATATAGGGGGGATAAGGCAAGAAAAGGAATAAGGCAAGAAACTGTCACCTTGGCATTTTCATCGCAGAGCCAAATTCAACTGAATCATATTTCAGATCCTATAGTTAGAGAAATGCATAATTTTATCATAAGGGAAATTTGTATATTTGGCTGAGGACATTTATCAAGATGTGAACCCTTCTTTATTGTCTTGCTTGAGACGGCAAGAATTCTAGTATGGACGCGAAGAATAGGACGACGTCCTCTGTGCATTGGGTTAGTGATTCCTCCACAATGGTTGTAACTTTTGAAGATGTTGGGTCACTCTACACTCTAGTCCTATTTGTGTGGAGAATTTACTTTCTAGCAATTCTCTGCATTGTGCTATAAGGATGAATGAACTTTTCCAAATATTTTACATTCTAAAGAACACCAACACAGCCAGAGTCGCAGGAATGGGGTGCCAAGGGAAGTCACAAATCTTGGAAACAGAATCTATGAAATAAGAAAAGCCCAAGAAGGGGAAGCAAAGACCATAAGGGGTAAAAGGACTCCATGTTTCCCAAGTAAAAGATGGACATAGCAACAGTTAGTGACCTCTACTATGGTAAAGGAATCTATATTATTTTTTAAATGTTTCTTTATTTTTGGGTGAGAGAGAGACAGAGTGCAAGTGGGGGAAGAGCAGAGAGAGAGGGAGACACAGAATCCAAAGCAGGCTCCAGGCTCTGTGCTAATCGCCTAGGAACCTGATGTGGGACTCAAACTCACGAACCATGAGATCATGACCTGAGCTGAAGTTGGATGCTGAACCAACTGAGCCACCCAGGTGCCCCAAGGAATCCATATTATTGATGAAACCTGGAGAAAGCTAACTAAAGAACTACTGCCAATTACACAGATGAGCTGATTCCTTATAAAAGGGACAAAAAAGAGACACTAAGTTTATGAAAAGGATTCACAAAAGATCAGCAAAGCCCCTGTGGAGTACGCCACATACATCTCTGTCTCCTAAAGGATGCAGGACCTATACAAATGTCACACATTGAAGACTCTCAAGAAGTCAACTTGAAAGATGCCTGGATGGTGCATTTGGTTAAGTGCCCAACTCTTTGTTTCAGCTCAGGTTATGATCTCATAGTTCATGAGTTCGAACCCTGCATCAGGCTCTGTGTGGATAGTGTGAAGCCTGCTTGGGATTCTCTCTCTCTCTCTCAGCCCCTCCCCCACTCACACTGTCTCTCTCAAAATGAATAAATAAACCTAAAAAAAATCTTAAGTCAAACTTGATAACTCAGTTAATTAACAATGTCTCTAATTATTCATATTCTTTCAATGTACTTCACTGTCTCTGCTCAGTGCGCTCCTACTATCCCCCAACTGCGTAATGTGGTGTAAAAGATTTGTCACACTGTAAATGTAAAAGTTTGAAAAGATACGTAGCAACAATTTATATTGGTTCCAGTCTGAATAGATACATATCCATTGTGGACACATCAGGTGCCCAATCCACCTACTGTAGCAAAACTGCATGTTAGGCTAAAAGTCTTCCCCTACATTCGATTCATCCCATGCAAAATTATCAAAGCAGAACATGTTCCGGTCGATTAATATTTGTTTATTGTACTTCAGATCCTGCGGCATTCCCCATTGTAACTTCAGTGTGAAATAGTTAAAGAAAAAAATAGATCTTGTAGCTTTCACCATTGCTTCAAGTCACCTACATTAATGTGACGAATGCTAATCCACAGATTAGAGTCCAAATCTCTTTTCAGGACATTACTCATTCTCTTTTGATTAATTTCTCCAGAAACAGATATTTCAATCTGCCACTTTTGGTAACAGCGAATATCAATACTCTGAATTTTCTACTGACTTTTTTCTTGCATCAACTGTGACTTTGTCAAACAGCTGAATAAAAAGTAATAGTACAAACAAAACAGGAATATATTGAACACAGCCTCGGATGGAAGGAAAGAAAGAACGACTCCGGACAGAAGCAGTGCCGGCTGATGTTAGAGCATCTCAGGATTCTTCTCCTGGGTGTTCGCCAGCTTACTTTTTGACCCTAAGGCAGTGACTTCTTTCAGGACGGAATGTCCTGCATTTGGGAAATAACAGAGCTGGAACTCCAAAGCTTTATAAGTTTGGGAATCTCACGTTTTGATAAGGATGCGATCTGGTAATTCTAAGACGGAAAATATGCCATTTTTGTCACAAAGCACTGTCATTTGTTGTATTGTCCATGTGCTTGAAGACTTTCATTTGAAAATACTTATTGAAAATTTAGGGGCGCCTGGGTGGCTCAGTTGGTTAAGCATCTGACTTTAGCTCAGGTCATGATCTCACGGTTCTTGAGTTCAAGCCCCACATCGCCCAGTGTGCTGACAGCTCAGAGCCTGGAGCCTGCTTCGGATTCTGTGTCTCCCTTTCTTGCTGCCTCTCCCCTGCTAGCACTCTGTGTCTCTCTCCCTCAAAAAAAAAAAAAAAAAAAAAAACACTAAAAAAAACTTTTTTAATCTACTATAAGTACACCTGGGTGGCTCGATCAGTTAAGCATTCAACTCTTGGTCTCAGCTCACGTCATGATCTCACAGTCATGAGTTTGAGCCCCGCATCAGGCTTTGCATGGATGGCGCAGAGCTAGCTTAGGATTCTGTCTCTCTTTCTCTCTGTCCCTCCACCTCTTGTGCTCACTCTCTCTCTCAAAATAAATAAATAAACTTAAAAAAATAAAAATCTACAATATGCTTGGCTATGTGACAAACAGTATAGCGAAAATAAAAAGATGCATGAGACCCAGATCTGTTCCTTAGGGAAGTTTACTTGGTAGAATACAATAGAGGAATATTGTATATATGTTTTTAACTATATTTCTCACACAGGACATAAGAGGATAAGCATCAGCAGACGAGTAGAAATAAGGTGCTATGGAAGAGAAAAGGAAAAAGTTCCATTCAGCCAATGTGATCATTAAGGGCTTTGTGGAGAAGGCATTCTTTGAGCTGTGTCTTGAAAGATTTCACATATGGCAAAAATGAAGAAGAAAACAGAATTGAGTAAACAGAGGAAGAGAGTCAGGAAGCAGGGTGGGGGGTAGGGGGCGGACTTCCTGGGACGCCGTGACAATTTTAGTGTGTTAAAATTGTCATCAGAGTGAGAAATTGAGGGCAGGGAGAGTAGTTATGTTTTATCGGAAGCAGCAGTTTTTGCTTTGTGGACTCTGACTCAGAGGTTCCCTACAGAGCAAAGTCAGTTTTTCTGGGCACTCCTATGTCAGTCTTTGCTTTATTTGGATACATTTCACTGTATTATTTAAAGCAAACTCTGCTGGGCATTCAGATGTTCATTATTAGGAAAATAATTACGAAGTTTTCAACAGAGAACCGTTTTTTAATTTTGTCCTTCATCAACAAAGTGTTACCTTGATGAAGTGAGGGAAGTATGTGAAGACAATTCAGATTCCGGAAATGCTTTGTATCAACAAAGTATCATGATCTATTTTCCATGACAAAACCTGTCATCCTACGTTAAGTCACATGGAGTGTTAATTAGTCAAGTGTATGGTTAAAAACACCATGGCCTGTCGTTTCTATCTTAAAATTTGTTAGCCCTCTTGGGTTAATTAATACTTGGTAGCACTGATTTTTCTGAGGCAGTTTGCAATTCAGGAGCCCTAGCCCCTGTGTTCCCCAGTGCACAATAAAGGTTCCTTCCCTTGAGTGATGCAGGCCACCCCAATATTAGAGGAAATCAGTCCTCTGACGGCAGTTTACATGATATCCTAGGGGCGCCTGGGTGGCTCAGTGGGTTGAGCGTCAGATATCGGCTCATGATTCATGAGTTCGAGCCCTGCATCGGCTCTGTGCTTGACAGCTCGGAGCCTGGAGCCTGCTTTGGATTCTGTGTCTCCCTCTCTCTCTGCTCCTCCCCCACTCACATTCTGTCTCTCTCACTCTCAAAAATAAATAGACATTTAAAAAATTAAATTAATTAATTAATTAAATGACTGATATCCTGCACATGATTAGCTGTGATTTGTCTTGGCTTAGAATTCTGAGAGATCTCAGCTTCCATTTTTTCTATTCCTTTTGCAAAACTGTCATCCTACAAATACAGTCAGTAGGCACGAGCCTATTCTGAGGCGTATATGCTTTTGTCCCGCTTTCTTGAAAGGTGAAGTAACATGGCTTGCTTTATTCTGGTTGCTGGGTTAAAGAATTTTGTGGGAGAATACGACAAATGCTAACAGCCTTCCCTGCGTGTGTATGTGTATACGTACATATGTGTGTAGGCGAGGTACGCGACTCTATAGAATCACCTCCTTTCTTCCATTGAACTCCAGAAACTGAAGTCTGGTTTTCAAACAGTACAATTTCAAAATTCCGAACAGAGTTATTTGGATGGAACTTCAGTACATTCTGCAAAACAGGAAAGAAGAGGGGCTAAAGGGAGACTAATACAGAATGATATTAGTCTTGTGGCCCAAACATAACCTCTAAGTCATCAGATGCTACAAACTACAGATCTTCGGAGAGCAGAGTCTTCCAGAAGAAGCCACTTTATAGGTGCATTCATTTTGGACTTGTGTGAAAACCCAGGCCTTCAGGAATGAATGTTCTAAACTTTACATGTCTCCAAGCATTTGATAAGTCACAAGCTGTAGCCAGAATGGTCTGAATTTAGGTCAGGAACTCTCGTTGGGACAGGATACATTTTTTCCCCCATTACCTTTGTACTGTTTTGCCAGAGCTTTTCAAAGCTGTTAAAATACTTAGAATTTAAAGTGACAGATGTTACAGAAGCAGCTTCTGAGAAGCTCGTGTATCTTCTTTAAAGTCACTGCCTCTTCTAACTTGGATTGTATTCATCGTTACATTGAGATGAACGCTTACAGTTCCATGGATTTATTGGAAGAGGTCCAGAGTGTCACATCAGTGACAAATTAGAATTTATTGAATTGCAGATCGGTATCCTTCTCAGTCTCTGTGGCAGTTTGGAAAAGTCTGAGGCACAGAAACAAGTATCTACTGAATGTCTGCTAAGTGGAAACCACTGATCTGAACCCTGAGGTAGACTGGAACAAAATGAATCTCAGATGTAGTGTGCTTCCCGAGAGCTTACATTCTGGGAGAGATAACGGCGCAAACCTATCTGAAGGGATAGCTATCATTTGGGGGAATATATGCTAAGTACCTAGATGAGCACTAACTAAGTTCTGTTGGAGCGCTGAGGAAGCAGAAATGGTATTCATAAAGCTGAGAAAGTAAATGCATGCAAGGGAGTGACATAAAGCAGAAACAAACCTCTTTGTCCCAAGGATTTGCTATAAGAAAATGGATTGACATTACAAGAAGTTGAAAGGTTATGTATTTAAACATGTAGATCCCCTTTGGGAGTACCTGGATAAGTAATGGCATCAAATTTCCAAATACTGGAGCCCCGAGTAAACAATGATTATGAGGCATAGAAAAGCTTTCGTATTTTTAAGCAGCTGGGTTTATTTTTGTTTATTAAAAAAAAAAAAAACACCAGATTTTCTTCCCTATCTGAAAAAAAATCGGCAAACCACTCTCTGCTTCATATTGGTAATTCTTTTTTGCCAGCACCCACAAATGGACAGGTAAGTGAAATACTTCACAATTTCTTCCATCTGTCTCTTAAGGGTTCAACAACTGGGCCTAGCACAAGATTAAAATTTTAAATGGCTCTTTGGGACTCTAAATACTCTTTTTAAAGTTTTTATTCAAATTCGAGTTTGTTCACATACAGTGTTATATTAGTTTTCAGGTGTACAAGATAGTGATTCAACACTTCCATACATCACTCGGTGCTCATCACCTTAATGCCCATCACCTATTTCTTCCATCTCCCCACCCATCTCCCCTCTGGTAACCTTCTGTTTCTTCTCTATAGTTAAGACTCTGTCTGTTGGTTTGCCTTTCTCGCTCTCTCTCTCTCTTTTTTCCCCTTGCTTGTTTGTTTTGTTTCTTAAATTCCGCATATGAGTGAAATCATGTGGAATTTGCTTCCTTGGAATTATTTACTTTGCATAATACATTCTAGTTCCATCCATGTCATTGCAAATGGCAAGGTTTCATCCATTTTTATGGGTGAGTCACATTGCATTATGTACGAAGACCACTTCCTCCTTATCCATTCATCAGTTGATGGACACTGGGGCTTTTTCCATAATTGGACCATTATATATAATGCTGCTATAAACATTGGGATGCATGTATCCCTTTGAAATAGTGTTTTTGTGTTCCTTGGGTAAATACTTAGGAGTGCAGTTGCTGGATGGTAAGGTAGTTTTATTTTCAACTTTCTTTAGTTTATTTATTTATTTTGAGAGAGAGAAAGAGAGCATGAGCCAGGGAAGGGCAGAGAGAGAGAGGGAGAGAGAGAATCCCAAGCAGGCTCCATGCCATCAGTGCAGAGCCCAACCTAGAGCTTGATCCCACGAGCCATGAGATCACAACCTGAGCCGATAACAAAAGCCAGACGCTTAGCTGACTGAGCCATCCAGGTGCCCCTATTTTTAACTTTTTGAGGAATCTCCATACTGTTTTCCAGAGTGACCACACCAGTTCGCATTCCCACCAACAGTACAAGAGGGTTCCCTTTTCTCCACATCCTTGCCCAAACCACTTGTTTCTTATGTTGTTGATTTAAGCCGTTCTGATAGGTATGATGTGATATCTCACTGTAACTTTGACTTGTATTTCCCTAACGATCAGTGATATCTGTTGGCCATCTGTATGTCTTCTTTGAAAAAATGTATATTCATGTCTTCTGCCCATTTTTAAATTGAATTATTCATTTTGGGGGTGTTGAGTTTTATAAGTTTAGACTCTCAAATCTCCTACTTTCCTCCGCTCGGTGGATGGCTGACATGTCTATTCTCCCCCCAGCCAAAATCTGGGTTTTATTCTCTGGAGAGGCGTCTGAACTGCTAGATACCAGGCACAAACTCTAACCCTAATCCTAAGCCTAAGAAGGGAAGGGAAGGGAAGGGAGGGGAGGGGAAGGGAGGGGAAGGGAAGGGAAGGAAGAAAAGAAAAGAAGAGAAAGAAAGAAAAGAAGAGAAGAGAAGAGAAGAGAAAAAAGAAAAGTAAAGAAAAGAAAGAAAAGAAAAGAAAAGAAAAGAAAAGAAAAGATCCTTGACTAAGCCGAGTAAACTTTCTGAATGAAATGTGTTAGGCATTCATTTAAGAGTTCAATTCTTTTAACACTTTGAGAGAATCCTCTAGTATACGGCCAGCACCATAGCCCAAGTGCAGATTCTATCCACTTGGCAAAATGTGATTTCATCGAAGGCGATCTCATTAAAATCTCTGGTATATTTGAGAAGGTTCAGGCCCACTTATTCTTGGGAGGGGTCCAGGACAGGCAGGTATTTACTGAACCCTCTCTTTGTGTGTTACTACCTGCTGGTGGTGTCTTGTTTTCCCAACTTAAGTTAGAACACATTGACTTTTGCTTTGAACTAATCTTCACAGACAAAGCAGCATGACAGAAATTAAATTATATTTGAAAGTGATAATATATTTTGGAGAAATCTATGGAGACATACCTTGTTTGCCTCCGAAGCAGAACATTAGTGAAAACATAGAAGTGTTAAGAAAAGGTCCTCCTTGTCAAAAGAACGCGTTTCACTCAGTTTACAGATACTCTGATTTATTTAAAGTTCAATCTTGAACACAAAATTTTTAAGTGTATCCAGTTCTGCCGTTGTAATTCTTTTTTAAAAAGAAAACGTTGAGCTCTTAGTACTGTCTTCCTAAAGGCCCAGCTATTGTTAACCCTTAGAAACTAATAAAGCACAACATTAGCTCTTTTTTACAACCCCTAGGTATGCAAGAAGCCCAAAGGTAGAGCAGGGAAAACACGATGTTTCCTTTTTGCTTCGTTTTTTCCTTTAAAACTAATTTATAAATTCTTAACTGCGGCTACTTTATCTTTTCTGCAAACTAGAACCCACCGTGGATACTAAGGGTGATTACTGATTTAAAACTGCATATGTACAATATCAGTATCTGTATAAATAGATGTGCATTATATCACTACTTCTCATCCCTGAGAATGAGCAAGAAGAGAGAAAAAGTTCCCATCCCTGTATTTATACATCTGTTGTCACCATGGCATCTAAGTCATGGTAATTCTCTTCTTATTAATGTGAAGATATTATCACACCATAATATCACAGAAAGGTAGGGTTTTGAGATCTTGCTGTCCAACAACTTCCTCTAAAAGAGGCCAAGTAAGGGATGCCTAGGTGGCTCAGTCAGATAAGCGTCCAACTTCAGCTCAGGTCATGAGCTCATGATTCATGAGTTCAAGCCCTGCTTCCGGCTCTGTGCTGACAGCTGAGCCTGGAGCCTGCTTCGGTTTCTGTGTCTCCCTCTCTCTCTGCCCCTCTCCCACTCATTCTCTCTCTCTCTCTCTTTCTCTTTCTCTCTCTCTCAAAAATGAATAAACATTTAAAAACATAGGCCACATAAGGGTATTATAAGGAGGGCACTTGTTGGGATGAGCACTGGGTGTTATATGTAAGTGATGAATCACTAAATTCTACTCTTTAAACTTCTGAAACTAAACATTACACTATCTGTTAATTAACTGAAATTTAAATAATAACTTGAAACTACAAAAAATAAAAAAAGAGGCCATGTGATCCTCCTAAGTTTACAGAGAGAAAAACTGAGTTTTCTGGCCTCTAGTCTACAACTCATTTAATTACATTATTTTCCATTATGAACTATTTAGCAGTTAACTAATTTAGGATTCATGAAATTTTCAGGAAACATATTATTCCATTAACAACTTTGAGTCTGACTTCCCTCAGGCTACTTATTAAAAGGAAACACTTGCCATTTTCTCGTTTATTCATGCATTTATGCCACAAATGTTTATTAAACCACTATCTATGAGATAATGTTTCCGATACAGAGGTACGCAAGGCATATTCCCCTGCCCTATGTATCTTTAATAGTAAATGAAATGGTTGCTTCATTCAGTTTTTTCCTAACAGCTTTTTAAGCGCATTGAAAAAAAAAACTGTTCTGGAAGCTTCTAAAAAACCTAGTTGAAATGCTTGAATTTTTCTTATATTACGGTAGCTAGTATCAAACTGTCTTGCCACACAACACGATGAGGGTGGAATAGAAATATAAATGGCTTTTTGAAGGCTTCAGAAAAAAATAAAACTGTGACTTCAGGATTCATACCCCTGAGAGAAGAAAAATACATGAAAGTGATCCCTGAATTCTCCATATATATTTTTCCCTTACATTATTTTCCAATTAAGTGTATGGTATATAGAAGCTAAAGAAAAAGTCCTACATTATGTGGAAATCTCACTGATACCTGAGATTATGTCATCAGTGTCGTTTAAGGAGAAGATAGAGGGTAGATGCCAGGAAATAATTTCTTAGAACTTCTCAAATTCGACAAAAGATGTAAACCTACAGATTTCAGAAGCTGAGTGATTTTTACACAGGTAAAATCCAAAACATGACACACCAAGACACATCATAGTAAATTTAATAAAAACTAAAGACAAAAACTTTAAAATGTAATGAGGAGGAAACACCTAAGGCAGTGGGGGAAGGGGACAAACAATTTGAAAGACAATGGATTTTTCATTGAAAACAATGGAGACAAGAAAAAAATGGCACAATAGCTTTTCAAATACCAAGGAAAAGTATCACTCCAGACTCCTATGTCAAGTAAAAATATCCTTCATGCAGGCACTGAGGAGGGCACTTGTTGGGATGCGCACTGGGTGTTGTATAGAAACCAATTTGACAAGAAATTATATTAAAAAATATATCCTTTATGAAGGATTGAAAATGAAGATATTTTCAGATAAAGGAAAACTAAGAGAATTTGTCACCAGCAGACCTATAATAAAGAATGTCCAAAGGAAACTCTCTAAAAAAAGAAATTATAAAGGAAAAAAACTTGGAACATACAGGAAAAAAAAGAACATGGTATGCAAGAATATGGGATAATAGAATAGTCTTGCCTTCTCCACTTGAGTATTCTAAGATATATTTACGTATGGAAGAAAAAATTATAACACTGTCTCATATCATTCTGAATGTGGGTAGACGAAATTTTTTAACGTTTGTCTATTTTGGGGGGGTAGGTAGAGAGAGAGGGAGAGAGAGAATCCCAAGCAGGATCTTCACTCTCAGTGCAGAGCTGGATGCGGGTAGGGCTCGATCTCATGAACCATGACATCATGACCTGGGCTGAAATCAAGAGTCCAATGCTTAACTGACTGAGCCGCCCGGGCGCCATGATAGAGGAAATTTTTAAGAGAAACATAAACAAGGGGGGCGCCTGGGTGGCTCAGTCTGTTGAGAGTCCGACTTCAGCTCAGGTCATGGTCTTGTGAGTTCGAGCCCCATGTCGGGCTCTGTGCTGACAGCTTCGGATTCTGTGTCTCCCTCTCTCTCTGCCCCTCCTCCACTCATGTTCAGTCTCTCTCTGTCTCTCAAAAATAAATAAAACATTAAAAAAAAGAGAGAAACATAAACAAGGAAGGGTAGATGGGTGTAAAGGGAAGCCAGGTTTCTGGATCTCATTTGAATTTGGCAATGATACTAGTAGACTCTGGTAAATTATTATATAGAGTGGATACCTACAGCAATTACTAAAACAAGCTATACGAATATGCAAATTTAAAACACTACAGATAAATCAAAATAGCACTCTAAAAACTCTTCAAGTAACCAAAAGGAAACAGGAACAAAAAAGGAAAAAAACAAAAAATAAAATGGAAATCTCAATCCCTAACATATCCATAAACGTATTAAAAGTAGTGAATGGTCAAAATACACTAATAAAAAGAGATTAAAATATTTGCTGTCTCCATTACACTCACTTCAAAAGATAACCATAGAAAACAATGCAAGTAAATGGATATATATAACGCGTACATTAATAAAAAGAAAGCAAAAGGGAAAAATTTTTGTAATAGTGTCATAAAGAGCATCACAGACCATCTCGTCTCATCTATGGAAATAACAACTGATGAAAATTTTTAAGAAACTCTGATAATTATGCTAAACACATACAGTCAATGAAAAAGAGATTGTTCAGCACTCACATCAACAAGATGGCAGAATAGGAGATTTCAGCCATCATACCGCCACAGAAATGTCGGTTTTAACAACCATCCATGGACAGGAATACCTCTGTGGAAACCCAGGAGTCCAGTAAAAAGATTCCAGCACTGCGTTTGAGCAAAAATTCTGAGAATAGATGCAAGACTTCAAGGAACATGAAAAAGGAAGAACAGGCTCCCTTTAACCATGGTCACCTCGCTCCCAAGTCAGCATAGCTCAGTGCCGTGGGGTTTCACTGACCTCACAGAGAGCATTGTCTACGAAAGCCACTTCCGGCTTGCCCCACCCAGATCCCTGGCAGGATTGGGCTTGGTTGAAAATAGCCTGAGGTGGGGCTAGGAGCAGGGAAGGGGGACAGGGGCTCACAACAACCACAGCATGGATCTGAAAAACCAACCAGAAATCCTTCTTAACCTTTATTTATTTTTGAGAGAGAGAGAGAGCGAGCATGAGCAGGGGACGGGCATTGAGAAGGAAACAGAATCCGAAGCAGGCTCCAGGCTCTGAGCTGTCAGCGCAGAGCCCACTGTGGACTCCGACTCACTAACTGGGAGATCAAGACCAACGTTGGTCGCCTAACCAACGAACCACTCAGGCGCCGCAACCACGAATCCTTCTAACTGACTCACAGACTCCACCAAGAGGCTCCCCCAGGAACGCCATGGGACACCTTACCTGCAGCCCCCCATAAGGGGCTGACAAGTGCCCCCAGCACTCTTGGATGACCCTGAGACGGCGCTCGTGAACCCCCGCATTCAGCGTGCACATGCTGCCACAAATGGTGTGCGCAGGCCTTCACAGATGGGGAGGTTGAGCTCCGCAGAGGGGGAGCTGAAACTCCCAGAGAAAGCACCTTGACATCAGCAATCAATTAAACTCTGGGAGATCAAGAGAAGGCATGCAACACGTCAGGGCACTACCTTGGGACAAAGGAGCTCAGGGACTCTCAACACCCAGCCTGATTTTGTGGGGTTGGGAGAAGGCACACAATTCCAAGACTTCTCCCCACAAGAGAGAGCAAGAACATTGGGACAGGCACCTCCACAGAAAATGTGACAAAAAAAATAATCATTTTCTTGAGCATAGAGCATTTAAAGCAATTCACCTGAGTCACTCTGAATTTATGCCTTCAAGATTGCAGCAGATAATCTGCAAAAGCATCTTGTTATTACAACATGCAAAAGAGGATTATTGCTTCCCAAGAGATGCTTAAAATACTTTTGGCTGCGCTAAGTGGAGTTTATATCTTGGAATCTCCATTGCGTTTAATTGAAAACTCCGGTTTATTAGAATGGTTTTAATATGCTAAACCCCAAACATGGCTAGTTCTGATAAATTCATTTCCTGAGAATATAAGATTAAACAATTTTCTCCCTCTTTTCCACTCAAATCTCAATTCATTTGATTTGGCTGTAATGGTCGGAAATTATAGGTATTTCACTGACCTTATCGTTGTTCGTCTGTTCCAATCTCCAAGATCCTTAAGTCTTGACAATATATCACATTGTCCTACCAAGTAGGAAATGGTCATTTGGAACTGCTCTAGACAAGACAAGCCTGTATCAGAGTAGTGAATAAGAAACCGGAGTTGAGTTTCCATTGAAGTAACTACTTCGGGTCCACTGGGAATAACTCACCTTTGGATGATTCTCAGAATTTTTGGATTTGTATACCTTATGCAGTTACCGAATTTCCTAGCCCGGAATGAATCATAATAGTAACTCATATGTATCTATTAAAACTCTATGCTCCACCCACTCAGGAATTATTCCGGTCAGATTTTAATGAGACAAATTAAGATACAAAAAGAGATTTGGCAAAAGCAAGACAGAACAAACAAGATCGTATCACACAGTGGTTCCATACCCAACTGATGAACACGCAAGTAGGTAATGTTTAGCTTTCTTCGTTTATATTTCTTTTCATCACGCCATACAGAGGTCCCCATAGAGAAACCTGAAATCATGGTCTCCCACATGGTAGTCAATGAAGTAACCTTTTGTGTATCCATAATATTTAAAAAGTAAACACAAAATTGGGTAGCGATTATTCTCTGAGTTAGACACTTGGGGGAACTGGAGGCCACTGACAGTAATTTATGTATCATAATCACGTGGCTGATGAGTTAGGCATTCTGATTCCTAGTTTCCTTCTTTTTCTCTTATCTACAAATATTTTGTTCTTACACTGCTGTAAGAGACTTTCGAATATAGCTTATTCACTTGAGTATTTTGTCATTAACGATAGCTGTCCATTGCCTGGCAATGGAAGAATAATGAAACATTATTTTCCACAGATACAACTACTTCTTTCTAGAAGTCATATATATCATTCACTACAAAAATTCAAGGCATATTTATTGGTAAGTTTATTGGATGAAGTTGAAATATGATTCATCAGGAAGCATTAAAAAGTAATTCATAGAAATTAATGGTGGAGAGTGTGTGCGAATCTGTTGAACTCTATCTTGTCTCTGCTTTGAACACATTGGGAGATTGGATTATGAGTGTATGCTGACTCATTGGCAGGACCACAAGTGCTTCCCCAGGAAAGCCTATGTACCCCCCATGCTGAGTTCTGAAATGTTGACAGATCAGTCCTTCATTTTATTTTGAGTACATAGAAAGCTAAGAAAGTCAATTAAAATTACCACTCACAGGAAATACAGGCAGCAAAGTTGACTAGCTGTGAGAAAGCCAAAATTATTCAAAAATGGAATGTATTCAATAGGGTCGCTGGCTGAGGAAGAAAAAGGTAATGCCAATTTTTAAAAAAGAATTATATGAATAGTGCTAAGCAAAAAAGTACAGAGAATTCAACATTCCCATGGTGTTCTCAATTGCAGCCTTTTAAAATTGGGTATTATTTTGCTTGGATGGGGAATGGCAGCCTATGACTCGTGGTTAACAGTAAAATGGCTTCCTCTCAGATCTCCTTACTGGGGGCATATATCCCCATAATCACCAGTCTTGCCCAAGATGTTGATAGTAATCTCTGATAGAATGCTATAATTGGGCAAGGAGGAAAGTCGAATGGATGTGTACACAGAACTGCCGTATAGACCAGTGGTTCTCAGAAGATTCTTACTTAGTGTAACTGAATAGATGCAACCTTGCAATTGGAAACACCATTCGGATAATGAGGAAATGTTCATTCATTCCAAGTGTAGGGGTGGAAGAATTTTTCCTTCCCTTCTAGGTTTTTTGGTCTGGTCTATGAATTAAATTGACATGAGACAAGTTAACAAGAGAAAAATAAGTTTCATTACATACATACAGGAACTCCATAGGAATGTGAGACCCAAAGAGAGACAACTGAGGCTTATATGTCATCCTAAAGTAAGGAGAAGAGGGTTGGGTTCTGGGGCTTCAAAGGGAATGAGGGAAATTCACAGGACAATAAGAAGAGGAGATGTTTGGTAATTAGTTATTTGTCATACGATCCAGAGACGGACGGGTATCCGAACAGGCCTTGCTGAGTTTCCTACCAGCTTACCACACTGGCCCATATTCTTTGCAGTTATCTCTGGTGATAACCGGACCAGGTCGTCTATCTAAATTGTTTTAGGCAGTTAAGGGGGAAGTAAAACTCTTTTTGACTTTTTTTTTTGGTTTTTGGTTTTTGTTTTTTTGGGGGGTGGTTTAGTTTGGTTTGGTTTGGTTTGGGTTGGGTTGGGGGTTTTTTGGCCTTCATTGGCTTCAATTACATTTGAAAATCCACAAAGTAATCTACCTGCCAATGCGGCACATTTTAGGGGGGTTCATTCTGAACCCTTTCACAAGCAAACCACAATTTAATATCAAAGAGAGCTTTCCTGACTATGGCATTAGTAATTACAAAAGGAAAAAGTCAGATTATTCATTTTAGGAACTTACTAATAAGGCATTTATCTAATTCCTCTACTTAATAAGCTAAATAAAATAGCCATCAACATGTAGTGGATCACACGATTAAAGATATTGTGATAAAAACTGTGTCCAAGATTGTGTGGTGGAAGAACAAGTTTTGTGTGTATTTATTCCTAGCCTGGCACACAAAATGGAAACCTAGGCTACCAAATGAAGTTAATTTAAAAGAGAAAAAAAATTTGTGCATGTCATGTGATCTAGAATACACTTCGTAAGGGTGCCTGGGTGGCTCAGTCAGTTGAGTGTCCGACTTTGGCTCAGGTCACGATTTCGTGGTTCATGAGTTCGAGCCCTGCATTGAACTTCGTGCTGATAGCTGCTTTGTATTCTGTGTCTCCCTTTCTCTCTGATCCTTCCCCTGCTCATGCTCTCTCTCTCTCTCTGTCTCTCTCTCTCAAAAATAAATAAACATTAAAAAAATAAAGTACACTTGTAAACTATGGAATCTGAGTTGCCCATGACTTTATTTTGGAAAATGCGACAGAAAACAGGTATGGATACCTGGCAAAGTCATCATTTATTATTTTTAAACAGTTATTTCTTTGCATGAATGGTATATTTAAGATTATTTTTTCTGGATTTCAAGACCTTACACCTCATCGCTTTTCCCACTTGATAGATAGTTACTGACAGAACCAAAAGTCAGACTGAAAAATCAGAAGTCTGGTGAAAATTGGTCTCAAGACCTTAAAAAATTTCCAAGTTCTTTTTTCATATATGTGGAGAAATAGCCCTAGTTCACAAATTCACCGTTAACGAATAGCACCAGTCCGTGTGTCTCTTTTGTCTGTTTCTCTGTCCCTTTCTCATATCCCTCTCCCCTTCACATGCCCACAAAACACACACACACTCATCACCGTGGTCACTTTGGTGAACCAATAATTTATAAGAATGGATTTTATGTTTATGATATTTATGGGAGATTAATATTTCATTATTCTACTTTTTGGTGGTGGAAAGCTAAGCCAAAATTATTGTTTTTTAAAATCGGTTTAGAAACATATATAGCTCATATGACGCAGTGAATATTGCAATCAAACTCATCAATACACGAAAATAGGAAAATTAATTTTAACTGATTGACAGCATCGAGGTAATCATATTCTTCATTAATATTCCAGATGTAGGTAAATTTTATCCCATAGGACTCTGCTATCCTACACGTCACACTTTCAACATATATTGTCTAAATATCTTATGGTTATCTATGGAATTGCTCCCTTATGGTGGCTCACATTGGACGAATGAATGAGTGCTTATGTTAGGTCGCGGTTTTCCCTCTAATGGACAAGAATAACTCTGTGCTCCTAAGCCATATTGCTTAATGCTTTCCTTTATCTGGATGCAGTATATAATCAAAATCTGCTCCCACTGCAAAGAAAATCCAAAGTCTTCTAGATCTAAAGTTTTAAGTGTGTCATAATTATTTTATATGGTGCCCTATTTATAATTTCTAAATCGTTAGGACTTTACGATGGTAAAGAACTATTCGGGGATGATATTAATAGTTTTTAAACAGATGTCAAGAATCAAAAGTCAAATGTGGAAGTTTTTCACAACACTTACGCTCTATTAAGAAAGATGTCTCAAAATTTTTACCTGGTATGGTTGTTAGTAGGCCAAGGTCATGTTCCCATTCTGATGGACTTGCTCCAGGTAAAGAAACAATAATGGGAGAGAAAACTAGATTCACCGGATCAAACAATTCTGTCAGAATATGTTGACTTCATGTGGAAAAGCTAAATCATATAAATTCAGATTCCAACACTTAGTCTATAGATTAACTCCTGCTGCCAATATTACCAACTGGACTCAGAAGGTTTTGATCTTTTTAAATTGTATTTGGGATTATTACACCAATGGCCAACACAGGTAAAAATCAGATATGTCTTGAGGACGGAAAATCGGTCAGGGCTTTCTCTCCGAACTTGTCATTAATTTTTTGACATGTTTAGCTTGGTTCAAAGAGAAGAATATTGGCTATACAGGTAAAGGCCAAATGACCACCCCAAGAAGATGCCATAGGGACTCAAGCCAGAGCTATAGGCAGGAGGGAAATGTGGAAACAGGTTTTCCTGTTTCTCTCTAGCTATCTCCTGAATAATTAATAGACACTACCACAAAATCAATATGGATGTAGGAATTCCTGTTGTTCAAAAATCAGCTGACAGAAGGACAATATTCAATACATTAAAAAATAAACCCTCTAGTTTTCTAAATAAAGCTTCCGTTTTCCCTAAGAATTATTTCCATATGTTTACCACAGTGTCTGTATTAATAAGACTAATGTGGTTAACACTGCTTCTTTTTTTTTTTTTTAATATAATTTATTGTCAGATGGGCTCACATGCAGCGTGTAAAGTGTGCTCTTGGTTTTGGGGTAGATTTCCGTGGTTCATCGCTTACATACAACACTCAGTGCTCATCCCAACAAGTGCCCTCCTCAATGCCCATCACCCATTTTCTTCTCTCTCCCACCCCCCTCTATCCACCCTCAGTTTGTTCTCTGTATTTAAGAGTCTCTTATTGTTTGCCTCCCTCCCTCTCTGTAACTATGTTTTTCCTCTTCCTTTCCCCCATGATGCTCTGTTAAGCTTCTCAAGATCCCCATATGAGTAACATGGTTAACGCTGTTTCCGACGAGGTATCTACGATCTATGGTATCTATCTGTGTGTGTGTGTGTGTGTGTGTGTGTGTGTGTGTGTGTGTGTTGTTTTGCCTTCAGAACCACTCAGCGTGGGTTGGCAGCCACAAAGCCAAATTACCTTTCAGCAAAACGCTGTCAACTACAATTGTTTCCTTTTTTAAAATTTTTTTAATGTTTTATTTAATTTTGAGAAAGAGAGCAAGAGCAAGAGCAGGAAAGGGGCAGAGAGAGAGGGAAACACAGAATCCAAAGCAGGCTCCAGGCTCTGAGCTGTCAGCACAGAGCTCAATGCAGGGCTCGAACCCATGAACAAACTAGCCTTAACGTATGCTCTAGCTTACTGGAACCTTCCAAAATCATCTATCCGCAGTTACTTCATGCTATTCGTGAATATGAAAATTCAAAAGAAGTTCAATGTTTTACAAAGTTAAAATTATCAGGATCTTCTTGTATGTGATAGCAATACTGGAAGTAACTCTCATCTGTGTGTCTTAGTGTATGTGTAAAAGGTGATACTGTGGACTTGTGACTCCCAACAGAAAAAAAGGCAAATACTGAGCCGGACGCTTGTGCCACCTGCGGTGTGTGAATTGAGGAGAGGGGATGACGTTTCTGAAAAGAGTTTCTTCTGCGCTTCTCAATAGTTTGTGAAGGAATAGACCTTAATAAAAGCTTTTAACAAAGATATATCTCCTGGTTTTTGATCAACGAGTTGAAATGTGGTGTTAAATAACCTCTTTTAGGTTCTTGATCAGAAACTACCCTGCAGGAGTGCCTGGGTGACTCAGTTGGCTGAGTGTCTGACTCTTGGTTTTAACTCAGGTCATGATCTCACAGTTCGGGAGTTCGAGCCCCACATCCGGCTCTGGGCTGGCAGTGCAGAGCCTGCTTGAGATTCTCTCTCTCCCTCTCTCTCTCTCTCTCTCTGTCCCTCCCCACTTGCGTTGTCTTTGTCTTTCTCAAAATAAATAAACTTAAAAACATTAAATACAGAAATTATCCTTCTAAGTTAAGTCCATAGGACTTCATTTGTTGCTGCAAGTAAGCATGTTAATTTCTTTTGATAACATTTTGACTTTAGTAAATGAAGACAGGGAAAAAATCTATGGAGAATCAAGATGTGTCAGGTGGTAAAGAACAATTTGAGAATTTGCATGTCTAAAATGACTACTGGAAAAATAATAGTGAATGAACTATTTCTCTTTTAGACAAAAGGTATTTATGGAAAAAAATTATTTTGTTGGAAAAAAGTGAAAATTGGAAATTTACTAGAAAATCATTGAATCCTCTTTTTCCACAGCAATTAAGAATGAGGAGTTCTTGGGGTGCCTGGGTGTCTCAGTCAGTTAAGCGGCTGACTTCAGCTCGAGTCATGATCTTGCGGTCTGTGAGTTCAAGCCCTGCATCGGGCTCTGTGCTCATGGCCCAGAGCCTGGAGCCTGCTTCAGATTCTGTGTCTCCCTCTCTCTCTGACCTTCCCTGCTCATGCTCTGTGTCTATGTCTCTCAAAAATAAGTAAATGTTAAAAAAAATTTTAAGGATGAGGAGTTCTTAACCTGACAGATTCCGTTTTTCTAGGTATACCCCAAACCGCCTAAGTGAGCAAACGGTGGTTGATTTAAGGTCTGGCTTTACATAGTCTGATCAAAAACAGTCACGATTTGCCTGAGATAGTGCCTAAAATTCTACCAGCAGTATCAGTTCAGTATTGTGGAAATGTACCTAGGCTTCAGAAGGATGGGATTTAAGCTCCTATTTACAACTTACGAATTACATGCAAGGTATTTCATCTCTCTAAACATGAGATTTCCTTATCTGTTCTGAGAATCAAGGGAGGAGACGATGTGTAATAAGTTTGTGCCAAGTATAAACTGCAACAAAAATGTAAGGCTACATTATCATTATTCTCTGGGATTAAGACATTTTAACTCCCAAAGGCTGAAACCCTGGGAAAGGGGTGACATTTTATTTACTATTACATGTCATTAATTATTGCTCCCACTATGAACTACTCATTTTGATACCAGGCCAAATACATTCTTTATTATATTTAATCTATGTCATCCTCACCACAACTTCATGAGGTTACACTGTTATTATTGACATTTAAGCATGAAGAAATTGAGGTTTTGAAACATCTGGTCAGATAGAGACCTGTATTTGGTGGATTTCAGCTGCATGATAGTTGCCTGACGCTCACTTTTCTCAACTTTAAGATAGATTTAGCCCCACCAACATTACAAGGATTTTGGAAGAACTCGATCGAAAGGCATCTGGTAGTTTTTTTAAGAACTGTAGGACAGGGGCGCCTGGGTGGCTCAGTCGGTTGAGTGTCTGACTTCAGCTCAGGTCATGATCTCGCGGTCTGTGAGTTCCAGCCCCGCGTCGGGCTCTGTGCTGCCGGCTCAGAGCCTGGAGCCTGCTTCGGATTCTGTGTCTCCCTCTCTATCTCTGCCCCTCCCCAGCTAGTGCTCTGTCTCTCTCTCTCAGAAATAAAATTAAAAAAAAAAAAAAAGAACTGTAGGACAATAACAATAGTAGTCAATTTTTTAAGGGCTAGCCCTACTAATCTCTTCCCTCTTACCTGCTAAAAGACCTAGAGGTGGCATTGTCCAATAGAACGCTCTTCAATAATTAAAATGTTCCATATCTGTGCAGTCCAATACAGTAACCATTAGGCACATGTGACTATCAAGCACTTGAAATATAACCAGTGCTACTGAGGAATCTACAAATTTTAGTTAATTTCAATTTTAATTTCAAAAGCCACATGTACCTAGTGGCTACCATATTGGATAATACAGCTCTGAAGCATATGGATTCATTATTTCAGAAACAAATGAATAAGATAACTCGACTTTTTTGGGGGGAGGAAGAGGAGAGTGGGAAACAAACCAAGAGAGACTCCTAATGACAGAGAACAGAGTGAGGGTTGATGGAGGGAGATGGTTGGAGGATGGGCTGGATAGGTGATGGGTATGAAGGAGGGCAGCTGTCATGATGCACGCTGGGTGTTTTATGTAAGTGCTGACTCACTGAATCCTACTCTTGAACCTGATATATTGCACTGTATATTAACTAACTAAAATTTAAATTAAAAAACGATCTCTTAATATTCTAATAAAATATTGAAAGGGTCTGTATATATTGCAGACACAGTAACTGATACATTGATACTTTTTTTCTTTTATTTCATCCAGATAAATAAGGCATCATAATGTAATGAGAAGGGCAGTGGACCAGAAGGGAAATGCCTGGGTCCTACTCCCAGATCTGGCACAGAGTAGCCATGTGGCCATGAGCAAGTGTCTCACCTTTCCGGTCTTTAGTTTTGCGTTTCTACTTTTCTAACTAAATGAAGATCCTCCAAGATTAAACTTTATAGGATGTAAGTGAACTACCCATGTACTGGTTTTCTTTCATAAAATCCTAATGAAGAGAGCGTTTTTAAGTTTCTTGTCCTAAGTGACAGCCCTGCACTAGTTTGAAGCCAATTCTCTTTTCTGCTAAACATAGAGGGGCACTGTGTTAGAGGTAGTGTGCCCCAGACTTCTGCTTACTGTGAACCTTGTTGAGGGTTATGATGGCTGAGAATTCTGTTTTGATTGCTGTTTGCTGTGAACACTGTGAAACTTTTCTTGGGGTACTGTGAGGCCTGTTTAGTTTGCTGTGTATTAAACTAAGTTACTGTGTATTAAATCTTGTTGGGTATTAGATTTAGAGACATAGGAATGCACTAGACTCCTGGCCCATTTGCTTTGATTACTGTGAACCCTGTTTGCTGTGTTAGGGAATTACCATGTTATGAAAGTATAGTGCTGTTAGGGCTAAGGCCACTCCATTTTGGTTTAAGTTCCATCTTAGAGTAGTTCTGGGCCCCGAGTTCCAGGAAAACAAGTCACCCTGGACTCTGCCCCGGGTTCCAGTAAACAGAGTAGCCAAGAGGCCTGACCCAGATTAGCGACCCCATCACCACCCCGGGTGGGACTGGACTCTGATTAGCAGACCCTGCCTCCACCTTGAGTTCCAGGGAAACCACAGGAGGTCAGATTCCTAGAATAGCCCATAACTAAACTAACCAGAGTTCGGCCCATACGCGCTGACCCTTTGAATCTGCGCGGGACCCCCAAACTAAGCCAATCCATAGCTAGCCCGCGCCCGCCAAATATAAAATACTCAATCAGAAACTAGCCTGCGAGAATGCCAATCAACCAATTCAAAGGATCCCCATCCCCGCCCAAAAAGTGTACTCGAACCCTGATAAAAAGCCTGTGTAAACCTGGCTCAGGGCTCTTGCCACTGCATGCTGCGCCGGGAGGTGCAAGAGTCTGAGCTCGAGCTTCGAATAAAGACCCTTTGCGTTTGCATCAGTCCCGGCTCCCCGGAGGTCTTCTTGGGATCCAGAATTTGGGCACAACACTAATACACATTTTCAATCTCTGTTAAGCATCTCCCCCTACAGGGGCGCCTGGGTGGCTCAGTCGGTTAAGCATCCCACTTCGGCTCAGGTCATGATCTCACGGTTCCAGGGTTCGAGCACCACATCAGGTTCTGTGCTGACAGCTCAGTACCTGGAGCCTGCTTCAGATTCTGTGTCTCCCTCTCTCTATCTGCCCTTCTCTGCTCATGCTCTGTCCCTCTCTGTCTCAAAACTAAATAAACATTAAAACGAATTTTAGAAAATAAAAAATCCCCCCGCAAAACTACTTAATATTTGAAAAATAAATTTCTCAGTTTTGTTTCTATTGACATCTGAGGTACTAAGTCTAATATTCCATGTTCCAAGTGGGCTTATCAAGTCGAGAGGCATATCATTTCTACTGGCAATAATTCTATTCATACATATATAACTTAACTGAAGCTTATTCTTTTTTTATCCTTATGAAGAGTGTCTTTCTAACACCCATAAAATCAAAAGCAGTAAGTCTCTGTCACAGTCCTCTTTGGACATTACTTACATGATTATTTCAATGATATTAAAAAGTACTCTTGAAAAATGGCCAAAGAACAGAGATGAATCTCATATAAAAACCTTCCTGACATCCACAGCTCATTTAATAGTTAACTGGTGTCTTGTGTGCATGTGCTATTTTACTTTATTTTATCTGACCCATAATACTGGTTAGTCTTCATTTTTGATGTGTTCTAGTCTAAATGGCAAGCAAAGGGCTTTGTCTCTCAATAGTATTTTTCTAGAATAGTCACAAAGCATTGCCATTATTATAATTTACCCATAGTTTTATAATAATTACACAAAATTATATTTTTTGTTATTAGCTGTACCAAATCCTTTTTTTATTGTGTGTGTGTGTGTGTGTGTGTGTGTGTGTGTGTGTCCTAACAAAAATAAGAAACTAGCTCCTGGGAAATTAATGTAACCTTTGACTAAATGTAGATTTTAAATATTAGACATCATACCCTGTGGCTAGTCACAAAATGTAGAATCCCAAAGCAAGAAATAGAAAATAAGATCAGTGGAAATAATATTCCTCTTTTCTTTAGAATTCATTTTTTTTAAAAGCCAAAGATAAAGAAAAAATCCATCACGGACAAGACATATTAAATATTTTAATTTGCTTCTCTCTCTCAGGCAGTACGGAACTATTCACTGCATTAATTAAAGAAAGCTGCCTTTGTTGTGCCTTGAGGCTACTGACAACCAGAAGTTTCTGTAAATTTTAAAAACAAAGCTAGAGTTCTATTGTATGGGTTTATTATTTATTGAAATATAATGCGATGTATCTTGTCCTGTGCAAGGTTTATATAATCACGTACTTGTAAGTCTGTATTCTAAGGAGCTGTGATATTCTGCACAGAAATATTGCAATGGTTTCTAGCATTTGTCTATCATTTTATAATAGCTTCTACCTGCATTTTTTCATCAAGTCCCCATGGCAACCCTATAAGGAAAGATAATTATCATTTATTCTCATTACCAGCTGAAAAAAGGCATGGCTCAGAGAGGTTATGAAACTCAAGAGTATTTGATAAGTAAAAGAGTTGGAATTTAATATACACTCCTTGGAGCTGAGCCAGAATCAGAAGTCAGGATGGTAGATTATAGGTGGTTAAAGATTAAAAAAAAAAAAAAAAAAAAAAAAGTTTTGTGGAAATGACTTTAACTCAGTTGCTGGTTTACTAGTTTTTAAAAATATATAGGGGGGTGTCTAGATGGCTCAGTTGGTTGAGCATTCGACTTTGGCTCAGGTCATGATCTCGGGGTTCATGGGCTCCAGCCCCATGTTGGGCTCTATGCTGACAGCTCAGAGCCTGGAGCCTGCCTCTGATTCTGTGTCTCCGTCTCTCTCTGCCCCTCCCTCTCACTCTGTCTCTCTCTCTCCCTCAAAATAAATAAACATTTAAAAAAAGATTTTAGGGTAAGAGGAAAACTAAAGAAGAATTTAGAGGTTTCCCTTCCGGTATGGCAGATTCACTGTCATTCACTCCATTCACGAGTAGTCTACAGACTCACTATCCAGGGAAACAAGCATAATTGTTAAAAGCTATTTAAAAAAAAAATGAAGGTCTCTGGAAATTGTCATGAGGGCCTAGAGCAAATGAAGGAACATTTATTCAGGAAAACCCACTAAAACTTGGTAATAATAATGAAAGTCTGTCGCTCCCTCCACCTGTCCCTACCTCAACGTTAATAGAAAGTCCAATATGAACTTTTGTGGCCATGGGAATGAAGTCACCTTCTCCCTCAGCTCCCATTTAAGAGATAGGGTTCCAGGGCACCTGGGTGGCTCAGTCGGTTAAGCGCCCAAATCTTGATATCAGCTCAGGTCATGATCTTGCTCGATCAAGATCGAGCCCCGTGTGTTGGGCTCCATGCTGACAGGATGGAGCCCGCTTGGGATTTTCTCTCCTTCTCTCTCTGTCCATCCTCTACTTGCACATACATGCTCGCTCTCTGTGTCTGTCTCAAAATAGATAAATAAACTTAAAAAAAAATAAAGGATAGGGCACCTCATCAAGAGGACCTGGATATCAATATTTCTCAGCCTGTCTAAGATTAATTTCCAGGGGCTAAATTCCTAGAGAGCAAAGCCAAGAGATCAGGGGCTCCCTCCCTTCACTCAGCTCCCAAGCACAACAGACTAAGAATTACTGGTGCATCACGTCTTGTTAGTAGGACAGGGGTTCCCCACAGAATGAAACAATTCAAAGTGATCAGACACCATCACTTCTGGCCAGCAACCAGACTAGCGGCTCAGAGATTTTGTGCAGGGGGAGAGGCAGTCCATAAGAAAAGAGGGCCCCAAACGTCCTCCAAAAGAATTGACTTTATTTGAACCGAGTTTGAGGAAGTTCAGGCCTAAGGGCACTCTGAAAATCAATAGCTCTTTTTAGTTAAGAGCAACAAGCTAAACCATATGGCAGCTAGTTCACCAGAGGGAGACATGGAAAGAGACAACGAAGAAGTGCCTTTCCTGAGTCAGAAAAAAACTTAAACACTACTCCAGCACAAGTTTAAATGGATGCAATCAAAGAGCAATTTATGCCCGAGACCTTGTCGACAACAATAGAGCAATCAGGTGGGAATTAGTGGAGCCTAACAATTGCACGTGATAGGAAATGAGGCAAACAGCTGAAGACAGAGATCAGTAAAAGAGACAGGGTGGGGCAGTGGTTAAGCATTTAACTTCCGGCTCAGGTCATGATCTCAGGGTTTGTGAGTTCGAGCCCCGCATCGGGCTCTCTACTGTCAGCACAGAGGCTGCTTCGAATCCTCTGTCCTCCTCTCTCTCTGCCCCTCCCCTGTTTGTGCTCTCTGTCTCTGTCTCTGTCTGTCTAGAAATTAAATAAACTTTTAAAAATTTAAATTAAAAAAAAAAGAGAGACAGGGGTAAAGTCATTCTCATCCCATGGTGACTGTATGTATGCCCACAGTTGTGCCCTCTGAGAAGTGACATCAAAGGCTTCGTAAGCAAAGGAAAGAAATTTCACTCAAATAGTCTCTCCAAGTAACTAAAACAAACAAACAAAACCAAACAACAGCAAAAACATTCCCCTGAGAAGAAGGAAGGGAAACAAAATCCATATTTGCTACACTGCCTCAGATGACTAGTTTTCTTGAAAAATTGCAAGATATGCAAAGAATCAAGGATGCGTGAACCGTAAAAAAGGAAAAAGAAAAGCAGACAACATAAACTTTTTGTGTAAGGGTCTGAATGTAGGATTTAACAGATAAATGCTTCAATGCAGGCACTATAAATATATTAAAAAACTGTAAAAAAAAACATAGTTAAGGAAATAAAGGAAGTCACTATGGCAATATTTCATCAGAGACACTCAATAAAGACAAAGGATAAAAAGAATGAAAAAGAATGAAGGTAGCTTAAGGGACTTTGGGGACAACATCAAGTGTAATGGGGTTCCAGCAGGAGAAGAGAGAGAGAAAGGGAGAGAAAGAGAGAGAAAAAACATATTTGAAGAAATAATGGCTGAAAGCAACTTACCTAACCTGGGGAATAAAACAAATAATATTTTTAAAAAAATGGCAATTTTGGTGACTAAAATTTTTGGTGAAATGATATATTCACTAGAGGGGCTCAAAACACTCACTCATGGATTTCAACTGATAGAAGAAAGAATTAGCAAACTTGAAGATCGATCAATACAGATTATTCAATTCAGAGAACAGAGAGAAACCAGAATGAAAAGAAAAAAAAAAAAAACTGATTGCAGCCTCAGAGACATGTGGGATACCATTACACCAATATAGGTGATAGGAATATCAGAAAGCATGGGGAAGGCGCCTGGGTGACTCAGTCGGTTCAGTGTCCAACTTCCGTCCAGGACACTATCTAATAGTTCCTGAGTTTGAGCCCCACGGCGGGCTCTGCACAGGTGGTCAAAACCTGTTTGGGATTCTCTCTCTCCCTCTTTCTCTCTGCTCCTTCCCCACTTGCCCTTCTTTCTCTCTCTCTCAAAATAAAAACAATAAAAAAATAAACTTTAAAAAATTAAAAAGGATTAAAATTTAAAAATTAAAAAAAAACCTGGAGAAAGAGAGCAGAAATATTCAAAGAATTAAAGGCTAAAAACTCCCCAAATTTGATATATATAAAAAAAATTATTCTACACATTCATGAAGTTGAACAAACTCTAGGAGTATAAATGAAGAGAAATCCATACCGAGATACATCATAGTAAAAATTCTGACAGCCAGAAAAAAGAAAAAGGCTTGAAATCGGTGTCAGAAAAAAAATGACTCCTCGTGTAAAAGGAACCCTAATATGATTAACATTGTGACTCCTCATCAGAATCAACTGAGGGTGATTTATTTCAAGTGCAAAAAAAAAAAAAAAACTGTCAACCAAAAATATTGTATCCGATAAAAAGTATCTTTCAGGCTTAAAGAAAAAAACCAAAGATATTATGAAATAACCACAAACAGAGCATGTGTCCCTATCAGGCCCATCTTCTAAGAAATACTAAAGGACGTCATTTAGGCTAAAAGCATGTGACCAGAGAGTAATTTGAATCCACATGAGAAAGTAGGGTGTACTAATTAAGGTAATCAGAAAGGTAATTATAAAAGATACTCTAATTGCAGACTTCCTGTTCTTTCTTCTCTCAACTGATAAAAAAAAGCAATTGTGTTAAACCATATGTATATATGTGTATTTTGGGCTCCTGGGCATCAAAACTATAATATATTTATAATAAAAATTTAATGTAACAAACTATAAATATATAGTTTTCCCCTTTTCTCAACTTAAGAGATAATGACAACAAGGTTATTTGATTTGGAACATATACAGATAGAATATGTATAGCAATAATAGTACAAAAAAGGGATGGAAGTTGGATAGGAATAAAGTTTCTATATCTCACTGGAATTAAGTTAGGATAGACCTGAAGTAGATTCTTTTAAGATATATATCATGAGCACTGGAGAAACCACTATGAAATTCATTGAAAAATATAGTGGAAAGGTCTTTAAAGGAATTAAAATATTACACTAGAAAATGTTCCCTAAATGCAAATACAGCAGTAATGGAAGAACAGAAAGAAATGGACACGTAGAAAACAAAAGGCAAAATGGCAGACATAAATCCAACTATATCATTTATAACATTAAACGTGACTATTTTAAACAATCAAAAGACAAAGGTAGCCAGACTGGATTAAAAAGAGATGCAACTCTATCCTGTCTACAGAAGATCACTTTTATTCAAAAACAATAGTCGGTTGAAAATGAGGACAGAAAAAGAAATACCATTTAAAAAGTGAGAGTAAGAAAGCTGCCCAGCCACACTAGTTTATTTTATTTTATTTTTTCGAAAGGGAGAGCAAGTGTATGTGGGGCAGAGGGAGAGAGAATCTTAAGCAGGCTCCATGCCCAGTGCAGAGCCAGACGTGGGGTTCGATCTCACGACCATGAGATCATGGCCATTGAGATCATGATCTGAGCCAAAATCAAGAGCCGGATGCTTAACCGACTGAGCCACCCAGGCACGCCATATAGTAGCTATACTAATATCAGACAGAATAGTCATTTAAAATGTTATTAGGGATAAAAGGGATGCCTCATAATAATAAAAGCATTAATAGAGCCAGAAACTATAGCAACGATAAACATGTATGCATCTAAAAGGAGAGCCCCAAAATACACGAAGCAAACACTAATAGATGCGAAGGGAGACATAGACGATCTGACAATAACGGTGTAGAACTTCAGTACCCCAATTCCAATAATAGAACAATGAGGCAGATCAACAAGGAAATGGAAAACTTAATGCTATTAGCCAAGTAGATCTAACAGGCACCTACAGAATACTCCACCCAACAACCTAATATACATTCTTCTCGAGCTCACATGGAACATACTCCAAGAGAGACCACATGCTAGGCCAGAAAACAAACCGCAGTAAGTTTTAGAGAATTACAATAATAAAATACGTCATGTCTGACGCCAAGGGAATGAAACTAAGCATTAATAACAGAAAGAGAACTGGAAATTGAGGAATGCAATGCTTAAAAACAACTCTAAGATGAATGAAGATGAAAACAAAACATACAAAGGCATATGGAATCCTGCTAAAGCAGTTTCTTTTTTCCTCAAGCTTTTATTTAAATTCCTGTTCTTTAATATATAGTGTAATATTCGTTTCCGGTGGTAGTGATTCATCCCTAACTAAGTTAGTGAGTGATTCATCACTCACATACATAAAGCAGTTCTTCGAAGGTAATCTATTGCTGTAGACGCCGACATTATAAAAAAAAAAAGAAAGCTCCAAAAAATAATTTTAAAAAATGAAAATTTCTATTAAAAAGAAAAGAGAAATCACAGAACAACAACCACTTATCAGTTAACGGCAGAATAAAAACACTTCACAACTGTACATGGAATGTTCTCCAGGATCGATCGTAATTTAGGCCATAAACCAAGCCTCAAATTTTTTTAAATGAAAAAAATATAGAAATACTAAGAAATATGTTCTGCAACCGCAGGGGAGTGAAATTAGAAATCAATAACAAAGAAATTTGGAAATTAACAAATATGCGTAAATTAAGCAACGCACCACTAATTAACCAACAGATCGGTGAGAAAATGACCAGGGAAATGAGAAAATACATTGAAAGAAGAAATGCCAAGCAGCAGGCAGGATGCCTTAACATCACTCAGATCTTTCTGATCTCCATCATTTACAAACCCCGGAAGAACTTAACTATAGTTACATGCCCTAAAAATGTAGACATGTACATGATCGGTAATGCGTTTCCTCTCCAGCATCTATAAAATTTGTTCTTTATTTATTTTCAAATTTAAATTTTTAATGTTTATTGATTTTTGAGACAGAGATAGATGATTAGGAGAGGAGGGGCAGAGAGAGAGGGAGACACCGAATCCGAAGCAGGCTCCAGGCTCCCAACTGTCAGCACAGAGCCCGACATGGGGCTCGAACCCACGAACCGGGAGATCATGACCTGAGCTGGAGTGGGACGCTTAACCGACGGAGCCACCCAGGCGCTGCTGCTGTTTATTTGTCCATTTTTGCTTAGGACTTCTCATTTCCCCTCATTGCATCACCTTTATCCCTTCATATCTGGTACACTTCAAGTAAGCAGAGTTAGTTATAATAATATTTAAGAGTATTAAATTCAGGAATTATTGTACATTTATAATTTCAGAAGTGCTAAAGCTGCATTACCTTTAAAACAATTACATAGTCATTAGTGTTATCAAGGGCAGTCTAGGCCAAAATTGTAGCTAATGTTTAGAACAAGAGCCTCAGGACACGGCGTGAATGTTCAGGTCACAAAATGTTCGCTCTGCTTCTACTGCCAGCATTATATCATTCATTACCAAGTTCTAATGAAAATTTTTATAAGCCACGCAACTCCTCACTCCTTTTATCTGAGACAATGATGGAACACTTTGAATATATGTAAGTAGCATTTAATTATAAGTTTTGATTCTGAGTACCCAATAGTAATATGCTACTTTAATTAATTAATTCTTTTTTTCAACTTATCCCCAAACCACCACTACTTCTCCACTCATATATCCTGCTTTAATTTGGCTAAAAATTCATATTCTCAGTCTATGCCCATGGCACTTGTAAAAGTGATTTTAATTGGCTCTGTGCATCTAGTGAGTTGACAGCGCGTGGCTGTGTTTTCTTAAATCGGTGACTTTTTGACACACACGCAAACATTTGTTGAACTGTAACAACCCAAAATGCAAATCCATTCTTCGTTAGGAGTAAATACGCCATGTTTGGTGTCACACGAACAACTAATTTCAGAGGTGAGAAGTCACTTCAGAATCTTAACTTACTTTGATTTTACTACCGTAACATTTTGTCCAAATTCGCCGTGTTCCAAAAGCATGTTTCTTTGCCAGAGACATCAAATCCTGAGGGAAAAATAATCTAGCAGTCAGTTAGGGCATGGAAAGTCATTAAATTCTCGCAAAAGCAATCACAAAGGTGTCAGTAAATATCGAATATGGATCTGGGAGTCTTTGACAGAGGGAGAGGGAGAGACGGGCAGGGACCGAATTAAGGTTGGCAGCTGGAGAGAACTGAATTAGCCTTCGAGTTGATAGGGACCTAGGTCCTGTACGGAGGATCCCGTCACAAAGGGAGTCAGGTTCTGCTTCCCCAGACTCCTCCCAAGATGCGATCTCTCGTCCTTCCCAGAGAATGTGGATTTTACTTCCTAAAAACTTGAGACGTTTTTGAAGCGGAAGATGGCAAAGTACATACTGAAGTCGCCCGACAGCATTTGAAGAGTCAGCAATTGCAAGAAAATGAGGGACACCAGCGGGAGTGTGTGTCAAACCTGTGTGTCAAACTTATCAAAGAAACTGTATTAAGGACCAGAAGCATAAAAATCAATGAGGGAGGGAAAGAGATAAAGGGAAGTTAATATCCTTTCTTCAAGATCGGAATGAAGAATAAATAGTTTTTATTTTTAAAGTCAGAGACTCTGATAAAGAGAAGCTGGGCATTCTACAATGTCCCTTAATAAGATTTCTTTCTCCTACGAAGACAAAGAAAACACTGGTGACCCGTTCTCGTGTGGGCATGCCCTCTGACCTATTTGCGAAGAGCAGTAAATTATTTCTACTTATCTCATTAAAATCTTTTGCTCGGTCGCCCTTGTTCGCTCCACTTAAGGGAGCTGGCCAGTTTCAGTTCAACGTGGAGTCCAATGCAACTGTAGCTCTCACATTCACACCACTTGATTGGCAAGTTTTATAGTGCTAAGGATGATATATTCTTATGCGTACAGCTCGTCTCCCTAACTCTGCCACTGAAGGACCGACACCATGTATTTTCTCTAGTGTCTTCGAGATATAGCCGTAAGGCCTTAATCAACATGATGGTGAAGAGGGATAATGAGAGAGACCATGTAGAAATGAAAGGTGAGATGACATTTCATCAGTCCTACGATGTAAATAATGAATTGAACAGCTGTGGATAGGATTCTGATTGGCCGCGGGAACGTCCAAGCCACTATCTCAGGAAATTTAGGTGGTCTAGACTAACACTATGGTTAATAAATTTCTGCACCCCCTGTTTTCCCTTGAAGACCATTTTAAGGGACCGAATTACCCAAATCCTTGCTTTAAATCGGGATTCCATTTCTCGTTGCACCATGTGCACAAGAAAAATTCATCCTAGGTGTATATGATAAAGATGAAGCTTTAGGGCCAAAGAAGTAAGTCTCATTAAAAACAAAAATTAGGGGACGCCTGGGTGGCTCAGTTGGTTAAGCGGCCAACTTCGGCTCAGGTCATGATCTCACGGTCTGTGAGTTCGAGCCCCACATCGGGCTCTGTGCTGCTGGCTCATCACAGCCTGGAGCCTGCTTCAGTTTCTGTATCTCCCTCTCTCTCTGCCCTTCCTCTGCTCACGCTCTGTCTCTATGTCTCTCAAAAATAAATAAACATTAAAAAAAATTAAAAAAAAAACAAAAAAACAAAAATTAAATCCAAGATAAGTTTTAGGGCAGTGATTTGAATCTCAGCTTGCTCAACAACACCTGAACAGGGCAGATCATCCACCAACCAACTTCGGTTGGACTGAGGAGCCAATTCCTGTTTTGCATTTCCTTGTAGCTAAGTAGCAAATTCACATTATGTCATTATTTTTCTGCCCTTCTTCCTGAATAAAATTCTTCAGTTGGAAAAAAAATATGAATCATAAATATGGAGCGATTACCCTGAGATGATGGTTTTCTCTTGTCTAATTCCCATGGAAACCAGATGTCACTTACTTAGTCTAATGCTTCGCCGGTACCTTGAAATTCCTAACTTTATGCATATTCTTTCCATAGGCCATTAAGCTGAAATGCATCCCTGATGAACTTGAACATCATTCATCACATAATATCCATGAGTCATGCTTATATTTTTATAAGGGAGGTACCTTCTACTAAGCAGAAGCTATATCTTGCTGGGGCAGAGTTAGTGTGACTGAATCAATTTGCTTTCAGATATTCAATAGAGCAAAGAGAGCATCTAGAATGAGTTTTGACATATTTAAAGAAAACTGTCACAGTAATTCATACTACTCATAAATCTATGGCATATTCTATAGACGGCTTAAGTTGTTTTTGTTTTTGATTAAGTTCTGATGTTCAAAGCTTTCTTCCTTACACTTGCATTCAAGACTCAAAACATTTAAAATGATATATGTTCACATAAATCCTGATGGTTCACAGATGAAAGAAGTGACAGATATCAGAAATCAATAGCAGCAAGAAAGTCCATTTATTCTATATCACATACTCCATTTCCAACCTTAGATAATAGAGACACAAACCAAACTCCTCCTGGCTCTAACTTTGGTGGAATATAGGCCCGTATATCATCTGTTCAACTACAACAACAAACCTCTTATACCACCAGGGGAAGAGAAGTATTTTTTCTGAATATTCAAACGTCAGATATTTTGACTCAGATTTTGCAATAAAATTTGTCGTTTCAACTCCGCAGCATTTTTAATAGTTTGGAAAAGAATTGCTATCAAATGCCTTCTGCACATATTTTCTCCTTCACAGAGAGAACGTTAGTGGCTTTAATAAAGAAAGGCTTCTATTACCACATTTTCATGCTTCCCCACAATTTTCAGTGGATGAAATCAAGAAAGGGTGCCTATCTCTTTTCCAGGTTAATTTCTATGTACATCCATATAATAAACACTGGATAAAAGATATATTACACTAAGGCTCTATTTCATTGCCTTGTTTCTCTTCTTATTCATCTATGCATTCAGTATTACAAAGCTATTTGTTATTGATACAATTAAATTCAATAAATATTTATTGAGCACCTACTGGGCACAAGGATCTACAGGTGACGTCAGGAAGAGTAACATATAGTCCCTGCCCATGCGATACTCCCAAGCCCGCCTGCAAAGAAATTTGACAAATATGCAAATAAGTATCCCAAAAATATTGATTAAATCAGGTGGCAATAGAAAGGCAAGGACAAAGTTTCAAAAGGAATCAAGGGAGCCAGCGTGATGTTTGGGGTGGGTCTCAAAAGATATAGAAATTTTGATAAGGAATAAAGACAGCAAAGGCAGATGGAATAGCATGAGCCAAATGTAAAGATAGGAAACTGAAAAGTGGGTGTGAAAAACAGAAGTAAAAACGAGAGATAGAGATTCAGGAATGGTTTTCTGAGGGATAAGTCACAAGGAGGGAGTCCTGGGAATGTCAGCTCATTGGCACACATACCCTCTCTCTCTCTCTCCGTAAATTCATGCCTCATTCGGAAGCGGCGCTGTATGGCAAATAATCAAGGTGACAAGGGTATGCAGTAAGATCACGGACAGTGCTGGCAGATAGATGGCAAGCAAAGAAGGAAAATCCCTATCCCAAGTAAGTTTCTATTCCAATGAAGACAACTCTGTTCACAGCCCCTCACAACGAGGATGGGTCACTGCTACCAACTGACTGTGGACACAACAGTGAGGCTAGCCAGAAATGTCTTGGAGAGGGAAAGTCTCTAAAATTGAGCACATGCATGCATAGTCTCCATCCCTGCCACCAAGACCACTTTTTCCTTCATGAGTTATTTTGAAGAACCTCTGGAGTAGCTGAGGATAGAAGTTGATGGACATCTACTGCATAGGTCATCTTGTCGACCCGATTATTGAAAGCCCACCTCTGCAGTAAGTGCATTTAGTAGGAGCATTTAGGGAGAATTTACACAAGACACAAATATCTGCACTCAAGAGATCATCTTAATAGGTCCCTCAAAATTCCTCTTTCCCAAACCTCTTGTCATCAATCCTTTAATCTTTTTCCCATCAAGCCCCTGACCATCTGTTTCATTCTAATAGCTATTGTCCAAGAGTTAGTGTACATTCATTCTTTAGACCATGTTGCTCTTCAGGTGGACTGGGCCTCCAGAGAAACACTGGAGCTTGGAGCTCTGTCCACAAGGAGGACTGTCCTCTCTTATTACCCATTAGGGATACTCTCAAGTAGGCTTGGAGGGTGACAGTAATCCACCTCTTCCTTGTGATAGCATACTATCTGATTGCAGAACCTATAAATCAAGCATGAGTTTTCTTCTCCTGAGCCAGACAATCATGGTGATCTCCTCATGAGGCCATAGGAAGCAACAGCCAGGAGGAGGCAGTGCTACTGGAATGCAAGCAGCATGCTTGGGCCAATTATTCGTGGCTTCAGGACCAACTTGAGAGTGACCCTACATACTCAACTTCATGGCTTGATCAACCAATATCTTTTTTTAATGATGGAAAGTTCCATATGCATAGCTAAATAATAACATAGTTCTGTTCCATAGTTAGGCATTCCATCTCTACCAAAGTGTGGATGTCACAACGGAAGTTCTGGGAATGCCTTACTAGAAGTTCCTTTTAAGTGGTTTTAGCAAACCAATAGTACCTAATACAGCATTACTAAAGCCCTCCCATTATTTGAAAGGCTTTTCCTTTCAAATTCTTGTAAATTAAAACTTTTAATAGAATATTCCCTATGTTAATAGCAAAGAACTCCAAAGCAAAATTGCTATATCCACAAGAATGCATTGGGTTTTACCTAATGCACTAGCCTGTTGGGAACCGTTTTGGGCTCACAGGTTGAGACCCCTCCATGCGTGGGAAAGGTTGAAGCAAAAGCTCTCACCAGCCAAACTGGCGCCTAGTTTTACCTCCTTCTAAATAATCTTTCAGGCCTGGATTTCTCAAATTGCTTTCGTTGGCCTAAGGGACATAATGCTCTTTGGTTTTTATGGCACATGGAAAAGGGGACCTGGAGTGTGATGTCTTGATGGATAAAATCTGTGTGAGAGTAACCTGGCCAGAAGTAACCTCAAGGTTGCCTCTTGGGGATAGGTTACACAAATTGAGGCGTAGGCCCCAAGACTCCTTGAACCAAATTAGATTTTCCCTGCAGGTATCGCTCCCCTCAGCCCCATCATAAAACCTCAAGGCACATCTCCGTAAAGCTTCTCTCAGAATTAACACACCGATGGGAAAGATTGTAAAGAGACTTAGGACCTTCCCCAAGGTTAGCCTCGTCCAAAAGTCAGAAGCACTGTTTATCAGCAGCAAATATCGAGCACCTCCCTGAGGTTAACATTTCGTAAATCATTTTGTAATTCTCATCCCCACGCTCCCTTATACCATAAACCTATAGATGACTACATGGGTCTTGTGACAACAATGTATGTTGTAAAGAATGCCTTGTCACTGATGTAATGTCACTCATCACCTTTAAAAATAAAGACACTGAGACCAGCAAAGCAGAGATGCCAGAATTGCCAGGGCTGCCTGCTTGGTCATCAGATTCCATCTCACTCGTGGCTCTCTCACTTCATTTCGCCTGACCGTCCGTCCTTTGTGGACCCCTAGATTCGCCGGAACAAGGACTCCGGCACTAGCCTATATAGTTGCTTTCATAGATAAAGCAAAGTTGATGACCGATGTAGTCTGCAACAGAAACACCAACATTCTTTCAGCCCCTCAGGGAGTACCCTATCCCGAGTAGCAGTCTCCTAGAATCAATTTAATTCGCTACAATGGTTGTCACTAGTTAATACTCAAAACCTGACAAGTTATGTATGTATGTCTCTAGATGTATGTGTGAGTTTCCTAAGACATTTTTGACTAACACTCATCCATCATGCAATGCCAAGGAAGACTACCTAATGTGATAAGAAAGGAAGATGTATATAGGACAAATCATTCCATGAAAATGGCTGAGCCTTGAGGATTATGTCATCCAGACAGTACTGTTGGTTTCTCTTATACATAAAAGAGCTGTATAGATATAAATATAGATATATAGCCTTTTGCATAGTTTACATTCACATGTAGCTCTGTGATTTTCTAAATGAACGATTCAGGTTTTGAAAGCCAGTATTGGTCCTTGTGTTTCCCAAATCTTGTTTTGACGTATGGAAGCACACGAGGAGTAAGCAAAAATTTAAAGTTTATGTGCTTAATTTTGAGAGACAGTGAGGGGGGCGCAGTGAGAGGGGGAGAGAATCCCAAGCAGGCTCGGGATTGTCAGTGTGGAGGCCAACACGGGGCTCTATCTAACAAATCATGAGATCATGACCTGAGCTGGGTGCTTAACTGACTGAGCTACCCAGGTGTCCCGGCAAAAATTTAGAATTGGAGCACTACTATGAAAAAGGGTTCTCAAACCACGTTTCTCAAAAAGTCCTCCTATGAACTCTTTGTGTTTACGCATGAAAAGAATTACTGATGTGGAAGAAGAAAAAGGTTCGGCAGCAGTCATTCTGGTATCCAGACTGGAAAACATGGCTATTTGGGCAGCCCTTAATTTTTTTTTTCCTTATTATATTTCAACGTCCTTGCAAAGCATGCCACGTCGTGAAAACCCAGTGGGTGTAAAACTGTGGCGAGGGCCGGAGAAATCCCCCTGGCCGGGTGGATGTTTGCTTGCAGTGAGGAAATTGATTGAGAAAAAAAAATCTCCTTTACTGAGTGCCTTTGCATCAGGGAGACCAGCTGATGCAGAACAAGAAAATAAAAAAAAAAAAAAAGAAAGAAAAATTGTATATTCATTGGCTGTGTCGGTACAAATGAAAGTGTCAAACTTATCTTTTGGCAGTGTAAATTTACTCTACAGGCAAATAAACTGCAGTAATATCAACAGGCCTCACATAAACTGAAGAAAATTGCCTTCGTGGAGTCATATATGCCAAGCCTGATTCAGAACATGGCACTTTGCCTCGGAATTGTTTTCGTCTCAGGTTGTCCTTCACTCATAAAGGTTAGCTGCAGGTAATGTTACAGCCACTCATCAGTATGGTGCAGAGACACTTAATGCTGTAAAGGGAAGCATGATTTATGGATCGAGTCAAATAATTTTAGTGGGAGGCTCAGAAAATAGGGTGTTCTGAATTAATTTCTGATTAAGAGACAATTGAATAAAATGTGTTTCATGTAGGCCTTATAGTTCTCGAGATTTCTGAAATATGCTACTTCACATTCCTACCTAGCAGGCACACGGTGAATGGTCTTGCAGGACCTTGTGATTCCTGCCGGCGAGTCAATAATTTTGCCGATCACCCCTTTTACCCTAAGACTCTCTTCTACAAACATAATACATATTAAATCACTTAAGACTTTACAGAAGGCAGGCCTTCCCATAAAACCACATTGTACAGCTGAGGACACTCTGGTAGGGGAGTTAGAACCAGGGTACTTTAAATATAGAGTCCACATTCTTAACCACTATGTCATGCTGCCCCCAAAGCACAGTATCCAATCACTTAGACGCTGAATATTGCACGTCTTTGTTTATTTCTTCTTTGGTTTTCAGAACCAGTTTTCAGGTCATCATCAGTCCCATATTATCCTTTAAATTTCCATTGCCTCTTCCCAACCAATTCTTGGACATTTTCATGTATTTCCAGAACAAACACAGAGTATTTTAAATGATCGATCCATCTGTCTTCACTCTTCACTGTAGTTCATTATATGCGAATGTTACGAGATTAATCTTTTTGGAACGCAACCTGATTTCTGTGTCTATACACCTGTTTCTTGCTCTAATATAAGAATCCTTTGGTCTAGCCCAACCTGTCCTAATTCTGTCCTTGAATTTTAGCCAGGCAGCCCATTTGTACCATTACATTCTATTGGAATGCCTTCCTCTTCTCTACCCACCTACTGGAAACCAATACCCATATTTCAAGTCACATTTTAAGGCTTCCCCAATCTCCATAAAGAATACCAGCTTACAGCAGCTATCTCGTTATCTTCACCAATTTTTGGCTGGGGTGCCTGGGTGGCTCAGTAGGTTAAGCATCCAACTCTTGATTTCGGCTGAAGTCATGATCTCACAGTTCCCGAGTTTGAGCCCGTCGACAGGCTCTATGCTGACAACCTGGAGTCTGCTTGAGATTCTCTCTCTCCCTCTCTCTGACCCTCCCTCGATCATGCACAAGCGCATACACGCTGTCTCTCTCTCAAAATAAATTTTAAAAACTTAAAAAAAAAACATTTGGGAACCACTCAATTTAAGATCTAACAATCTACTTTCATGTTGTAGGTAAAAGATGAACTTAGAATTGATGGTAGACTTCTAAAGTTATAGAAGGTTTAGATAATGTTTAATTGAATATTAATTGGCCCCAAAACACTTAGCAAAAAATTTCCTTTTATTTAAATCCACTTTTCTGGAAGAGAATGGAAAATTCAGGTTAATTTACAATTAAGTTATTTTGAGTGTTGTTAAAAGAAGGATTACTTTTTACCCATCCAGAGTTTACTACTCTACTGCATAAAAATTATTTAGTACTAGGAATTTTTTGTGTTTCACAGTATCTTTTAAAAAATTTAATTGATCTTTTTAAACACTTTGAAATTACTAGCAGTAAATTCTCTATGTGCTATGAAAAACGCCTGAAAAGAGTAGAATCTGGAAGCATGACCACTTTCGAATTAGAGAATGACCCTAATCATGGATATTTCAACGAGTGTATTTTGGAGAGGAATGGAGAGTCACAATATGAAAGACTGAGTCATTTAAAAAAAAAGCAAAATATAATCAACATCCATTTCCAACTTGTGCATATAGACGGGTTGTTTATTTGGCTTGCGTATGTAGTCAGAACTTATCAATTGTCACCCAATTATAAGCAAAGTATCCACAAATTTATAAGACTGATCTGTGATCAACAATACAGAAATCAGGGCAGTATTTACCATCTTAACGGAATTTACCAGAAAATGTTGTGAGCCCCGGAATGAGTGAAGTAACCCTGAGAAACATACGGGAGCAAGATCAGTACAGTGAAACCCCATTTTCAATGAAAAGTTGAAATGTCATTGCCAAAGATCCCTTTTAGGAGAGGCTTTAACCTACAGGAAACATAAGTGGTTAAGAAACTTGGATTGTTTTACATAAGAGATTGGCATGGAAAAGTTGACAGAAAAATGAAATGTCACAAAAAGCAGTACCATTATCTTCATACCTGGTGACAAAAGAGATAATGAGTAAAGTTACATTCTCAAAGTCATCTGTCACTCCCCCAGATTAACAATTTTCCCATGCAGTAGAAAATGCCTCCAATAAACAGATTTGTCATATGTCAATTAAGGAAAGCTAAAGATAAAAGCCCTCCAGTAATACACTGGGGAAAAAAATAACATGTTTTGATATTTTAGCATTACCAAAGTTCACATTTCATTTTGGAACTGCCAGGAAAATAATAAGAAGTGCTGTGTGAAAAACATGATCTTTAAATTCAATTTCCCACTGACGTGTTAATGAACTTGAAAAATATCAAAGTATAATAGAAAAAGTACAAGGCAAGTTACAAATAGGGCAAGACATTTTTCATAGAATATTTTGATAAAAGTAGACTTTACTCTTAATATTTTCATTACTGAAATTTTTACAAAGACATTTTCTTTTTTTTTTTTAAGTTTATTTATTTTTGAGACAGAGAGAGACAGAGCATGAGTGGGCGAAGGGCAGAGAGAGAGGGAGACACAGAATCCGAAGCAGGCTCCAGGCTCTGAGCTGTCAGCACAGAGCCCGACGTGGGGCTCGAACTCACAGACCGCAAGATCATGACCTGAGCCGAAGTTGGATGCTCAACCGACTGAGCCACCCAGGCGCCCCACAAAGACATTTTCAATTAACAGACAATCTGGGTTTTTTTCTGTCCGTTATATTCTTAGAATTAAGAAAAATTTACCCAAAGTCTAACCCAGTAATCAATCAGTATCAACAGTAATCAATAAGAACAGGCTTTTCCTGTTTGAATAGAAATCTCACGCAGGTCTTCCTTGCTTTGCATAATAAACGTGCAACTAAACGCGTAGCAGGTTTTTTTTTTTTTTCTCATTATTTCTCAATTTAAAAAAGCTTTATTACTTTTTGGGGCTGCCTGAATGCCTAAGACAGTAGAGCATGCAACTCTTGATCTCTGGGTTGTGAGTTCCAGCCCCACATCGAGTGTAGAGATAACTTAAAAATAAAATCTTTTAGGGGCACCTGGGTGGCTCAGTTGGTTGAGCGTCTGGCTTTTAGTTTCAACTCGGGTCATGATCTCACGGTTCACGGGATCAAGCCCCGGTTGGGGCTTGATCTCTAGCAGCTCAGAACATGCTAGAGATTCTCTCTCTTTCCTTCTCTCTCTGACCCTCCCTTCCTTGCTCGTGCTAGCTCTCTCTCTCTCTCCTCTCAAAATAAATGTTAGATATTTCTTTAAAATATAAAATAAAATATTTTTAAAAATAAATAAACAACTGGAATTTGAATTAAAACTTGAAAGAAAAAGAAATAAATCAAAATACAAAAGCAAGAGAAAGTATGTAAATTCTAAGTTGTTTGGTAAGGCAAATAATCACACTGAGATACTTTTTTTTTTTCCTAGTCAGTTTGGATTTTCATATAAAATATTATCCCTTAACAAATAGAGGCTTCCATGAATGGAAACTTGCCAATACCTTTATCATGAAAATTGAAATAATATAGGAAATACAGAAATTCATAGAATATTTTCTGTGAATGATGCAAACATAGGCATTATACTTTTTCATTTCCTTATTAAATCAGCAACATGTTTCTACTTAAGAATTAAACTACCTCAAGGTAGTTCTGGCCGCCAGAAGGAAGGAGGATGGGGGTGATGGATGAAATAGTTGAAGGGGATTAAAAGATACAAACTTTCAGTTATAAAATAAATAAGTCATGGGAATAAAAAGTATGGCATAGGAGCTCTGTCACCACAACCGCCGCCGCCGCCGCCACCACCACCACCACCACACAGTGACCGTGCTGCCCTACTCCATTGTCTATTTCCCGGTTCAAGGCCATGGGCATGCTACTGGCTGACCAGGGGCAGACCTGGAAGGAGGAGGTGGTGACCAAGGAGACCTTACCGCAAGGCTCACTGCAGCCCTCCTGTCCATATGGGCAACTTCACAAGTTCCAAGATGGAGACCTTTCCCTGTATGCGTCCAATGCCATCCTGCATCACTCAGGCCACTCCCCTGGGATGTATGGGAAGGAGCAGCAGCAGATGAAGACCCTGGTGAGCACGGAGCGTGACGGTGTGGAGAATCTCTGCCACAAACACCTCATCCTCATCTACACCCACTATGAGGCCGGCAAGGAGTATGTAAAGGCCTTACTGGGACACATGAAGCCTTTTGAGACCCTGTTGTCCCAGAACCCGATGGGGACGGGCAGGCCTTCTTCATGGGCAACAGGATCTTCTTTAAGAACTACAACCTGCTGGACTTGTGGCCGATTCTCCAGGTCCTGGCTCCTTTCCCCTGCTCTCCACCTACCTGGTGCGCCTTAGCAACTGGCCCAAGCTCAAGGCCTCCCTGGTCTCCTCTGAGCACATGAACCTCCCCATCAATGGCAGTGGGAAACAGGGAGGGCTTGTGGCACCCCAGCAAGAGGCAGGGGATGCCTGCCTTCCCTTCCCCAAGACCAAACAAACAAACAAACAAACAAACAAAAAACACAAAAAACCAACCAACCAAACAAAAAACCGAGAAGGAAAAAAAAAAGTATAGCATAGGAAATACAGTTAATGATATTGTGATAATGTATCATCACAGATGGTAACTACACACGTGGTGAGCATTTCATAATGTATATAATTCTCGAATCACTCTGGTTGTGCACCTGCAATGAACATAACATGGTGTGTCAACTATATTTCAATAAAAAATACATCTCCAACGAAAAGAATTAAACTGCCTCATGACAATTTTTTTCAACCTAGGAAGCTACTTTACACTCTATTTTTAATTAGAAAGCAAAATTCTCTTCTCCTAGGAATACTTCTTTATATGGTAGCTATTTGCTTACCGTTATTGGACATTGAAATTCTTTTTTGCTTAAGCCTCTTATTTACTCGTTTACAGATTGTTGATACCATAGTGGAAAAGTCTGTAAAGTGGGGAGGGAAGGTTTATCAAAAGAGGGTATGGAGTTTTAAAGCGAGCTTATGAAGCAGATTAAAACAGTCAGAACTTGCAACAGTGGAAATTAATTAGTTTCAGATTTAAGGAAAAACTCCATAAGAAAGTGTGAAAGCACTTCAAATAGGAACTAAGTGTGAGCAAAAACGACCAACCTTTCCACAAATAAATCAAGTTGCATTCGGATATTTATTTTGAAATATTCACCCAATTCCCAGCTATTAATCCAAAATTAGGCTTCAGTTACATATCTAAAGTATCTAGATTATGAGTTGCAAAGTCCCACCACAAGGTAAATCTCATCTGCAGTATCATACGCAATTCTTTGCACCAGTATTTTATTTTATTTTTTTTAACGTTTATTTATTTTTGAGAGACATAGAAACAGAGTAGGAGCAGCAGAAAGGCAGAGAGAGAGAGGGAGATACAGAATCTGAAGCAGGCTCCAGGCTCTGAGCCATCAGCACAGAGCCCGACGCGGGGCTCGAACTCACAGACCGCGAGATCATGACCCGAGCGGCAGTCGGCAGCTTAACCGACTGAGCCACCTAGACGCTCCTGCACCATTATTTTAAAAACGAGTGTTTCCAGAAGCAGGCAACCAGCTTTGTGAGTGAGCCTAAAATTCCACAATGTGTAGTGTGAGGAAGAGAAGCGTGGGGGACGCTTGGTGTCCGTTTTCAAATAACGTGATCGCCATATAAAGGAATGAAGACACTTACGCTGTGAAGCTCCAGTGGGTAAATCGGAGAGAAATGACAACTCAGTGTGAGGAAAGTCAAAAGGAGTGGGCTGCCTCCGGAGGTGGCCCACAACTCACCACTGGCCACGATCTAGCAGGCTAGGAGACACTTCATCAGAGATGAAATACTACAGTGGGATTAATTACTTGGCTGTTGTTTCAAATAAGGAAAATTCATAGCTCTATCTAGAAGATCACAACAAAAAAAGTCCGAATGATCTTACATGGCTTATTAACCAGTCGAAATTTCAAAAGCCCTTCCTGTTATCAGAGTAACAAATGCATTTTATGAAAATGAGCATAAGTAATTTGCAAAATGTCTCCATGAATCCCTTTTTACAAATTCTATTATAATTCTTATTTTTGGTAAAATCTGACTTTTTACAGATTAATTTCTTTTTAGGCCACAGGCCATTAGGCCAAGAATTAACTATATAATTTAGTTATTTTAGCTTTATATCAAGAGAGTTATTAATGATTAAGATTATACAGTGGGGAAAAGACAGTCTGTTCAACAAATGGTGTTGGGAAAACTGGACAGCCACATGTGAAAGAATGAAACTGGACCCTTGTCTAATACCACTCACAAAAAATCAAATAAAAATGAATTAAAAATTTTTAAAAAGGGGCACCTGAGGGCCTCAGTCTGTTAAGTGCTGACTTTGGCTCAGGTCATGATCTCGCAGTTCATGTGTTCGAGCCCGCGTAGGGCTCTGTGCTGACAGCTCAGAGGCTGAAGCCTGCTTCAGATTGTGTCTCCCTCTCTCTCTACCCCTCCCCTGCTTGTGTTCTGTCTCTCTCTCTCAAAAATAAATAAAAACATTAAAAATTTTTTTAATGTATTAAAGACCGGAATGTAAGACCTGAAGCCATAAAACTCCTAGAAGAAAACATATGGGGAAGGTCCTTCACATTGGTCTTGACAATGAGTTTTTGGATTTGAAACCAAAAGCAATGACACCAAAAGCAAAACTAGACAAGCAGGACTACATCAAATTAAAAAGCTTCCAATGAAATGGGAAATAATATTTGGAAACCACAAATCCAATAAGGAGTTAATATCCAAAATATGCAAGAAACTCACATAACTCAATAGCAAAAATAAAAATTTTAAAAAATTTTAACAAACGGGCAAAGGACCTGAATAGACATTTTTCCCAAGAAGACAGACAAATACCCAACAGGAGCAGGAAAAGGTGCTCAAATCACTCGTCATCAGGGAAATATGGACCATCCACACCCGTGAGGATGGCCAGTATTATCAAAAAGACAAGAGATAACAGATGCTTGTAAGGATGTGAAGAAAAGGGGACCTTCGTACACTATTGGTGGAAGTGTAAACTGGTAGCTATTACTGAAAACAGTATGGAGCTTCCCCCAAAAGTTAAAAACAGAACCACCATGTGATATAGCAATCCCACTTTTGAGTATATATCCAAAGGAAACAAAACCACGATCTCAAAGATATATCTACATCCTCATGCTCATTGCAGTAGTATTCACATGAGCCAAGGTATGGAGACAACCTAAGTTTGTCAGCACATGAATGGATCAAGAAAAGGTGTGTGTGTGTGTGTGTGTGTGTGTGTGTGTGTGTGTGTGTGTGTGGTGGAATATTATTCAGCCTTAAAAAATAAGAAAATCCTGTCATTTGCAGCAACATGAATGAATGTAGGAGGAATGAAATAAGCGAGACAGAGAAAAACAAATACTGCATGGTATCACTTATATACAGAATCTTAGAAAGAAGGAAGGGAGGAAGGGAAAAAAGGAAAGGAAGGAAGAAATGGAAGGAAGGAAGGAAAGAAGGAAGGAAGGACGGACGGACGGAAGGAAGGAAGGGTGAGAAAGTCAAATTCATAGAAATAGAGTTGCTGGAAGGGGGATGGGAATAAGGACGGACAAGGAAAAGGCTACAAACTTTCAGTTTTAAGATGAATAAGTCTGGGGTGTCTGGGTGGCTTAGTCGGGTCAGTGTCCAACTTCGGCTCAGGTCACAGTCGGGCAGACCATGAGTTTCAGGCCCGCATCAGGCTCTGTGCTGACAGCTTAGAGCCTGGAGCCTGCTTAAGATTCTGTGTCTCCCTCTCTCTCTGCCCATCCCCCCACTCTCTCTCTCTCTATAGATAGATAGATAAATAGACAGACAGATAGATAGATAATAGATAGATAGATATCTTTCTGTCTCTCACACACACAAACACATAAATAAACAAAAATATTTTTTAAACATGTATAGGTCTGAGAATATAATGTATAAAATTGGGACTATAGTTGATAATACTGTATTGAAATTTGCCAAGAGAGTAGAACTTAAGTTTTTTCACCGCAAAAAAAAGGGTAAATATGTAAGGTTACTGAAGTGTTAAGTAACTCAGTGGTGGGGAACCTCTCACTAGGTATACGTCTATCATCCATTGTGTTGTATGCTTTATATTACAACTGTATTTGTCGATCATATCTCGATAAAGCTGGAAAACATAATATAATACAATATAATGCAAAATTGAGTTCTGAAGAAAAAAATTTACTCATCTGTAGAGTATTCAGAAATTTTAATTCCCTATTTGTCTTCAAACACTCTAAAATGTTTTCAACCCAGAATTTTTGACAAATTCTTCCAAAAAAGTTCATTGCTTAGATTGCTGGAGACAGACTAGTTTTAGTGAGTCATGTCTAAAAACAGAGCCAAGCACTGCATGGGAGAAACTAGCTTGATTCACAGCTTTACTTCTAAGAGTTTTGCTACCATTGGGCCAATTTTTTTCTTCAAGTTGACCATTTGCCCAAGGGTAACTCTTACCATGCAACTTAAAGCAAGCTGTGAAACTATATGAACCCACTGGTTGGTGTTATTTTAACTCCCTCCAGTGCTTGGGCAAATTCTACTTGATGGATCATATTAATAAGTTTATTAAACCTCAGCTATGTGCTAGATCTATCCAGGTACTGGAGATACAAACATGACCTATATATTGACTGCCACTGTGCCCCATGCGGCGCAGTCTCATGAGAGAGACAGACAAGTGTAACAGCAATACGATGCAGTATGTACCATGATAGAAGCAGTCACCATGTAAGTATATAAAAGGAGTAAGGCAGGTTGGTTATTCTAGAGATTATATTTGAACATGGTTAGGTGGACAGGCAAAAAAGAAGATCCAGACAGAGAGAATAGGATATAAACAAGCGTATCCCTTGAAAGAAAATGAGTTGTTCTTATTGGGTGAATGAATTTTATATGGAGAAGGTTGGGAGATGAGGCTGGAGATACAGTCAAGGGCTAGACCAAGAAGGGATTATAATTAGGGTTTTTAACTTTATCCTATACATGCAAGTGGGAGCCACCGCCAGATTTTAGAAGCAGTGTGGAGAATCACCTTGAAGAGGTAAGAAAGAGTGGAAGCAGGAAAGGTTCTCAGAAACTCATGCAGTAATAGTCTAGGTGAAATATACCATGTTGCTGGAGATAAGGAAGAAGGGACTGATTTGATATATTTCTGAAAGTATATCCGGGTTAATGAAACAATTGAAATCTGGGATTCAGGAAAGGACAATGGAACAATGTCATGTACGACTCACCTTTCTCTCTGAGGCTGTTGGGTTGGTGGAAAACACATCAACTCAAGACGAACAACTGATTTGAGAATATTATAAATAATTTTGGTTCTGAGCAGCCTTTTGGGGTCTCGAGGTGCCTGTAAGACATGCGTGTGTTTTGGTGAAGGCGTCCAGGGGGAAGATGAGATTATAGATCTGGAGTTGGACATTCCTTCCTCAAGATGACTTCTTAATTACCCAGTATTGGTGTATTCAAATAGCTGTCTAGGTTAATGCATTTACTGTCCTGAAATACATTTCCAATTTCTGATGATGACACACTGTAATTAAAGCAAGATATTTATTATAATGAAATGTGCACAGAATTATAGGGCTGAAAAAACTTCAGAATTTATTATACTCTGCTTTTTGTTTTGAATTGAAAACTGTACCTAATGCCTTCCCAGAAACACCATTGACTTCTTTAAAATCTCTGGCATAGATGACGAACAACTCCCATGATCACATTGTCTAACGTCTCGCTAAGCTGATAGGAGGATTTTGCCAATGCTAGTCCCTATCCTTCATGCAGTAAGTATCATTCTTTCTGGTCTTACCCTTAGTGGAAATGGAGAGCAGCTGTTTAACGCTAATGGAAAAAATCAGCAAATTTAAAATTGTTGAATACACACTTTAGATTTTAACTGAATTATGAACTTGGCAATATTTATGAATTTAAAGCATGAAAATATAAACTAGATTCATCACATTTTTCCAACCGCATGGTGTGAGAAAACAGTGTTCAGAATTCTCAATGTTACAAGCCCAAAGCACTGCCCTTGAAATGATGTTCTGTGAATCCTAGAGTGATTATTTTTGGATAAAGTATCTGAAAGTATTTTTAATCCATACAGATCTCAAACGAAATGAGTAGTACTAAAAAATGAAAATAAATCACTATTTGCATTCCTCGTTTGTACAGTCTTTAGAACCTCCAAATATTGTATCCATCTATAAAATTCACTGGGACTAGAGGTTTATATATATTTTAAATGAAATATTAATAAATTGTAATCATTTTCATGTAATTCCAAAGAGCGAACATAATCATTTTTTGCCGTCTTAAAAGCCATATTGATAGGAACTTCCTCATCCTCACGCCCACTGATTTCGAGGATGGGTAACAGAGGGAAATAGAAATATAAGAGAAAAACGATTCTTGACTTAAATATAATTCATTCCCCGTTGCTACCCATGAGTAACTGAGTCTGGGTCAAAACATTCCCCATCTTCGGAGCCTCTCCAGCAGTGTGTTTCCTATGAAAACCTAGCTGTTTGGTCATCATTAGCTAAAGTTGGTCACTTCCAACCTCTTAACTATTTAAACTCCAAAGAGGAAAATTCTACAGGGAAACATAAATCTTATGGATGACCTATTTCAAAGGTAGTAGCTTTGTTTATTCTCAAATTTAATGGATTTTACAGCGTTGTAAACAGGCTGAACTAAAATGCAGATGGTGAGTAAAGGAACAATGTTTCTCTTGAAAATGCCCCATGAACCAAAAGGCCACATGGAAGTCAAACACATACCCCAACCAATATAAAAATCAAAACATGTGGGATAAATTTATTTGTTATATGAACTTATTATTTCCTAAGGCTGTGGAGCCAAGAGAGTCATAAATAAAACCAGAAAAACTTATCAAAGAAACACATGACCATAGCAAGTATACCTAAATCTTTACATGACGCCACATTTCTAAGAGTCACCAAATGACCTCTATCAAGTCCATTGCTTTAATCGTATCTAAGAACCATGCATTTATAATCCTGATTCTATAGTGTACTTCCGGGGTGTTCTTAGTCAAGTCACAAAATTTATAATTTTTTTAACCTTTATTTATTTTTGGAAAGAGAGAGAAAGACAGAGACAGAGTGCGGGTGGGGAGGGGCAAAGCGAGAGAGAGATACAGAATCCGAAGCAGGCTCTAGGCTCCGAGCTGTCAGCCCAGAGCCTGATGCTGGGCTCAAACTCACAAGTCGCGAGATCGTGACCTGAGCCGAAGTCACACACTTAACTGACTGAGCCACCCAGGTGCCTAAGTCACAAATTTTAATCTTTGATTTCTTCATCCCTGGAAGGATATGAATGCTTACCTTGTAGGGCAATGTTATATCTAAATGTTGCACTGCATGTGAAAATGCCTAGCATATAATGCAGAATTACTATAGTTATTATTCTGACTTCATTGTGATTTTATCAATCATATAGGTTAGCTTAGTGTCATTGCTTTTTCAGTACATTTTCAACTGTTTCATTATGACTGAATTTTCTTTGACTACACTGCTCACACATCCGATGTCCTCTCACGTCAATCCATGCATAAATACCTATCTTACAATATAACGTTTTAGCAGCACGTCCATACATATCTGCCAATATTCGTCTCTTCAGAGAATGTGTCCCAGTGTGAACTAAGAAAAAGACTTCTGAATTCCATTTCACACTTAGCAGTGACCAAACTACCACAGCTCACAGCATTTACTGTTATGAAAGGAATAACGATTAGCTGCATCTTTGAACCCTTTTCTGAACTGCACTACAAATCGCTGATACTTGTTCATGATTGACAGCGTAAGTCCGCTGCTTCTATTCAGTCTATCGAGCAGGTATTGATGAAATTAGTTTCAGCGTCGTTCCCGAGGAAACAGACAGAGAGGACAAATCACATGGGGGACTAGATGCAAATTATTGATCAAAGCAACAGGTCACCACGTACTATATCTGATAAAGCATTAGGGCTGTTGAGTGCACCAAATTCCTGTTCATCACCCAATACACACTGTATTCCTTTGCACCAAAGGACAAGTCCTGCATATATATTGATGCAATGGAATATTACTCAGCTACGGAAAAAGAATGAAATCTTGCCATTTGCAATGACACGGATGGAGCTACAGAGTATTATACTGAGCAAAATAAGTCAGAGAAAGACAAACACCATATGATTTCACTCATATGTGGAATTTACAAAACAAAACAAGTGAATATGGGGGGAGAAAAGAGAGGTAAACCAAAATACTGACTCTTAACTGTAGAGAGCAAACTGATAGTTACCAGAGGGGAGGTGGAGGAGGGGTGAAATGGGTGATGGGGATGAAGATGTGCATTTGCTGTGATGAACACTGGGTGTTGTATGGAAGCGTTAAATCGCTATATTGTATACCTGAAGCTAATATTACACTGTTAACTAACTGGAATTTAAATAAAAATTTAATAAGGTATAAAAAAGGACAACTCCTGCAATATTGAATATTCTTTTTTTTAATGTTTTATTTATTTTTGAGACAGAGAGAGACAGAGCATGAGAGAGAGAGGGGCAGAAAGAGAGGGAGACACAGAATCCTTAGCAGGCTCCAGGCTCTGAGTGGTCAGCACAGAGCCCGACAGAGGCTTCAAACACACAAACCTCGAGATCATGACCTGAGCTGAACTTGGATGCTTAACCAACTGAGCTACCCAGACACCCCTTGAATATTCTTAAAGATTGCACTATCCTGGAGTCCAAAGTGTCTCTCCAGATTTAATAGACTACTCTATAATTTCAGGAACATAATGTTGCTAATTCTAGCTCAATGTTTTAAGATGACTATCAGCATAACAAAGAAGAAATGATGACTAAAATAAACTACTATCTTTACGAAAGCCTCTAAAATTTATGTCACCTATCAGTGACATTTTGAAATTTAGAAACACAAGTTGGATAGTGGCGATGGTTTCAAAACTGTGAAGATATTTTTTTAAAAGCCACTGGATCATATACTTTAAAGAGGTAAATTTTATTATTTGTGAGTTGAATCTGGATAAAGTTGTTATTCAAAATTTAGAAACCATGTTTGAGAATAATAGAAAAAAATCAAGTTGAATATCCCCGACAGGAAAAAAATGGGGTACCGATTTCAAAAAAAAATTAAAATTGTCAGCTACGTTTTATAACTTTAAAGACAAGGATGATTTCAACAAACTTTTCAAGCTCATTAAAGACATTTTACATGTAGGCACTTTTCCTAAGGAAAATCTTGATGAATTACAAATGATCTGTATCTATAAAATTATATGAACGAGAAGAGCCAGCTGCTTCATTTTCCTTCCCTGTCACGAGTAGTGCAAAAGAGAGGACAAGCAAGAGAAAACAGCCAGTCAAACTTCTGTTAACTAAGAACAAATTAACATTGCCCCAGGTGGTCTCCAGAGCTCTTCTTACCTTCTTTCTAAGTTTAAATCTGAAGCTGGGGGGAAAAAAGACAAAAAAAAAAAAAAAAGCATAAATCGCCCTCAAAGGACAACATGGAATAAAGAGGCCGTGAAGTTTCAGAAAGGGAACAGTGAATGGAATGATAAATGGAAGACCGCTGCCACAGAAACCACTTCAAATTCAAGCTGGAATTTCCATTTCCTGAAGTCAATCGCTAATGAAGACTATGTGAACAGTCACCCGCTTTCAAAAACTTGAAGCTATAGCAAACATCCTGGAGTTTTGCTACCCCTCCTTAGAGGCGTTTAAATGCGATCGGCACTATCTGGGTGGACATAGAAATGTACCATTCCCTTCCCTTAAATCAGAGTGATGCATCTGAAGTTTCTTATATTTAACATCCAATGATTCACCATCAAATATGGTCAACTTTGACTTCTGCCTTGGTTATTGGATAAAGAGTTTATCTTGGATTATCAGGAATACTAGAGCATTTGGTTGGGAAAAATACCATGTTTTGGTTTTTTTTTTCCTGTAGTTATTTTCTGATTGATATTCTATAGCTGAGAATTTTCATTAAATCTTATAGATCTTGATCATCTTAAGGCAAAAAAAACCTTTAATGAATATCTGGTTCTTCTGAGAAAGGCTTTACCTAAACTACAAACCTTTCATGGTATCATACTTAATTAGCCTTTTTGTATGGAATCTAAAGTTAATGTAAGGTTAGGTTCTCATATGGGTTGATTGCAGTGTCGTAAAAATACTTTTTTTTCCAAAAACTTCCAATATTAGATTTGCAAATTTAATTGTATTTTTCATACACTTGTGAATAAAACATGAATGAGACCTCGCTGCAGTTTTTTGTATAGTGTTGACTTCAAGAGACAAAGGGACATCTAACTGTAAATCATTAGCTGTAAATGAAGAGCAAAGAAATCACTTATCTCAATTAATAGATTCATCTAAGGAGAATGCTGTCAAGTCTAACAGCCCTAGCTTGAAAATGATCTTCAAAAATGAAAAATAATCATAAAACTTCTGCAAGGTCTTCTGCAAAGAATTATTGTGTTTATGGACTACTTCGCAATCCAATTCCCAGTGTAGTAAGAAATGTTATGAAGCCAGTAAAGCCAAGGTCTACACCACCAGTCATTAGTACGACTGTCAGAACCACAAAAAACGAAAAGTTCTTCAATAATTTAGCATTTTTCAGTTTAACAACTTTTGAAGTTTGTGATTCTTTTACTGTTTATTTATTTTGAGAAAGAGAGAGAGAGAGTGGAGGGGAGGGACAGAGAGAGAGGGAGACACAGAATCCGAAGCAGGCTCCAGGCTCTGAGCTATCATCACAGAGCCCGATGCGGGGCTTGATTTCAGGAGGCATGAGATCATGACCAGAACTGAAGTGGGACGCTTAACCGACTGAGCCACCCAGGCGCCTCCGTGATTCTTTAAAAAAAAAAAAAAAAAAAAAAAAAAAAAAGTAGTTGATTGCATTTCATCTATAATAAGGCTAGGTCTACTTTGGTTTGCATTTTAATCTGGTACCTGATCAAACTGTCTCTCTGTAATCGTTGTGTGTGTGTGTGTGTGTGTGCGTGTGTGTGTGTGTATGCCACATGGTTTGTATTTTAGCTTCCTTCCACAAGAAGTCAGAACTCAGACTTTGCAACAAAGTAAGAAGTCAAGCTCTTAAAATTTAAGAGCAGAGATGATTGAATTGTGGCACTCTATCTGCAATAACACCGAGGTGACTTTCTCAGAGCAAAGGCCTCTTTAATAAATCCAATATTGTACTTCAACTCTAAACCTCTTTTCCACTCCAAACACAACCAATAGTCAACCAGTATAGTCGAGATTAAAATTGTAGGTCAGTTTGTGTATTAATTTTGGATTTGGTCATTAAATCACCTAGTGCTCATTTTTTCCTAAAGTAAAGCTTTCTTAATTAACTTATTAATTAGCTTTGTGAGAGATTATATACATACTATTGGTTGTTGCACACATTTGCAAACCATACGCAACAACATAATTTTTTAAACCTTCAAATTTAAAGGATTTCTAGCCATGGTTACACTGTGAAGTTATAAATATTTCAGATAACACAGCATGTAAGTGAATGCTGAGCAGAGCTCAGCAGTTCTAATTTATATTATTAATCCATCCATTCTCCTAAAAGGCGGGAGGGCAGTGAGAGGAGATATACTTGTTCCAGTTTTATTCTACTAATATCGTTAATAACCAGGGTAGTGATACGTGTTTCCTTAGCGATGTTATTATCTCCCTTCAATTTTTGAAATATTGCCCTAAATGTCATCTTTGTCAACTATAATGAATGGAAGAGAACTCTTGCCTCCTCTGAGATAAATTGTCACTCAATAAATGCCATAAGTGGGGCATCTGGGTGGCTCAGTTAGTTGAATATCTGACTCTTGATTTTGGTTCAGGTCATGATCCCAGGGTCGTTGGATCGAGCACTGCATCAGGCTCGTTGCTGAGCGTGGAGTCTCCTTGAGATTCTTCCTCTCTCTCTCTCCCCCTCTGTCCCTCTCCCCATGCAGTCTTTCTATAAATATATATATATATATATATATATATATATATATATATATATATATAAATAAATATATATATATATATAACAACATCAATAAGGCACTTGTTTTTGTTCTACCAGTGTGTTTGTGCTTTCGCTTGATTTGACAAAATATTAGGATCAAAACATTAATTACCAGACATAGTTGTTAAGGACTTTGTAATATTTCCCAAAATTCAAAACAAAAATGTAGCATTGATTCTCTTTAAAATTTAAAAAAAAAAAACTTTTAACATTTATTCATTTTTGAGAGACAGAGACAGAGCATGAGCGGGGGGGAAGGGCAGAAAGAGAGAGACACAGAATCCAAAGCAGGCTCCAGGCTCTGAGCTGTTCACACAGAGCTCGATGTGGGGGTTGAACCCAAGAACCGTGAGATCATGACCTGAGCTGAAGTCAGACATTTAACCGACTGAGCCACCCAGACGCACCTGTAGCATTGATTCTTAAGGCAATATCAAAAGAGACATTAATAAATTTTTTTAATGAATTACAACATCATCGACATGAGCATCTAGTGTTTGAAAGGCAAACCACCTTCTTAGTTGTATGTGCCCAATTGGGATTGTGTTTTTCTCAGAAGGATGGAATTGCAAACAATTCTGTTGGGATTTACTTGATCACAAACTTAAAAACAAACAAACAAACAAAACAAACAAACAAAAGCAACTCTCAAGGAGCCAGGACTACCAATATAATCTAGCCACAATACTTTGTAATCAAACCAGACAGTAGAGACGGTTCTTCCACTGTGTCACTTCAGCCAAGTTCTATCAACAAAAAGACTGAAGTCATCATGAAGTCAGAAATGCATAGACAAAGTTACCAATGGCAGATCAAACCATCTAGTTCATAACTTAGCAGCTTTCCTTGGTTACTGGGTACAACACTTTAAAAGATAAAGATTTATTTTTGTATCATATTTTAGCAGATGAAGATTACTGGCCAAATGGAAAGCTAACCAAGTTTAATTCTCTAGCAAATCTTGCCCCTAGCTTTTGCTCTATCAGCAGTGGAAACATTCATTACTCGCCACTGAAGATCCTCTAGTAAAGGATTTTCACTACCATTTTCCTACTAAGGACCAGAAGACACACAAAGAGTAAAATGATGTCACTTCACAAATCAAAAGGCCAGAAAATAAGTTTTGACTCGGGTAGGCATCTAACCATTGCCGTATTGGCTTTTACTTCAAGTTAAACTCCACTTTGAGACAATAAAGGATTTCTGTACTCGTCCATAAGTTAAAACGTATATAAATTTCTTTGGTGGTAAGAAAATATTTTATTGAAGATTTTTTTACTTAGTCTTGAAAGACAGAGCCTTTGCTCTTACTTGCTTTCAATGCATCATCTTGAGTGAACTCGTGTTGTTCTAGCCTTTGAAATGTGTGGAGACTTAGTTCTGCAAACTTGTTGGTGAGGAGTAAGGAAAATCCTCATTTCTTTGGTGTAATGTTGCAATCTGTGGCAGAGACTTCTTCGTATTTACCAAAGCAGCCTGGTTGACACATTTTATTAAATGAGCATAGTTAATACATTATCCATTGGAGGACAGGTAGGAAAATATCCTCCAGTCTGTTCTATTTCCATTAATGTACCAATTTGGAGAGAAGGTATTTTGAGAGAAAGGGATGTCACTTAGATAAGAGAATGATATAGATCTTAATTCTATGTAAATATGTCCTGATGAGAATAGAGAGAAGCAAAGTCTGATAAAGACAAGAAAGTACCCATTAACAGAGCAAATGACTAGTGCTTATTAATCAACTAAATAATTCTTGTTGTCCAGCTTCCCAATTACGATGATGGAAAAGATGACGACGTTGGTGGTGGTGGCAGTAGTGGTGGTAGTGATACTGTGTTTTTGATATTTCGTTTGGCTCTGTTATGCTAAATCCGGTGGCTTCCGATATACATTATTTTTAGGAAGTGGCAGATGTTAAGGGTTTGCCAAAACCCCTATGATGTATCTGATACCACCAATGAATTACAACAGGGGATATGGGAGTTTATAAAACATGTTATCCAAATGAATAAGTTAAAATTAGTTGATTATGTTGTTTAGTGGGGAGGATATGGATATCAGGCAAAGCAAAATAACATGGCAGTATGAGTTCTGTAGTGAAATTGATTGTTGCTTAAAATTTTATGTACAAGATTTTTCTGTTAGGTAGGCAGCATCATACAGTGAAATACAGGCCATTATTCATATTCTTGTTTAATAAGTATACATAAAGAGAAGAAATTTATCTTTTTAAAAAATACTGCAAGTTTTCAATAGAAGATCTTTGGAGAGGAAAAAGTGCCACATTTCAAACATTACTGAGAAGTAAATTCCTTTTTATCTTTGTTATCCCATCTGTAAAGCAACAATTGATAACATTCAAAGGGGATTATAAACTCAACCATTTTTTCCCCTTTTGCATTACAAATTCTAGTTTAAAGAGCTCTTTAGCATCTCTGAGATGTGTGCTTGGCTCATATGTATATTGAAGTTATGGTATATGTCTACTGAATGTGCAGTATGTTCACTGCAGCCTTAGGGAAATCAAGAAACAACAGCTCTAAGCTTAACTTTAACATCGTATGGAACAAATGGCCTCACTTGTAACACAGCTTTATGTGATGATACAATGATTTCTTGAGTTCCAGGAAATATTTTTGAATGTCAATTTAAATTCTATCTTTAAAAAAAATCTGGCAGCACTGAACTAATAATGAATAATAACTCTTGGGATAAGAATAAAAGAATAGAGTCAAATAAACAAAAGCAGGTCACTCAGTTATACAAAGACTGCATGATAAGGTACGGGTAGTTTTGAAAATCCTTAACTCTAGTCTCTTAAGCTTGATCTGAGCGTGTTCTATAACTTACCTTTGGCTCCCATCTATCATATCTTCATGAATCATATCACTTCTGACATAAAATAGTTGTATAATCAGGATTTAGTTCAAAGGCTTCTTTGGTATACTTGTTAGCCTGAAATTCTTGCCAATTTGTACAGTCACATAAAATAATTAGTAGGGAAACAAACAAACCAATAGCTGCCCAAAACATTATTTCCAGTTGTACTTTAATTTGCTCTCGATGCCAGTTCTTAGTGAAAATGTTCTTTGTGCAAATGTCAAGAGTTTTAGGCAAAGATGCTACTGAAGAATACTGGAGTCCCTGCACACACATTCTACAGGTCAATAGAAAACAAATTCTCCTTTTGTTAAAGCTAACATTCAATTTGTGTTCATGAAATTCCATAGTAACATTCAACTTAATTTACATCCTTTCATCATATCCTGATATTTTTAACTTGATCATTTTCATAGTATTCTAGAATTATAAAGAATGCCGGTTTCCCAACATAAATACGTTAGTTTTCATGATAATAAGCTTCCTTAAGCTTATTTTCCATGGAAGTCAGTAGCTAGCAAGTGCACCAGGCTCAACAAAACTGTCTTGTGGTCTCGGTAAGAAACTGCTTCTTTCCTGCAGCAAAGCCGAATCTATGGCAAGTCTGCAGTGCATACCTTGCTCAGTGTGTTTTTCAAAAAACGTCAACATTCTTTTCTATCCCCTAAAACTAGAGACAGCATTTATGGATTCTGCAAGATTTAGGATTGGAAAGAGCTTTAACTATCATTCACTACCTGTTTTTCCCCTTTCCTCACACATGAGTCTCCTTTGTAACACTCCCACTAACGGGTTAACCACTATAGGGTTGAACACCCCAATATTGGAGAGGTCACTACCTTCAGAAACAGCGCATTCCACCCTTGACCAGTTCTGAACACAGTAAAATTCTCCTACGGAGCCAAAATCTATAGGGTCCACAACTAATTCCAGTTCAATTTTCTTGCGCTTGTAGTTTCTTTCAGTTTGCAACTATTTCTTGAATGCCTACTTGGGGTCAGACTTGTTCCAGATACTGAGTGAAAAAAATATAAGATACGGATACTGACCTTGGGGAACAAAGCAAACCCTTTTCTATAAGAAAATCCCTCAAATATCTGAAGCCAGCTAGCATGTATCCTGACAGTCTTCCGGAGGCCACAAATGAAAGTTCATCATATAACATGATTCAAGCCCCCTTCTAACCCATACATTTCTGTGGCTGAACTCCAGTCTACTGATTTCATTCTTTAAATACCGTGCCTGGAAGCACCAAATAGGGCCCAATTATATCCCAACGCTTTCTATGAAAGCTGCGAAAGTCCAAGAGAAAATTGGGTTTTCCGGCAATCACATATATCAGAGTGAGGACTTGTTGATCTTGATCCCGACTAAAACCCACCAAGTGTTTTCTTCTTCCATGACTAAAATTTGGGCACAGAAGTTTGGTACCCAAAGTTCAGCATCTCACAGTTATTCCTATTAAGTGCTATCTTGGTCAGCTCAAATCGTTATGATCTCTTTGCGTGATGGGCCAATTTAGTAAAAACACTTTCTATATGTATATTCAGGTCCTTGAAAAATTCAGGCTTTCCCAGTCCTGCCCTAACCCCTTTTGTGTCAACATCCTAACATCCTAACATCCTAATCCCTTTCGTGTCAACAATTAATTATCATAGTTATTTATCTTCTTGGTGCCCAGTGTTAGGATAAATAAAAACAAAGTAGATGAAGAAAAGAATAGGACTAAATCGTTGTCCCCGCGATACTTCTAATTTGGTGGAAGAGAAGTTTCCTACAAAAAGAAAAGAAGAAAATAGATTCCAATGCATCACGGTGTACCCCATTTGAAATAATGCAATGGTGTTGACTTACAGAACAGGAAAACCAGGCCCGTGGCTTCCGGACATGACTCTCAAACAAGAAAATATTCTGATGCATGGTAAAAGCCCTCATGTGAAAGAGTCAGAATAAGATATAGACGGAGCAAGACTACTAGCTCGGGGCTAGGAATGAAAGAAAAACCACTGTTGCCCCAGCTTTTCAATCTTAGTTTAATGTAAACAAAAGGGTCTAATGGTCATCTTTCTCATTCCGTGCTGGACGAGTGAAATGCATGCTCATATTATAAAATGCATTCATCATAGCACAGATGTGTTCCGTGACGACACCTGTTTCTCTGAAGAACTGACATCTGAGTAGCTTGCTCTTTCTCCTCGTTGGTGAGGCTACTCGATCCCCATGCTCCTCTCTCCTCAAACTTACGTGTATATTGTTGTATTTTTTAAATATATACTTCATTACTAAAAGTCACAAATACAAGAATCAGGTACAATTAAATGAATTCAGTGACATTTGTTTAAAAACTAATAAGAAGCACAGATTCCTAATCTTGATATACCTTTTTATTTTGAGAAGGGGCAAAAATATGTAGGCGGGACCTTCCAAATCCTCCCCCAAAGGTTTTCAGTCTCTTTCTCCAACCATCCAGGAGAGGATCAGAAAACCAGAGTTGATTGTTGTTTTTCGCTACAACAGGGATCTTGTCCAAAAACAAGTTGCACTCAGAGAAAACCCGACATGAGCAGAGACTGCCCCCTGCCTTCTACACGGCACATAGAGTTCAACTGCTTCGGTTTTCGGTAAAAATAATCCTACCAACTTTGCAGAGGTTTCATGTAGAATGAGCCATCTGTATTTAAGATTTTTTTTCTTGTTCAATGACTCTGCTTAAGGAACAGTAAAAGAGAAATTTAATGTGTAAAATCCTATGAAAGTTTCTCTCTTCGTATATCACGTGTCTATGATGTACATTATGGACATCATCCTGGTTTTTCCAGTTAAGCAAAACTATGAAATGCTGAAAATATCATTTGATACAATTGTTTAATTACCCAAAAAACTCTCAACTATCAAGATTTCCTTTAGACCTAAAAAAAAGATGGATGGAAGGAATACCAAAATGTCTTGCATTCGTGTCCTGGGGTAAAAATCTCCAGGTAGAATTTTCGTGCAGCTTCTTTTCACTCTGCAAAAATATCAGCCTTGAAGTATTTTTTGAGAACCCGGTCACTCACTATTAAATCAATCATAATCTATAGGTCTATAATCTTTTAGGTTCGTTATAAGAGGGTTCTCTGGTCAAGAGGAGAAACAGTAATGAGGAAAGAAGTAAATTATTCCAGTCGGTTATTATTGTTTATAAGAACGTTCCCAAAGTCTTAAGTGATGAGGAATGTTTACCTACTTAGTAACAATCTTCCTTAAATCTTTCCTGGATTTTTAAATCAGGAGTTTTGGAAAGGTACATAGTTGAGCTGGGGGGGGGGGGAGAGGGGAGTCCCCCTGGCGTGCAAGTTGCAAAAGCAAGTCTATATCCTTAGAAAAGGGGGCAAGTTTTTGGAAACTGTTCCGGGGACCGCTGGGGATTTGCATCAAAGCCGAGGATTTCACAGTAAATGACTCCTCTTTCCAGGGACAACTTTCATAGACCTAAGGAAGGGAAGGGAAAGCCGTGAAAATCCTCGGCCGATTCCCCAGGACGGTTTTAGGCAGGAGTTGCGAGAAAAACCTCTCCGGCGACCGCAGAGCGCGCCGGCGTGTACTTGTTTTGAGTTCGCTCCCGCGATCTTAGAGGGAGCCCTAAATTACTCCTTGCACTCTACTCTCCGGACTAGTATTACCCAAACCCGTGGGACCCGCTAGCGCTGGGCCAGGCCGCCGCCTAGGGAACCCAAAGAGGCGGTGCGCGCCTCCTGTGCCGGGAAAGCGGGGCTGGCGCTCCTGCCCGAGCCCCGCGCCCGGAGCCCGGCTGCGTCCCCGGCTCCGGCTCAGCCCGGCCGGCTCCCGGCCACTCGGCGGGCGCCGCTCAAAGGCAAATTTGCCTGCCTGTGTATACTCGAACTTGGAAGCCTAAGGCGCGCTTCGGCCCGCCGCCTGGTTAGCTAACTATGTGCCGCACCGGGAACCTTTCCTATCCACGAACGGGCTTCGCCCCGGGTCCTTCTCGACCCTTGTGCCTGTCTTGGGGAGAGGAGAGAACAGCCGAGAGAGCGAGATGTGTAATAGTAGTAGGAATAGTAATAATCGTAATCGCAATGATGATGGTGAGGATTATCACCGCCATCCTCACACTCAGCCTCATCATTGTCCTGACCGTGGTCAGCGGCTCTGAGCCGGGTCCCCAGGGAGCTGGTGAGCGCCTAGAGGTCCCCGGCTTCGCTTCGGCTTCGGCAGACGCTCGCTCGGGCTCTCGGCGCGGCTGAGTCCATTTTGCCCTAGCGAATGGATCCCAGGCGTTTACGCGTTCATTTTCAAAAGTAAAACTCACGTCTCAGCCTCCAACAAAATAAGTTAAGTCCCGCCAGAAAAGCCGGGACCAAGCATTCTGTGCTCGCGGGGATAGAGAAAGAGGACACTGGGGGAATTTCGAAAGACGGGTGCTTAATTAGTTAGAAAAAAGGCATACGTTCGCTCTTCGATATTTATAAATTACCGTTCGCTAACAAAGCATTTCTAAAACACGCGAACGTTGTGCGGTCCGCGGACTTGGCAGCGCTGTCGCCGCCACCTGTGCGGCATGATACAGTAGCATTCAACAGATGCTTCAAGAAAACTGCGATGGGATTTTGCCTTGCGAAATGGAACTTGGGTGCGGACAGTATGTTCGCTGCCAAATTAAATGTCAGAACCCTGCAAAGTGTCTGAATTCAGCGAAGTCGGAGGGAATCCTAGGATTCCGCAAGCCCCTATTGGAATAGACCAAAACGTTCCCTTTATAAATTGGGAAACTGAGGCACAGAGGGAGATGACCCAACATAAGGAAAGGATCCAATTCTTATCATTGCTCTCACCTCCCTCCCCAACCCTAAGTTTTTGGTGCTACTGAGGCAAACGGTCCCCAGAGAGGTCAGCCGCTCCCTTCCCTCTGTGCTCCCTGGGGTCCTATCCTCCCAGCTGCCCTATGGCCTCGCGTGTAGCCTGTTCCATATAAGTAGCCGAACCCGAGTCTCGATCTCTCTCTTCCGCGCAGCTAAGCCCCACTTCTCCCGCGGCCCTTGGTACATTGCTATGAAGCCTCGACCAAGACCAGAGCCACACACCCCTCATTTCCCATTCCTTCTTAGAAGGAATCTCTTCTGGTCCCCTTCCCGGTGAGATCTTCTTCACTACTAAGTTTGGTCTTGGTGCCTCCGAGGAGTCTTGGCCCACGTGGCTGCGACCACCGATCCCTGCGGGGAGGCCGGGACACCACGGGCACTTGTCTGGCGCCGGGGAGCCCGTGGGGAAGAGCTCTGCTTAGGGGGCTGAAGCTCGGCATCGCGTTAGTTGCCAAAAAGAAGCTTTTGTGGTTCGGTTCGTACCATGCTGTCTTGACCATGCCAAGGCAGCCCTCACCTCGGCAGAAACCCCAAGGAGCTGCCCTCGGGGGTTGTCTTTCCAAGCACCTAGGAGGGCCTGTGGGATCAAGAAAGATACTAAATTGAGCCTTCTTGGGGCATGAAGGCCAAGAGTTTTCCTCTCTCTCTTCTCAGCAATTGGGGCTAGGGACAAGGTGTTGGGGGGGGGGGGAGTTGGTAGGAAAGAACCTTAGAGCCACGGCCTTTCCTCACTAAATGTGTTTGACCTTGTAAATGCCTCGGTTGTTCCTGTCGTGGAAAGGGGTTAGGAGTTGGAGCCAGAAAGTCAGGGGGCGTTTCAAGGCTTGGTGGAACTTATGAGACTTCTGAAATGTTAAGGGGTGTGTGTGTGTGTGTGTGTGTGTGTGTGTGTGCGCGTGTGCGTGTGTTTGGGAAGGGGTTCTGTGGATCTTTAAGGGTCCGTTCTTGAGACACACACCCCCCATGACTGATCTCGGTTTCCCCCCAGTCTCCAGGCCTCATAAATCAAGTTAATCACCACCGCCACCACCTCCACCATGGGGTCTCGCGCCCCCTGCCAGCAGGTTCCAGATGCACTAAGACACGGTCCAAACAGGCCGGGGGCAGCGCAAAGCTGAGCGCTGATTGGATGCTCTTGGCTCCACCCCTCCTCCGGTTTTGGCCCAAGAGAGCGGTGCAGCCTCACCAGCGCGGGGTAGGCGCTCTGGTGCTCGCCGAGGAAGCTCACAGCCTCGGGCGCACCGATCTTTCCGATCTTGCCTTTGGAGCAGCTAGATCGCCAACCTTGGCTGCTCCATCGGCCTGCCGCCCCTTACCTGCGATTGCATATGAACTTTTCTTCCCTCTTGGACACCGTTGTCGTCGGAGTCGTCGAGATCGGCGTGGCGCTCGCGTGATGGCCTTCGTCCGTTTAGAGTAGTGTAGTTAGTTAGGGGCCATCGAAGAAGAAAGAAGACGCGAGTAGCGCAGAGATGCTGGAGGTGGTCAGTTACTAAGCTAGAGTGAGATAGCCGAGCAAAAGCAGCCAAACCTGTCCGGGGGGCGCGCGGTCGCCCCGAGGAGGTCGACTCGCCGGTGCTGACTGTCGCGCCGAGCTCCCTCCGTCCCTCCCTCCGCCGAGGCGCGAGGTTGCGGCGCGCAGCGCAGCGCAGCGCATCGACTGCCGCGGGCTCCGCTGGGCGATTGCAGCCGGGTCCGTTTCTCGTCTAGCTGCCGCCGCGGCGACCGTCGCCTCGTCTCCCTCCCGGCCGCTTGTGGTAAGTTGGAGTCTCGGGCGGCATTGCCAGCCAAGACCCTGGCGGTTTCGGCGGGGAGGGGGGATGGGGCGGGGAGCGGGGACAGGTCCCGGATGGTTGCAGCCGGCAGAACTGCGCTGGCCCGCGCGGGAGGTGGGGGGCGGGGGGGGAGGGAGGGACTCTGAACGCGCAGCTCGCGGAGAGACTGGGGTCTCTGGGAGGAGGGGGGGTCTTAGCTCCACGGGAGGGGCACTGGAGCCTCAAAGGAGGTTGGGAAGCGGGGAGGGGGTGGGGACTTGAGATGGAGGCTCTGGGCGGAGGGGGGAGGGTGGTCTCGAGAATCCAGCGCCCTGAGAGAGAAACAGGAGGCGGGCGTGGGGTCTCAAGAAGTGGAGGGCGGGGGGGGGGGAGAGTGAACGTGGGTGTCTCTGGGCAGAGGTTCAGGCTGCTGCGGAAGATGCAACCGAATTGGGGATACGGGCTACGTTTTTAAGAAATCCGATCTCAGGAAAGTGGGAGGGGGGCACAGGGCTTGGGACGGTGGGAGCAGAGGGGGAGCGAAGGCTCTTCTATGACGTTCTCCTTGAAAACCGACCCTAATTTTCGGAGGGTCTAAGTGAACCCCGGTAACTCCGGGGCGACGAACACTGCGGATCTGGGTCTGGGTCTAACAGCTGTGGGCTGAATTTGAACAGCGCTGCTGATGGTCACGTAAGTTTAAGAGGAGAGTATAAGGGCGTTCAGGGAGCCTTTTTACGAGTTTACCTAAGTCACTGTATTTTGAAGAGGATTGCGGAAAAGTCTCCAGTGCTGCCTCTTATTCCGATTCCTTTATCCAGTTTAACCTGACAAGCAGTCTTAACAGTGTACCTCGGGATTCCTAAACGTAAAAACAGGTTGCCGTTCCTGAAGCCATATAAAGTTCGTCATTGCAAAACGTGTCCGTGTGTCTGTTTCTTTCTTTCTTTTTTTTTTTTTTTTTCTTTTTGTCCCTTGCGCCGGGTCCTTTGCCTTTGGCTTCCTGTGGCGTAGTACGAGACCAGAGGTGACCAACGTTTTGTACTGTGTTCAAGACCCCTTTCTTTTAAGCGACAGCACTCCTCCACGCAGATTCAGCCAGCGACATTTGACACTTGGCGAATATCTAATTTGGTCAAGGATCGGTGCCAGGACCGTGCAGCTCCTTCATTAATATTTACCGTCACAAGCCCTATCCAAGGAACCCTCCGACTGCTGAGCCACTAAGCGCATATGCCCCTCACCACGTACCTTTTAGGCAGGCTGATGGAGGGAGCGTTGCTCTAGGGGGAACTAGCACTTAGCTAAAAGGATTGGGGTTGGGGGAGACGCTGCGCAGTAAGCAACATCTGAGCTTCCCAGTTTGCAGACTTTCGTGACCTCACCCACAGTGGTGCAGAAGGACATCTGGGTTCTAGAGTTAAAATTTTCATGGAGAAGTTTATTCACACGTCAGCCATTCTGACAATCAAAATATGAACACGGTAGAAACAAGGTGTGACCGTAGTTGACCACATACGTGTAGACACAATGAAAAAGGCCAGCTGACATGCCCCACGGGGGGCGCGGGGGGAGAAAGATTACTGCCATGATCATTGCTTTTCTTTTGCAGTACTTAAGTCACCCTGAATATCACCGTTTAGGAACAATATAATTTCTTCGCACCATGATACCTTCATCTTTGAGAGTTATCCCCTCCCCCACATACACACACACCTCACCCCCACCCCAGGGGCGGGGGGGGGGTGAGAATTAAAAAGTTTTTTTCTATATTTTGGGGAGGTGGGTTAGAGACTATTTAAGTACATTTTTTATTCCTTAAATTGTTCTTCTAATCCTCCTGGGGAGGACATAAAATATTTGTTTATTTCATCCACACAATTTCTTTCCTACTAGCTGTTATCATCTACAGCAACAAGCCCAAGGTAAGTCCTGAAATTCCGAGGGTGGATAAGGCTTATGGTTGCAATGTCAAGGTAGGGTCTGGGGTGCTTAAGCCAACACTGGCAGTGTTTTTTTTTTACCAGCATAATCTAGAGAGGGTCATTAACCCTTCCTGTGCTTTCTCGAGGGATCTATATCTAGACCTGTCAGGAATGACGATGATGACATTTTTCAGATAATAACATGACAGGCTTTGGTGCTGTATGAATTCATGCGAGGCGAGGGGAGAAACTGACATTTTTGTAGATTAATTGAAGGCAATGGAATAAGAAATATTTCTTTCTGCTTTCAAGGCGACCTGGGAAAAAAAGATGCTTATTTCTTCAAGAAAAATCTTAAAAACCTAACATCTCTGATATGACGTTGGACCGATCCATTAAAGGTTTAAGCACTGTGGGGGATCTCACCTACCCGGGTTTACGGGGAGTAGATTTCTTCTCTGGGAAGCAAATTCTAAAACCATGTTAGATCGGCACAGCCATTGGAATTTAATTATTTGGGAATATTTCTGCATTTAGCTGGTCAGTACCTAAATCTAAATAATAATCTGAAGCCTGCATGAATCCTCAGGTATTTTACTAGTCCCTTTATTTCCTTCGAGTCAAAGTTATTTCTCTCTACTTAAGGGAAACACAAAAATCCAAACAAAATTTGAGAGAGAGATTATCCGAAACCAACAATGTCTTCAGCTACTCTTATTAAATTGCTCAAGGCCTGAGACGGAAGAAGGCGGCTGCTTTCTGAGCCTACAGGCAAATAGGTCGCAAGCTATACTGGCTCCAGAAGCTTCAGACTATTTGGCCAGTATCATTAAAGAACCTCTTACCACCCTAGTCTTACATAGCGGTGGAATACCGCACAAAACGGGACTGTATAGTGCCTGTATTGGCTCTTTTAGTGGAACATCTGGTAAAGGTTAGTGTTGTCTAGTAGAACAAATAGTAAATTGGTGCCACTAGTGGCCTAGATAGCCAGGACAAAACGAGGACAACTTGACCGTAAGTTGGAGTTAATAAGATATATTTATAAGATATATTATTGTAATATAATAGCATATATTAATGTTATGTATTAATGTAAAGATCTGTTAATCCTATTTGATTATTGCGAAGCACATGGAATTAAGCATTTTATATTTTTTGCACGAAGCTATTTTTGTTTATTATTATTACGTATTTGTCACTGTTCCAGGTTACCTATGTTAAGTTATCTACCACTTGTATCCTCTTGAATCTCAGAAACCACCAATCACCAACTCAATGCGTGTTCCATCAGTTGATCCATCCATCACTGGCTTTCTTCAGAACATTTTAAGGCCTCCTCATATACTGAGAACATCGCTGCAAAACAGTGCGGTGGTCTCCATTTTCAACAAGGAACATTGAAACCAACCAAGAGGTTGAGCCGCACCAGCATTTGGCCAGTCGCTGGCCGGTTTCATCTAATGCTCACATGTAATGACCCTTTGGCAGTTATTTCTGACATTTTCATACACAAATGATAGAGTAAAAGCAGGAATTCAAATAAGATGCCCGTGGGCTAGAATCTTCATTATGTTCTTTTCCTCCCCGTACCCAGCATCTCGACTTCATCCTAACTCTTCCTCCTTTCCACGGTGTTTAAGACAATGCCATCTGGGGGCCCTGGGCGGCTCAGCTGGTTGAGCCTCCAACTTTGGCTAAGTTCGAGCCCCACGTCGGGCTTGCTGCTGTCAGCGCACACCCCACTTTGGATCCTCTGCCTCCCTCTCTCTCTGCCCTCCCCCACTCCGTGCTCTCTCAAAAATAAATAAAAGGTTTAAAAAAGTTATTTAAAAAAGGATTGTGGCATCTGCAGTTTACTAAGAAATCTGCGTATTATGATATCACATCTATAGTTGGCATTGAATAAAGCCCATCTTATTAATTAGAGTAAATGTTATTCATAGATGACCACTTGCATGATCTAATTTGAGAAGCACTAGAAAGGCCTTGGGGCCCCCAAATGAGTAATCTTCATGGTTTTCTGTAGAATCTTGAAATTCTACATTCAGGAATTTCCTTCTCTAATCTTCATCCTTGTCTCCTTGAAATACAAACATCCAACTACAGGGGTAACTTATTTTTGTCATTGCCTACTAATAACTAATCATAAATTGTTTGGCAGTTATCAAACAGCCTTTAGATCTGTGATTTAAATGGTCATTGGCTGGAATTAAATACAATTATAGGGGCGCCTGGATGGCTCAGTCAGTTAAGCCTCAGACTCCTACTCAGGTCATGAACTCACGGTTCGTGAGTTCGAGCCCCACATCAGGCTCTGTGATGACAGCTCAGAGCCTGAAGCCTGTTTTGGATTCTGTGTCTCCCTCCCTCCCTCTCTCTCTCTGCCCCTCCCTAGCTCACGCTGTCTCTCTCTCAGAAATAAATAAACATGAAAAAATTTTTAAAAAATGAAATTAAATACAATTATAAATTCAGTCCCTCAGTCACACAGGCCATATTTTAGCTAGCGGACAACCACAGGTGGCTAGTGACCCCCTGTTGGACAGAGCAGTTATAGACTGTCTCCGTCACTGCAGGACGTTCTTTCAGACAACAGTGTATTGGAAAGTAAGGGTCCTCGCATTTTCAGTGAACACTTCCTCCACCTCTTTGTCTTAACTAAAATCTGGATTTTTCCTCCTTGGGTTACTCCTACAGAAGCTTTCCCCACTTCCTGACAGATCCCTCCAGTGGAGATGAATGAATTCTTATCTTTGCTTCTCCCCACGTCCTGAGTCTTATTACTCCATATGTAAGGGCTTATAGCTTGTGGTTGAATTTCTCCTAGTTCCATTTTTGTTCAGCTTCCAACACACCAGAACATGTCTCTTCTCTAATTAAAGAATTTTTCGCTGAGGCTTACACCTTTTCAAGATTTCTTCTGGTCTCTTAGGCCTACACCTTCGTTGAAATTGTTGGCACCTGGCTTTTTCTCGCTGTCCATTTTTAATCTTGCCATTTTCTAGAGACTTCGTTACTTATGATGATTGCCGAATAACAGACTGGCCTCAAAATTCTTTGACCTCTTATTTCCCGTGCTCCTCGGGCCCAGGGACACACCTGACATACACCAATTTCTAACGTTTTAAGTTCAGAAACACTAGAAAGTTCAGAAATTTTAAGTTCAGATACTCAGTACCCACCCACTCGCCACCTCTGCTTCTTTTGTACCTGCTTTTCAGCCTCCTCGAGACTTCCAGGGCCTCTCTTTCCTCCACTTCATTTTCTTCCTAATCTGACAATCTGAGCCTTATGTCACTCGTGACGGTTTTTTTATCATCACCCAATGCACACGACCCTCTTCATTGCCCTTCTGCTGCCCCCACCTTTTACCTCCACTATTTTGGGTTAATCTGCCCTATTTTCTACTCTGATCGCCGGGCATTCCCGGAGAAAACGGACAAAACTACACCTTCACCGTCTCCAGTCTCATCTGGGCCCTCAGCACTGCTCAACAGTCCGTTTGCATGCCAAATTTACGTGTTGACTCCCTTTCCTACGTTCCTAGACACACGTTCCAAACTTTTGCAAGTCTTGCCAACTTCTCTAGTCCACTCCCATATCCCGCGGTTTCAGCACTTTTACTTTCACGCCACACAGAGAAAACAGAAGCTTTACTAGTTTCATTCTCCTCTCCCTCTAGATATTTAGTACTTACTTCTGTCCTTACTTCTTTTGCTTTGCCTTGGAAATGTAAGTGCCCCCGGACCTTTCCAAAGTCAACTTCTCCCTCTGTGCACTCGATGCTGTTTTCTTCTACGTCCTGAAGATCTCAGCCATGATATAGTCTTCTCTCTCCGCAGTATCTTACATGGTTCCTTTTGGTTCTTTGCCCTCCGCGTACAAACTTCTTTCAGCTTCTTTATAATGAAAAATGGATCCTTTATGACAGGCTAGTGTTATTAATACATTTCAAGTTAGTTATTAAAATAACCATCCTTTCCTTCTGACTCATTTTTCATGAAATGCTCTCACGAACCTGTTCCCCATCCCATCCCCAACAATATTTCTCTATCAGAGTTTCTTTCAGCACATGGGAAAACATTGAGAATATATAGGTGGTCAGCAAAGGCTATTTCATCTGCCCTAAATCCTTAAACATGGCTTTCATTATTCAGTCCAGGTACCTATAAGAACGAAGTATCCTCTAGTGGACAATAAAAGGAATAAGTTTCTTCCTTCCTTCCTTCTTTCCATTCTTTTTTTCCTTTCCTTTCCTTTCCTTTCTTTTTCTTTTCTTTCCTTTCTTTTCCCTTTCTTTTCTTTTCTTTTCTCTTTCTTCCTTCTTTCCTTCCTTCCTTTCTTCCTTCTTTTCTTTCCTTCTTTCCTTCAATCTCTCCTTCCTTCCTTCTTTCTTTTCTTTCTCTGTTTCTCTCTTTCTTTCTTTCTTTCTTTTTTCTTTCTTTCTTTCTTTCTTTCTTTCCTTCCTTCCTTCCTTCTTTCTAAGGACTAGATTTCTGATAAAAGGAGTGAGCAATAGAGAAATCAGGGAGTGAAGAGTTAGTTCAAGGCACCTCAGTGCAGCCTGAACTACTGTACTAGGTGATTACTTAGCCGAGCCTGGGAAGAATGAGGGTGAGGAGTGAGCATAGCCTTCCAAAGAAAATGAAGTAGCTTGATTGGAGGGAGGAAGGGAGAGTGAGCATTCATAGTGGAATCAGCATTATAATGCAGGATGGGGGGGGTAAGCTCGATATAAATATTTTTTAAAATAAAAATTAAACACTACTGAAACCAAAGACAATACCAGCTAATCTCTAGAAAAGAATAGCAATGAATACACTGACTAGGGTTCTCTTTATCTTTTAATTTTTCTTAAAAAAAATTACTGTTGTCTTTAAAGTCATAGTGAAGACTATAAGTAAATGTCACAGCATTAAAACTTTTTATAAGTGCGGTTTTTTTAAACTTTATTTATTTTTGAGAGAGAGAGAGCATGAGGAAGGGAGGAGCAGAGTGAGAAGGACAGAGAGTCTCAAGCAAGCTCCATGCTGTCAGGACAGAGCCCAAGGTAGGGCTCCATCTCAGGGACCTCGCATGAACCATGAGATCACGACTTGAGCCAAGATCAAGAGTTGGAGGCTTAACTGACTGAGCCACCCAGATGCCCCATAAGTGTATTTTAAATCCACATATCTTTCATTTTACCTCAGTTGTCAAAGACTTAATACTTTCAGGTACAGCTTCCTATAATCGAGATAGGAAGACTTGCCCGAATTACCAAGTAACTATTCTTCACAAAAGAAGTATAAAAGATGGTAGTAGTAGCTGTTATTGGTTGAAAATTACTATGTGCTACGAATTCATAAGAGATTTACATGTATTTCCTCAGATAAGCCTTGCAATTACCCCATGAGAAGGTACAGCCAATATCCACAATTTGTAGATAGAGAAACTGAGGCACTACAAAGAAGTTAAAGAATCCACTTAAATTAATTCACTGAAACCAAGCTTGAAACCTGGCAGGTTTGATTCCAGAGACTGTGCTGTTAAACAGTAAACTCTGCTGCCTTCGCTAAGGAGTTGGCTAATTTACCTTTCATACTGTAGCCGCTCGCCTTTGGATCGAACGGATTTGCGTGTGAACATCAGGATATTATTACTGACAGTGTCCATTCAGCATTAACATGCCGTTTGGCAAAGTAATAAGATTGGCATGTAACATTTCATCTGGAGATTCAGCTTTCAATAAAAAACCAAAGGTAAAGCAAACGAGAAAGTACTGTCAACACTGAGGGAGTGAGGCTCAGGGAACTTAGAGAGATCATTTAAAGGTGGAAATAATATCTTGGATATGATGCTGTTACGCACAGAGGATGACTGGAAAGAGTCAGGTGTCATTACAGTGAGCCGGACACAGAAGGGTGTGTGGTTTGTCCTCTATGTGGATACGCCACGGCCATTCAAATTTAATCCCTTATATACAGTTGCCTCCTTGGAATTCAAACAGGAAAATTGAAATCCTGGAAGTCTGGGCCTAGAAGAAACAGAGGATCATTAAACATTATTTATCACGGGGTGTCTGGGAGGCTCAATCTGTTGAGCATCTGACTCTTAATCGTGCCTCGGGTCATGATCCCAAGGTCGTAGGATCGAGCCCCATGTAGGGCTCTGTGCTGAGCATGGAACCTGCTTACCATTCTCTCTCTCTCTCTCTCTCTCTCTCTCTCTCTCTCTGCCCCTCTCCACTTCTCTCTAAAATAAAAAAAAAGTTAAATAGAATTATTTATCATGTATCAGAGAGGATTGAAGTGTTGTCTGATCCTATTTGCCATGTATTACCTTTTCACACTGGCATCAGGAGAAATGATTTGATAGTCATGACCTGGGAAACAGGTACTGGGAAAAGTAATTGTCATTTTTTTAGTTTGCTGAGGTAGGAAGACTGTATTCGAGTTGAGTACTTAAAATTAATGAAGGGTTTAAAAGAACATACCAGAAAAATCTGTATTATTTTGTAATTGGTGAAAAAAATTACTTCCATTTACTCCTTCCATTTTAATGACATAAAAACTGTGACTTGTGATTCAACAATAATTTATTGCTAGAAATACTGGAGTAAAATGGGGAAACTGAGTTCTGTGGTTTTAGCTCCCCTTCTCAAACCTGTCTAAACTCTACTTGGTTTTCAAGGTCTGGTTTAAGCCCCCGCCTTGCATAACGTTCTTGTTGACTAGTCCACAATATGACAAACTCCTTGCTCATAGTAAGTAATCAATTAATGTATCTTGATTAATTGTATTGCCATATAGATGATCAATTTATATCTATCTATCTATCTATCTATCTATCTATCTATCTATCTATCCATCCATCCATCCTCTTAGGAATGTATGTTCCAATGGTTAAAAGTGAAAGAAGACACAGGAAGAAATAGAGTAGAATTTCTCACACACCTTCACGAAGACTTTTAAAAACTCGAAGCATCAACAGAACAAAAGATTTCTCTGAAATGATGTCATGTAATCTCTCTCAATATTCTTTAGAGCAATTAAGAAATTAGAAATCTTCTTAAACTGGTTTATAGCTCAACCTTTGCCTGATCATACACAATGTATTTTTTTCAGTTCACAGTGAAATATATGTAACTATAAATATATTTTTATTTATTTTACTTAAATAAGTAAACTAGATAGATAATTAATAGATGGATGATAGATAGATAGATAGATAGATAGATAGATAGATAGATAAGAGAAAAGAGACACCCGATTCTATTGGCCACATACATGTTTGGTGAAGGTAATGATCAATGATTTAGGGTCAGTTCCATATTCTGGCTTTAGAATTCCCTTGTTTTTTAGCTTTTAATTAGCAACCTCCTGGGTCTACACTCATTTTGAAGTATGAGTTGATGGTTCAGAGTGGAGTAGAACTTTTTCTTTTTAAAGTAATAATTCCCAAATGCCTTTGCAACAAATAAATTTATAAATGAGTTTTATTGCCTCGTTTGTATACTGTTATACGAAATCAGAGGTTACTATTAATGAATTCCTTGAGTGATAAAATCGTGAACCTGTTAGCCTTTTTTTTTAATCTTAGAAAAACATTTAAAATTAATGTAATGCTTTGTGGATTGTAGGAAGATTGTTCTAGCACTCTTTTGGGGTTTGGTTAGTCACTGATTCCCAAAGGGATAATAGCCCCATATCTTATTTTATTAGGTGTAATGTCAGTCTAAAATAGATGCAGAGAGAAATTGATGACTATTCTTGGTGGAAGTAAAAGAAGAATCTGGTATCTCTCCAAAAAATTTTTTTAAACCAAGTTTTTAAAAAGCAGAAATGAACTGGTTTCTCAACAGACTAATTTCCCTAGTCCTTTCTGTATGCTTCTATACCTATTTTTAAAATCACTATAAACATATGGATAAAATTGATGGTAGAATTATAAGCCCTAAAACTACTCATACAATGACCCTCTTCTCCACTTTGGAAGGTATTTTTTTATTAGGATGGTTACTTATTTTTTTTAAAATATATTTTTATAGTTGTAAAATACACATAAACAGAAAAGTTACCATCTTAACCATGGTTACGTGTATAATTCAGTAGTACTAAATACATTCACACAGCTGTGCAGCCATCACCAGCATCCATCTTTGTAACTCTTTTCATCTCCTAAAACCGAAACTGTATACCCATTAAACAAGTTCCCCTCCACTCCGATCCGTGGCAACCACTGTTACACTTGTTTTCTGACACATTGACTCTTGCTCTGCAAAATCGTAAGTTAGCACACACCGATTCGTTAGTTTGAAGACTCATTACCACCCTCTCATTGAATTATGGTCTACCTTAACTTTTTTCCTGCTTCTACGGCCAAACCTCAGCCAATTATCCAAATGTTTAGTAACTAGATTGACAAAATTCACGATCCATGTTGTCTGTCACATTAGCCAACTACATAACGAAGGCGAAATCAAGGTTTGTAACAATTATGGAATTTCAGCAAATGTTTGTTAAGGGCCTACCCTATGCTTGACATTTCTTTGGATGTTAGAGAAGTGATACATGTATTACGCAGTACTTCCCTGAAGAAGTTATAGTCCTGTTAGACCGAAAGGCAGTTCCGTATAATAATACAGTCCTGCGACTTACCATACAGACAACATCAACTTCTTTTCTTCCAACCCTCAAGGGCTTCAGTTTCTACAACCATAGAATGAGAGGATTATACCAGGTGATCCTTCTGATCTTTCTGGATCAAACTAACCTTTTTGTTACAAACAAGGATACAGAAGCCACCGAGATTAAATGCCTTACATCCCTAAGCTTATAAATCCGGAAACATAAATTATATGGATGTAAAAAAAATGGGGAAAAAAATCTGAAGAAAACTCTCACAAATTTTACCACTGAAATAAAAGAAGTTAGGGGCGCCTGGGTGGCTCAGTCGGTTAAGCGCCAACTTCGGCTCAGGTTCTGATCTCGCACTCTGTGAGTTCGAGCCCCACGTCGGGCTCTGTGCTGTCAGCTCAGGGCCTGGAGCCTGCTTCGGATTCTATGTCTCCTTCTCTCTCTGTCCCTCCCCGACTCATGCTCTGTCTCCATCTCAAGAATAAAAATTAGAAAAAACATATATATATAAAATAAAAGTAGTTAGACTTTAATAGAATTTAATAATTTAATACATCATGACACATAGAGTTTAAATTCATAGTTAAAATCCATTGACCACCTGAGAAGATAATCCATTGTTATAAAGTCATTTTGCTATCTTTTTTTCCCCTTAGTGTTGTACTTTGGCTGTGAGTAAGTACAATTTTCAGAAGAGCAGCCAAATTTGTTCCTATCTATGGTCTGAGTCTCTTGAGTGAAGCAACAAGAGCAAATAAAAGTTCGTTTATTTCTGCAGCATAATTCAGAATACATGTAGGACGACACTTACATCGTTAGGGTTTAAGAAGTATTCTATCCCTTCTCCCAAATGTCTTTACTTTTCCATGAAAATTGAAATAATACTTGTTCTTTTTGCCTTAAGTCATTCTCACATCACCTTTCTCCATCTATTCTCAAGCTTTTAAGTTATTTTTACAAAATACTGTTCCAAATTTCCCCCTTTTCATTCCCATTGTGATCATAAAAATCTCAGGATTAGCGCCTCACGGCTTACTTCAGACGACTCCCCAATTCCATGATTTAACTCTACGCATCTCCCACTCGCACCACAATGCCACAGAATCATGCCGCCCAACGTCTGGGCAAGGCATACGTGTGGTTAACCGCAACCAGATGCCAAGGTAGCTGTCAAATGTCAAGAAATAAAGAGGCTGCAAGGTGGGTCAGGAAGTAATAAACTCCGGGTCATGGATGACATTACGAAATGATTGCAAATGGTCACATTCTTAATTCAGAGAAAGATGCACTGTTTTCTGAAGGTGGGGCTGGGGCCATGATGCAGATGACAAAGCCAAGGAACAATACCTAAAATTCAAATGTGTTACAATTTTGCATGTGCAGCGCAAAGGGTCTGCTGGTCATAAAAAAATTGTCTAGGTTGACACCCACATACATTGTATTGTGTTCAGTTTTGTTTGTTTATTGTTTTTTTGTTTTTTAGGCTTCAAAGTCTGTCTCCCATGTGCCAGGCATGGTGTTTAAGGTTTTATATACATCGTCTCCCTTTTTAATTTGAGTCTTATCTTTCCTACTGAATTATGAACTCACATAGGACAAAATGATACATTATTCACATTTATACTCCTCCCCCCAACGACCCTCTGCAATTATCATTACACATTGTGAGCTCTTTCAGTATATATATGCCTAATAATTAATATATAAAAGCACATGAACACTGTGGGGAAAGGTTTTTATAAGACAAATTTAGAGTTGAATGACTCGTGTTCTCATTTTTTATGAGTCTCTATGTTCTCAGCTGCTTCAGTAAATCAGACTGAATGGTTTCCTAAGGTCAAGTGTTACAGTCTATGAAAATACCAACAGGTTTGCAGTTCTGAAAATTCACTTCAATAGTAAGGTTCAGGTAGTTGAGTTTTATAGCCAAGAAGATAATCGTAGCTCTTCTCCAACTACTCGAGAACTCCTTAAACAATCTAAAACCAAACCTCACTTAAGATCTTGATCTCGTCGTTTCCTTTTTCACTCCGGGGCGTCAATATGAAATGACTCATTATGTAAAGATTACTAAATGAGTGGAAATTTCTCTTCTTTTTGTCTTTTCTTACAGCGAATCGAAGACGTCATCACTGACTATCAATAACAAAGTAAATACAACCATTTTTAGGTGGTTTAAATTAAATCGTCTGCAGCCACAGTCCCCCCACAAGAATTAATTAATATCTTGGTGAATATCAGGGCTGCCAAAGTTTAGTTTGTGACTGAGCTTCGTGATTAGAAATTGTCTTTTCCTTTAATACAGTCCTCCACTGAATTAGATATGTAAGCTATTACCTTATAGAGGGCTTCAAAGGAAAAGGAAATGTGTGGGCAGGTAGTCATCTCGAGGCCTTTAATTATATTTCATAATATCTTTTTCCCCCTGTATCAGAACCTTTCTTTTATGAGGAGTATTCAATTTCCTGTATTTGTATTCAGAACTCTTTGAGTCTTTGAGAGTGACCTCAGATGGCTAGACAGAGAAAAGGAACGGCCATTTATGGCTTGTTCATGACTTCTTTCTGTGTTCTATTTGGATTTCTAATTACTTTCTCCTAAAAATGATATCAAGCTCCTTTATTATCATCTTCAATAAATCTAAAGTTATACCATTTATGTTGGCATAAAATAATGTCGAAGGAACTATTCAAACTTCGGTGCTCAGCGGGATTTTAACCTGTGGCACTGAAGCCTCCTGTAGATCTAGCTGAATAATCATGTAGATTTCTATCACCAGCCTCACTTTAAAGATATTTTTTGAAGCTTAACTACACGTGACATTGCAAAAACATGGCAGAGACTGTAGCAGTTATTCTTAGAGTCACAGAACTGTCAAGCCCATGTTTAATGATCTTTTTTTGTGTGTGATGTGGTTCCCACCATGGAAGAACTTACATTTCTTTTGGCAAGATGAAATACACACGTAGACCATCAGATGTTGTTTGGATCTCTGGAGATGGGTCAAGCCTGGAGGTAAACGAATTTAGACCAATCCATACCATTCTGGCTTAGCCGAAGTCCAGAACTTTCCAAGGGAGAGAAGGTGGTAGAGAGAAAAGAACAGAGGTCCAAACAGTAAGCATTGATTATGCAAAGCTTTGGGGACTATCTACGCGTTATATTTTCCTCAGAATCTTCAAAATGAAACATGCAGGCTTTCTTTCCCAACTTTATACACTTTTACACTCAATTATTGGTTAAGGTTCTGCTCTGTGCCACACATTTGACTCAGTAGTCCAAGGCCTGCCAGAAAAGGAAACAATGCTTAACTTATGATCTCCAGCAATTTGGAGTCCAGCTGGAGACCGATATATGTGTGCCACATGAAGAATTTGGCCAAGAAACAAACAAACAAACAAACAGGTCACTGTTAAGTGAAACTTAGAGAAATTTCTGGGAATAGAGTAGCTTAAAAGGAGATTGTAGGGACATAAAGTATTGATATAGAAACTTTTTTGCCCTAAAGCCTGAAGGAGGAGTATGGATTTGGATAAACTCTCTCAGGTGCCTTGTTCGTTATCACCTAAATATATAGCGATCAAATCTCTTTTTCACTGACTCACAGAAATTTTCAGATGGATAGCATTTTTGTAAAAAAAAAAAAAAAAACAAAAACAAAAATGAGCCTGGAGTCATTCATGCCCAGTCTTGTTGCTCTTAACTTACTTAAAAGATAAATTCACAAACCTGAGTTGGGCACCTTCTGTTTGTCCAGTAACAGGTTAAGTTAGTTGAACAATGCAAATGGAAATAGTAAGATTCTTATGAGTAGGAGTCATGTGAATTATTTATTAGCAAGCCCTTAGATATCTGAATTATATACTGACTTCTAGTACTAGTAAGTAAATGATGAGCTGTAGATTCAACCCTCGGATAAAATCAATTATCTATCGAGTGACTACTAATTCTTAATACCAAAAGAGCCATTTTTATTAGATAATTTATAGAACTTGGTATTTTTAGGAATATTAGCGAAGTACTTCACAGTTCCAAAATACAAGGATGACATTATGAAAGCATTTTAATAAAACAATGGAACTGAAGTATACTGATAGCATTCGTGAGAGACTTAATATTGCCCGTGTTTCAAGGATAAATGAATTCAGGCTTAGCCAGGGCCCCCTAACTTGTCCTAGGTCACACAGCTAATTATTGGCAAAGGTTACAAGAAGAGCCCAAATCTCTTAAACGTGAAATGAGGTTCTTTTCCACTGTGGTCTACCGCTTCTTGAAGGCTATGTGGCATATTAAATGAAAACCTTTAAAAATTCGTCTACACCGTATTGTCCTTGAGAATCACATCATGCTTAATAAATCTAGAATAAACAGAAAGTGAATTCACATTGTTGGCTTCAATAATCAGAAAGTTAGTAGCACAGGTATGCGAATATTTTCAAGATTATGACTTTCATTCTTACTGACACAGGTAAGAGATCCTGTGTGTGATATGATATACATTATATATATATGTATAAATATATGTATATATACATATAGCTGCATGTATGTGTATTCACAATGAGAGGAAAAGAATCATGGAAAAGACACATAGGAGTATTTTTTACAGTTTGAATTAGATGACTGACCAGCTGACAAGCCATGTACATTTATTTATGGAAGGATTTTTATTTTTTAATTTGTTAGAGAAACTGAAGTCTGAAACGGCTCAAGGCTGGATGATTCCTTTCTATAAATTACGTCTCTTGAAATGTACAAATGCAAGCATGAGTCACTAGCTACAGAATTCCAGCTTTAATCCATTATGTCATTTTTATAAGGAAACAAACCAGTGACCTTCACGTGGTTTTAAGGACAATGAATCTGTGAATTACAGAGTATGGGAAGGATGTGATCATAACACGAGCAATCAAATGAGTTCAATGCTATGATCTAAAAGGTAAAAAAATACTAATAAAGTACATGTACATTTTATAGAATGAGGTCTGTTTACTTTTTGTGATTCTTCTTCCATTGTTCACTTGCATCTCTGCCTTGCATCTACTGGATTGATTTGAAACCAAACTGAACCAAACTGACCTTGTAAGCAAATTTTAAATAGTTAACTTTCATTTACATGTGCACTGGCAGAAACAGTAACCAGAAGGAAAATACATAGCCCAAGAAAATCTGCAATGTAGGTTTCATTGAGTGGTTTCAATTTTCTATTGATTCAACCTTTTCTCGAAACTTTTAAACTATAGGGTTCCTGAAATTGTTATTTATATTTACCATTTCATCTAGCAAATACGGAGCAGGATCTCTGAGGCAGGAGGTGGTTAGGGGAAGAAGTCACGGATACCTCTCATAAAAAGGGGAGAAGGAAAAGGAATTAAATATTGAGCCCCACTCTATCCTAGTCCACGCATTTGACAAAGTATGTCTATTCCCTTGTGTAACTTTCACAACAACCGTAGTAAACAGGAAATGGAGACGCAAAGAATTTAAGTCACATGCCCAAACACATAGCTAATACTAGGCAAAGCCAGGCATGAAGCCAAGTCTGTCTCACTACAGAGGTTGCGTGTACTTTTTCCACGGCACCCCGATTAGCAGCCCGAAGTCTTAAAAACATGCCAAATGCCCATGCCCAAAATGTATTGTCACCATAACATTTACTTAGTCACTGGCAAGGTCCTCAAGGAACTACATAAATGAAAACAAGTCAGGAGACATCAGTCATGTTTAAGCTTCTACAAATCAAGTATGCGTGTATTTTCAAAGGTTTCAGTTCATTTTTAAAGGTGAAGGAATTGTCATTTACTAATAGGATTGAAGAGGGAAAAAGCATGCAAAATGTTACCTAATAATAGTAATTGGCAAGGAGATAGGAAAATGGTAGCAATGAATCATAATATTTACAAAAAATACCTGACACAGCTAATTTAATTAGAGGTCTTTGTGATAAAGTTTTGAGGATGGCGTTTAAGATTAGATGAGGGTTTGAGTTTTATTTTTTAATGTTTATTAATTTATTTTGAGAGACAGCTTGAGCAGGGGAGTGGCAGAGAGAGAGGGAGACAGAATCCCAAGCAGGCTCTGCGCTGCCAACGGGGTGGGGGGGTGCGGGGGGATACAGGACTCGAACCCACGAACTGTGAAATCGTGACCTGAGCCAAAAGCGATAGTCGGACGCTTCACCGACTGAGCCACCCAAGCACCCCTAAAGAGCAGTTTAAATAAGTTTTAGAGTCTGAGAATTCTCATCTTACGAAGATAATAACTTGGCCTTTCAAGATTGCTCTAAGGATGTAATGCATAATATATACCCAGAAGCTAGCGCAGGATAAACTCTCAATAAACAAGAAAAAAAAAAGAACCAGACCGATTTACCTTAAGTTCCCCCAAATCACATTTACCAGGGAAAAAAGGAAATCTGAATAACACAGGAAACATTTTGAGTACATATGTCATGAAATTTTATTCTGCTCTTATAGCTTCATAACATACGAAATGCTTCTATTTTAATCTCATTTCATATATGATAGTTATATTTTGTCATAATTTAACAAGCTCAAATTTAAACATGGCATATGCATTTTAAATGCAAGGCATATTCATGTGAAATTTTAAAGCTCCCATGTTATGTCTTTCTATAGCCTTAAAGTGTTTTCTTTCGGTATATTGATAATATATTTCATACTGAGTCTTTCCTGTGATCTTAACAGTGAAGTTTATCACTTCGAAGTTGAGTAACTATTGTGACTAAATGGTTTTTAATAAATACAAAGCATCGCGAACAAATGCACCTGTGATTCGAGAATATTTTAAGAACCAGTTTTCAAACACTCTTCAGAGCAACGGCCTATAGGGGGTTGAGCACCTGTCATTAGTTTTTAACTGAAGTCTGAATTTGTTAGCTTGAAAACAGCTGTACAGAAAATCACCAGCTGTACATATGCCAGTACACGTTCAACACAAAGCGGGCTGTGAGGAAGATAGAAACTTGCACAACAAAGTACAGAACCAGCCCTTCCCCAAAACGACCTTGAATGAGTATCAACTGTGAAGAGAGGAGTTAAAATAAAGCTTCAAACACAATTTTTGCCCGTAATAAAGAAGGTATACAGTTTCTTCTGCTTGGTCCTTTATTGGATGCTTAGTGACTTGGCACATTCCTCACCAGAGAAGTCACTGGAATGTATGGTTTTGGTGTTAAGATCAATGATGGAAAAGACTGATCTCAAGGAGAAAAGTTTGCATCATTCTGATCATACATAAACACGGAATATTGCTGATGCGAGATAGAGGCAAGATAAAAATTGACCTTTGAGTGTCTCTTATTCAATTAAAAAAGATTTCATAACGCTTTAGCTGTCTGGCCATATTTGTCACAGGTTTTGGGTTTTTTGTTTTTTTTTTAATGTTCTATCCCAGCTTCTGCATCACTACGAAATGTTCTTTGCACTTGCAGAGCTTCGGATTAGCATTATTGTTACTTTTTAATTTTTATGTATATAAGACATGAGCAGGGGAGGAGCAGAGAGAGAGAGAGAATCCCAAGCACACTCCATTCTGTTAGTCCGGAGGCCGACGCAAGGCTTGAACTCAGGAACCATAAGATCGTGACCTGAGCTGAAACCAAGAGTCAGTCGCTTAACTGACGGAGCTACCCAGGAGCCCTGCATTATTATTTTTTCATTAAAACCTGGCCTTTCGTGATTCTTCGATGTATATGTGTTTACACGATTAGTATGTGAAATTAATGCATTTCCTCATATATTTTTAACAATACAATCAATCTTTCAGAGTTATTTGAAGATCTGATTTTTCATTGGTAGCAATGGATTCGATCCCAAATCTTTTTTTAACAGTGTTATTGAGATATAATTCGGATGCTATACAATTTGTCCACTTTCAAGTATATAGTTCGATGGTTTCTAGTATACTCACAGAGCCGTACGACCGCCGGCGCGGTTGAGAACTATCTTTACCCTCTCACTCGCCCCCAGGTCCTGCCTAGCCCCAGACAACCAGAAATCCTTTCTTTCTCTATAGACTTGTTTATTCTGGAACCTGCAAACTTCTGACACATGTACTTGCTGGGAATGTCAGAGAGGTTGTTTTATATTAAGAAGAGTTAGCAAATAAAACAAAAGAAAATCCGTGGTTAGATTCAGGCAATACGGCCTTGATTTATCTGGCTCGATCCTTCATTTTTTTGTACTTTTGAATGTAATACAATTTTGTATCTGAGTTTCTATCGCCTTTTATTTTAGTCTCCATTTTTATTTTAGTACCACAAAATCAATCAAAAGGGAGGCCCCCTTAAAGTACTCCTGTTGAAAATCAACTGACTTCGGAAAACCTTAGTTTCAAATTCAAGAGCATTCAATTTCTCCCTTTCTTTCATGTTTCCCGTTCTATCCAATCGACACTTAAGGAAACTTGACTATCCTTTCCAGAAAGTAGACATTTCCATCAGAAAACTTTGGGTATATGCTATTTGCAGTTGAATGTCGCGGCATCTGTCCTTTTGTTTGTTTTTGTTTTTTGTTGTTTTTTTCCTCTCGATCTCTGATATGGAACACACCTCCTTAACATTACACCTATTCGGAGGATTTTTGTGAAGTAAAACCGCCTTTTCGTTCTGATTGGCTTTCCATTATTCTTTTACAACAGTGGCGTAGCATAACGCATCAGTAGGAACTTTCAATTGCTATACATTTTAGCTGCCCACATCCAAAAGCAACTTTAAGCACCTAAAACCTGGGGCCTTCTACCCAAAATATGATATCTGTTTTCTAATATACTTCCCATTTAGAGCAATCAATCTCATAGTGGCTAGTAACACATATAAATAGATCCTATGAAGATGCCCTAATTTATGTTTTAAACTTCTTTTTCTGAAGTATTTAAGCTTTATACACAATAGAAAATAACTCGTTATTGTTATTCGTGTTGTACTAAATACGAGGATGCAGTAGACAATGCGCTATTTCGTTTCTGAGAGCTTTCTCCAGGGGTTTTGTCTTTCGTAATTGCTCCTTCGGTTTGCCACGTTCACTTGAACTTGTGATTCGCTGTTCCGAGTATCACGATAGTCCACTCCAGTGCTCTCTTGGACCCCACACAGTAAGTTTAAAAGGCAGTATCACATTAGAAAAAGATGGTGGTATTAGAACATCCAAGGAACTCGAAGAGAAAGTTAAGAAAAATTTAAATGAACGAATCAACGAGATAAGGCAAGGGTATATGCTTTAAGTAGTCTCTAAAGAAGACTCTGCGAAAGACAGAAAAGAATGTTTTGAACAAAGGATAGAAGAAATAGAAATAGAAAAGGAGAGGAGCATACCTTATGGTTCCATTTATAGGAACTTCCAGAATTGGCAAAAATAATCTAAAGTGATAGAGGTAAGGAAACGGTCGCTTTGGGTCAGTGCGGTATGACTACAAAGGAACGGGGAGGTAGAAACCTTGGATATCTTCATTGGCCTGGGGATTGCCCAGGTGTGTGTCAGCTTCATCAAAACTGCTCAAACTCTGTATGTAGGATATGTACATTTTGTTATATGTAATTTATACTTCATCAGAGTAAATTTTGTAGAAGTCAAAGGGTTACTCAGTAAAGGGTAAGCATTGTATTTGCATGGGATCAGATTTTAATCCCGAATGAAAGATGACCTTCTTTTTAAATATGAAATAACTGTGTCATTCCAAAGAGGTACATTAAGCTCTTTTGTAATGTATTCCTCCTGCCCAGGATTGAGTACCGGCATTTTAATGATGACTCTTAGCCACAGTAACATAGGCATTTCTTTGATAGACATTCTACTTAAAATGCCTGGTTTTTTCCCCGTCATTTCAACCGAGGAGAAATAAAGCAGCAAACTTATCCATTAAATCTTCGCAGGATTCTTAAGACTTTTAAAGCGCAATTTTCAGTTGAAACTACTGTTTTATAATATACTTTCTCCAGGTAGGCTGAAAGCAAAATAACAATAATTATTGTAGGAAAAGGAAGATAAAATCTGTCTTGAACAATCACAAAATTACCCTTCGGACCACTTTATAAATCAGTTATAAATAGCGTCGGAAGTAACAGGGCTGCCCGTGTGAAACTGAAGGATAGCACATGCACTAGCTTTTGTAGGAGGGCATTGTGTCCTGTTTGGATCAGTTTATAGAGCTAGGTTGTGGGAATTTTATTTTTTATTTAAATTCGAGTTAGTTAACCTACGGAGTTGTCATGGCTTCAGGAGTAGAACCCAGTGATTCATCTTTTATATATGACACCCAGTGCTCATCCCAAAAAGTGTCTCCTTGATGCCCATCCCCCATTTAACCCAACCGCCCATCCACCTCCCCTCCAGCAACCTTCAGTTTGTTCTCTGTCTTTAAGAGTCTTTTATAGTTTGCCTCCCTCTGTGTTTTAATCTTATTTTCCTTCCCTTCCCCTATGTTCATCTGTTTGTTTCTTAAATTCCAGATATGAGTGAAATCACATATCTGCCTTTCTCTGGCTGACTTATTTCGCTTAGCATAATACACTCTAGTTCCATCCCTGTTACTGCAAATGGCAAGATTTCATTCTTTTTCATCGCTGAGTAGTATTCCATTGTGTATATGTATACACACACACACACACACACACACATATACACACGTACGTATACACCACATTGTCTTTACCCATTTGTCAGTCAATAGACATTTGGGTTCTTTCTGCAACTTGGCTATTGCTGATAGTGCTCCTATAAACATCATGCAGGAATCTTAAAGATAATTGAGTTGAGTAAGATGGATAGAAACTCGAAATGACAGAATGCTGGTAATAAAATATATCTGGATTTATGTATAAATAACTGAAAGAAAAAGACTGAAGAGGGTATGACGGATGTAAATATTAATGTAAAGAATGCCATCAGTGTGGAGCAGATGCAAATCAGGTGGGATTAAACAGAGAGACAGAAATGGGGAAAAAACTTAATTTTTCCTAAGGTATTCCAGACTTTTTCAAAATTAATTAAAATTTTAGAAATGTATGCTAAAATGTTGCAAACATCAGAAAAAATATATTTTCAGTCGATAGGTCTAGAAGTAATTTTTTAAACTATGAGATCAATTGTTTTTATGGAGGAGCAGAAAGGCTTCATTCTATCTCAATTCTCCCCCCAAGGGGGTGTGGAAACCCGCAATCGATAAATCCTGTGTGAAGAAATGGCCGAATTACCCTCGGCTCCGATTGTTCTGACTGCAATAGCCACTGTTAGCCACTAGGGGGCTGTAATTCCATTGGCTGCAGTTCTCTGATCACAAATGTTTTATTTCCTGCAGGGGTACTTCTCCAGTTGGGTAAAATTAAATGGGAGCTACCGCAAGTAGAACAGGTCATTACTATGTACTGAAATGATTTCACGCTTTCCTGAAATTCAGTGTTTTGTTTTTATTGTACAGACTAGTTAGTGTCTTGGCGATCGGCTTCTTCGGCATGCATGGAGTCTCATCGTTGCTCAAAAATTGTTATTAATTTTGTACTTCTGCATCTTGAAATGTGCTAGATAGAAACAGTTTTACATCGCTTTTCATGAAGGGGATGATAGATCCCCTATCATTCCATGTGTTCTCACATATCCATTTCATAAATCTTTGTATTATTTAGAGCTGTAAGACAGACAATAAAATTCTAGTGCAAATTTATAATATTAAGTGTATTTTCTGGACATTCAGATTAAAATAGCAAAACTTTCACCCATGTTGTTTTTCACTAATTTGAAGTCGGAACTACTCTTTATTTACTGTCATAAGGAACGAAAAATATAACAATTTGTTGTCCATTGTCTCTTGAATGATTATGACGGTAGTCACATTAAATTATTTAAATTGTAGCTTTAAATTTATTGCATTAATATTTTATACTATGCTTCAAATATGTTACCTTATATTGATAAGTTTATGAGCTAATAAATTGTTTTAATGTCTTCAAATAATATGACAGTTAACATGACTTATGTATTTCTTATAACTCTAATGGTCTTTTCATTATTTAATTTTATTTACTTGGATAATGGAAGAATTCGTTTTGTAGGGGAGGAAAATCTTTTCCTCTACCCTGTTGGGTTCTGTTCCTGAGGCCCGCAAACTAAAATGACAAGTGAGATATTAACAACAGAAAAAAAGGTTTATTTCATATACATATGAGGCCCTCCCCCCAAAAAAAACCACACAATTGGCTTGTTTAAAGGTAAAGTTAAGGAGGTATATACCTAACTTAGTAGGAAAAGGGAGAAGTGAGGAAAAACTTCTCTGGGAAAAGCAAATAGGTTTCTTTAGGAAAGACAAAGGGGTTTTTAGGAGAACAGACAGGAGATAAGTTTGTGATAATGTTTGTCTACACAAGTACGAATGGTGTTTGCATCTACCGCAGAGCCATACAATTCTGTGGAGAGGGGACTTCTGGTAGCCTTATTTCCCAGACATTGTGGTTTTCAGTCAGATAAGGGACACTCGGAGGAGGCTTTTTTTCCTGCAATATTGTTACAGCAAATTTGTTTGTCCTGCAAAAATCTGGCTGGCTGATATTTGTATTAATTTTGTTCTCAAATCTCAAAAGAAACACAGTCAATTGATACTTTTAGAATAATTGATACTGAAATGGTGATTCTTCAAATGTCATTTCCCCTTCCAGCTTCTAGTATCGTTTTCATAACTCTGGGTAAAATACCATTTAATTAATCCTGGTCTGTAATTACTTCATGGGAAATAATGTTTTACCTTAATATTTGAATCATAATTTCACTGGCTCATGTATAATACATCACCGATATTTCATTTTCTCTGTTATCTGCTGTACTAATGGTTGGGAGATTTTTTAATTAATTGTGTATAAATGAACCCGTCTTCTGTTGCCTTGCGGATGTCAGCCTCACTGCTTTTCAGTTATGCCGTATACATGAATAGTGTAAACAGTTATCCAGAACAACACTTCACTCACTGCATTTTTCTAAATGTTTGTTTTCAGGGATATCAACCGATACCATGAGCATCTATAGGCCAACCAGTGCCGTCCTTCAAAACTAATTGTAAGTATACCCATAAACATGCTACAGGACTCTCGTTCTGCAGTAATATTCAACCATTATAGTTAGGGGATTCCAGTTATTTGGGCAATGTAGACCTCCCTCTGAACTAGTAAAAAGTTTCCACTAATGCCTTACCATATCTGAAAAAGAAGATTATTTAATTGGTAAATAACATTTTAATGCAGCTTAAAAAAAAAAACCCTCAGCCTATTTTATTACCAAATAATGTGTTAAACAGACACCCTTGCCAAAGTGTTTAGTCACCACCACGACTTTCTAGGAAATAAAAATCCAATAAGAGAGCGTAAATAAGAACAATTAGACGAGTCAGGACAATCCGTGAACTTCAATTGTTCTCCTTCAGAAAGAAACTCCTACCTGTGATTAGGCCATAGAAAATACAGCCATCATTTTCCTATCATCGATTTTTGAAAACATTCTTGATGGATAGACCTAAACATCTCAGGAGGAGTATGAGGGGAGGCTGAGAATTTTGTTTCTCCAAAAGGGGCGTCGAGTTCGAAATGCCGAAAAACACAGATCTATAGAATGGATGTCTCTGCATTCTACAGGTTTCTTAAGCATGTTATTACAAGTTAGGCGACGTAGGCCAGAATTAGATCCCTTATTTTAATAAGCTCTTAGATGGCACAGGGAATCCTCGATTCAATTTCTGATTGTTCTAGGGGCTCTTGGGTGGCTCAGTCGGTTAAGCGTCTGACTCTTGATTGCGTCTCTGGTCTTGATCTCACTGTTTGTGAGATCGAGCCGCGCACCGGGTTCCACGCGGACAGTGCAGAGCCTGCTTGGGATTCTCTCACTCCCTCTCTCTCTCTGCCCCTACCTTGCTTGCACACTCTTTCTCTCAAAATAAATAAATACACTTAAAAAAGTTAAAACAAATTTCTGATTGTTCTCAAACTCATCCACATATATTTAATTCCACACAATGTTTTTAGAATGATAGTGTTGGAGGAAGAACTAATAATGATCGTAGAAGTTAACTTCCTTTTACGGTAAAATTTTAACAGACACTTTCAGTATAAAATTAATATATACCCATTACATAAAAATTAAATAATATGACCTAAAGTGGAAAGTGGAAGTCTATCCAAACTGGAGAGAGGTTAGGGAGGGGATAGGGCTGGGAATGTCTGCTGAACATATTGTGATCGATTAAAAAAATAAAAGAAGAAAACGGTGATCTTACATGAAAAAATGGCTGCATTAAAATGTATAGTCAGATCGTCCTGCTTTGTAATTTGATGACTCGCCATTTAAGATGATGACAGAGGTTACACTTCCTTTGTTTAATATGTGTTGAAAAACTTCCTGATGCCATATAGGCAGATTTTCATAAAAGAAACATGAAATTTAAAAAGCGAAAAATATAAAATCTTAAAGATTCACAGCAACTGTGAAGGTCCAAGTTTTCCCACAGACGTTTTCACTGCCTTAGTGAAACAGGTCCACGTGGACAGGCAGGTAAGTTTACACTCTCCAGCTTCAAATGGTGTTCGCTCACACAAGGCCGCCTCATCTGTATCAATGGCATCATAAGCCCTACAAAGTATAAGCCTTTTGAGGGATGGTATGCCACCTTACCATATGGCCTCTGTAATGATGGTTCCTTGTTCTTCGCCCAGGCCTGTGCCCCCCTTTGTACAACTTGCCCTTATCCCGCTGTTAACTGGAAAGAGAGATCTGATATACAAATTCATGCTAGAGTGGCAGTATTGAACAAGTCCCACCCCGTCCAGAGAGGGGCACATCTGAACATTGAAACTGTGACCCCAACAAATTCCTTGATTGGCTAAACGGGAAAATATGCCCCAAATCCCATCATGTCGGTATGTAAACTTGTTGCCTCCTTCGCTTCTCCAAAAGGCTGGCCTCGTCCGGGCATAGTAGTGACATGAAAAATAGATATGCAACATACTTAATATAAAACGTTAGAGTCTGATTATGTACGGTAAAGAATTTTGTTATTGTCACTAAATATGTTCATTCTCACTGTATGTAGAAGAGTGCTAAGAGTTTTGTGATAATGTATATACACCTACGACTTGATATTCTTTTTGAAATGGGGGTCCCTGGGGATTTCTGGAGCTATTTTAAGCTATATGAGATTCCACTGATTTTAAAAATAAAAGGCAATTGACCTGATTTGTCTCCAGCTATCATTCAAGTTTGGTAACACCTTCCCTAAAGCTCTACTTAATGCTACCTATATGCTACTATGATACATAGTTATTGTATATATCATATATATAACAGTGAAGGTAATATATATCATATATGTATGATATGTATGTATAATATTATGTATATATGTATGATATATATATCATATATATATATATATATCACACTGGAGGCAATAATTTAAGAAATGTATTAAATGTATCCCATGAAAAAGGATCAGTTGGACACCTCTGCTCCCTCCTGAGCTGGATAAGGTTTGTAATATTAGTAAGTATTAAAGATAAATATTATCTTTTTTCTGTAAAATCATATCACCATTTAAAGTTTCTTCACAGAAAGTACTTGCATAAGGAAGAAATGATGTATATACATTCATTCTACAGTGTCATGATGGGATGTATACTTGTCACTTTCCTGACACCTATATTAACACCTATACTCGAGAATTAAATTCACACCTATAGGAACGCCTATATTTAAGTATTTTATCTTTTAAACTTTCGATTAGGTGACTTTGTGTTGCAATAAATAAATACAAGTTCATTTAACTGAAGGATTTTTGTTTCAATGTAAGTTCTCTGATATATAGCTGAGTATTATTATAAAGTTCTTTTGGTTACCAAATGACTTTAAGAAACACTTAAGCAGACTCTGACAATAGTCAACTATTACCTACATACATTTTATTTCTCTTCAACTCTTCATTTGGTTAGAGTAAATGATATGTAATCCAAACTCATTAAAGGGTACAGAATTGAGCATTAAAATTGTGTGTTCCATGCACAGAGTATGCCTTTTATATCACCTACAGGAACCAACATGGTGTCTTGTACATAATATGTATTTAATAATTAGTGCAATAATAACTATTGAACTAGTAATGATAAAATAATAGTGCCTTGGGAATAGATACTCATCAGGCATGGTTTTCAGTAATGAATATATATGTACAAATTTAAAGCATAAGAAAACCCAATCTTTTATAAGGTAATCGTACATCTTCACATGTCCGACTTGTATTAATATTCCAAAAATTCAAGTAGTCTTTTATAATAATCAAGCGAACTATAAAACATGGCTTTAACTGAGTGAAGAAATATTTATTGATCTTAATCCGATTGAGCCAACTGATAACTTGAAAAACTACATATCACACATATTTTTCCCTCGGACCAGTCTGCACCAAAAGCCAACAAGGCAACGTAGTTTAGAACGTGCAGATTCTAAAATGTTTCAACTTTTCAAAATAAGCAAAAGCCACTTTTTTTGGAAAGTACCTAAGCAGTTTCAAGGTAGAGTTTCATGGCCGGTCACACTAGATCATATCAGTGAAATCATTTTATATGTACATTTCCTAGTTCTGAACATATGCCTTTCAAAACTATGCTCGTACTTTTAAATTTTGCATTTTCAAAACATTTGTATCTCCTGAACTATATAAAGTGTGGGTGTAATTTTTTTAAAATATGGGTGTAACTTAAGTACCTGCAACAAGTAAATTGATACATGTTGTATAAGAGGCTATTGTGATCAAGGAGTTTATGACATAGAGAATGTTGATTTTTTATTTCACTCTTCTACAATATTTATTAGTCTTAACTTTAGTACATATGGCTATCATTTTAGAAATGGCACACATCTTTCCAAAAAAGACAGATATTTTAATGAGGCAGAAGTTTTACGTGTTGTATGAAATGAATATTTGCATATTTGCATCATGTTTTTGCCACATTGTACTAGTATTTAAAAATTATTTTTCCCCTGCCAAGATTAAACATATGACCCGGACGAATAACACGTGGTCTATGTGAACTTACTAACAATCGCTTTCTGAAATATTCTCTCTTTGTACCTCTAGGTATCATTGTTCATTTAGCTCAGATACAAATAAAAATTGATACTAAACTAATAAAAAGATACTACAAAAATGTGAAAATCGAATCACATATTTGTGGTATGTTCGTTAACACTTTACATCAATTAAAATATGTATGTAATTAATTGCCATTCCACGGAGTATTCTCGCTGACTTCATAGGGTTTTGATTATATGGAATATATTCTCGGCGTGTTGCAAGTTCCTCGGCATCATCGGCAATGACTCTGTCATTTAGTCGGTTGGATTAGGCAAGAAACTATCAGTCGTGTTCATCTTCCTATCCTTTATGCCCCACGACCAATTTCATCACCAGCTCCTGGCAACTTTAGCTTCTGAATATCTTCACTCCGTGTCTAGCATCCTTCTACCGAGTTTGGCTTGTCCATCACTTCTTGTCTGAGTACTGGGACCCCCTTGGAAATAATTGCCCCAGTTACACATTTGTGCTCCCAAATCCCATTCTCCCTATCCTTACTGCTTTGAGAATAAGCACCAAAATCTTTGCTATTGTTTATAAGAGAACCATCTTCCCTCACCTCCCTCACGAACGCTTTGGCACTTGGTCTACTTTCCGTTCCTTGAACCCATCATGCTCTCGCTTCTGTTGTGAATATTTCTTCGCATTTCCCACCTCTCCTGATACTCACATCACTAGCTAATTCCTATTAAGCCTTTAAAGCACTGCCTAAAAGATATTTCTTCTGCGAAGAGGGAAGCCTTCCTGCGCACCCTACCGGCCATTTTAGGTCTGCTGCTTCTGTCATTTACCCTCATAGATAACATTGCGTAGCCCTCCATCATAGCCCTTACTGCAGTTTATGCATTTGTGTGTATGCATTGTATGAAGTTTATACATTTATGTGTGTGATTAGTTAGAGATCCCTCTCCCCTCCACTAGATGTGAACTACAGGAGATCAAGGGCAGGATTCGCTTTTGCCGAATGTTGTAATTTTTAGCATCCGGCACGGTGTCTAGCATATGATTCAGTAAATATTCATCGACTGAATAACTGAAGGATAGGTATTATCTGTTAAAAAGTCATTTGTGTAACTTTTTGGAAGTAGTTGATCTCCGGTTGCTTAATTGCGCAGGCTATTTTTCTACTCACGCCCCCTACTGGTCGCTATAAATATTGCAAACTGGTGAAAAATTTGAGGCCTCCGGTACTAAGACCTCAACATAGGGTTGCAGATGTGAGCTATCCACTAACTGTGACAGCAGTGAAAGTATCACCGTATCTTCAAATGTGACATTAACCATACAAGCACTTGACGTATAAATGCCCAATGCCGCCTTTGAATTGTTGAGCAGTCCAACAGAGGTTTTAAATAGGTTTCTCTTGCCCTGTATTATCTCCAAGAGCTTCGTATTCACTTTTTAAGACATCAGATAACCAAATCCTATCACTGCTATGCATTATTAAGTAAGCAAATTCAAATTTTCGACAAATGAATTCTACATAACCTCTAAAGTATTAAGAACTATTGCTGATGGGCCTTACCTTTCACATTAAAAAAATGGAATATATAGATTGAATATAGTACAAATATATCATTGAATATATGAATATATATGAATATGATTGAAATATGATCTTACTAAATGAATACATTGATAAATGATATGATTGTGAGTTTATGTTTCCTCCTGGCCAACTCAGCTTTCTTATTCCTGCTTTATTCCATATCATATTTTATTTTTCTTCCACTAAATTGCACTTAGCTAGTATGCAGTGAACCGAATTTGCCTTCGATGACATATATCTCCCATAACTCGTACATTTTAATATCCTAGTCACGTTTCCATTTTCTCATCTGTTAAAATATTGACAAACAATTTTAAGACAGCACGTTGACCCTGATTGTGGACGGAATCTTCTGGGGATTCTGTTAAGCTGCAGATTCTGATTCAGTAGGTCTGGAAAGGAGCCAGAGAGTTGGCGTTTCTAATGAGCTCCCAGGTGACGATACTGTTGGTCCATGAACTATATACTTGGAGGAGCAAGGTAAAAGAGCAGGGGTCAACAAATTTCTTCTGTAAAGGGCCAGATAGTAATTGTTTTTGCTGCTGTGTTCCATATAGTCTCTTGCGATGACTCGGCTTTGCAGTTGTAGTATACAGTTAGCCACAGGCAGCATAGAGACAAATGGATATGACTGGGTTCCAATAACACTTTATGAACACTGAAATTCAAATTTCTACATTTTTCACATATGATATATTATTCATCTTTTTAAATTTTTTTACAACCATCTGAAAAATGTAAATGCCATTCTTAGTTCATGGGCCATATACAAAGACAGTCTATAGTTCGATGATCACCCCGTGAGAATATAAAATGCCAGCGGATAACGTTGCCAGAAGCCAGACGTGTGTGGTGGGATAGGCTGTGTAGACAAGATCGCTAAGACTCGAAGACACAAGGTTTTTCTAAGAGAGAAAGGAGAAGTAGTGAAAGACAGAGAAATAGGCAGGCGACAGCATTAGTGTTCTCTAAAGTGAGAACACGGGAGCGTGGCTGGAGAACAAGTCCTTCTGGACTGAGAAGGCGCAAAAGAAACTGGGATTCCTTACATGCTCATTTAAATGGTGGCAGATTTTCCTGAGGAGTGGCATCAAGGGAACATGCAGAATGAGAAGCGGAGGATGTTATTAAGTTCCACATTTTGGAATTTTAAGAGAAACCTGGTCTGCCGAGAGGGAGAAAGGGGATAGAAATGATTGAGGAAACCAGGAAAAACTACATTGGAAAGGTCAGAACTCTCCGCAAGGGACAGCAGGTTGTTCTCAGATGAAAGGGCTGTGGAGGCATTTATATAAATAATCAAGGTTTGCAAATTCATTGAGGCAAAGGGAAATGAAGATCACAAAGCCAGGCAGGGCAGGCCAGTGAAGCCATTTTGTCCATTATTACAAAGCACAGAGCCGACTACAAAGGGAAGCTAAGAACTGCCGAATGAAGAGAAAAAAGATGGCCTCTCCAAACGCCTCAGCGGCTGACTGACATTGCCGATAAGCTGGAGACTAGGCATACACACTGAGAGGTGAAATGAGCGTGTGTCTATGATTTCTCTGGAAGCGGCAGTAGAGTGAGGCGACGGAACATGACCAAACACCAGAGCTGGGAACTAAGAAAGATGGAATGTTAAGTACAAAATCAACTCAGTCCCAATACTTTGCAAAAGGCTCTTCCTCTAATTCCCTCTCCATTTCTCGGCTCATCCCTCCCAAAAGGATTTTGTCCAGTTGTTTTGGAGTTGTGTTTCATTGGAATGCTGGAAGTGAATTAAGATTTGCTGGGGGTGGGGGCCTGGCTGGCTCAGTCAGTTAAGCGTCCAACTTTGGCTCAGGTCATGATCTCAGAGTTTGTGACTTCGAGCCCCACATCAGGCTCCATGCTGACAGTGCTGAGCTCATTTGGGATTCTCTCTTACCCTCTCTCTCTGCCCGACCCCTGCTCTCTTTCTCTCTCTTTCTCTCTCTCTTTCTCAAATAAATAAATACACTTAAAAATGATTTGCTAGGAAATTATCATATACAAGGGACTTCAGGATTTTTTTTTAATTCTCATGACAATCTAATAAATGGGGAAACTACCATTTATTTACTTAGATTTCCTCCAAGAAGTCCCACAGGGACCAAAAAAAAAAAAAAAAAAAAAAGGAAGGCAGAGGGAGAGTTTTCACTATTCCAGAATGGAGGGAAAACCAAAATTTTCATCAGAAAATTATAGGTGACTTTCAAATACTGACTAACCATGACAGGAAAGGCAACTTATTAATGGAAGTTAGGAAGAACAGCAAAGGTACACACAGGAAATTTTAATTTTTCTTAACAAAAGACCTGGGACCAGGTTTCCCATCAAATAAGGAGAGATGTTGTCTTTAATTCTTATATAAAGTATCATTTATTGAACATCTACTCAATGCCAGGCAATATATTGAAAATTATACAAATTCTTCCATTTAATTTTCACATTTTAGTAAAAGTGGTTGTTATTATGCAAACTTAACATATGAGTCCAAGAGAGCTTAAGTGAGTTGTTCAAGGTTCCCTGAAACCTTTGGACTTGCCGAAGAAAAACTGCTATTGGGGAGCGTCTGGCTTCGGCTCAGGTCATGCTCTCACGGTTCGTTGGTTTGAGCCCCACATCGGGCTCTGTGCTGACAGCTCAGAACCTGGAGCCTTCTTGGGATTCTGCGTCTCCCTCTCTCTCTGCCCCTCCCCGGCTCATGCTCTGTCTCTCTCTATATCTCAAAAATAAACATTTAAAAGAAGAAAAACTGCTACTGTGTAATTCTGAAAATATTAAACACACAGCACATACCAGAAGCTAAACAGAAACACATCGTTGTTTTCTTGAGATTACTGTCAATAGTATTACTGCTATTTACTTGATGCCTCTAAGCCTTTTTTTACCTCAACCATAACATGAAAGTCGATATAATATAAGTATGTCAAAGGGATTACATGAAACAAACCTCTCAAAGTTTCTAGCATATAGAAGTCACTTAGTAAATGTCACACCTCCATAAATTTTCTCTTGACGGAGGCTCTTTATTTTTAAATACAGCCAAACAAGACAGTAGATGTTCATACTTCTAACTTTTTAGCAGTATGCCCTTGGGTAATGAAGTTGACAGTTTATCTTCAGAAAACAATGTTTGACTAAAAACTGACTAGTTTAAGTGTCTGGAATCAGGAGGTTGAGTTTAAGGCTGAAATATTCAGAACATACTTCAAAGTTTCTGAGTCGGTTTTCTGCCCCATCTACTATTTCCTATAGTTTGTATCACTAAGGACTTAGATACTTCTTAAGTATCTGTGTATATAACAAAAAAGTATTAGTTATAATCCTATTAAAATAGTATAATTCATTCATTTGTGCCCCAGTTCAACAATTGTCTTTTATTTATTTAAAACATTCTTTTAACATTTATTTATTTTTGAGACAGAGAGAGACAGAGCATGAGTCGGGGAGGGTCAGAGAGAGAGGGAGACACAGAATCGGAAGCAGGCTCCAGGCTCCCAGCTGTCAGCACAGAGCCCGATGCAGGCTAGAACTCATGAACCATGAGATCATGACCTGAGCTGGAGTCGGACACTTAACCGACTGAGCTGCCCAGGCGTCCCCAACAGTTGTCTTTTAATAGTTGAGGCAATGTTTACTGATAGTATAAAAGTGCTTGATAAATGTGTTCACTAAATGTTGGACGAAAGAATGAATTAATGACTCATTTCCATTATTATTTATTATTTTGATATCTTTAGATTTCTGCAAAGAAAGCTTTCCTTAAATTGGATATATACTTATCTCTGTAAATTCATTTTCACAAAACACATCGTGTTCCCCTGAATATAAAAATACAAATGAATTAGTCCTTATTATACTTTATTTTTTTCAAGGATATTTAAAAATTGATTTTGGTACTTGATGTGCTAACATTTAAGTACACCACACCTTCCTTACATTGTTTGCTCCTTGGTGCTTTTCTTCAATTAATATTCATTTTGATGAGCTTTGGCACTCCTCTTGCGTTTAAGGGGTAAGCCAGATTTTCAGTTGACAAACAGATCTTGATGTTATTGGCTGACAGTAACCTCTGATTCTAAAAAGAGAAAAGATGACCAAGTGACTCCAGTATCCTAAAGAAAACTGGTATTTCAGTGTCTTCTCGAAATTGTTAAATAAAAGCCGGGCTAGAAAGGACATTTTCAGAGAGGGATCCTATAGGGAAAAATGTTTACCTGAGAACCTGTCATTGAAAAAATAGCTCAGGGGAAGAAAGCAGCAGTACGGTCAAGGAGGAAAAACAAATGAAGAAAGGGTAAGCTTAGCTTGGGTCGCGATAAGGTATAGAAGTGGCCTGGGAGCTCAACACTGAAGACCGATGAATTTAGAATGTAGATAGGGCAGCAAGAAGTCACTTCAAGAATGTATGTTGAGGGGGGAGGGGCTTCACAAATAGCTTGGAAATCAATTAGCATTGAATGAGTCGGGGTTGATGGGGCCTGTGACCTTATTGGGTTATATTTAGTAAAGCAATAAGTTGGAATAGATAAGGCAGAGAGCAACATGGAGAAGATATTAAGAGGAAGATGCTGAATCAAGAGTGTTGATCATGTTGCAGCTGTTCTTCCAAAGAGAAACTCCAGTAAGTGCTCAGATATACTGGTGGACCTCTCACCAGTGAGCGTCTCCGTCTCAGTTCAGACGCTTTGGTGTTGTGCTCTCCAATGATTCCACCTGTAACAAGCAGGCCTACCACCAGGGGGCTACAGAATCATGTCATGCTAGGGGACTTTTCCAGTGTTGGGACTCTGCTGTGGTGAAAGTTTTTCCAAGTCACAACTCCAAAACTCTGATCGTCCACTTAGTGTCTCATCTCCTATCTAGATAACTTTATCGAAAAAGTCGAATGAAGCTTATCACCTCTCAATATTCATAAGCTCAGGGAATGGATCTGTATGTTAGATTCCCAAGGGAGGCGCCAAAGCAAAAGAAAGAGAAGGAATAAACAAGATTTGTCTCAAGTTTCCATACGGCCTACTTAATAATCCATGACTTGCTCCCAGATCAATGTCTTTTTTATTTCTAATGTTTATTTATTTTTGAGAGAGGGGGAGGGGCAGAGAGATATGGAGACACGGAATCCCAAGTAGGCTCCAGGCTCTGAGCTGTCAGCACAGAGCCCGATGCAGGGCTCGAACTCATGAACCGCGAGATCATGACCTGAGCGGAAGTTGGACACTTAACGGGCTGAGCCACCCAGGCGCCCCCAGGTCAATGTCTTTAGTGTTATTGCTATCCAACATTGAACTCTGTCCTTTAAATATAATTTGTTTGTTTCTCTCCCTCAACTGACTGGTTGACATTCCCTCTGGCAGAGTTATAGCTGTGAGAAGCGATAGGTGGTTACTGAATTAGAGGAAGGGGAAAGGATAGTGAGGCTGTCTAAAGCCTTCAGGGGAAGGCCAGTTGGCAGAATGCAGCTCCAGTAGCTTTTCCTTCATTATACTTTATGATATCATGCCCCGGAGAACATAAAGTTCTAAGTTTATTTTTTGGGAAAATTACATAAAGCCAAGATCATTATGTTTGACTCTTCGTACTAATAGGTAGTGCATTAAGTTTGCATTAGAAAGAAAAATGATGTAACCTAGTTTTTAAAAAGCAAAACACTACCATTAACGTATCAAAATACCCGTGGCCCAGGAAAAGGATGCTGATTCATTGCTCTAAAGTATTCAGAGGTTTTCACACAATTGGCTGTAAACATTTGAGTAATAGAAGAGTCTAGAACTAGTAGCTGATGGTGATACACTGAATTTCATCGTTTTTTCTTCCCTTCGCGTCTTTGGAGGTTATAATAAAGAATGAATATTAGATTAATTAGCCAAAATAATTATGGAGGACTATTATGGGATGAGCACTATGCCAGGAATTTCGGGAGTTGGCATAGTGCTGATCCCATAATTCTGGGAGTTGTATTGGCCATGATCTCTGACCTCTCGGCTTGCTCATGATCTTATTGGTGAGATGAGATTAACATGAAACCAAAACAAAAGCAGAATATTACAAAAAGCTAAATAGTATGCCCTACGCAATAAGGATTATACCGTACAAAGAGAGGAGAAATCAATGAAGCCTGCATTTCGGAGGGAGAGCCATTAGGAAGTGAGTTTATAAATTGGGATGAATTGTATACATAGCTGTCAGCCTTATCTGTTCCATCTCATTAACCAGTCTGTTTGTTTTTACACCCTATCCAGACATTCACATGGGTCCCTCTGACCTGGTAACTACTCCATAGATATTTGCATGTTGATCTTTTCATTTTCTTTTTTTTTTTTACATTTTAAAAAAATTGAAGGGGCCACTGAGTGGCTCAACCTGTTGAGCGTCGAATTAAGCCCAAGTCATGATCTCACGGTTTGTGAGTTTGAGCCCCACATTGGACTCAGTGCTGTCAGCACAGAGCTCCCTTCGGATCCTCTGTCCCCCTCTATCTGCCCCTCCCTCACTTGCACTCTTTCAAAAATAAATTTTAAAAAAATACTTAAATAAGGAAATTGAAGTATAATTAACATACAGTGTTACATTCCTTTCGAGTATACAACATAATGATTCAGCAATTCTGTACATTACTCGGTGCTCATCACAAGTGTAGTCACCATTAATTTTTTGAGAAGGATATAGTAAAAGAAAGCAAAAACAAGACATTTTGTTTTTCTGTCAAATTTAGAGTTATCTTGTGAAAAGGCTGCAATGACCATGGATAGAGGACCTATTCATTAGGTCATAGTGCCGATCTGAAAGTAAAGTTTATAGATCTGCTTTTTTAAAATTCTTTTTAAATGCTTATTATTTATTTTTGAGAGAGAGGGGGTGGGGAGTGCAGGAGGGGCAGAGAGAGGGAGACACAGAATCCAAAGCAGCCTCCAGGCTCCCAGCCGTCAGCACAGAGCCCGACGTGGGGTTCAAACTCACAAACTGTGAGATCATGACCTGAGCCAAAGTCGGACGCTCAACCGACAGAGCCACCCTACATCCACTTCTTTAAGAGCGCTTACCCTCGTAACAGCGAAGAATGAAGGTAAATATTTAAATACCTGTTGGATTCTGAAAACAATATTAGTTCACTGATTTTAAAAGGTCAGTAGTTCAGTTTTCAGCAGAAATGTTTCTCTAGTGCTTGATATATCTAAAAATTTATATAAACAGTTCAGTGGTAATTTTTAGAGCAGTTTTTAAATAGAATCTGGGGATTTTTTTGTGTTTATGTCTTTAAAAATTTTTTTTAATGTTTATTTATTTTTGAGAGAGACAGAGACAGAGCATGAGCTGGGGAGGGGCAGAGAGAGAGGGAGACACAGAATCCGAAGCAGGCTCCAGGCTCTGAGCTGTCAGCACAGACCCTGACGCGGGGCTCCAACTTGCGAACCTTGAGATCATGACTTGAGCCGTAATTGGACGCTTAACTGAGTGAGCCACCCAGGCGCCCCTGGTGTCTATGTCTTTACATTAAGGAATTTTTATTTGCTAGACATGCTCCTCTCAAATTTCAGTCTTCCATGAAAGCAAAAGGCATTGAATGATATCGTTGCAATTAATGTTAAGCAAGTACATAATTTTAATGGGGCATGACTAGACATAATTAGAATGACAGCCATTAATAAGGTAGAAACCTTGACTAAATTTCTTGTGGATGACTTGCCTCTACTACAACACTGCATTTTGATAACTCTGCATACTGAAAGTGATCTTATAATTTAGGATTAAGGCCATCGTAATCATAAATACATATAAAGCAATTACTCTGAGAAACAAGTCCTTTTCACAACTGTGGAATAATGCACACGTATTTTTCTGAATGATGAACTAAATGGACCACAACTTCATAAATGGACGGTCTTTTACAGGAAATGGAAACTATTAAAACCCATAATTAGTAACCAGTTTGTCACATGTTATTTTCCCTCTATTTATATCTCTCAGTAGTCTGCACATTCAAGAGAGCATCTATACTCTAACTCCTTAACCAACACTTTGTACATAGGTAGGTCTTCATTGGAAAAGCAGAAACAAGGGCTGATGCATACTTTCCCTTTCAATTTGCCCTTATTCTAGAATTTTAAGGAGGAAAATATGGTCTTTTATCCACCTTGATAAATCTATATATGCACTTTAATTTTTGGAGTGCACTGTTTTTCCTCCCCTTAAACTGAATACTGTTCATTTGAATTGTTTCCTTCCTCCTCATTTTTTAAAACCTTTAGCCTAGAAGGGTCTAGAATGGCACCTGTAGTTTTCATTTCACTGAGAAAGTTCTGCTTTTTGATTCCATTCTCTTTCGAGTGTCCAGGAAAAGTTCTAAACCCCAACTTTGGTAATGGGACTTCTTCATCTAGGGGATGGGGACAGGCAAGAAAGAAATGAAACAGTTTATAGCAATTATATTGATAAAACTTAAAAAATTTGGAAGAGCCAAGCATTTGAAGGAACATGGGTCACCTAGATGTTTTATGCCTTACTGGCGAAGTATGTATTTGTATAACTGCTTGGGAAAAAAGTCGGCACTGTCTTCTAAAATTGAATATACACAATCCGTATAGGAGGTTGTTTTAATTTTTAATTGCTTAATTAATTAATTATATCAATGCCTCCACGTTTGGTGACATGATGATGACTCACATGCCAAGGGTTCTAATTATTTTTGTTCTTTGCACTTGAGGCCAGACTATTCTTAGAATTCCAAGATGGCCGAGCATCCCAGTGGGCATCCCTGTTAAGGCGGCGTACCAGGCTAGGGCAAAACTGGAAGGGCTGGAGAGAAAGACTTGTTTCGATGAGAACGTTATACACTTAAAGGAATGCATGGTTCATAGCATTTCAACAATGACTTCATGAAGCAAAACAAGAATAAAGATGTAATAGTGATTATTTGACAGTGGTTGCTTGATGTGCAGATTTTTAGTCATAACCAATAAAAATTGGGAGGCACATCAAATGGATGGTTTTCCGTTTTGCACGTTTGGGAGAATGTGAGTTTCTTCCGGGCTCACAGGAAAGATGTGTCTTTGTCCCATAATTCAAAGACAATGATCTACAAGTTCTTGTCAGGAGCATTTAAGTAATTTTAATTTTTTTGATACTTATTTTTGAGAGAGGGAGAGAGAAAGCGCACACGAGTGGGGGAGAGGCAGAGAGAGAGGGGGAGACAACAGAAAGCCCAATGTGGGACTCAAACCCACAAACTGTGAAATCATGCCCTGAGCTGAAACCAAGAGTCTGATGCTTCACCGACTGAGCCACCCAGGTGTCCCTAAGCAATTTTAAAGTCATATTCAACATTCTAGCCAGCATAAATAATTAAGCACAAAGCAACTTGGCTTTTGTAAGGGGAATTTATAAGACAAGTAGAAAAACATGTAAAAGTATGAATTTTAAAAAAGTTCCACAAATTCGTAACCAAGTTCCTCACAAATGGTAATTTGAAAGAGACTCGCCTTTGGCGAGGCGGGAGGTGTTTGGTGGTAACAATGGCTGTTACTGATTGGACACCTACTGATGTCTGGTACTAGACTGGGCTCTGCAAGTTAGTTCTTCGAAAGCTCCCAGCAGTCAACTATCAATAAACAAGTCATTATGGATCCCATTGACACATAAGGAAACACAGGCCAAGAGGGCTTAAGTGAGTTTCTAAGGTTCCACAGCTCGTGAGCGACAGAGCTGGGACTCTGACCCAGATCTGCTTGATTCTCAACTCACATTTCCTTCCCCTCAAGCTGACGCATGTATGTCGTAGCCGTACTGAGTGAACGAAGCACGGATCCTGACATGTTTCAGGTCTCGTATCCAGCCCTCTTCCAAGCTGGTTCTTCTGCACGGAGCACGGGCTCCCAGCCCTAGCTCTACCGTCCGCGAGCACTGGCAAGTGACCCATTGGGCTTCTCCCTGACCAACTGGGCATCGAGCAGTGCAAGAGCAAATCCCTCCATAAAGCTGGGAGAGTCATCCCGTGGGCTGCTCCTGCATGTGGGTGGGTACATACCTACTGGGTCCTGGGACCCGGCCTGAGACAAGTGAGGGGGCGGAGAGACAAGTCAAGCGGCTCAGTACCTGGCACTACTAAATAAAGGTGACTGTGTCCACATTCCAGTTAACAGGAACTCAAAAATGTTATTGCCATTACATTATCATCACCGTTATTATTAACTGTGTAGCTCTTAGCAATTCACATGAACCCCTCTTGGACTCAGTTTCCTAGTCTGTCAGATAAGGTAGACGATGCTGGAAGGATCCGAGATTGCCATGGTGATGATACGACAAGAGAACTTCATTTTGCTCCCCTGGCAAATTGCTCTTTAAGTGTTTGTCGGACAGGAGAGATAAGTTAAGGTTTCCCTTCAATGTCATAAAAGTGAGATTGAGATGATAAGAATCTTGTAGAAGTTGCCCCCGGCTCCAAGCTGATGCGTTTGCCTAGAAACTTATATTCTGCTTTAATCAAACTAAACAAAGATAACTTGGGATTCCCTGTTTCGGAAGGGCTGTTTTCAATGTGGCATTATTCTCACCCTCCACTACGGGAGAGGCTTCGAGCTTTGGAAAATTCAAAACAAGACTGAGGTGCCCAGGGTCTGTGACTGAAGTCATTTCTAATTATTTCTGTCCTGACGCCATGTTCCAGCTCTTTCCTTTAAAAAAAAAAAGAAAGAAAAAGTATTAAGTACCGAAAAGCCCAGATTTAAATACATTTAATATCTCATTTCCAAAAAAAAATTTTTTTCATTTAAAATTATAAAATTTTTAAATAAATGAAACTTTAAAATAAAATTTAAAAATTTTATTTCTCCACTTTTCTACCAGCTTCCTGACACACTTGCCTTCCCAGCCTCTTCATTCCCAGTACATGACAGTCTAAACTGGTGCTGAGAGAATTCCTTTTCAATTATTTCTTATCATTTAGATCTGTATTCAAGATCCACTCCAGCCCCTTCTCTCCTTCATAATGCATTTGAATACTCAAGTCCCCCCAAGCTCTCCCTCTACCGCAGTTTGGCAGTGACCGCTTTCCCATTTTTTGTATTCATGAATGTTACCTTACAAGCCAAGTTGCAAACTCTTTGAAAACAAAGACTCTGTCTTCTCATACATCTGAGTACTTACAGAAGCACTGAGCCCAGGGTCTTGCATAAAGCAGAAGTTCAATAAATAAATTGATGGCTAAATCTTGTAAGTTATCTATGACGTCGGTCATTAATTCTTGTAACCAGAACTGAAAGAAAGTTCTAGAAAATGGAATCCCATCATTTCAGAACCATACAAAATGTGGCTCTGTGTTACGTGGTAAATAAATATACACTGAAACTTATTTAAAATCCAGAAAAAAGGGACACCTAGGGCTGGCTTAGTCGGTAGAACATGCAACTCTCGATCTCGGGGTCACGGGCTCAAGACCCACACTGGGCGTGGAGCCTGCTTAAAAAATAATAAATAAAATGCAGTAAAGATTAGTTTGCGAGATATAAATTCATGATGTTATTTAACTGAAAATAGTTATTTTGAAGGAAGACCTTACACTTTTTTGTGTGTGCTGACATTTTAGATGATAAACTCACCTTCCTAAGAAATGTCTTTAGGGCCCTCTACCAGAAAGGACACTGGCCTCATAGGTCATAGCTATGTTCCGATAATTAGGCCAACGTTATAAAAGAATGCACACACCTCGCAGCTCATTATATTACTATTTTCAGAAAACTGAGATGAAATATATCAGTGAAAAATACATATCAAACTACATAAATCTTTGTTGCCTGAAATACAAAACCCTGTTTAAGAAAAATGACATGCTTTTCCTGACAGGTAGCGCAGATACATTATTAGACCTTTTTATACAGTATATATTTTTAAATTATTGTTGTTCCAACTGTCCTCTCTATTGAGACTATGGAGCCAAAGATGAAAGAAATTTGAACATCGAGTCTGTGAGTGATACGGAACGGAAGTAGAAGGGGGCCACGTGCCTTAGGCAAACTTCCTTGTCTTGAGGTTCCAGATAGTGGCCTCTTTTTGAAATGAAAATAAATACCTTCATCTTGAGAAATATGGCAAGACAGTGTTCATATGACCCGCAACCCTTGTGAATGAACGTTTTATAATAATACAGGATTTTATTATTTTCCCCTTATTATTTCAACACAGAACACATGCCTTTTGAACATTCCCCTAGGCCTCCCTAGCCTTACCCGCACATATTACGCTGATAACAAGATGTGGGAAGACAGTCTTATAAATAGATCCTTAAAACTTAATTTCTTAATCTAGTCGAGGGGCTTGTCTTAGGGGTCCATGTGGGTTGGTGAGAATCTGTCAACATAATATCTGTTCTCAGCATTTTTCCTAAGGGCGCCATGCTGTTTTGTTTTCCCATGTAATTATTTTTACTTGTCTTTTTCTGCTTATGTACTTTCATTTCTCTGAGAACTTTGAAGATGGACAAGTGTGACTGTTTAGATTCTCTCGTGATACAAAACAGTGTTTGTGGTAAAGACTGTGAATTATCCTTGATAAACATCTGCTTACAGTTAAATGAAGGGTTGTTTAGTACAGAAAGTGGTATTCAGCGAAAACTGCGATTGATCTAAGAAATACTTCTTGTTGCGTTGACCCTCTTGCTGGCTTGGTGTATCTATCTTGCCTATTTGTCCTTTGTTACTGTCAAGACAGCCAATTTCTCTCTGGAGCAGATGGTGTAACTGCCATTGTTCTAGTGCTTAAAATTCATTCTGCCGCAGGAAATTTTTATCATGAAACCTCTAATTTAGCAATATTAACAAATTGAAATCACGGACTGTTTCCTCCAGAATGTTTGGCCTTTGTTAGGTATCTGAACAAAAAATATATATTTATATCATGAAAACTGTATCAGAAAGTATCTTTGATTATTTCTTAATAATCGATGTGAGTATTGATTATTGATGGCGGGTAAATTCTATGAAATGTTAGTCCTTAGTTGTATGAGTCGATCATGGATTTCATTCGTTTCCTTTACCAATATCTCCATAATTTATGGCAACGGAAATTTAAAATTATAATATGTGTCTCGATACTTTTTGAATAGAGTGTTTAAATTTAAATCTATTTTTAAACTTCAAATTTGCACCTTTTTGTCCATAGCTCCTAATATCACCCCACCTCACCTATCCCACGTAGAAAGCCATCAGATTTCGTATTTTATCTTCAGGAAAGAATCAGGGAAAATGCCATTTTTCCCCCCTCCGCCACATTTTCAACATTAGAATGTTTAAAACAAGCCCACCAAAAGTCTTGCAATCAATTTGAGCCTTACAGCTTAAAAACTAAGGCAACGAGCGAATCTTTTATGGAAATATTCGTAATAACTTTTTTTTAATAATCATAATAACTTTTAAACAAATAGCACATACAGGTAAATCTTCAGTAAGTAGAATTCCACAGCCTGCCAAAATTGTTTCCATGCTTACTACTTTAGAAATAATTCCACTCAGTGTAATTGTGTAAATTGCTAACAGCACCCCGTAGTTGGACATTTGTACAATCACCAGGGAAATGACTCTAATTAATTGATCCCATGTTGATCAAGTCAACTATGGTTAAGGCGACCATCCAGTCCAGTGTGCCCAGGAAGGTCACAGTTTATACTTAGTGAATAAATGTCAGTAATACTTTCTTTGAGTCTCAGAGGTGTCCCAATTTGGATATTAAGTTAGATTCTAATTATTAACTCTCATGCACCCATATAAACCTAAGAAGTTACATGCCGACATATGTAAAAGAACTATAAGCAAATGTCCCTTCACCAAGAGGAGCATGCAAACTTATTAATGACACAGGAAACACATGTGAAATCACTGCAAAAAAAAAATCCACAAATCTTTGAATTGAAATCAAAGTTTGCCACGCAAGCAGGGAACTCTGTGGGACTTCAGGGAAGAGATACATGGGTGCGGACGAGAGTAGTTAAGGCTGATTTAAGCAGCTGTTCTGCTCCAGGGCCTTGCAAGCATGAGGTCATGTGGCCAAAGTTCTCGGGATGGTGACAATTAAACTCACAGCCTCTCAGTCCACAGTGGAAATGACTGAACGAACACAGAGAAGGGTAAGGTAGAAAAAAATAATCAATAAGGACTTAGAAATTCTGGTGTCTCGCCCTGGCTCTGCCGCTGGCCACCTTTATGTCCTTGGGTAAATTACTTCTTCCCTTTGGCTTTGGTTCTTTCATCTGTAAAAAGCGGGAGTAAACGAGATTCACTGAGCAGTTACTTCTTGTGAGACTACTTTGTGCGAGGCACTCCCTTCGGGACTGTGGCAGTGATCTCTGAAGTTCCTTTCCTGCCATAACGTCTGTGGCAATCACTTCCACCGCCAGTGTCTCCGGTGAGATAGGTCTAGTCAGCTCGGGATCGCTCACTTCTTTGTCAAAAAAGAACATTTCTTGCAGGTAAGTGAACCCCACTCGGCACGTATTTGTTACGTTACGTTGACTTGAAACTTTTCCTGGCAAGTGCCCTTTATTTCCTCCTTGGATCGTGGCCATATTTTCATCCCCTGTGATAATGATGCAACCCCAGAATGGCAGGAAACCCTTTGAGGAGAAGCTGGTAGAGCATATTTTTGGAGCATGAAAGCTGCCATTATGCGACAGGCAACCGGAGCTACTACGGACTCAGCTGGGGGGGAGGGACACTGCGCCCTGGTCTCACTTCCCCTATTGGGTTTTCCTACCACAGGGAGTGAGGAAAGTGGCCCTAAACCATCAGAATGGATTCTACGTCACCTTCGCTAGGGCACACGGACGCCCGACTCCATTAACTGGAGAAGTTGGAAATCAATCTAATCTAAAAGGAATCTGAGGAGCAAGAGAAAATTAGTTTCACCAGTCTAATATTTGTTCTGCACTTTAAATTTGCGGCATGCTAAAAAGTCATCATGCTTATCAATAAATAAGTTTGGGCCTTCCTACTATAGGAGATATGAAATACGAGATGGAATATAAATAATACTTAAATCGACACTTAGCTCATTTACCTTTGTCATATCATAAAGCTTTTTCGAGAAGGGAAGCTGAAGTCCTTTCAGGAAAGTATTCTCAGCACCTTTTGTTAATTAAAAAAAAAAAAAGTGAATTCCAAGTGTTAAGAAATTTCTACTAGCTTTCCGCATAGCTTCTTAAAATTTTTAAACTCACAGTGTATTTCTTTTTCCGAATTACACAGCCCTGTGCATTTAAATCTGTACATGTACCAAGGCGACTATATAAAGCATGAAATTAGAGATCGGAACAGCTGAAAAGTAACTGAAAAGAGCTGAAAATAGAGTTGCAAGTAAATCATTGAGAATCTGTCTTCAAATATACGGCACGTGGATTTTAAATCAATCTGTTCTTTTCTGTCAGTCATATCAGACTCTCCTACCCCCTCAATTTATAAAGCACTTAATCCTTGAAACCTTTAGACTGAAAGGAAGGAGATAGAAAGGGGAAAAGTGAAAATCGTATGGAATCAATGGGCGATGTGCCGAAGTAGCCACTTGCCGATATTGCTAAGTGAATGTTTGAAATAAAGGCCAAAATCGATAGTAGATTGTTTCTTTTGAATAGGGGCTCAATTATTTCAGGGTGTAGAAGCAAACACAATTCGGACCTCTAATCATTTTCTGGCGGGGGGGTGTGTGGGGGGTGTGTGCGCGCACGCATGCGTGCTTAATCATTGTTCTGGCAAAGTAAGAGCATGATGCAAATTCTAGACCTTATTCCGAAACTTCTAGGATTGGAGACACCTTACAACCTTACAAGGTATTGCAAGGGGCCAGTCCTAAGACAAGAGAAGGCAAATGAAGATGCTAACTCACAGTGATATCCAAAGGGGGCGGCTAACCAGCTAGAGGAAACACAAAAAACCAAACTTAGAGCAAGGCAAGCTTCTTTTGAAAAAGGCAGTCGAGAGGCTTCATTTTTTGCATTTGAACTAAGCCAGGACTGGCCACAGGAGAGTGTATGTGAGAACAGAGAAAAAGCAGGCAGAATTGAGACTAATAGGGTGATGGCTATTCCCTTTCTTCCAGATGAGATGTGAAAATTTTCTGGGATGGAAAAAATAGTAAGAAGATAGATCTTTACCCCTGGCGTTTCAGGACAATTCACTGGGCTCTATAACAAAGCTACAGATTATTTTGTCTTGTAATATAGAGAGAAATGACTGATGAAACGGAATGTTTCATCAATTTTCCTTAACAAACCTGTCTCTAGAAATTCAGACACAGGGAGCGCCTTCTGAGACGAGCTAATGTGAACCCGCATGTTTCCTGAACTATTTCATGAAAGCAAGTTGAGAGCAGGCAGCAGAGTAACCAGAGAGTTCAACACAGTATAGACATTCATAACATAAGGACAAAGACTGTCAACTTTAACACTTTAAAATAGGGATTTAAAAAACAGCACGGTTCCTATCCAGTTCTGAAATGCAGAGGCATGAGATGTTATATTCTCAGAGCCTTTAGGTTAGTAAACACGTAGTCAGGTAGCTTGTAAACGGAATCCTTGTACGACTTTAAAAGTGATCATTTGTCATACGTTTTTGACCCTCATGTAGTACTGTCTTATTACATTATGTAATATGTCCACTGTTTCTATCATATTCGAAGGGAAGAATGAATATCCTTACTGATTTTTAGTATTTCTGGTTTTGCTTTTACTTGAGCAGCTCCAAAAGTGAATACTTATTTGGTATATTGTCTTTATTGGGAATAGAAAAACACATGGCTTCTCTTGTTACAAAAGTAGTTCCACAAATATTTTGATCAAATTTCTACTAATGTGAGAAAACAAGGTGAAACAAACATCTTAAATGTCGTTTGCTGATGATTAGATTGTAAATGTTATATTCCATTCACACCTTCTCGGAGGAATTTCATTTTCTTTCAAGGAAAACCATCGTCACGGTATGGACACGTTCCTTAGGGGACTCCCAGCCTTTTTCAGAAGGTCATATTCTGCCGTAGGATAAGGAATCCTGCTTTGTTCAAGTAACGTTTTCAATCTAAAATCTAGGAGACAGGTGCTCACTTGTCCTCCTCCATGCTTAGAAAATACAGGGAGGAGGCCATAGTGGCAACTGTCACCATGATTGATTTCGTTGGGATAGAAGATTGACCTGCTGATTGTAATCGATGCACTGAGGACCCTCGCTCAGCAGTGACACTGTTACATTGAAACTCTGCAAGGTAGAACAAAGCGGCGAGGTTTTAAAGTTTAAAGGTTGTGAAATGTTAAGTTACTTCCCTCATGTCGTCGTCGTCGTCTCTTCTAAACAACACAATGTAGAAGCCACGTGTTGTGCACAGATCACTGCCTTGCGATGACCGATGTAAATGCACCCGACGAAAATGGGGATCATGACCGAGATTCTCTATTTAAATTTTGTATTGAACCTTGTCCAAATGCCACTGGTAGAATTATAAGTAGATATGAGCAGGGTCGTATATGACCGGCATCTTCCCGTCCTTGAAGTGTGTTACAGGCTAAGCTCCAGCCAGGGAAAAGATCGTTTTCTAGAACTCCGTGACGCTCAAAACTGAAATGTGAAGTGACCGTGGCAGACCACAATAGTAAAATGGTAGAAACTATAAAGGAACCGTAATTATAGATAAAACATAAATTTATCGCTCATCTCTTCGTTCAACACATATTTATATAACAGCCAATATGTGCTAGTTATTTTCCGTGCATACTCTTAATGAAAATCATCTCAGCAACCTAATGAAGGGGGTAGTATCATCTCCAGTTGACTGTTGATAACACATCCCTGGACTATGGAAAGTAGGCTTGGATGTCATGACTCCTACCTTTCTGCTTAAGTGTATTTTACACCAGCTTTGAATGTAAAGGGGAAACACATATTATTAGGAGTGGTTATTGAGCAGGAATAATCAAGGGAGGATTCCTACGGGACATGGAGCCCTGACTGGAGTGAGGTACATAGATGGGCCATTAGGAAGTGGAACATTAAAGACTTGGTCAAGCGCGTCTTATCATTTGCTGGGCCGCAGGTAGACTTTCATCCACATTTGGATCTTCTGACTCTCCAAACACTCTAATCTCATTCTGCACAGAAGGTGAGCATTACAGCGTTTCCAGGCTATGCCAGGTCACAAATGAAGCTGGAGAGCAAATGCGTAACAGCTGCAATTTGGGTAACAAATTATACGCGCTTTAAAAATTATTGAAACTCAGTTGGAATTTGATATTCACTGCAATCACACAAACAGCTATGGGAGACTTAATGGGATACCGGTCTCCATGCTAAATGCACTGGAGTCAAAAGCATAGCCTCGGCATTTAAGCACTTTACAGTCTGGGGACAGCGATCTCCTGACCCCTTTTCAAAAGTACGACTCTTCTTGGGGCGCCTGGGTGGCTCAGTCGGTTAAGCGTCTGACTTCGGCTCAGGTCAGGATCTCACGGCTCGTGATTTTGAGCCCTGTGTCTGTGCTGACAGCTCAGAGCCTGGAGCCTGCTTCCTATCTGTGTCCCTGTCTCTCTCTCTCTCACTGCCCTTCCTCTGCTCACACGCTGTCTCCCTCTCCTTCAAAAATAAATAAACATTAAAAAAATGTTTTTAAAGTACAACTCTTCTACCTTGTGCATTTGAGTTAGTTACATCATCTTTGGTTTTGATTTGATTTCTTCTTTCCTCTCGATTCTTAAACTAAAAGGATTAAGTGTTTGTTGGTAGTAGATTTTCTACTTGAGCAGATACTGCCTGACTACATTGGCGTATAACATTTACAAATGGACTAAGATATTTTCTCTCAACATAAAACTATTTTCTGTTTTTGCTGAGTCCTTATATTTAAGAACATGAAATCAGGGCCCCCGTACTCTGTTGAACGGCCCCTTTGATGTGAAGATCTTGGTTAGTATATTCTCATTTAAAGGTGAAGAGCCAATTCTGTGGAATGCTAAGAGTGATTTTCTGACTAGCTCCTATACTGAAGGAGTTTTTCCCTAATTGATTAGCTTTGGAAATTAAAAAAACAAAACCATTTTCATTCCAGACTTGGCTGAGATGCAAGTGGTCATCCATATAAGATCAACAGGGGAAACGTTAATTTTCTTTCCATAATTACTTTCAACATTTTGCATTTTTTCCCTCAGTAAAGTTCAAATTGCTCTCAAGATCAGGGAAATAGGACTATATTTCCCAGGAGATGATAACAAAAAAAGGTCATCGAGAAAGGATATTATGCCATTGCATCAGGATGCGGTCCTCATTCAGGCGATGATAAAATAACCTGCATTAATTTCTATACGTCTTGCATTTTCACAGTTGAGTTCTCATTACTGTACCTTACATGAAAAAAAGATGCATTTAAAGCAAAGAAGAGGAAGTTGCTATATTTAAAAAAAATTTTTTTAATGTTTATTTGTTTTTGAGAGAGAGAGAGAGAGAGAGCGCGCACGTGCGACCACAAGCAGGGGAGGGGCAGAGAGAGAGAGGGACACGGAATCCGAAGCAGGCTCCAGGCTCTGAGCTGTCCGCACAGAGCCTGGTGTGGGGCTCAAACTCACAAAATGTGAGCTCATGACCTGAGCCAAAGTTCAACACTTAACCGACTGAGCCACCCAGGCACCCCGGGGGGTTGCTATATTATAACTGAGGGTTTTTAAAATTAATACTGGGTGTTATCTACATCAAAACTTTTTAACAACCTGAGCCAATGTCTTATTTTGAAATTCTTGTGGGAATATAAAAGTTAGTATTTTATGCACAACGACGGTAGATGCCATTCAGAATACTGGATGGGACATATATTTTATGTATCTTTTTGCTTATATTCTATATATTTACTTAGGTTATTAATTGTTGTTACTTGGTTTTTGTGTTGTGTGTAGGATTACAGTACCAGAATGATAACACTTGTCGAGCTGCCGAGTTTCTTTACAAAAGCGTATGATATTGTCATGTAGGGTATTGGGCCATACTAGTCTTATGCATTAAAAAAAAAAATTCCAACCACCTTAACAAATATGGCAGACGTAGTGGCTCATATGCCCAGTCTTTGAGGTGGTGGCAGTTTCTCATTGGCTGCAAGCTGTGGTTAATGCGTTGTTGCTGGGGGCAGGGTGGGATCTTCCTTCTTTTTCGTAAAGCAGGAGATGAAATTCCTATGTGAAAATGTACTCTTTCATCAAAATACTGCTTACATTCCTTCCTTCTGCTCAATAGGCAAGCTGCAGCGAGTGGTACATGCATGAGACTTCCCTTCAGGGCTTTCTGACTCCTTTTTAAATGAGGTTCCCTGTGTTTATTTCCACGGTACGGAGTTGTACTGGTACTTACAAAGTGTCAGAACCCTCTCCCTTCCCCATTTCTACATTTCTTACTTCAGCTTTTGCCCGTGTGCTGTCCTCCTTCCCTTAGGCTGCCTCACGTTTCAAGAAATGTGACTATTCTCTCTAGACACCTGTCCTTACAAGATGATCATCCAAGGGCATTGTGAATGCTTCCCCTTAATTTCCACCTTGGGAAAACCGTGAAGGACTGTAACTGACTTATTTGGATCAAATTATGGTCCTAGGATCATTACCGTGACCAAGAGGCTAAGGTGCTATTGAGACGCAGACTGATAAAGGACGCCCCTTCTGGTTGGGGGAGGGAGCTTCAACAGAACCTTATAGGGTGGGGAAAGAATAGTTCCCAAGGGGGTTCCTGGCTGACTCAGTAGACAGAGCATGTGACTCTTGATCTTGGGCTTTTGAATCTGAGCCTCATATTAGGCATGGAGCTTACATTAAAAAAATAAATAAAAATAAAAACAGGGAGCCTGGGTGGCTTGGTCAGTTGAGCATCCAACTTCAGTTCAGGTCGTGATATTGCAGTTTGTGGTTTGAGCCCCGCATCGGGCTCTGTGCCGACAGCTCAGAGCCTGGCGCCTGCTTTGGATTCTGTGTCTCCCTGTCTCTCTGCCCTTCCCCCACTCATGCTGTGTCTCCCTGGCTCTAAAAATTGAATAAATGTTAAAAAAATTTTAAAGACATAAAAATAAAAGAGAGGCGTTCTCCAAAAGAAAGAAGACACTGGTAACAAAAATGGTGGGCAAAACTACTGGAAAGACAAGACAACTGATATCTCCTATATTATCCAATAACAAAATCATACGTATACCTATATGTGTATATATGTATATCTACGTACATATGTATATCTCCTTTTAAGATTATCAGCTGATTTTTATAGTCACATTCATGTAGACCCTGTATGCTTTCAGTTTATGTTTTTCTGTTGTTGTTTTTTAATCGAGGTATAATTGCAAATTAGTTTTTCTAGAAAGACTTCTTGGATTGCTCATGAATCTTCAGTTTACTACCAACACACACACTTGCTTTTTTGTCAACAATTTTCGCCCACAACAATGATTTGAAAATTGACTCCCAACTTTTGCATATTGGTGTTATTGATGAGTAAATCAAGAAAAAATTCAATAATGAGATTTGCAAAACAGAACCCATTTTCTAAGAAAATAATTAGAAACTAGAAGACATGGGTTCCCAGGGTAGCTCAGTTGGTTAGGCCTCTGACTCTTGATTTCAGCTCAGGTCATGATCTCATTGTTTGTGGGTTTGAGCCCTGTGTTGGGCTCTGTGCTGACAGTGCTCAGCTTGCTTGGGATTCTCTCTCTCTCTCTCTCTCTCTCTGTCGCTCCCCTGCTTTTCCTCCCTCTTTCTCTCCGAAAAATAAATAAATAAGCATTAAAAAAACTAGAAGACATGATTTTTTTTAAAAAAGGAGAAACAAAGTCATGATTAATGAAGTAGATGGGATGTTTGCGATAACATTACTTTTGCTTCCTTTCTGATTCAGTTTTGTTCTATGTGAGGTTTCTGGATAAATGAGTTTTTGCGGTTTACAGAGCATCTAAAAAAAGTACCTCTTTCAGTGTTCACAAGAGCCCTAGAAGCTAGGTTACTGATTTATGTCTTAAAAATGGATGGAGAAATATTGATTACTTTGTAGTCTCTATTTTCTCTTTAATGTATGAGCTAGTGTTTTTATGCAGACTTCTCATTGCCATAATGCTTTATCGACCTTCATATACTATTCATTACCATCTCGACTTAAAAAAATTTTTTTTTAACATTTATTCATTTCTTAGGGACAGAGTGTGAGTGGGGGAGGGGCAGAGAGAAAGGGAGACACAGAATCCGAAGCAGGCTCCAGGCTCTGAGCTATCGACACAGAGCCCGATGCGGGGCTGAAACTCACAGACCCTGAGATCATGACCTGAGCCCAAGTCGGCCGCTTAACCGGCTGAGCCACCCAGGCGCCCCAACATCTGAATATTTTTAAAATGAAAATATGAACCACAGATAAGTTGGACGATTGAGCCTAGTTAGTACAAGGTGAGAGCCTTCGAGCTTTGAGTTTCGATCCTCTCTGCAAAACCAAAATAAATCAGATTTAACAGGATAATGCTCTCAGTGTGAAAGAAATTTGCTACGAAATTATGAAAGTACAAGTTAATTAGAATAGAGAGCTACTTACTTGAGCCGACAGTTATTAATTACATGTTCTTGGCTGGCTCAATTTCAGGCAATTTGCGGCTACACAAAACAAAAAAAGTTCCTGTTAATTTTTAGTCTTGGCAAAAAAAAAAAAAAAAAAAAAAAATCCCTCAAAGCACGAACGGAGAAATAATTGCTCGATAAGGTGTAAAGACCGTGTATTTTAGATTTAAGTTTTTGGGCCAGTGTTTTCGGAGGTTTATTTCCTTTGTTGTAAATTTCAAACTCCAGTTAGAGTTAGTGAAACAGGTTGGGAGTTTGTGTGTTTGCCTAAGTGAATAGGTGATTGTTCACATATCAGTGCAGCTAGTGGAGATAAGTGTGAGTTTGCCTTGTTTCGGCAATAGATACATTTATTTCTACGAGGTTGTATGACACCCAACTTTTCCCAAGTGAGTCATATTTTTTTTACGGGCAATGAAACTGTTTAAAGAACCTCATGAGCCCTTTTGGATTCATGTTGGGAGGATTACAAGAAGCACTGCATTGTTCCCTTTTAATTTTTTCCCACCTCACGCTTTAAGCAGATTAGCATCTTACTCTTGTGAATTAGATATGTCACTCCTCTTTAATGGTTTATTAAGTTGGCACGTCACCTCTTTACGGGATCTGAAGGTTTAGGTACTTGAGCCTCTGTTGATAAGAGTGACATGCCTCTGCTAATAAAATAAGTACTGCCAGAAGCTTCGAGGTAATTATTTTCTCAGAATTGAGAGTATTAAAAATTGGTGGCAACATACTGTGGAAATAAATGAAAAGCGAGAGCATGCTAAATAAGGTTGTAGTTCTCAATGCTGAGTTTCTTCATTGTACTTAGTCCAGAGTCGTGATATAAGGGGCTGAGAGCCTCAGGATATGGGCTAGATGTACAAGGAAGAGACCAGTCATCCGAAAATGGTGGCTCGGGGGTGCCTGGGTGGCTCGGTCGTTCAGCGTCTGACTCTTGATTTAGGCTCAGGTCATGATCTCATGGTTCATGAGATCGAGCCCCGTGTGGGGCCCCACACTGATAGAGCAAAGCCTGCATAGGATTCTCTCTCTCCCTCTCTCTGTCTCTCACACTCTTTGTTTCTCTCTCAGAATAAATAAGCTTAAAAAAATAAAGAAAGAAAACAAAATGGTGGCTGAAATAATCCCTAAAGTGGATTCTTTATGGAAAGCATTTCCAGAGCAAAGAACCTGAATACAGCAATTTTCAGGAAGGGCCTAGGAGTAACTGGAGGGGAAACGCACATGGAAAACAGCACACACGAAGGGATAAGAAAAGGCAGTGCCTCCTCTGTTGTTCTGGTGACAACAGTCCCTGTTCTATTGAATGCTGAAAAGCCACTTACCAGTTACAAAAGAGAAGGAAGGGAGTATGAGGAAGCTTGGGAAGAAACAGGGGGAAAGAAATATAAATGCCTGGGTGGTGAGAGGAATTGAAAATAGGAAAGAAAATAGATACATTAAGGCTCACGTAGGGAAACAAGCTGCCTCGGCTAGAAGCTGACTGGAATAAAGGGCAACAGAGTCAAAGGGAGAGCTGAAGAGAGTTCTGGGGGAATCTCGAAGGACTAACTCAAATCAGACAACCAAGAGTAACACAGTTGAAAGCATGTACATGAACTATGTATAGTATAAGAATACGAAAGACCAGACTGCAAAAATGCAAAAGATTATGGTGACTTATGCAAGTTCAGGGCAAGAAATCAGCTTTCATAGCAAAGAAAACATTTTTGTGAAAAGGAACAAAATGTGGACCATTTCTGAATGACCTATATCAGTCTCTAGATATAGTCACCAAAACAAACATAGAGGAGTTATTAAAAAGACAGGAAATCGGAGGGTGCCTGGGCAGCTGGGTCAGTTAAGCATTCAACTCTTGATTTCGGCTCAGGTCGTGCTCCCAGTGTCATGGGACTGAGCCCTGCATCGGGCTCTGCCCTGAGTGTGGAACCTGCTTAAGATTCTCTCTCTCCCTCTCCTTTGCCCCTCCCCCCACTCATTCTCTTTCTCTCTCTCTCTCCTTCTAAAAAAAGATGGGAAATCTAGAAGGAGTGATGGATTATCGTGGATGCGATAGAAAACAGAAAAAGAGAAAAAGTTTGTGAATATTATGCACCACAAAAGAGGAGATTTTCCCTTTTCTACGGACGATCGGAAGTTCTAAGGATTTTTATAACTGTTAAAAAAGAATTCTAGGAAACAGAAAAGAATTGATGTATGTTGTTCATGTTTTCAGATTAACTGCAGTTCCTCTTCGAATCATTAAGGAAGTGTTAAAAAACAAAACTGAGTAAATTTGAAGATCTAATTGCTTTATTCAAAAATTCATGCATTGGGCAGCATCCCATCTAGCAAATAGAAAGAACTCTGAGGTGTTTTACAAAATGGAAGGCTTTTGTAGGTAGCAGTGGGAGGGAAGAGGAAGTTTCCAGCAAAGAGTGGATTGTTTCAGGCAAGGTCACCTTCCTTTGGGGATGGAAGGGGCCTATGGGAGATTACTTTGCTAGTGCCAACCAGGTAATTCCCCAAATTGACTGATTAAAGGTTACATTCCTGAGAGAAGCTGAAACTTCAGTGAGGTTAGGTATTAAGTCTCAGTTTAGTGACACGGGCTTAGCCCAAGTGACTCCATTTAGGTCCCATTGTCTTTCTTTTAGCAATCCATAGTGCCGAATACACGTTCAAGCACCCAGGGGGTATTTTATTTTCACTTATCAAATCCAGGTTTTTTTCAATACCATTAAAATACTGTGCAAAAATTAATAACAACTGGGAACACATTATGTCATCACCTATCAGCCAGTAACACAAATGGTAGTTTTTATTCTTATGGGTTTTTTCTTGAAGATTATTTTTATTCTGTCAAATTTTTATTTAAATTCAAGTTAGTTAACATATCGTGTAGTATCGGCTTCAGCGATTCAGTGCTTACATACAACACCCAGTGCTCATCCCAAAAAGTGCCCTCCTCAATGTCCATCACGTATTTAGCCCATCCCCCACCTCCCGTCCAGCCACCCTCAGTTTGTTCTCTGTCTTCAAGAAACTCGTATGGTTTGCCTCCCTCTCTGTTTTTATGTTATTTTATTTTTCCTTCCCTTCCCCTGTGTTCGTCTGTTGTGTTTCTTAAATTCCATGTGGGAGTGAAATCATATCATATCCGTCTTTCCCTGACTGACTTATTTCTCTTAGCATAATACCCTCCAGTTCCATCCATGTTGTTGCAAATGGCAAGATTTCATTCTTTTCGATGGCTGAGTAATATATATTTATATTTTTTATTTTCACTACATATATATATGCCACAATTGAAGATTAATTTATTTTGATAATTTCTGATACAATATGATACAGCCATATTTCTTCTAGTATGGAAAACACAAGTCAGTATTTATCTTACCGTTAATTACATTTTGCTCGGAAAGAATGTTTTATTTTTTGTAGGTGGGGCAGGGGACTAGTTTGGGGGGAGGGGGGTGGGGGAGGAAGGCGTCAGCGAGGCTTTGTCCTGTAGCTGTAGGAACCTGAGTAAAGCAAAAGCTAGTCCTTTTGTCCTTCCTCTCTGTGTTTTAAAGAATACCCATACAACATAACCATTCAGTCACTTCCGCACTGAATGCAGGGGAGAAGCGGGAAATATGACTTTATCCACCTGCAGAGTGGCTCTGTCATTTTGCATAAGTTCCTATGAAATGGAGGTCGCCTCGGCCTGACATGTCAGCCTATTTCGGCAGATCTGGAGAAGGAGGACAAAATGGATGGCTACATTTGATGTCAGTCATGACTCTATTGCAAAGTACCATAGAAACAACTAATGAAATGCTTACTAAGCAGGTATGAAAGTCCAATTTGCAGATCACTTACAAGGTAGAAGAGACCCCAGGCGTTACTCAGTTGAACGTATTGCGAGCATTGAGAAATGACTGGGTAACTGTGAGCGGTGGTTTTTTAGTTCATTGTGACACATCATTCCATGCTTAACTTCTCTTAACTGCTTATCTCCACTCCTTACCATGATTTACAACACCTTAATGATAGGGTTCCAGGCTTTTCTCTCTGGCCTCTTATACTATTCCCCAGGCACAGTGGCTCACACCCACCTGAAGCCATTTGGACTAGACATTCTCTCTAAACATTATTCTCCTAGAATCTCAAATGCCTTCTCCTTCCTCTTCAAGTCTGAGATTATAGGTCACTGCCTGAAACAGTTCTCCTCTGACCACTCCATCCAAACTAATCACCCCGACCACTCATGCTTGTCTGTATCATTTTTTACAGAATTACTATTTAAAATTATCTTATTTGTTCAGTTCCTTACTAACTTTTTCCCTGGGCGCATATTATAAACTCCATGGTCGCCAGGACCTTATCTGTCTTCTTCACGACTGTGTCCCAAGCAACCAGATTGCATGTTTGTTGAAATAGGAATGATAACCAATAAAAATAGACCTCAGCCAGCTAACCAATTAAGTCTTAGGTCTGGTTCACGGTGGCGCCATCAGGTAATGATGTAGAAATTCTTGAAAAGATTTCAGAGAACAGATACAAAAATGATAAAAGGCTTTGGAAACAAGACCTATTGGTGAGGTTTGGGGGGAGACAGTGGGGCTCGTGGGGTCTGGAGCCAACAACCAAGACAGAATTCTTGAAGACGTCTTTGGTGCAAAAAGGTGATTTTATTGAAGCACGGGGACAAGACCCGTGGGCAGGAAGAGCTGCTCTGGGGACCATGAAGAGAGACTGGTTATATACTATGCAGTTGGGGGGAGCTAAGGTCCAGGGGAAGTTTCCAGTGAGATTTCCATATGCTAAAGAAGACTCCCAGGACACCGGAGGCCGGCTGGGCTATTGTCAAACTAAGTTTTCCCTCTAGCAAAGCAGTAGCATTCATACAGTAGGGAGTTCTGGAGAAATGTTTTACTCTGTCTGTCTCGAGTATTTGTCAGTGGGCTGCAGGTTATGAGGAAATTGAGTTCTATCTGCCTTTTCCTTCTGCCTTGGTTTCCCACATCACTGTGGAGGGGTGAGGGAGACTCCGGTCCCGCAGGAATCAGTTAGCCCTTTGTTTTTCCCCTTTCCTGTGTTCTTGGGCAGCCAGGAGTGCCCGAGCAATATCACACATATCCCACCCTGGGGGGGGGGGGTGTTTGCGGCCTGTCAGCTTGCCTTCTGCCCCCTCATCACTATGCGGAGGAGAAAATGATGATATGAGTTGGAGTATCACTACCCCAGCGTAAGAATCCATTATCGTTGCTTGTTTTTTATAGTGTATTTACACAGCACTTTTGCATGTATAAACTTCCTTGATCTTTTACATAACAAATACGTAAATTTGTTATTATCCCTGTATTATAGAAACTTTGGTGTGGAGAATTTAACTGAGTGGCCCAAAGTCACACAATTAAAAGTCATGATTCACATTTGCTTTTTTTCTAATGCTTGCTTATTTATTTATTTATTTATTTATCTATTTATTTGCTTATTTATTTATTTATGTTGAGAGAGAGTGTGTGAGCTGGGGAGGGGCAGAGAAAGAGGGAGGCAGGGGAAGTCGAAGCGGGCTCTGCGCTGAGAGCAGTGAGTCCAATGCAGAGCTGGAACTCGTGAGCTGTGCGCAACTCACATTTTCTTAGTCTCGTGTCCAATATTTTATCGTTCACGACATCGCCTCTGGTTCAGTCTCCAGATCAAAGAATTCCATTTGGATGTAACAAACAAAGGCATTTTCTCATTAGGGTTTATAAACTCTGATAAGCGTTGGCCCACGTCGTTCCCAGATACCTTCAGAAATCGTTTGGGAAAGGCGTTCACCTGTGTGGTACGGCATGCAAGCCAGCAGAGAGCATCGCTCGACGGGAGAGATGACTTAAGTGTGGTCTCTTCGAGCCCTAAGATTCTATAGTCTTTCTGCCAAGTTTTCAACTTTCAAAATGAACCCTTTCAGATTTGTTTTACATTTGAAATTGGACCAAATGCTCCTGCCTTCCGAGCTTTATATCGCAAGTGGACTTGGCTCTAGGATGTGCTCATTGCACGGGCTGTGTATATCTTTATTCGATACCCAGAGCGTGCAGTGCGAACATAATAGAGATGGAAAGACACCCAGGAGGGTGAAAGACAAATTCTTACAGAGCGAGTAATCTTGTGCTTCGCATAGGCTTGTTAAACTCTCTATTTTAAAGTTTTTGCGTTTTGTTTTTGTTTTTGTTTGTGTGTGTGTGTGTGTGTGTGTGTGTGTGTGTGTGTTGTTGCTGTTGTTGTTGTTGTTTTAACTAAATCCGCTTCTGAACTGTCAGTTCCACAACCCGGATCCCAAACTCTTAACCGGAATCGCCAGGCTGCTTCTGCTCTTACAGACGATTTGTTATTCATCTTTTATTGAGATTTGAAGTTCGTGAAAATTTCCCACGGATAGTCAAAGGTAGCTTGCAGTAACAGAAGTATTCTTTTCATAGGCCTATAAAGACACGTTTGGAAGAACATAAGTATTATGATTTTGCAGCATTTTATGAAAATCACTTTTGCTTACGCATCAGATGCTGTCTATTCACAGTTGATAATAGAAATCTCCATAGCATCAGTTTACCCCACGATAATATTGGTCAATGTGTCATCTCGCGTTCAGCTAACCGGATATTTCTTTAACCCACTTATTTAGAATTTTCGATAATTCTCAATATTTTTACGGTGAGCATCTATTCCTTTAATAATTATAAATGGATCGTATGTCTTTCACTTGAAATGGAAAAAGTGTTTTCGAATATTAGAATAAATTAGTTTGATTTGAAAGACGTGTGATCTTCGCGCTAAGATTCCAAACATAAATTATGCGTGCGCCAGCCATGGCTACGTTCCTTATAATTGGAGAATTGTTTCCTTATTCTTATTTTGGCCTCTCCTTACTTATATTAGAAACCAAAGCCGAACTTAGACATCTAGCAGCAAAACGAATGTCTAGAATTACTTATTAAGTAAAATTATAATTAAGAGACCTGAATCAAATACAAATTCAAAAATAATATAGGCCAAAGAAAAATAACAGCAGTGCATTGGAGGGAACCTGTAAATAGAAGAGAGATGACAAACGGATTTATAGGGAAAGAGGAATTTTAATAAGCACTGACGAGAAATTCTGGGGCATTTTCTGAAATACTATCAAACTGGCAAAGATGGCGTAATAGTTTCCTTTTTAATGTCAGAATATATTCAACACATTGTGTTTCTTCATGCCTGGCATATAGCAGGTCCTCAATAAGTATTTGTTGAAAGAATAAAAGAACCAACAAGTCTTATTTGAGCACCTGTTATGTGGAGGATAAAAAACTACGACCCAGACAGAGTTTATGATCTAATATGGGAGAGAAGAAATATAAGGCGGACGCACAAATGACCACCATATAAGAAAGTGTGTGATAAGAATAGACATATCCTCAAAGGTCAGAGGGAGGTCAGATCATTTCCTATCTGGGAAGGTTTTAGGGAGAAAAAGGAACTTGAGCTTCAGAATTGGTAACAATTAAGAGAGCAGAATTATTTCTCGTCGAAATTAAAAAAATATATATATAAAGATTCCTAAATCAATACTGTTTTAAGACATTGAATAAATGAAAAACAACCAATATCGGACTATCAAGAAATTTTTTATGATCATCTGTTATTAAAAATTCCACTTGCCTTTTACAGTAATATAATATGACACAGCCTAGGTTCCTGCCAGCCTCTGTCTCTTAGCTTTTCTTCCCCTTTAATATGTTGCATACATCAATTCTCGTGTAGTGAATCCACGATATTTTTACAATTACTCTGTCAATCCTGTATTTCTTCAGGTTAATCTTCTAACCTGAAGTATTAGAAGATAATTTAGCATTAGTTGTTTCTCGTCTAAAAACTTGTAACGATTTTTCTTCTTGAGGAGAGAAAAACCTTAAATTATTTTTTGGTTTCCTCTTAGGTCAAATTTGTGAGAAGTAGCCAGCAGTAGGAAATCTTGAATTCATCAGGGTAGGAGAGGTGTCAGGACTAAAGCAAGCTGGTTGCCCCACCCAGGAGATGTATGCCTACCTTATGAATGATATGAAGATCGCTTTGATTCTAAACTGGTTTGCTGGCCCCTTTCATACATATCGCTCCTAACCCACTTTCCCCTTTATCAGATAGAACCATAAATACACAGGGATCCTGCAGGTGTGGTTCATCATGCCATATCCCACCACTAACATGTGGACTTGAATGGCATCCATATAAAGGCATGTTGAATAAATTAATAACCGTCTGCCTGGGAAAAGTAAATCCATTTAAATATAGCCATCTAAGAAACATAGTATAAGATCAATGTGTGACTCCTGAATATATACAGTGCATAGTAAGATAAAATGCAAATCGCTTTTTATTTTATGACCTCTTGAAATATTCTTACTCTAATTACTCTACCCAGCTTGACCTAAGAGGACAGAAGACTTAGGGTCTAACTGCCCCACACCCTTTCAACACTTATTAGCTGTGTAACCCTGAGCCAGTGAATTAACATTCCTCAACTTGGGGCGCCTGGGTGGCTCAGTCGGTTAAGCGGCCGACTTCAGCTCAGGTCATGATCTCACGGTCTGTGAGTTCGAGCCCCACGTCGGGCTCTGCGCTGACAGCTCGGAGCCTGGAGCCTGCTTTGGATTCTGTGTCTCCCTCTCTCTGCCCCTCCTCTACTTGTGCTATGTCTCTCTCTCTCTCTCTCTCTCTCTCTCTCTCAAAAATAAATCTTAAAAAAAAAAAAAAAAGAATTAGGAGGTGGAACGCAATCCGATAGGTGACAATTCTCGGGATTTTTCTTAGAATGTGATGTAGTTAGATTTTTTCCAGTAACAAACAAGGCACACATTTTGATTTGTGTGCATTAGGTTGTTTACGGAACCGAACATTGCTACCGCAATACTTCTTTAGATGCGTTAAATGGTCTGGCAAACCAACTGTCCATTCGGTTAGCCAAAATGTGTTGATGTGTCCTAACAGCTACTTTAAGATCTGTTCTTAATTACACTCCTTCAATGTGTTCTCAACCCATATTAGAGCATTGCTAATGAATTACGTTAATATTCTTTTGCTACATGCGCTCATTCCATAGTTACCAGTTACTTTTGTCATTGTTCCTCAAGTTCTTATGTCTTTTGGGCACATATAACCACGTGCTCCTTTACTATATTTTTACAAATAATTTTGCAACTACCTCATGTACCAGCCCAAAAGAAGTTAGTAAATGACTTGGCTTACTACAAATCCTGGAGGAAATAGATCTATATCTGCCGCTCTAGAGAACCGAGGAGGTAGACTTCTACCTCTCAAATTCTCTTGACTCATTTGACTGGATTCTTTTGGAAGATACTGTACCCTCTCAGGTTTTAATTGTGCTGAAACTCGACCCATTTGATTTGACCTGTTAATTAAAGTTGCAAAAATAACTTGCTGAATCACGGCACACTTATTTTGATGATTCCCGTTCTGGCTTTCCTCCTATTTTCAGTATCATTTCAAACATGCATTTAATTTTTGATTGCATGGTAATTTCAGCCAACTTACCTTCATTTAGGTCACTTTGTCCAAGAAAATGAATTATCTCACTGTTTCATCCGTTCGATGGATTTCTGCTACTGCATATGCAGTCTTGAGTTGCCCCAGATCTTTCCTGGGCTTTATTATCTTTTCTGAACTTGTTTAATCACAGAAGCATCTTTTTATATGCTCGCTTTGTTGCTCTTAGATAATTTATTGTCTCACTGCTTGTTACTTAACTAGAGAAATTAAAGATGGGAATAGAGATGAAAAGATTAGTTGAATTTAATCTCCTTCCCAACTTGTCCTGCCCTCTTTGCCTTTACACGTGAATGTCGCTCAACGTGAAAAAAAGAATGTTCATTTAATCACCCATCTATGCTCGTATTCATTTATTTTGTAACTATCCTAGCACAATACTTTGCACGTAGTTGGTTACAAATGAATGGATATATCCATTAGTTTCTTAATGCAGTAAAAATTCCTATTTCCACCAAGTCAAGTTCTTTTTCGCTTTAACACCCTATAGTCTATAAAAGGGGAGAGAAAGAGACAGAGAGAGAGAGAAAATCCATATTCAACATTGCTCAGGAAGGGTTTGCTAAGGTAGATTCAAGTGTCAGGTAACAACAGGTAATTTTCTTTCTGGAATAGGTTTTATTTGGAGAACGAATTATATAAAAACATTCTATATTTAGAGACTTGGAGACAGTTTTGTACTCTGAGGGAGCAAGGAAGCTCCATGCCTTTTCCCCACACCTTGCCCCGTGCTGCTCTCCCATCTGGCTGTCCCTGACTTCTATCCTTTTATAATAAACTGGTGATCTAGTAAAAAAAAATTCTATGTTTTCAATCATCATCTATTATCATACGCCTTACACAAAAACCTTTTCATGGAAGATTGATAAATGTTTCGGAAGTCCTGTTTGAATGCCAACAAATTATATCAGCTCACACATAGCTTGAAAGTTAACACACTGATAATTCCCTTTAATTTCAATCTTAGTCAAAAGACATCTTCATCTGGAAGGAAGCATTTGGAAAAAAAAGCAAAAAAAATTAAGTATGCTTGTATCCTTTTTGCCATGGTAGGAAAAAGGCCTACCTTCCTCAAGAAACCAGTATGTCATAATAATAAAGTAATAAACCCTGTTTACAGTGAGAGTAGATACTCTTACCTCCAAAAATGAATTTTCAAGATGTAATGAGGAAATAATCCTATGAATAAACAGCTGCAGAGCAATAAAATTTAGAGGCATATATCTTAAACATATTTCAACTAGTTTCTATGTCTTACACTTCTTGATTCTCAAGATATTAATTTAAAATAAACATATTTTCACAGGCACCTGGGTGGCTCAGTTGGTTAAGCATTTGGTTTTGGCTCAGGTCATGATCTCACGGTTCGTGAGTTCAGGCCCCGCACTGCCAGTGCAGAGCCCGCTTCGCATTCTCTCTCTCTCCCTCTCTCTCTTCCCCTCCCCCACTCACGCTGTCTCTGTCTCTCTCAAAATAAATAAATAAACTTTAAAAAATAAAAAACAATGTTTTCATTCCTTTCCCATAACTGGACTACTCTTTCATTTTAAAATAATGATCAAATGGAACCAGAAAAAAAACATCCTCCCCCCAAACATATCCATTTGTGTGGTATTTTATATTTTTAAAGATCGTTGATGTTTTAGGGTATTTACCTCAATTACCTTTTAATTGTTTTAATCTTTTTTTTTTAATTTTTTTAACGTTTTTATTTATTTTTGAGAGACATAGAGACAGAGCATGAGCAGGAGGAGGGCAGAAGAGAGAGGGAGACACAGAATCCAAAGCAGGTTCCAGGCTCTGAGCTGTCAGCACAGAGCCCAACACAGGGCTTGAACCCACAGACCGTGAGATCATGACCTGAGCTGAAGTCGGCCGCTTAACTGACTGAGCCACCCCGGCGCCCCTAATTGTTTGAATCTTATCTGGAGAAGGTGATTATTTTCCTATTTGTTGGTAATAAATAGCATAAAACCTATAATAATTAGAACATGAGCAAGGCTTTCCCACTTCATAAATAATTCATGCAAATTCAGCAATGCACCCGCAAGATGCATTTTTATAACTTATATGGAAAACATTTAGTGATATTAAGAAGTAACCAATTTCAATGAACAACAGAATTCTGCTTTAACGTGGTAAGTCCACTTTGCTTAGAATACAGCTTGTCTAGAGTAGGCACAAATATGTTTCTATCCGTCGTGACCCACGTAATCTAATTCTTCAGAGAAGTTAATTATTTCATTTTATTTGCCTATTTTTAGAGTGCATAATTTCCACGATAGAAACAGAGTGTCAGTAGCTCTCGTTTAGAACTCTCAAAGAACAATCCAACAGTTTGTTCTTTTTCTTTCGGTGCCTTCTGGAAAACTAATGGCCCCTGCCAATTAATTGACGGCTGGAGAGGCAATCATGCCAGGAAGACCTAATCCATGGAGAATAAATCCCAAGGTTCCCTGGCTTAAAATCTCTTGGTTACTGGCAAGGCCCTTGATTTATTCATCTTCGAATTCCCAATTTGTAGATTACTGTATAGTAGTTTCTCATTAAATATTAACTGAATGAATTAATTAGTTCCTTTCAGCAGGCATTTATAGGGCAGTTGCTATTGTCTTCTGTCCCTGAACTTGTACTACACCTCCTGTTTGAACCTTTTGATTACATTTTAGTATATACTTTGTTTTATGATTATTTCACAAAATAGTTTAGAATATTGTTTTATTCATATCTAGCTTATCAACAGAATTAAATTACATGTTCCTCGCAGGCAGGAATCAGGTCACACATCTCATTCGTACCTTTCTTAAAGCCAGCATGTAAACACACAGTATATATTTTGTTGACTACTTCGAAGAATACGATCGAACATGGAAAAAATGCTACCACATTCAATACACCACTCCAAAAGGGAATGCATGTTTTAAGAGAAACAATCATTTATATGTATTATGAAGTAAAATTTATTTTTACTCTAGAGTGTCAGTTATTAATGCTGAAAATAAAACTTGCATTAAAAACCTTGCTTGAAATAATTTGTTAAAAAGAACGAATCAATAGTGGGGGCAGTCTTCCATTCTTCGGCCTGCATAGTATACTTGTTTCTTAAACTTTGAGTTAGGTTTGAAATAGACTCATGAATTATATTTATTGCCTAACTTCTTAATTTGTAGATAACATCTTGCTCTTCTGCACCTGTTTCCTTTCTGACTAATATGAAGTCTAGAAGGCATAATGTGTGCTCTTCATCATTTCGTTTTTATGGTCTAATATTTCTTTTATTTGGTTACCAAAGAGGTTTCAATACTGTGAAAATAATACATTCGGTGCACAGTTTTTCTATGCATATTTCAATCGCCCAATGCCAAGATTAGAGATTCAAAGTATAGAGGTTTTAGGGGCACTGGGTGGCTCATTCGGTTAAGTGTCCAACTCTTGGTTTCAGCCCAGGTTACGATCCCAGGGTCGTGAGATCGAGTCCTGCGTCAAGACCTGCGTCAAGACCCGCGTCAAGCTCTGCACCGTGTGTGGAGCCTGCTTAAGATTCTCTCTCTCCCCCTCTGCTCTGTCCCCCACTCACTCTCTTTCTCTCCCTAAAATAAAAAAAAAATATTAATTTAAAAAAAGGAGGTTTGATACATTTAGATCTAGGAGGTTTAGAAAGTATGACTTTGTGGCACCTAAAATCCCCCAGGATACCCGGTGTGAGACTCAGAGACAACAGGAGACTTTTACTTAATCTTTTCATTCTTCTCCAATCAACGATCGGCACTTTTCAGGAAATCGAGACATAAATAACCATTCCTTGCACATCTATCCACATTCTGCCCTCCTTTCGTATCCAGGACTCTCAGACTCCAAAAGCTGCAGTGTCCGAGTGTGGTTTTGTGCTTGACTTTTACAGAAACCTCTTAAGCAAATACACACATCAATCAAGTCTTACATTTCCTAGGTCTCATTGTCTTAAAGTTGACTTTGCAAATTGCTCCATAATACTTGATTAGTCGTCTTGATAGCCTCTTCAGATAGAATCTCGCTGCATGCTCGTTAACTACTTTAAAATGCTTAAATATGCGCGATGAATTTGTATTTATTGTCCGGTCAGTATGTTGTTTCATTCTCTTCTATATATTTCGTAGTTATCACACTCGTGATGGAGAATGTTGATGAAGGCATAGAGTTATTGAATATTTTGCTTAATTTTGTTTACATGGGTATCATTATTATAAAATTACATGTTCCTTTCACTTGAAGAAACAATAAAATTCAGTAAGCCTTAAAGTAGACTCAGTTTGCTTTCATATGCAAATACTTTTACAACCTAGAATCATTTTGAGGTGATACCTAGCTATCTATCTACCCACCTATCAATCCAGCTACCTCTCAACTCACACACACGAAGATGTAGGTCACATATATAAGAGGGAAATTGTTCCCTTGATTTAGGACTTGAAATAAAATCAAGACCTAAGATTAATAAATTATTTAAAAATAACTTTATAGATCTTGCACACATAATATATCCTGGGGTTTTTATAATACAATGAAACTTACTTGTTTGTTTTTTAAACGACTATGCAGACATATGCAGAAAACATGATGCATTAAAAGGACCCATAACTTGAACTTATGATAATAACTCACAGAGTCTAAAAAATAAAGCTAACCTTGCCAGAAGGAGATCATTTCTTATTTTTTTGAAATTTTCAATGAAGCTGACCGTGTATCTGTTCTGTATTGAGAATAAGTGAGGAAACACTGAAAGTAAGGGAGAAAATCAGCCTAAAATAAATGTATGTAATAGTATTGCTCTTGAGTAAGGTATTTGCATAAGTAATAAGCAATCATGAGGCCTAATGTAAAGGTCCCAAGTTTTTTGTCAAGTTTTTATTTATTTATTTATTTATTTATTGAGAGAGAGAGAGAGAGAGAGAGAGAGAGAGAGGGAGCGCACACAGGAGCGTTACAGAGGAGAGAGAGAACCCCAAGCAGGCTCTACACTGTCAGCACAGAGCCTGATGTAGGGCTCAAATTCAAAAACTGTGAGATCATGACCTGACCCAACACCAAGAGTCAGACGCTTAACCGACCGAGCTACCCAGGCATCCCGTAAATGTCCCAAGTCTAATCAGAGTGGCTAATCACATGAAAGTATTCAATTCTCTGTAACGAAGAAGTAGGTATATGATTTAATTCTTGTAGTAAGTGCTGGTCCCAGAAGTGCTCAACTGATTCTATTCCACGGACCTTACCTTAGTTCTTTAACTGTCTTGCCTTCTCAAGTAGATCATAAGCTCTCCTATATCATCAACGGTCCCTTCTTCTTCTTCTTGGTTTGTATCTCCTCTGGTACCTAGGACTACAGTGGATTCTTAATCAGTAGGCAGTAATTACCTGTAGAACCTAATGAAATATTTAGTGTATTTGTTCCAATTATGTGTTTTTCACTCTTCCATTGAGGAGAGGAGCTAATAAACAAGATGTCCTGATAATATATATATATATATTAACTTGGATTTTTAAATGAAATGCAAGAAAATAACATCTTAAAACTTAACTATTAAAAAAGGTACATAGGATATTGCCTTAGTCTATTCAGGCTGCTATAACAAAATGCCATAGACTGTGTGGCTTATGAAGGACAGAAATTTCTTTTTTTATTAAGCGTTTTGTTCTAATTCTGATATAGTTGCCATCCAGTGTTGTATTAGTTTCAGGTGTACAATATGGTGATTCAGCAATTCCGTACATTACTCAGTGCTGCTCATGATAAGTATGCTCTTTAATCCCCGTCACCTAGCTCACCCATCCCCCGTGCCTCTCCCCTCCGTGCCTCTCCCCTCCGATAACCATCAGTTACCAGTCTGTTTTTTGTCTTGTCTCTTTTTTCCCCTTTGTTCATTTGTCTTGTTTCTTAAATTCCACACATGACCAAAATCATATGGTATTTGTCATTTTCTGAATGATTTATTTCACTTAGCATTGAAACACTCTAGCTCTATCCACGTTGTTGCAAATGGGAAGATTTCATATTTCAGGGCTGAATAATACTCCGTTGTAGATCTGCTTGTGTGTGTGTATGTGTGTGTATATATATAATTTGGCTACCATAAATAATGCTGCAATAAATATAAGGCTGCATATATCCCTTTGAATTAGTGTTTTCATATTCCTTGGGCAAATCCTCAGTAGTATACTGGATCCTAGGGTAGCTCTATTTTTAAGTTTTTGAGGAGCCTCCACACTATTTCCCACAGTGGCTATACCAGTTTGCGTTCCCACCAGCAGTGCACGAGGATTCCTTTTTCTCACATCTTTACCAACAGCTGTCATTTCTTTTTTTTTTTTAATTTTTTAACGTTTATTTATTTTTGAGAGACATAGAGACAGAGAGTGAGCAGGGGAAGGGCAGAGAGAGAGGGAGATACAGCATCCGAAGCAGGCTCCAGGCTCTGATGAGCCATCAGCACAGAGCCCGACGTGGGGCTCGAACTCACAGACACTCACAGACGTGAGATCATGACCTGAGCTGAAGTCGGCCACTTAACCGACTGAGCCACCCAGGCGCCTGAACACTTGTCATTTCTAACCAAAATGTATTTCTCAGTTCCAAAGGTTGGAAATCTGAGATCAGGGCACCAGCATGGTCAGGTGTGGGCCCTCTTCCGGGTTGCAGACTTCTCATTGTGTCCTCACTTGGAGAAAGGGACTAGGGAGCTCTCTGGAGCTTCTTTTATAAGAGAATTAATCCCTTTAATGAGGGCTCCAAACTCATGACCTAATTAATCTCTTCTCAACAGCCCTACCTACTAATACCATTACAGGGGGGCTTGGGATTCAACAGATGAATTTAGTGGGGGAGGACACGTTCAGCCCATAGCAGACACGTAGTCACATTGTTTCTGAAGCTTTGAGTGAAAATAGGGCAAGAAGAGAAATCATAAACAATTGGCATTTATACTTTCAGTTTTCATCTGAAGCTCTCAGGCGATGCAACAAAACCAAACACGTATTTCCAAAGCAATCATTTCCACCTTCCTCTAAACGTTTCTGTTCTGTTTGGTTTTGATTGATTGATTTTAACGTGTTTTGTTTTTTTTTTTTTGTTGTTATTCTTAAGAGATAATAGAGACAGAGCGTGAGCGGGAGGAGGGCAGAGAGAGAGGGAGACACAGAATCCGAAGCAGGCTCCAGGCTCTGATGAGCCATCAGCACAGAGCCCGACACGGGGCTTGAACCCACAGACCATGAGATCATGACCTGAGCTGAAGTCCGCCGCTTAACCGACTGAGTCACCCAGGCGCCCCTGATTGATTGATTTTTAAATAACACTAAGATCTCTGAAACAGCAGGGTCATCTTCCAAACTTAACCACCACGGAGCGAGGAAAAAGTGTTTTCTAACGGCTCTGTGTTTCCTTTTAATTATTTACTTACTAGGTTGGCTTTTCTCCAGAAGAGAAGCAGGAAAGACAATATATCAACTTACCTCAGCTGTGTTTTGAACAATTGAGGCAAAAGGATTGAATTTTTGTCTCAGCGGGTAGGACTCTCTAGAAAGAGGTATCAGATGAGATCAGAAGGGGGCAAGGTGGACAATCTATTAAGGTCCTAATACAGACCAATAGAAAAATCTCTGATTGGGCATGTTACGAAGATTGACAGAGGGGAAGTGTCAGGTGCATAGGAAGTTTATTTCAAAAGACCAGTCCTTTGCAGCAGGTAGAAATCACAGCAATTAGGCAAGTCATGATATCAGTGAAGACTAGATTAGATGTGGCTGTTCTCCTCTGACACACACCTATATGAATTTTGAGGCCGGCAATACAGTTTTTATTCTCGAGTCACAATCACTGTGGCTGTGATAACCACTGGCTGTGAAAATGGCCTCACTTACCTCAGTGCTTCAAGCTAATTTGTACTTTTAAGTTGGAGTTTTCCACAATGCTGAAAAGTGGTTCATTTTTCTACTCCTGGTTTTCTTATAGTTTTTTGGTTCATTTTTAAACCATCTTTATTTGTTTAACTTAAATATAATTTAAATATCTGTAAAATATTTCAATATCTGTAGAATATTTAAATATCATTTAAATATTTGTAGAATATTTAAATACCAGTGAAAATTTAAGGGTAACTTAAACATTTGATTAGTTTAGGATCTGCCTTTCTTCTTGGCACACATACCTCGTAGGAAACTAAAGTCCCCTTTCTTTTATTAGAATCCATGACACACTGTTTTCTCCTTGCCTTAAGAGAGATTCGTCTTCTTAAGATGTCTTCTTTATCTCTCTGATATAACACCATGCCTCTTTTCCATCCCTATCATTTACAATCTAATTATTTCTTGGGCTGAAAGCTGTTCCTTTGTTGCTGACACGAGATTCACGGTGATGGTAGAAAAAGCACTATAAAATATAGTGAGGTGGGAGAAACACACCGAAAACAAGAAGATACAGTGGCCTAGTGGGTAAGCCGCACCCCGAAAGCACAATTTACAATTGCGAGTTTTGAGCTTAATTCTGTTGTGAGCTTGCTCTCTTTCTTCAGCTGTCTCGGCGTAAAATAGAATAAGTAATGCTAGCCAGCTTCAGAGATCGTTTGGAGGAATGTTGCAAAAAATAATAAAATGTATTAGTCACAAAGATAAATTTTTTTAAGATTTATTTTTAACTAATCTCTACACCAACCACAGGGCTTGAATTCATGACCCTGAGAACAAGAGTCACACGCTCCACTGACTGAGGCAGCCAGGCGCCCCGACGAAGGTAACTTTTTAGAGGAATTGAAATGAAAGTCAATCTGAGTATCTAAGACATAGATTTTTAAGTTTATTCAGAGAACCATCTTTCTTTCCAACCATCACTTAGAGAGGCAATAATCTTATTTCTCTTTCTAATTATTTAATTTTATCATATTGCCGTTGCCAAGGTGCCATATCATATATGATGAATAAAGAACTTCAATTATAAGCCAAAAGTACATGTTAGGATTGTAGTAACATTTAAAAGATTCAAGATATGAGCGTTGTGGGGCGCCTGGCTGGCTCAGTCAGTAGAGCACGTGACTCTGGATCTTAGGGTCATGAGGTCAAGCCCCATGTTGGGCGTAGAGCTTACTTAAATAAGAAGAAACTAATGGACTTGTCTTTTAAGGTCATTTACATCAGAGCTTTCTTTCCTAACGCATACACATAACTAAGCATTATTTTCTTTTAAGTATAATCCGTTGTACCGTCAAATTAAAAAATGTTTTGAAAAGCATTTGAAAAGATCTTAAATTTAATAAAAAGCAATATTAGATTGGACACTAAAATGTAATGGGTAAGTTATTTATGATAAAGCTTTATTTTTAAAGCACACTTCATAGTTCAGTAAATGTACTATAACTAAATTAATCTCCCTATATTTTTCCTGAATATATACTTTTTTTTAACTTAAAATATTCCTTAATAACTATAGTGGTGATATAGATAATAGAGCTGCCTCACGATAGCCTTGCATTGTATTTATTTTCTGCAAGGCTGTATAGCATCGGATTATCAGATCATCAGAATCACTTAACTCTTTCTTTAAGGCAAACTTTCATAATTTAGAGTAGACATATATTGAAGACAATTAAGTAAAAAGTAAAAGAAAGCTATGGGGCTTGGGAAGTACTCTAAATTCCTTCAGAAACAACAATATTGTGAACCTGAAACTCCTGCTTTTTTCCCTTGAAAACAATTCTTTTTGCATCATGCAAGACTTCCTAGTACTCTCACAGACAAGTGAGATGAAGGAGGCAATGAACTTGAACTTGAATAATGACTTCAAGTTTTCGATAGTATACAGTGCTATTATTAAAATAGTTTATAGCAAGCCCTTTGCTAGGTACTTCAACCATTACTTGTTATCACTATACAATTATGAAGATAATTTAATAGTTTTAAATTGTTATAATTAATGAAAACATTGAGCTCTTCATGAATTTTAAGTGACCTCTGGGCTCTACCAAATAAAGAAAAACATAATATGACATTCTAAGAGGCTTAATGTATTCATAATCAACCAATCAGAATACTAGATTATGGGTTAATCCGAAAATAAAACTATCATTTATAGAATAAGTTGCTTTTTTAACGAAAAAGCCCTAGAGAACAGCAATAAAATTTAATTGCTTACACAGGGCTCTAATTCTGCTCTCTGCGTGAGGAAACCTGGCTTCTGTCTTTAATTGATTTCCTGTGATAGTGAAAATAAGCTTTCAGTAAATTTTGGTGGAAATTCAGGTGGATTTCTTTAGTTGTGTCTCATGTAGTTTTAGTAGTGGTTACTGAACCTACTTGTAATCTGACATAAACAATTGAGTTATTAAATTGATCTGAAAGGATAAGAACTTATTTGGGCTGTTGCTTAATGTAACACTTCAAGCTTACTCTTTCCTTCCACTGGCATGTAAAATACATACTAGAAAATTTATATTGGGGCGCCTGGGTGGCTCAGTCGGTTAAGTCTCTGACTTCGGCTCAGGTCACGATCTCACAGTTCGTGAGTTCGAGGCCCACGTCGGGCTCTGTGCTGACGGCATGGAGCCTGGAGCCTGCTTTGAGTTCTGTGTCTCTGCCCCTCCCCCTCTCCTGCCCCTGCTCACACTCTATCCCTCTCTCCCTCCTTCAAAAATAAACATTAAAAAACATTTTAAAAAAAAGAGTAAAATAAATTCTTTCAGCAAGAGCTTTACACAATAGATTTGTAGGTACTTTGAACACGTCTTAAGAATACCTGCAATTAATGACTAATCCTAATTCAAATGACGTGTACCTCAATCTACTTTACACCTCGCCCGCACATTTTTGCTTTAAAATGTTTATTTAGCTCTCAGAGATGCTGTGAGGAAAGCCATCCTTTAAAGGACCAAATCTCTGTAATTATTTAAATGATGCGTATTTATGGATAGGTTTAAATTTAAGATAGGTGGGTGCAGGACCTGAAAAGCCATAGGTGGGAGTAAAAATAAGTTTTACAGTACATGCCCAGATAAGTAAACTCTGTTTCATATACAGTAAAACCTTGGATTGTGAGTGACTTGTTCGGGGAGTGTTCTGCAAGACGAGCAAATATTTCTAATAAATTTTAAGTTGATAAAGGAGCAAGGTCTTGCAATGCAATTAGTACACGGCAACAAATGTCATGTGATCACATAGAGCCAATGGTTCTTGAAATGCACTTTGGTATACAAGTGTTTTGGATTACAAGGATGTTTCTAGAATGGATTATGCTCGCAACGCAAGGTTTTGCTGTATTTCTTCCTGCAAATATTATAAATCTGGTATCACCCTACCGTGCCATTTCAATTTTCATGTATTATACCCATCAAAAGAGTAATATAACCACAAAATGGATACCAAGAATGATTTTATTGGCCGATACTATTTCATAAATATTATATAACCCTCTTATGTAACCTTCCTGCATGGAGGATCTAAAACCAAATGGAAGAGAAATTATACAGCCACAATATTTCCTTGGAATCGTTTAGCTACTTCAAGTAACATTACATACGTTCGGCCAAAAATTAACTTCTACTTCAATTAAAACATAATATCCATGTATATGATATAGTTCAGGCCATTTTTAAAAGAAGTGATTTTTGAAGGGTAGGAGTATCACCAAGGTACCATGAACAGGTATTGTCTTTCAACAAAGATGACTTACAGATGTCAAAAGTAAAGATACATGTGTTATATAATACTATCTATGATGTATTTTCTATATTTGTGTCGATTTTGAGATATAAAGGAGAATAGGACTAATTCTCCTTTTTCACTCCCTTTCCTATCAGCAGGTTCTTTCATAAAGTACATTTTAATAGGTAGGATGTGATAAAAATGATAGCAATCATAGGGGGGTTATTAATCTTACAAAGTAAGCCAAGAAATATATTCACACATGAGTAATTTGCTGGTAATAAATTAGAGTTTTCTTACCATATGAAGTATTACTTTAATTCGATGAGCAGGTTGGCACCTTAGAGCCCTTTTACTGGCGTAGAAAAACTGCATAAAGCCTAATTCCTGGTGATTTATGCAATCATACCCAAACCATTACTAAGCCCTCTTTGTCTATTAACTAGAATTTTGACCGTCAGATGAATTGTGAGTCATTTAATTGAGCACTATAATCATCACAGGTAAGCGAGTATGAATCGGGCCATTGAACGAATTAGACCTTTACCATTTGCTATTTGCCAAACAAAATTAGGTTTTTCCTCTTGAAAGTTTTCTTCGAAGAGAAAACTTTGACTTTGGCATAATAATAATGGTGTTTCTAGCCCATTCTAACCTAAAAACTATAAATCAGTTGAACCTCTGAGCTACAGGATTTTTCCACGTGGCCTTCGTTTCTTTCCTATGTACTGGCAGCCCTACTAAACAGTGCTTTAGAGAAGAAACATTTAGTTAGAACTTACTTTTGAGGGGCGCCTGGGTGGTTCAGTCTGCTGGGCGTGGGACTTCAGCTCAGGTCATGATCTCACAGTTCGTGGCTTCGGGCCCCATGTCGGGCTCTGTGCTGACAGCTCAGAGCCTGGAGCCTGCTTTGGATTCTGTGTCTCCCTCTCTCTCTGCCTCTTCCGCACTCACACTCTGTCTCTCTTTGCCTCAAAACTAAACGTTAAAAAAATTTTTTTTAAGAACTTAGTTTTGAATGGTACCAAAAAAGATACACTAACAACTTTTTGATGAATACATGCATTCCCATCTCTTAAGCCCTGAGTTGAAAGAACACTGCTGTGTAATAAACCAGGAGTGTTTTGCACTGATAACGGCTCACATTCACGGAACCCTTCCTATGTACTCAGCATTATTCTAAGAGTATTACATACATTTTTCACTGTCTCCTACAACAAGCCTGTATGATAAGTTTTGTTAATATCCCCACTGATAAAGGGCGGAAACACTCACAGAGAGGTTACGTAACTGGCCCAAGATCACACAACTTGTACCTGGCCAAGCTGAGACGGCTCCTTTAGCAATCGACTCCAGAAAATGCTCCATTTTTATGCTCAGAAAATCATTCTCTTTGTGTTTCGTCTTTACTAAGTAAACATTGCATTGACCTTTGCCCCAAAGCAATACATACACACTTGGCCTAAAATAAGCAGGTGAGCAGTTTTACAGTTAAAAAGAACTAAATGTGCTTCTTCTCAGCCTAGCATACAACAACACCTCTTATGGTGTGTACCGATGTCCTAGTGCAAGTTCACCGTACGATGACACCGTATTGACCAAAACTGAACTTTATGCAATGTATTAGATTTCTCATTAATATATTAATTTGTGGCAGATTCATGATTAAATACCCCCCCTGCAAGCAAAGCAACAGATTGTTATTATGAGTAGGCCATGTGTTTGCTCTTAGACAGTTTGCCTGAATGGAATCTATTCGGGAGCAAAATACTCTTCTCTTTCACGAAAGTAGTCGGTTTTTGTAATTAACGTGTGACTTTAACTAGAGAACAGACCTGAATAAAGAACGGACTTAAAATTCATTCCTAATTAAGGTTACTGGATATATACAGTGTATCATCTATTCTTGATTTTATAAATATGTGTAGTTGCATGCCAAGTGAACCGGGGACTGGCCGCATTATCAGACGTATGTCGTTTATTCGATCTTGCGAAGCAACATATTTGGCTGATGATTTTAATTAGGATGTACCTAATATCTTTTCACTTTGCAGAATGGTTTCTATAGAGCTCTTAACACACCGCAGGGGAAATCAAACTGAGATTAACATTTAAATTTTCATGTATGCCCACTGGTATACACAGAAGGAACATATGCTTGGAAGGCTTACTTGACTAACACTTACGAATGACTCTTGACAAATGAATTTCAGTGATTTCAGATAATTTATTTTTATTATTTTTTTTTATTTTTGAGAGAGAGCACAGACCGGGGAGGGGCTGAGAGAGGGGCACAGAAGATCAGAAGCAGGCTCCGTGCTGACAGCCAAGAGCCCAATGTGGGGTTCAAACGCATTAACCATGAGATCGTGTCCTAAGCCAAAGTCCTACGCTTAACTGACTGAACCACCCAGGTACCCCCCCTCCCATAGATTTATGAAAATCTAAGGTCTAACTAAAATGACAAAAGCAATTACGTGTAAATATATAAGTATACTTTGTTTTCAGATCCTAGATGCCCGATCTCCAAATTACATAGTTATTATTAATCTCCATAAGAAATACTAAAATGGGAGCGCCTGGGTGTCTCAGTCGGTTAAGCGTCCGGCTTCGGCTCAGGTCATGAACTCGCGGTTTGTGAGTTCTAGCCCCACATCAGGCTTGTGCTGATGGCTCAGAGCCTGGAGCCTGCTTTGGATTCTATGTCTCCCTCTCTCTCTGTTCCTTCCCTGCTTACACTCTCAGTCTCTCTCTCAAAAATAAATAAAGATTAAAAAAAATTTTAATACTCTCAAAAATAAATAAAAAACGTTAAAAAAAAAGTTAGGGGCGCCTGGGTGGCTCAGTCGGTTAAGCGGCCGACTTCAGCTCAGGTCATGATCTCACGGTCTGTGAGTTCGAACCCCACGTCGGGTTCTGTGCTGACAGTTCAGAGCCTGGAGCCTGCTTCAGATTCTGTATCTCCCTCTCTCTTTGCCCTTCTCCCCACGCTCTGTCTCTATGTCTCTCAAAAATAAATAAAAAACGTTAAAAAAATTTTAAGAAAAAAAGAAATACTAAAATGAACATTTTTCTATGTTACTTGTAGCTTGTACACTAGTACACTTTTTAATCAGTAGACTGAAAATTCAGATTTGCGTTTGCAGCATTTAGACTGCTTTGGATTGGAGTTGCTTTATCTAATTTTAATTCAATTATTTTTACATTTCCATCATGATTTACATTGCATAAAAATATGTTGTTTGTATCAATTGTTAAGTTATCTATGATGGCTTAAAACGTATGATAGTTCTTAATGCGTAAATCTTCTTAAATACCATAAAACTTTCAAAGTATTTCTTTGATTATTAGACTTATTATCCCGTAGTCATTGACATTATTGATGTGAACCATATTTTTAAGAGGTTGGCATGCCCTATAGTAATGGGCTCAGGCACTACCATTATTCACAGCTGGCAGGCACTGGAAAGTAAAAAAATATACAGATATAATGACAGTGTCTCCTTTAAAAATATACATAGTTGCATTCGCTGTACTCAAGAATGAGTTGAATCCGCTGAACAATGAGATTACCAAAACATTTGTCTTCTCCTTTGTAAATTATAAAAATGAAAAAGGTCACTAATGAATTACATAAATACGTACCAAAAATGCCAGGATTCTGTTAGATCTAGGCAAACAAGAAACAGGAAAGGAAAAGAAAAACACAATAGGAACATTCAGCTTTTTTTTTTTTTAATTTTTAATGTTTATTTTTGAGAGAGAGAGAGAGAGAGAGAGAGAGCGCGTTGAGTGGAGAAGGAACGGAGAGAGACTGGGGGACACAGAATCTGAAGCAGGCTCCAGGCTCCGAGCTGTCAGCACAAAGTCAGATAGCAAGGCTTGAACCGCGAGATCATGACCTGAGCCGAAGTCGGATGCTTAACTGAAGGAGCCACCCAGGCGCCCCAGGGAACAGTTCCCTTTATAAACGAGATGTGTTTCATCAGCAAAGTTTTGGCGACTCTTTGACCTCTCAGCTTGTTACTGACACTAGAGGAAACAGCTGTGTTCTCAACAATTGTGTTTTTCCAAAGACAGTGCCTCAGGCTAGTTCAAGGGCACCTGTTAACTCACGAACAAAGACGTCCAGGGTCTCCAATCACAGAGCTTTATAACATATATTTCCACCTATTTCATAGCCTAGCTTTCCAATATATTTGGACTAAGAAAATCATCACAGGGAAAAAAAATGAGTGACATACTGTTCATTCTATCCAGTATAAGAAGCTGTGTTTCTATGGCAACATCTAGAATTTGAAACACTCCAAGGGGCACCGTTTCTCATGTTAAACAACAAACTTTTTTAGGGAAACTGCTGAACGCATAGTAATGACTAAAAGAGTGAGACATTTAAAGAGAAAGATTAAATTAAAGAGCGAGACGTTTTCAAGAATTTCTTTTTTTCCTAAATCGGCAGTAAGCAGGAAGAAAAGGAAAAATGTTTCCTCATTGTGCTTCTGCCCATATTTTCCCAAATCATAAATCTAAAAATTTGAAAAAATATATATGAGGTATGTAATAAAGGCTGATCAATGCCCTTAAGTCAAAATGTACAGCACAATAAGAAATACTTTATATTGCATAGTGTCTTAACCTTAAAATAATAATAACATCTATTATTTCATTTAAGCTTCTCAATAATTATTCCAAGTATATAAAACAGTTATTATATTCACTCAACAAATGGGTACTTAAGTTATGAGGGAGTATCTTGCCTAAAGCCAAATGTGTATTAAAAGCAACGGTGGTTCTAGAACCCATGTATTCTGACTTTATTTATTTTAGAGAGAGAGAGAGCAAGCAGGGGAGAAGAGCAGGGTTTGGGGGAGGGGAAGGAGGGAGGTAGAGAGAGAGAGAGAATCCTAAGCAGCCTCCACACTCAGCACGCAGGGCTCAATCCCACATCCCTGGGATCATGACCTGAGCCAAAATCAAGAGTCGGGCCGCCCAACCGAAGGAACCACCCAGGCACCCCCATGGTTCCTGACTTTAAGCTGTGCCGTTTACCAGTCTTCTTGATACTGTATTTATTAATATGGCCTAAGAAGGTGATGGATTTCAGATCCTATTTCATAATTTCATACACTGTTCACAGTGGATTCTGAATGCAAAATCACATTTATCTAAACTTCGAAGCCATATGGAACTGTAGTTAGTTTGATTAGAGCTAAACAGAGGAGGAACCGTGCCTGTTGCTGCCTTTTGATTCTACATTGTGTCTACAAAACAAGCAAAGTAGAGGCTTTGTAAATATTACATTAACATTTTCCACATAGATGTATTATAATCCAGTGACGTAATTCTGAGAAAAGCTTGCATACTCAGCAGCAAATGTTTGGCATTATTTAATACATCTGTGGTTAGCCAGGCGACATATGTGCTAGAGGTACAAACATATTCCTTGTGGTTAATATTAGACAAAATAACCCCAACGCGGTCTGACTTGGGTTCATTGGAACAGTGTGGCAATATGGGTGCTGTTTGAATACTTTTTGTTTTTTAACTTAAACACTTAGAATCGTACGTCCTTCTCAAAAGCATGAATCTTCTTTCCCGCTTTTATTCCAAGACCTAATCTGTCATTCAGGTCAATGGAAGAATCTCGAGGGATGCCACAGAGCTAACCAATCTATATTCATAGGTTCAAGAGTTGAAAGGAACCATGGAATGACACGGTCTAATTTTTTCTTCATGTGTTGCACTTAGTCTAACACATGCTTGTTGAAAGGCTATTTTACGTTCTTTCTTTGACAACTCCAAATTAGGGACCTTTGGCCTTTACATTATGCCTTGTATTTTCCCGGGGCTTGTTGTTGTACGGCGAAATAATGACTCATCACATAAAATGTGATGACCTGAAATGGTTGTGGTAGCTTCCTAAGGTGGCAGACACAGAAATAGTTTAAGCCGTGACATCTTGATCATTTCACTGAAGAAAAACCCAATGGCAGTTGCCAAAAAAAAAAAAAAAAAAAAGAACCATGAAGAATTATTGGATCGTTGAGAGATTCGTAACGTTTTTAAGGGGTGTTTGATAACCGTATCTCATTGGGTAGGTACGTATCAATCCTGAGAATCACTGGGCTGTAATCATGAGTTTTGTCTACAGATGCCTAGCACATATAGGGAGAAAAACACACCAATGAAATTGACTAATATAGGGAAACGACAAAGCCAAAAGGCTCCCTCTCCAAAATTCAGAATATTCCTTAATTTTCCGATATAATCACCTTTCGAATTGCAAAATAGATTTTTTCTTTCATAAGTATTAATTGCGGAAATAACTACTCACAAGAGTTTTTACTTTTTTTTTTTTTTGATGTTTATTTATTTTTGAGAGAGACAGAGTACGCGTGGGGGAGGGGCAGAGAGAGGAAGACACAGAATCCAAAGCAGGCTCCAGGCTCTGACTTGTCAGCGAACCCACCCGAAGCTGACACTCAACTGACTGAGCCACCCTGGCGCCCGTGGTGAGAGAGTTTTTAAATAGGAATGTGGAAAATCACTTTTCAAAGAAGGGGGGGGAGGAGCTTAATAATCTATTACTGCCCTACAATACTGGTTTTATTTTTGTTGCTTGCTTGCTTTTTTATTTTAAGACCAGAATGAATATGCCCCACAGCAAGTATTTTTTTTAATCCTTAGAAAACCATCAGGAGCCTGCTCAGTTATCTGCCTTTGAGCTAGAAGCTAGTCAGATAACAGGTGGCCTGAGTGGCTGAGTGTGAAATTTAAGGGATAGAAGAGGGAGATTTGCTTACTTAAAATCCTCCTCCAGTTCAGTGTGTGAACTCCTTAATTTAATTCAAATCCTGAGCAATTGTATTTGTTTTCCTCTCTGTAGAAATAATGGCGTAGAATCATAAAAGTGCCCGACATCCTCAAGGAATATATCATGAGTCGTGTTGGATGTGCTTGCGTTCGTTGCGTGTTTGCAGGGCCCGTGTTGAAGGGGGCCATGAGAAGTAAGCTGTGGGAATTTTGTGAAGGGCTAAAGAGTTTGGACTTAGTCTGTGGTCAATGCAGATTCCTTGAACTGATGGATAATGTGGCCCTGTCTCATATAGGAAATGAGCTATGGTGGCCACGTTGAGAAGAATTGGAGCAAGGAAGAGTCTAGAGGCAAGAAGGAACTATGTGGAGACTGTTGAAATGGCCTTGACAAATTGATGGGGGCCTGTATGGACAGGAGCAGACAGATTCAGAAATATTTTGAGGAGCTGATGTTTAAGCTTATACTATTTGGGAAAACTACCAGTGTATAACATCACAAGGAAGTATTAGTTGTTTTTGTCTTCTCCTCAGAGGGCAAACGTCACTTAACTACAAGAAAGTGTTCCGCTTTAGAGTATAATAAAGTACAGTTGACCCTTGAACAGCATGGGTTGAACTGCCAGATCCCCTTATATGTGGATTTTTTTCGATATAAAAAACAGCCCAGTACTGTAAATGTATTTTTCTTCCTTATGATTTTATTAATAACACTTTCTTTTCTTTTTCTTTTCTTTTTCTTTTCCTTTTTTTTAATTTTAACGTTTATTTATTTTCGAGAGACATAGAGGCAGAGTGTGAACAGGAGAAGGGCAGAGAGAGAGGGAGACACAGAATCCGAAGCAGGCTCCAGTCTCCAAGCTGTCAGCACAGAGCCCGACGCGGGGCTCGAACTCATGAACCATGAGATCATGACCTAAGCTGAAGTCGGCACTCAGCCGACTGAGCCACCCAGGCGCCCCTTTCTTTTCTTTTAAAAAATTTTTTTAATGTTTATTTTTGAGAGACACAGAGAGAAAGCATGTGAGTTGGGGAGGGGCAGAGAGAGAGGGAAACACAGAAACTGAAGCAGGCTCCAGGCTCTGAGCTGTCAGCACAGAGACCCATGTGGGACTCGAACCCATGAACCGTGAGATCATAACGTGAGCCGAAGTCGAATGCTTAACCAAATGAGCCACCCAAGTGCCCCAACATTTTCTTTTCTTACTTTATAGTAAGGAGACAGTATATGATATATAACACACAAAATCTGTGTTAATCAACTCTTTATCTTATCCATAAGGCTAACCAAAAGTAGGCCGTTTTCAGGGAGTCAAAGATTATTGATGGATTTTCAACTGTGTTGGAGGAAAGAGGCTTGCCTTCTCTAATCTCCACATTGTTCAAGAGCCAACCTTGCTTACTGGTATTTTAACTATGGCACAATGAAACAGTATACTGGACAGAGTTTAAAATGCTATTTTTGGGGCGCCTGGGTGGCTCGGTTGATTGAGCATCCAACTTTGGCTCAGGTCATGATCTCATGGTTCCGTGAGTTTGAGCCCTGCATTGGGCTCTGTGCTGACAGCTCAGAGCCTGGAGCCCCCTTAAGGTTCTGTGTCTCCCTCTCTCTCTGCCCCTCGCCCACTCACACTCTGTCTCTCTCTGTCTCTCAAAAACCAATAAGCATTAAAAACATTTTTTTAAATCCTATTTTTCAGTCACCAGCTTCTTCATGATAAAATAGGGCCCTATATTTTAAAGCATCATATGACTTGGAGATTTTAAAAATTGAAGGGCTCAGAAGGTAATCCCTCATTAATAATAAGCCAAAATGACTTTATGGTGGGTAAATTATCTTCAGTACTTGTCAATAAAGGAGAAAAAATGATAATTCCAAGCAAGCTAAACTTTTTGTAACTATTATGTGCCTTCTTAATCAGAACATAAAGTGAGCTCAACCCTATGTATCTGAGATCAGAAGAAAAAGAAAATATTACTCTATCTCTGATATCACAACTTTTCCCTTTTATGACTTGCCAAATCATCCAAATGATCGTCTAGGCTATGGCCAAAAGAAGAAGTGCCCTAAAACTCCTGGTTTCTGTTCTCTGGAGTTCCTATGACTTGTAAGGACATTCAGTACTGCCTTGAAACAATGCCATTTTACAACATAAACTTACTTTTGAATCAGGAACTCTGGCCATAGCCCTGTCCTTTCTTCTAGGCTTTGAATTCTTTTTGGATCCCAGCATAAATCAAGGCAAATAGACCCTGTGAATAGATTGTGCGCGGAATTCTTCTCCTAAACATGTAGTAAATATGAAAGGTCGATCACACAGTATGTGCATGTGAATTTAAAGGCTGCGTATTTGGGTGCACGCGCACACACATGGACTGATGCAAAACAGACTTTAAAGATTCCAGATAACCTGGGGTGTGTGGGCGGCTCCGTTGGTTGAGCATTCAGCTCAGGTCATGATTTAATGGTTAGTGGGTTGAGCCCCGTGTCAGGCTCTGGGCTGACAGCTCAGAGCCTGGAGCTTGCTGTGGATTCTCTTTCTCTCAATCTCTCTCTCTCTCAAAACTAAACACACATTAAAAAAATAATAATAAAGGATCAAGCTAACCCTCTTCAAGTCCTGTCTCCATTCCCACCTGAATTCTTACTTCCATGTTCCTAACTTAAACTGTTAAAAAAAAAAGGAATAGGCAGAAGCACAAGATGCTGGTGTCGATTTGGTAGTGAGGATGAGAACAAGAGAGACAAAACCAAGCTTTCGCGTTGCAAGGATATGGGAGATCAGCAGGCAGCTCGTTCTGGGGAATGAATAGAGCCTCAGTCCCAATTGCCTAATAGGAAAGATGTCATTTACTTTGCTTTTTTCCCTTCTGTACCAAACGCTAGTGATCTCATCTTCTGAGGTTCAAAGGAGATGATCCCTGTGAAAGCGCTTTGTAAGCCTGAAAGTACCACAGATTTTAGGAATATTGTACATTTGAGTCTCGGCGACAACATCTCAAAAGATAAGGGAATTTCCCCCTCTCCTACCCAGATTTTGTTTCTCAGCTACCCACACATCACTTTGAAAATGTTAGCCTTAAGATGTTTCATTTGTCTTATGTAACTACTTAGAAGGAGCTATGAGCATAGCTAATCAAATGTTCTTGCCGCCTAAGTAATCTGACAATTAGAAGGGCTTAATTTCACCCACAGATAGATAGCTTCTTAGACTTCCGCAAGAGTTTTCTAAAGAAAAAATAATTAAAAGTTGAAAAAGGCAGAAATATAAAATGTTAGGGAAATGCATCTGCTAAACCACAAATTGGGAACGTGGCATCACCCTCTTACCGAAACGATTATGTGAACAAGTACAAAACGAGTCCCTTTGGTAGACATGGGCTTGCTTATTTCCCTCTTTTTCTCATTCTATACTTTGTGTGCGGTCGTTACATTTGCCATCTTTTGCTACATGCGAGGTTGGCCAATCCTTGGCAATCTGAATGAATATTAGCATTACAGAATTTTTTTTTTAATTTGAGAGACAGTGAGAGCATGAGGGGAGTAGAGGCAGAGGAAAAAGAGAGGGAGAATTCCAAACAGGCTCTGCCCTGACCCAGCGCACAGCCCCACGCCTGGGCTCGAACTTAACGAATCGTGAGATCATGACCTGAGCAGAAATCAAAAGTCAGACGCTTAACCGACTGAGCCACCCAGGTGCCAATAGAACAAGAAATGAATACGCAGAACCAGGAAGACCCATATGGTGACAGCGTTCATGAAAGAAAGATAAATGAATACTTCTGCAATTGAGGTCGAACTAGTGTAGATTGAAATTTGCCATTTTTCTCTCAATAACTTTGTACATGCATTTTAAAAGTCAGCCGTACTATTTTAAGCAGAAACTGACTCTTTTATAAAACTGGACTACTTAGTATCTATAATTAGTGGGTGGTACACATTTATCTTGAAATTTCTAGATGACAGTTCCATATGTAAATGTGCTTTTTATATTGTTTAATATGCTGCTCTTTTTAGAATTTCAAAGTTCAGAGAAATGAGGGTGCCTTACAAATAAGATTTTTTTTCCTTCTCTTAAAAGAATATTTCATTAGCTTTCTGGTGCTTATTACATTTTATAGTAAGGACCGCTGACATCTTCATTGAAATAAACATTTTCTTTTTTGCCTACCCAGAAAAAAAGACTAGAAATCTACAATTCCCTTGGAGATGAGATCTATCCGTCTCTCTCTCTCCCTCCTGCTTTCTTCACACCCTCCCACTACCTTTTCCTCAAGGCTCTGAAACCCTGTAAAATACCTCTTATAATAGGCTTCATCCTATTTATATACCTAGTTTATGTACCTAGTTATAATAGACTTCTCCTTAAACTTCTTCTTTTTTTAAAGAAGTGGAACAGAGTTCTGGGTGTTAAATATAAGTGATGAATCACTAAATTCTACTCCCGAAACTAATATTGCACTACATGTTAACTAACTCGAATTTAAATAAAAATTGGAAACTTAAAAAAAAGACTAACGATAAACTTTTGATCTAGACATGAGGAAACTAACCCTTACATGAGCATGACTTCTTTTTTGTTTAAAATAAAACTAGGAAGCTTAATAACGTTAAAAAAAAAAAAGAATAAAACAAGTGGAGCAGTTAATTGCAAAGAACAATTTGAAAAGGAGCCATTTGGGAGCGCCTGGGTGGCTCAGTTGGTTAAGCGTCCAACTTTGGCTCAGGTCATGATCTCACAGTTTGTGGGTTCGAGCCCAGCATCGGGCTCTGTGCTGACAGCTCAAAGCCTGGAGCCTGCTTCAATTCTGTGTCTTCCGTCTCTCTGCCCCTCCCCTGCTTGAGCTCTGTCTCTCAATAATAAGTAAACGTTAAAAAAAAAAAATTGAAAAGGAGCCATTTGCCCTTACTTCGTTCAAAGGCTTCCCATTAATTTAACACTATTTAAATGTAAATACAAGCTCCTGGGTCTGCCAAGTTGGAAAACAGGCCACAGGCAGCAGAACTGGCTCCTTATCTTCCTGATGTAAATCATATAAGGTTGTAATTATGGTCGTAAGATAAACAGACCAGGCTCGACACAGATGTCACAACTTCCTGTCACTCTTGCAAACGCGATGAAACCCTTCAGTGTTTGAAACAGGGGTTGACTTTTTAACTATCTGTAACCCATCAGTGGTTGTTACATACCAAAAGATAAAAGTTCTCTTTGTGATTGTCTTTATAACACCTGCTGAAATTCAAAGGATGACTGTAACAGATTTAGGATAGACCGAACGTTATACTGAGGACTGTTCATCTATGTTAGGATGTCATTTAGCCATACAAAACAGATACTTTCATACGCAAAATACCCCTGCATATCATATTTGCACCTTTAAATCTTTTATTCCTAGTAAATAGAACCGGAAGTTTGACTGAAATATTGATTGCGCGGGTGGGCGGGGCAAGGGGAAATTATCATCCATCAAGCTTGCACGTTGGCCAAGAAGAATAAGCCTTAAGAATCTGAGACAATGGTGACCTAGTAAAAGAATCGCCGTATTCGGAATGCTTGACTTTCGAGAACTTTACATTTCCGTACAGTAAAAAAAAAAAAAAATTGTTATGAGAGTTATCTTTTGAGATAACAATATTCTCTTTACAAATTCATCCAATTGCTAAGGTGCCTTCCTTTCCCCCCCAAAAAAATGACCCTTGGCAGCAATGAATATATTGAATTAATGTAAATTAATGTAATGTATTTTTAGGACAAAAGCAAGCAGCTTTATACAAGAAGGCTTTAAGATAGTATATATTAGGGTCACCTAGGTGGCTCGGTAGGTTGAGCATCCGACTCTTGATTTTGACTTGGGGCATGATCCCGGGGTCGTGGGATCAAGCCCTGTGTCCGGCTCCGCACAGAACATGGAGCCTGCTTGGGATTCTTCTCTCTCTCCGTCTGCCCCTTTACCCTGCTATCGCTCTCTCTTAAAAAAAATTAATTAATTAAAAATTAAGATAGTGTATATCAGCAGACTAAGTAGGCTACTTGTTTATTATCAACTATTCACCAATTTAGTATTTTTGCATAGTTTCATCCTACCATTTCACTGAAGTATCCTAAGATACTATGTATCATGACTGCTTCTCTCCTTTTGTAAAATGGTTTGCTTACGGAAGACTGCAGAATGCAGTCAAATACCATTATTCACTGGTCTTAAGATATTCCCCTAAGAACTTTTGGCCAAGCGTTAAATGTAGATGGACAGGAGTCCAAGGATTAGACTTATTTAAAAAGAAGCCTTTAGTATACTAAAATTAAATATGCTTTATAAAGAAAAAGTATACCTTGGAAGGTTCTTTCATTTTTTTCTCCAAAGTCAGGTGTGTAATAATCAAAAACACCTCTTGTTTCACAGTCTTGAAATCTGTGAAAGTTTACTTTTATTATTTAAAACTGTTACTTTTGTTTAATAGTAACTCAAGTCCTCTTGGTGATTTCTTTGAGGGAGGAGATACGTTTCTAGAGAAAAACAGATTAATTTTTACTTTCATGTGACTATTTTTTAAATACTCATATAGACTAAGTGCAAAAGCATTTTTGACATATTAAGCACTGCAAAGTTTTCATAAAATATCAAATTTATAAAAATGGGAACATTAGTGGGAGGCTTATATTTCTCCTCACTACGGTACTTTAAAAATATATCTTCATAAGAAAAGGACTAAAACGAGACACCTTCTTAAAAATAATCATGATATAAAAAAATTTGCTATTTACAAAGTTTACAGAGTTTAATGTAAAATAGCTCTTTTTAAATCAAAAGCCTCTAGTTCTTTTTTTTAAGTTGAGATGTTATTTTGAACTTAATAAAATCAGAGCTTTTATTCATTAAAAAAAATAAAAATAAAAACAACTCCGTGCCTAACATGGGGCTCCAACTCCCAATTCCAATGTCAAGAGTCAAGTGCTTCACTGACTGAGCCAGCCAGGCGCCCCACTACTGTAAAACTTTAAAAAAAAAAAACAAACTAAAATACTTCAACTAACAATGAGATGTAGTTTGAGGCGCTGGAAAACTAGAAAGAATGTATACTGCAATCAAAACATTTTAGTAACTTAAAATCTGTTGGGCATTTTTCTTTTAAAGGCTGTACTCAGGTTTTTTAAATTATTGTTTTACTAATCGATACCATTTATACTCTACCATTAATTTGTTCCATTAATAATGTATTAGTGAACCATTAACAACAGCTATAAGATTGTTAATATTTAAATTTTTATTAATAGTTTCTAGGAGCACCTGATTCAAGCGTCTGAATTTTGATTTTGGCTCAGGTCATGATCTCAGGGCGCAAGAGTCTGAGCCCTACGTTGGGCTCTACGCTGACAGCATGGAGCCTGCTTGGGATTCTCTCTATCTCTGTCTCTGTCTCTGTCTCTGTCTCTGTCTGTGTCACTCTCTCTCTGCCCCTGCCCTGCTCAAGTTGTCTCTCTCTCTCTCTCTCTCTGTCTCTCAAAATAAATAATTAAACTTAAAAAATAAATTAAAATTTTTATTAATAGTTTCTAAATGCCCTGGACTAATTAAATCCTCTCATCCCATAAGGGCAATGTTTCATTTTCTCGACTGTACAGCTTATAAGCAAGCTGTTAATACAGTCTTCTCGTTTCACCTCCTTATCGGTTCTGTGGTAGTTTATTACTTTCAACACTCATGAGATCAATTCAACATAGTTCTTTATCTGCTAACCGTGAACAACATGGAGACTCATTCAATGAAACTATGACTTTGAATTTGTGACATTTCATTAGACAGATCATATGAATTCTGAATTCATCAACGAAGGGCTAACCTACTACTGGAACTGACATTTGCATTATTACTCTGTGTGTTTACATGTGCTGATACAGTTTTCGGGAGTTGAAGTCTACCTAAAACAAATAAAATTGAACTCACGGGAACTCCCTACCAGGGGGACCGGCAATTCCTGCATTGCCTTTGGATGCCACACATTTATTTGAGACAGGTTATGACAGTAGCTGATCCTAGATTCTTAAGACTTTAGAAGGAAAGGAAACTAGCGCAATTGTTTTATTTTACAGAAGCGGAAGGCAGGATCTGATTAAGCCTTTCTACCTACCCCCTACTCTTTTCCAATTAAAACTGTTACTCTGTAAGTCAAAGCAGTTGAACTGTATCAAGCCTTCGATAAAAGGCAGTTGGTACAGAACGAATCTTTTCAAAACCAGCAATATAAATTAAGGTCATTCCGGTAACTCTCAGGACTGCCCTTCTCTGTTAGCATTCGCCACTTAATCAAAATATTTTCTCATCCTCAGACATGATTAAAACACAACTTTCATGAAAATAATTTTGTTCTCTAAAACATTTGGCTATATTAGGGTGTGAGAAGCCTTTAGCAGAAGGAAGAATTTTTAGCTACTGTACTTCACAGCATGTTCCAGAAGTGATTCTCCACGAGTCCCACATTCCACAGGGCTCTTCTTCCATGAGTCAATAGCATGAGAAATAAGGAATGTAGGCACTTTGGTGCTACTGAGCGCAAAGGAATTTTGGAACTAGTTTTCCTCCCCTCAGAAAGTACACTCGTCCTCTGAAAAGGTGTTTCCAGTGGCAACTCGTGATGATTTGGTGCTAGAATAGTCATCTTCCGTTGAGGCTGAAGTTCCAATAAGAATGTTTTAGAGGCTTATTTCCTTGAGGTCCAGAGGTCTAATGGGGGAAGGGCGAGGTTGTTATCTCTAATTAACGTCTTGTGAATTATTTTAAAATACAATTTTTGAAGAAGTGTTCACAATTTACAATATTTCATTTAAGTTGGAAAGTAGAGCAGGCAAGGGCAGAAGGGAAAGAAAAATTAGCTCCCATTACTTCCATCCAGTGCATTTACAGCTCTCATTTATATTAATATTGAAAATAAAGATGATAAAAACAAAATTATCATACACATCAAGGAACATAACTGTAAAAGAAACAGATATACGTTGTGCAATTTTATTATATATACTTTTAGCTTAAATAAAAATAACAGTACTTTTATAATGTTATGTTTCAGATCAGGACAAAAGAAGTGAAATTAAAATCTCATGATTTTCATTTTGTTTCCTTTTTGAAAGAAGAGGGAGAAACATTTTTAACTACTTTATTTTCATATTTGATAATCTTATACAGCTGAAACTTTCCTTAGTATAAATAATATTTTTATGTAAAGTCAGTGACTGAAACATCATTTTGAAAATTGCAGCCATATTGGAATTCATAGCACTGACTCTATTATGCTGAGGAAGGTTCAGGAGAGATTTGGTGGATTAGGAAGACAATTCCTCTCATCATCTTTATACCAGTTGTATTTTCTTCCAGTAAGGGTTTAAAACTTGCTTTGGGGAAATATAATGTAGAATAGTAAGTTGGTATGGATCAGAAGAGATCAAGTCAAAAATACAGGTGAAAACCAGTATTCTGAAAACCTACCTTAGTTTTGAAAGAGCAAGGTTTTCAGTGACAAATGTTTTACATTACCCAATAGTCCCTTGCCATACAGATTTAGCCTCAAGGATCTAAGTGTGATTGAAGAAGGGTCTACTTAATCTGGAGAGAAAGTTCACTTTGAGGATAACACCATGTCATTCTGGTTACATTTTAGTTAATTCTGTATCAGTTTGGTTTCCAGAAAGACATGAACTCAGGTCCTTGAAATAAGGAGATAAGAGTACATTTTCTTATATTATTTATTTCTATATTTTTTTAAGATTTTTTTTTATTTTATTTTATTTTTTTACAGGTGCCAGAAGGTACATTTTGAAAATTTTATTTATATTCAAGTTAGTTAACATACAGTGTAGTCTTGGCTTCATGGAGGACTAGAACCCGGTGATTCATCTCTTACATACGACACCAGTGCTCATCCCGAAAAGGGCTCTTCTTAATGCCCGTCACCCAATTAACTCATCCCCTGACCCACACCCACCTCCAGCAACCCTTGTTTTGTTCTCTGTATTTAAGAGTCTCTTATGGCTTGCCTCCTTCTCTGTTTTTATCTTATTTTTCCCTCCCTTCCCCTATTTGCATCTGTTGAGGTTTTCAAATTCCACATATGAGTGACATCATATGATATCTGTCTTTCTCTGACTTACTGCACTTAGCATAATACACTCTTGTTCCATCCACGTTGTTGCAAATGGCAAGATTTCATTCTTTTTGATTGTCGAGTAGTATTCCATTGTATCTATATACCACATCTTCTTAATCCATTCATCAGTTAATGGACATTTGGGCTCTTTCTATAATTTGGCTATTGTTGATAGCACTGCTATAAATGTTGGGGTGCGTGTGCCCCTTCAAATCAGCATTTTTGTATGGGTAACTACCTTTGGGTAACTACCCTATGATCCAGCAATTGCACTACTAGGAATTTAAGATTTTATTTTTAACTCATCTCTACGCTTAGCGTGGGATTCCAACTCATAACCCTGAGATCAAGACTCGCATGCTCCCCTGACTGAGCCAGGCAGGGGTTCCCATTTTCTCGCTTTAAATTAGTAAATAAATAGGTTTTTTGTTTGATAGATCAGGCTCAATGGAATTTGTTAATGCAGTTCAGCTGGCCAGGGCCTTATGGATAAAGGGGAAAAAACTGGAATACTTGCATGGCAGTCGGGGTTCCCAATGGCCATATCTGTGTGACTGCAAAGACAGCATCATTTTCCTCAAATGGACACAAGCATAGGATTTGTAATATATCAATACATTAGACGTATTACAAATACAAGGCATTAGGGGCACCTGGGTGGTTCAGTCGTTTAAGCATTCGACTTAGGCTCAGGTCATGATCTCACAAGTTCGAGCTCCACCTCGGGCTCTCTACTGTCAGCACAGAGCTGGCTTCAGATCCTCTCCCCACCCCTTTCTCTGCTCCTCCCCTGCTCTGTCTCTCTCTCTCTCTCAAAAATAAATAAGCATTTAAAAAAATACAAAGCATTAGACCATAAATTCTTATTTATTATCATTTTACTACAGCACTAGTTTTGATATCAGTCAGTAACTTAATACTTTGAATAGAACTACAAAATGGCAGATTAAGTTTGGTTTGTAATACAGTAATTTTTTTAAGTAAAGCTAAGCTTGCAGTTATTTCTGGGAACGTTTCCTGTCATTTATAAGATAACTCATCTCATTTTTTAAAAAGTTCAGTATTTATAAAAGGTATCAATTTGACAGCTCTGGAGACACACTTCATTTTTTTTTATTCAAATAATAGGAACAGCGACGTTGCAACTTTCCACATAGTTTCCAACTAAAGCATCTGTGGTGTCTATCACTATTTTGAAAAGTCTGTTTCCTGGGTGAGGAATTATTTTGGTCAATACATCTTAGCATGTGTTGCCCCAGAAAGGCAGCTTCTTTTTCCTCAGAGCACTAAATACCATCATGATACTTGACTTTGGTGAGATGCAGATGAAGATCTAGTTACGAGCTTCCAGTTAGCAACCCAGCCATCTCCTCCTCTACTAATTGAGGGCAAGAATTAAATATCTTAACACGTGGAAGATCCCAGCAGAGCACCTGGTATTCAATACATGATGGCTTTCCTTTCCTTTCCCTGTTTTCTTTTCCCCTCCTGAATATACTGGAAAGAAACTAAAACTAGCACTACATAATTTTGATTGCCTGTTTTCCATCTGCTTAAATACCTTCAAGATGTTTTTCTTTTTTCTGTATTATTTTCTTAGGATCTACCCCCCCAAGAAAACTCAATAAAAAACAGAACACAATGAAAGGACTTTAATAAAAGTCTACATTAGAAGAAATCACTTGCAAATAACAATGGACGAACCATAAAATATTCCTTTAGTCCATACTGAGTAAATTAGCAACTAAACAGTCAATCATTGATTCTGGGATAATAGAGCGAGCACTCTCTTGTATGTTATTTCATGGTTAGCTTGAGATGAACATGATAAAAATAGAACTCAGTCAATGCAGATTAAAAGCCATAAGCATGCCATGTTTTACTTGTTCATTCTCTGTCATGAAAACATTAATGTTTTACCACAATAGCGGAAAAAATGTTGAGAATGACTTAATAAGTGTATCGTGTTATGAAAAATGTATGGCTTCCACCCTAGACTGAGACCCCCATTGACACTACATTGCATCCTACTTATGGACAGGTGTTGGCTAATTCAACACGTATTCAATGGGATTCCCTTCAATGGGAATCATTATTTTTATCCTATCTTCACAAGCATATTAATAACAATAATAGTCTTAATTTCTCTTATCCCGAATTCTCATAACGACTACGATATGGACACTATTATTAACTCCATATCAGAGAAGAAGAAATTGAGGCAAAAAGTGATCCAGTACTTTGTAGAACAAAGTCACGCAGTGAGAAAGAAAGGAACGTTTCTTTAAAAGAAATATGAGAACACCTCTCTCTTCGTGGCTCCCTGGGAAATTTTTCCTGAAGAGTGACATACTCAGTTGTGGATATCAATGGCAAACAAGTATGTGTGAGCTGGAAATGAGTATACGCTCTTCAGTCTTCTCTATAGGACTGTGGTAACATAGAGCTTGCACTAGCCAATGCCCGATGCTGCACATTAGAAATGACAACACAATAAGGGTGCTTTAACCTCCGCGACACTGAAATTGCGCAAATTTTGCATTGTCGCATACCAACGACAAATGAGATTTAGGAAGGACTTCTGTACAAAGCCAAAGCTCACTGCTTATCATGTAACCCTTTGCTTTCTTGTTAGCGCTCTGTCTTTGGAAAGGCGAGTTTTTAGACAATTGTTTTAAATGTCTTTCTCTTTTATATAATTTTTTCTCTCTTACACGCCTCCTTAATTCTGTACAGATTCTTGACAAAATCTCACCTATTCAATACTTTCTTCATCAAACAGATATTTATTGAATTCCTACGATATGCCAGGTTCTGTCCTAAGGAATTTAATGTAAAATATCTACATTGATCGCCAGAGGTACGGTTTGGATTCACTCGATCAATTATATTTGGTATTTTTGCATGTTCAAAACAAATTGCTTCCAAATACATTGGTACAATTAAATAGGTTGTTTCATAAAATATATTTCTCTTAGATGGCTACTGCTTGTGAGAAGAAAAATAACGTTAATATATCTTGTGATATAATCTCTGCTAGCTTAGAATTCTTGAAACCTTAGGAGAGAAAATGGATCAACAGAATCATGTTGAGGCTTTATTTTCCTGTTAAGGGAACACTCTAAATCTTCCCTCAAAGAGAAATATTAAATTTTTCCTAAATTATTATCTTTATTTTCACACAAAATAAATCCTTCAGGAGAAGTGACTATCAGTTTTTCAGTATTTGTCCCTTTTATGTAAGAAAAAATGACCGGAAATTAAGAAATTTGGGATTCCAGAGGTACCTGGGTGGCTCAGTCAGTTGAGTGTCTGACTTCGGCTCACGTCATGATCTCGTGGGTTTGTGAGTTTGAGCCCCGCGTCGGGCTCTGTGCTGACAGCTCAGAGCCTGGAGCCTGCTTCAGGTTCTGTGTCTCCCTCTCTCTCTGTCTCTCCCCCGCAAACTCTCTGTTTCTCTCTGCCTCCAAAATAAATAAACACTAAAAACAAAAAAAAAGAAATGTGGGGTTTCAGTGCTGATTCTATAAGCAGTGATATGGTCCAAGTAGACAAGTAGGAAGCTGGAAAAAAAGCCTAGAAAGAAGTGGCAAATCAGAACTTTATTTCCCACGTAGTGCCAGAGGTCAAGAGCTTTTGAAGTGTTTGAGACCCAAGAAATCAAAGTTGAACCCTAAGGACCAAACGCATCTGTAGTCTCAATCTGTACAAATGCCTTCAAACTGGAAAAAGCAGGTGGAGCTAAAGAATCTGAGGCATTGAGGGTCAGGAGCCAATCGGATTTTTGGCTTTCCATAATAGGAGAGTTGGACGGGAGCAAGCTGACTCCAGTGTTCTGCAGAAGTAAGGGTGCGGGATCCCAGAGGGTCAGCTTGGAAAAGAAAACAGGACTCTGAGCCTGATGGTTTGGTTTCTGATCCCTTTTCCCGCTGAGAGTAGAGATCCCTGGAGGTGCAGGCACATGGACAAATTCGTTAGTTAGCAAGGAGCCGGACAGAAGGAACTGGAAGACTGTGATTTACACAAATTACAACTATGTGGGGTGGTAGGAGCCTGGGCATAAGGCCCAGGTATGATCCATCAATGTTTGGCAGATCTTTGTGCTGTCATTTAAAGAATCTCTTCATTGACTTTCCAAGCCTCTCTAATTAACTCATGGGAATGATTCTCAAAGAGGAGTTAAAGTGTTTAGAATCTCACGGGCGAAAAGGCTCTTCATGAGTTTAGGACGTTTAGGTTAACCAGGAAGTGTTAAAGAAGTGAACAACTCTGATTTTAAAACACAAGAGTTAATTAAGGGAACTGGATTTGTGATTTTCTTTTAAATTTGGTCCGGCCTGGTGTTTGGCCTCACGTGCATCTCCTTTAGGACAGCAGAAAGGAAAAGAAAATACCAACATACATTTCCAGATCGCTCTACTGAAACATTTGCTCTTGGAGGAAGAATTGACAGCGATTGTTCCCAAAGATATAGATGTTCGCTTTTAGAGATAACGAATAGAACCAAAGGGAATATACGGAACACAACATTCAAGAGAAGGCACGGGCAGGTGTCTGCATACGGTAACCATCTGTCCCCATTTGCCCTAGACTGAGTGGCTTCCCCCGGACTAAAGGGTTTCCCAAGACACGGGACGTCCAGTGCTAAAACCAGGAACAACCTGGGCAAACCGGGTCAGTTGGTCACCCCGGCTGAAGAATTTGAAATGATCACTTGGGTCAGATTTTTCCATTAACTCAATGTTGGTCCGCGTTTAAAATTTGTTTAATGTTTATTTATTTTTGAGACAGGGAGAAAGAGACAGAGTGTGAGCACGGGAGGGGCAGAGAGAGAGAGGGAGACACAGAATTCGAAGCAGGCTCCAGGCTCTGAGCTGTCAGCATAGACCCTAGCGCTGGACTCAAACTCACGAACCGTGAGATCAAGACCTGAGCCCAAGTCAGAATCTTAACCAACTGAGCCACCCAGGCGCCCCAGTCCACGTTTATACTAATACCTTTGCAAGTAAACGAAGCTCTGTTGAGATTTTATAAAGATTCTGGGCCTGGACAGTTCCTTTGACAACTGCAACATAACATATTGCGCCCTCTGCTGTGTGAGTTTAGAGCCAGTGTATTTGCCTAATTAAGGATATTCAGTCTAGACACTCAACTGCCACCGTTATGAATACACTTTGAAAGAAGATTTATAAAAATGGAAAGTTACAGTTGTTCTTGAGACTTTCATTATAAGCAGAATAGATCAGGAGTGGGTTGCGGTGGGAAGCCTAAAACCATTTTTTCCAGATCAAATAGAACAAAGGAAAAGTGACAGAAATTTGATCCAAATGGAAAGATCCAAAGGATGGAATTGAAGATTTTAATTAGTCATACTTGGAGGTAGAGTTTATAACCCCCAACAGATTTTACAAATGTAATCCTGATGAGTGCTTTTGCAGTCTAACAGGTTGTTTTCTGCTGCAATTTCCTGCACTTCATTCACAATGTATGTTTACATTGTATTCTTTGACTATTACACTAGCTACTTTCAAGTTGATTTCAATGGATAGCCCAATGGAATTTTGGGAAGAGTCCATATTTTGAGTAAATATCCACTGAAGATTTAGATTGTGATATCCATTATATGTGATTTCACTCATATGTGAGCCCTCATCTCTTGAGATGGGATAATGTGAAGTCTATTAATGCATAACAGGAAATGCATTTAAAAATGTCATAAATGATAACGGGGCTTTTTTGTATTTCGGAAGTATTTACTTTGAGTGTTACATAATTCCAGAAATAACATTTCACTCCTCTCTAAAATTTTGGTAAGTTACAGGTTATATATTTTATTTCAACGTTATACTTTTAATAGTCATCAGCTGCCATTACTGAACACTATCATTTTTTAGGCAAGAAGAAAGTAGAACGTTTCAGAAATACTTACGTCTACCTACTCATTTCATTGTAAGATTTCAAGTAATTTGCTCTCTAATTATAAAATAATTAGTGAGTTCCATAGTCAGCTACACAGAAAATGTCAGTTCTTAGGAACATTTCCAGAGGGAATAAACATGCTTAACTTTTTTATTTTCAGAAAGTAAGTAGCTTTTCCTTGTCACGTAGAGTTAAGAGATTTACAATTTAAGGTCTTTTCTATGTATAGACAGTTCTTAACCTTTAATCTTTAAACTTCTTGCCTTTACTTTTTTCACGTGTTACTATATGGGGTGTTTTCATATACTATACCTTTTGGGGAAACTTTTCTTTCAATGTTAAAAATAGCTTTCTAAGTACTAAGTAATATTGGCATTATAAGAAGAAGTGTTGTGACAAAAGATCATGAGCAGAAATTCTGCACAAAAGATCAATCTGAAAACTTAATTAGCAAACCAAACATTGTCATCCCGTATTCCCATTGCAAACTATACCACTTGTGTTTTTGTTTTTGTGAAGGCCAATGACTTACAGAAAACTTATCCGACAAATATTTTTTTTAATTTGTTTTAATTATTTATTTATTTTGAGAGAGAGAGACAGAGATCGAACACAGAAGGGGCAGAGAGAGAGAGGGAGAGAGAGAACCCAAGCAGGCTTTGCTCCATCAGCCCAGAGCTGGACATGGGGCTCAAACCCACCAACTGCGAGATCATGACCTGAGCTGAAACCAAGAGTCAGGCACTTAATGGGTTGAGCACCCAGGCACCCCTCAATAAATAGTTCTTGAGCGCCTATGCTGTAGAAAGCACTGCACTGGGACTTTGCAACATAAACATAACAGAAGGGAGAATACTAAAGAACCTCATGAATTGAAGCCATGTGAATGGGCTACAAGGAGTTCAGAAGAAGGAGAGATAATTTCTTGCTGTCGAGGATTACATAAGTAGCAATTCTTTTTTTTTTTTTTACAGATAAATAAATAGTAAATAATATTCCCTCAACTTTTACGTTAAAACCAAGAATATACATTCTTTGCTATATATACCAAATAAGGGAAAAAGCAAGCTTTAGCGTTTTATTTCTGTCAGCTTAGATAGAGGAATAGAAAAAAGTAGGTGAAAAGTACTGACAAAGGCAAGAGAGATGCAAGAGGAATAAAGGAAGAAAACAGAGCCAGTGAGAATCTGACGCACACCGTGATGTCAATTTGATTTCTTTTCTCTGTCAATTACTGGCTGCGTGGCCTTGGGTAAAACTTGTAACCTCTCTGAGCTTCAATTTCTTCATCTTAAAACAAATACAGAATCAATCTCAAAGCGTTCTTTGTGAGTGTTAAATGTAAAGCATATTACACAAAACAAAATACAAATAAATAAAAGTTATTATTAAAATAGTAGACTTCTGGGGGCACCTGAGTGGCTCAGTCGGTTAAGCATCCGACTCTTGATTTCAGCTCAGATCACGGTCTTGCATATCATGAGATCGAGCGCTGCATCAGGCTCTGCGCTGACGGCATGGAGCCCGTTTGGGATTTTCTCTCTCCCTCTTTCTCTGCTCCTCCCCGACTCATGTATGTGTGTGTATGCGTGTGTGTGCATGTGTGTGTGCGTGTGTGCACACGCACAAGTGTTCTCGCTCTCTCTCTCAAAAGAAATAAAATTTTAAAAATAAATAAATAAATAATTAAGGGCAGATTAAGTCACTGGCCAGGTAGAGCTAGAGCAGGGTTTCGTCACTTCAGCACTATTGACATTTTAGGCCAAATAATTCTTTGTTCTCAGTGGCCTGTCTTATGCACTGCAGCTTGTCTGAAAGCATTCTTAGCCTTTATCCTCAAGATGCCAGTAGCAACATTCTTCCACTTATGAGAATGGAAGGTGATTCTACACATTACCAAATGTCTCCCGAGGGGCAAAAATAACTCCCATCTGAAAACTACCGACCCATGCCCTAAATACTTCAGCTGGAGTGTAGGAGAAATTTAGAAAAGGAAGGGCAATCACTACACCCAAAAGATACCCACAAAATAAATGTTACAGGAACAGACATTATTACCTAATCCAGAGATATGGAACTGTCCCATATTCAAGACAACTGCCATAGATTACAGACTTGCCTGATCCTCCTTTTTGAAGAAAATAGCTGCTTTGGGTGTCTGTGAGCGATAAAGAAAAAACAGAAGCCAGCAAAGCCAGTGAATTTCCATTCATTCTAGCCCCAAGTTAAGTCCCTTGTTGGTGCCAGCCTGACTTTAATCAGGGTGCAGGTGCCAGAAGAAATTGGGAGAAGTTCATCAGAACACTCACTTATAATATGGGGCACCTGGGTGGCTCAGTCGGTTAAGCGTCTGACTTGGGCTCAGGTCAGGACCTCACAGTTTGTGGGTTCGAGCCCTGCACTGGGCTCTGTTCTAACAGCTCAGAGCCTGGAGCCTGCTTCGTATTCTATGTCTCCCTCTCTCTCTTCCACACCCCCAATCGCACGCTATCTCTCTCTCTCAAAATATAATAAAACCATTAAAAAAATACTTGGTTATAATTCGACAAGCTAAAATTTTGGATCGCTTTAGTTATTCGGTGTTATCTATTAGCCATTTTTCCCCACCGTGAGATATTAACATGAATTCTTGAGATGGGCAGTAAAGGTAGAAGGTGTTACCATTAAAAATAAAAACAAGGAGAAATCAAACCATAATGAGAACACATTATTCTTTTGTACAGTTTCCAATGCCTTACGTCTGAAGCTTAGTCATTTTTTCTACCAACGAAAAAATAGGCAAATGTTAGTATGACCAAGCAAAATGCTAGAAAAGAAGAAAATGGTTATTTGGTGTGAAAACATGATTGTAATTAGCATTCAAATTTTACTACTTTTTTTCCCCTGAAAGTTTGAACAAGGAGTCTCTTCGGCTCTCTGTCTCGGGGTTCAGAACCGCTCTACTACCTTTCCCTTGGCAAGCGCCTGTTGCTCATCTAGAGAAAAAAAATACGATACTTAAGAAATTGCTTATTTTCCTTCACTCCTGAAAGCCTGAGGAAGAATTCAGTTTATTCTCTAATTTCTTTTCTTGGCTTCCATTTATTAGCAATTTCCACATGGTGAAATCTGGGTATTTGATGTAGAATTTTTTATTATTGTGAACACCCAAAATCAATTCCATGCTTGGCCTTTATCAAAGCGTGGATTGCATGTTCTCCAAGCCCTGTGCATCTTACAGCACCACTAAATATTCATTGCACTGTTTTACCGTAGAAACGTCTGCAAAAAAACATAGAGACAAACCAGAGGGACATACTGTTTCGCACTGAACACAATATTACGTGCTGAACTACCTCATCTATTCTGCTTTTCACAGACCTAGTCTACCCCAGTCATTTTTTATTTATTTTGATCCCTTTTTCATTTCTTTTAGGCTATCTCTCAAATTAGTCACTTTAGAAATCATAGCCAACTCAGGATGATTTATAAGAAATACACAGATTGGAAATAATGCAGTTGGCAAGATGATTAATTTGTAGATGTAATAATTTGTTGCTTCTTTAAAGAATTCCTTTTCTCAACAAGTGTAGTTTTCTTTCTCTGTCACTTTTAATACAATTCAACATGTCTCTCTTGCAGTGTTTACCGAGTGTTTAAATTTTTCCATCATAAAATAAAACCACGGTTATTGGGATTGTCCATGCTACTTTGGCAAATCTTTCCTCCTGTAACAAATTGTCTTCTGTATAGCTGGAGTATTTATTTTGTCCTCCAAATAACAAAATTTCTCTCAGTTATCCAACTATGCTTACATATACATGTAAGGTGTATGTTTTCATATTTTCACAGGACCTCAATATTTACAAAATCTTAAACATTCCCCAAAATGTCTCATGTATAAGCGATCAAGGGTTCTGACTGGTCTTGGAAAGAATGCTGTAATGTTTTTATGATGAAATCAGGAGCATATTTGATGTTAATACAATGCTCAATATTTCAACTCAACGTCTAGATTGGATTTTCCTCCAGGATATAATTATAAAGAGCTCTCCCTCTAATAAAATAGTGGTTGACCCCTAACACTTTTCTTAAACAAGGATCCTAGAATCTCATTTGAGCTACAAAAATGTGTCTGCTTTGCAGAATAATTCAAACATGTATATCATAATAGCTCTGGTATCAGCATTAACTAATAGGAGGAGATTTTTTTGGTAAGCATACAAATAAACATTACCAGAGAAGAACGTTTCTTTCTTTATACAAAAATTAATTTTAAAAAGTTTTATGTGCTTTATATGGAACTCATATTCAGTAATAATCACACGTATTACTTTTTTTTTTCCTTGAGCAGCTTCCTGGGAAGTAATGCATTCAAAAAACATTCATTATTACATGTTGTCTGATAAATTGGTGGATTCTATTTATTCACGAAAGCCATTAAGAGAATTTTCTTTACAAAGGACTAAACTTTTGTAGGAACACATTAAAACATACAATCATCATTTTGACTGGATGGTCTCTAAGAAATAATTTTACATCTCCGGATATTGCATCCGTAGATTATCTGCAAAGCCTCGATGGATGACATGGTTGGAGCTTAGGAACGATCTTTGGTTGTTCTTGACCTTCTGCTTTGTTTCAACCAACAGCGCGCGCTCCTCCCATTGGCCCCTTACATTGAATATTTTGAGAACCAGGTGCTTCGTCTATTATTTCATTTCCTTACTTCCCCAGCGCCGTTCTAATTCACTTAGCCATGATAAATAACATATCTTGAACTCAGCACATCTTTTTAGCAGCTTTCCAGTGACTTCTTCCCCTCAGGTTATTTTCCCTGAGTATATGCAACATCCACTCTTCTGATCTCTGTGTTTTCTAAAATGTTTTTTTGTTTTATTTTGTTTTGTTTTGTTTTGTTTTTAGTTTTGAGAGAGCGAGAGACAGAGCATGAGTGGGGGAGGGACAGAGACAGAGGGAGACACAGAATCTGAAGCAGGCTCCAGGCTCTGAGCAGTCAGCACAGAGCCTGACATGGGGCTCGAACCCACCAGCCGTGAGATCATGACTGGAGCCAAAGTCATACACTTAACCTACTGAGCCACCCAGGTGCCCCAATCTCTGTTTTCTGAAGACACTCGAAAAAGCTCTTAATTCATGGAGAAAATAATTCAGGTCAGGAGTGACTTGCGATCTTTGCTATGAATTTTTCTTACAAGATGATGAGCCCCTTCTCGATCGGGACTGTGTTTTGTTTATATGTTGGTGCTCAGCAGTCTTCCATATGTGCCTGGCACAGTAGTGAACAAACAGCTTGTTTCTACGGACGTTTTCATGAATAATTTGTCTCCTGTACAAAGGGATATTAATTCTTCCCTGCAGTCTTAAGAATTGGTATCTGTAATGTTGGCAATGGCTTCACGAAGTTATTGTTCCAGCTTTGCGGTTTTGGACAAAATAGGAATTATCCATATTTTCTTTGATCAGGCCAATCAAGGCACTTGCCAGATGATACTCTGTAGAATGATAAGGTCACTTGTAGTCAGTCAGTCCTTCGTTGTATTGGACGTTAGCACAGTTTTCTTCTCGGAGTAAGTTTCTAAACTTCATCTAGTAACATCATGATCTCTGAAAATTAGTCTTTGAGAAGTCCTCCTGGAAAGCTGGAGCGGAAAGTATTAGACATTGTTATCTGTTTGCTTTTGAGAGTACTATTTTATTTATCTGAGCAATATTAGAACAAACATAGTTTCTTTTTTAAAAATTTTTAAACGTTTATTTATTTTTGAAAGAGGGAGAGACAGAGCATGAGCAGGGGAGGGGCAGAGAGAGAGAGAGGGAGACACAGAATCCAAAGCAGGCTCCAGGCTCTCAGCTGTCAGCACAGAGCCTGACGCAAGACTTGAATTCACCAACCGCGAGATCATGACCTGAGCCGAAGTCGGATGCTTAACTGACTGAGCCAGCCAGGTGCCCCAAATAAACTTGGTTTCTTAAGTCTACCTAAAATTAGCATTCTATTACAGTGTAGGTATTCCTTACCAAACATGTGTCTGTTAAATTAAGTATTTGAATAAGAATGTAGTTCAAATATTTGCCTGGTGCTTCAGATTACTTAATATGTCAGCAGGTAATTTACTCTTATCAAAGTGATATGTATTAACACGATCATCAGTAATTCCAAATAATAACAATGCAACTTCCAAAACTCATATGTGATTAATACTTGGACTTCACATTCTTTAAGTCAATATGGGGGAATAAAAATAAGTAATCGCCACAGTAAGTTCCTAAAAGATTGTCCATACATTTCCTAAGAATGCACGAGATCGAACAGATGCTGTCTCCGAAGTCATAAGCATGATTTTTAATTAAAAATTCATGTCTCATATGGGGGAAGAGAGATGGGATGGTCATAAATGTGTATGATAGCATACTGCATTCTTCATGTTCAAGAGCATTTTAGTAGTACTATTACTAGTAGTCGGATTATCCCGTATTCGTTCCCATGGTGTGTTTAAAACCAACATCTATCATCTTTGATTATGCGATCCCACCTTTGCCATGAAAGTTGGCTGAAACAGAAGATTAAGGCACAAAGCACAACAAAGAGAAAACTCATCAAAAATGCAGAGAGAATCTCCCCAAATCTAAGGAAATTAGCTATAAGTTGATTTTTGAAATGTTATCCCATCTCGTCAGCAAATTTCATACCCTAAGCTGCTTCTTTTCAGTCTCCTTGTGGCTTTTGAGGTGGTAGCCATGAAGTCCAATATGGGAAGTGACCTTGTGCGCACGACCATAAAGGTTCAGTGAGAGAGTCACTGCTAAATAACTTGCAGGAACCTTCGAAGTCCTGGCACCAAAAGTAGACCACACAGTCCCTCCATCACTGCAGTTACGTCCGGGGAGAACCAGAATAAGATTTTAAAGATCATGATGCCTTCCCATATGATACACAGAGCACCAGCAAGCCAAACTAAAAATTTTAAACTAATCAGGCAACATAATTTAATAATATTTTAATTAAATCTATTAAATGATGCATACACTCAATGCAGGGACAAAATTTTCTTTTGCCTCAGACCTTAAGGGCTCTGGTCGAGGATTTCAATACTACAGGTTCAGGCTCCTGAGGTGAGATTAGGATCAGGAGTTTTAAAATATGTGCATTTGGGGGCACCTGGGTGGCCCAGTCTGTTAAGCGTCTAGCCGTTGGTTTCGGCTGAGGTCATGATCTCATGTTTTGTGAGTTCAAGCCCTGCATCGGGATCTGTGCCGACAGGACAGGGACTGCTTGAGATTCTCCCTCCCTCCATCCCTCTCTGCCCTTCTCCTACTCGTGCTCTCTCTCTCTCTCTTTCTCTCTCTCTCTCTCTCAAAATAAATAAATAAACCTAAAAAAAAAACCACGTAAAACAAAATATGTTTGTTTATACCTCTTGAGACAAGAGGCAACAGAAAGAAAGCTCCCTGACTCTCCTAATACTGAATCTCTCCTTTTTCTCAAAATCACCTGCAATTCTCATCTTGTTTGTTTCCCTTTACCTCCACGAGTTCACGGTAACAAACACAAAGAAGTCGTTTTAAAATATTATATTATTATAACTCCTGGTGTCATGATCTTTAGTCACTGAAATATTTTGAAGAGCTACGGCTTTTTAATAGCAGAATTATAAACATTAATTTAAATCTTTTCCCATTCAGCAGTAAACTCTAGCTGTGAATCACCAGTACTGTGCAAATAGTAGCTACAGTAAACAAATAATTCCTATGAGATTCTGCAAGCTTTTCACTTGGTTAATTGAACAATAGAGTTATGTGCTCACTCTGACTCCCCAAACCCAGTAGGAGAGTTAATATGAGGTCGTTTATTTTGAACACGGCAAATATGAAGTGCCATATAAACACACGACAATAATAAAAGCGATGAGTGGCACTGAAGCTTAATGTCACTCTTCCCATTTAATTATATCTCAAGATTTGATTTGGCAAAATTTCCTCTTTTCATCAGCCGCAGGAATCGCATATGCACACTAGGAAACAAATGAGCGTCACTAATGAAATAGCTTTGTTCAAGTAGCATGCTTTCAATATATGAGTCCGTTCTTCAAAGTCATATAAAGGAGCATGCTCTATGCAGTATTAGGATTATACGGGCATTAGTCCCCTCCCCAGCTTTAAGTAAGCACACTAGAAAAACTGAAAATGTACCTGTTCTCAAAAGGCTGAGATGAAATTGGATTTACTGGTGCCTTTTACTAACGACAACAGTCGAGTCACGCGTCATGATCCCTTTCATTGTAGTGACTTCTGGGCTATACCTGTATCCACTTAACCTTTTTACTTTTCACCTCTATTTATTTTGGAAATAAAATCTGTGTCTAATCAACGGCACATGCTAAGATGATGTTTCAGATTTCCTGAGAAGCCAGTAAGTATTTGCAGAATAAAAAGGGAAGTTTTTCTTTAGAAGGAGGTGGGGACGGAGTCTTAGAAGTCTTAAGTATGCTAATAAAAATCGCCAAATTAAGCATAGCGCTTACTTGTACCACTCGGGTGCGGAAAATACTAGAAACCCTGAAAACCATGTTTTTCTTCAGCTCAGCAAGTCCAGAGAGGGACAGTAATAGAAGTTACAGGAGCAAACTGAATGAAAGCACACAGGTAACGGGTTTTGTTTTTTTTTTCCATTTATCTTCAGTTCCAGCTGAAATGGTTTTAGTTTCATCGTTTTGGACTCCGTTAAAAGATGAACAACACAAGAGGGAAAGGAGTCGGTTATCCACCCGGCTATATAACGCTGCCGATACTGCTTCATCTTTGTCCTATGTCCTTTGAATATTATAAGAGCATTTGCCCTCTTCTGATATAAACCTCACAGACAAGAAAATAAGGTTCTCTAGGACGTTTTACTGCAGGAAAAGGATTTAAGAACTTAATAATCTGCCAGGTCTTCGAGCCATTTAGCGCACAGGAGAATATTTAAAGTTTCGTGGCGTTCTCCCATTCTCCGGGGAAGCCAAGCCCTCCTTCCCTTTCCTCACATTGAAGATTTTAATTGCCTCGGTGTTTCAATAACAATCACAGCCTATTCAGAAACTTTCTTTTCATGATCTGAAAGCTCCGAGTTTGAGTTGCTGAAAACCTTTCCTTAAGTGGATTATATTCGTTACCCAAAATCTCCGAGGAATTTCAGTGCGCGCGGCGCAGGATCACGTTCTCGTCCGCTTACTTCGGCGCCATCAGTGTTCTCCCTGATTCCGTATATTGAGCAAGCGCAGCTTTCCAGTGTTTTCATTTAATTTTGTGCCGCAAATCTAGCAATGTACTGACTCAGTCACTTGACTTAGTAGTCTGCATCAATCCAAGTAAAGTGTCTTCTGCTTTTTTGGCATAGATTTAATTCAGTTCCTACTCAGGCTTGCTCAAATTCGATAAAACTTCTCTATTAAGATGGATATGGCCATATTTAACTTCTAATTTGCTCCCAACGTTCTGTCAGGACGTATCTTTAGGAAATATTGAGCCTGCTTCTCCCACTTCTGTCTAGAAGAATACAAGAAAAAGTGAATTCAGTAAATTAAGATGTAAATCTTTAAAATGGATGTGAGCCCATTTTCTCTGAGTGGGAAGAAATTTTTTAACATTTATTTATTTTTATTTATTTATTTGTAAATGTTTTTATGTATTTTTGAGACAGAGCACGAGTGGGGGAGGGGCAGAGAGGGAGAGAGGCACAGAACCTGAAGCAGGCTTCAGGTTCTAAACTGTCAGCCCAGAGCCCGACACGGGGCTCGAACCCACCAACCGTAAAAGATTATGACCTGATCCAAAGTCGGACACTCAACCAACTGAGCCACCCAGGCGCCCCAAAAGTTTATTTATTTTTGCGGGAGAATGCGCACACTAGTGGGGAAGGGACAGAGAGAGGGGGAGTGACAGAGAATCCCAAGGAGGTTCCGCACCTGTCAGCACAGAGCCCGTTGTAGGGCTCGATCTCAGGAAAGCAGGAGATCAGGACCTGAGCCGAGATCGAGAGTCAGACATTTAACCGACTGAGCCACCCAGGCGCCCTGACACTTCTGCTCTTCAACCGCTAATGGGATGACATTAGCTCTGCCTGGATCCTCTCTTTCGCCATATGAAGCAACAAACTCGTGGGAGTAATATCTCATCTTTACAGGCCCCAGTGGCATCTACAGGACAGGGGACTGTGCAAGGGTAAGAGTCGTCGGGACCATTCTGAGAGTTCTGCCTATCATATTAACCCAGTATCATGAAAAAGTTTTAAAGTTTCAAATTTTTGACTAATATTGACAGCATCGAAATACACTGTAGTGTGAAACTCAGATCTCACACACACGCGCACACACACACACACACACACACACACACACAGCTTCACAAAAAGTATTTACTCTTACCGTGTGCAAAAAAATGTTATTTTCTATTCTGTTTTTGCCATAAGAATTACTTTAACCTTCCACTTTTAGAACACCCCCCCCTTTGTTTTTTACCACTTTGGGAAGACAGCCTCTTTTGTTTCCTTTTTAAGAAACTCATTTGTAATTTTCACCGGCTGCAAAATTGATCTATCACTTTTAATAGCAACTTGTTCTTCTTGCAGTAGTGTCTTTGCCATGTGCACATAGATGTACTTTTCATATAAAGAACGAGGCTCCAGAATTCAGTACGTACTAGCATAGACCGTTGCATGTGAGTAAGAGCGTCGTGTTCTGTGTTAAAATGACCACGGAGCCCACCAATATAAAGGACCTTTTATTTTTGTAGTTACTGTGGTGGTCACTAGATGGCAGCTCTAAAATGTACGTTGCCCACAATGAAAGGTGTCCACAGAAGGAAGTCTTCTTTCCTAAGTACTAGAATTCTACCCGAAACATTCAGTGGGATCTTGAGATTGCTCCACCATACAGTGAGGGTTAATGTGGCACAGTTTAATGTCCTCAAGTGTGCTTTTAGAAACATTATTTATTTATAATTTTTTAATGTTTATTTTTGAGACCGAGTGTGTGTGTGTGTGTGTGTGTGTGTGTGTGTGTGTGTATGTGAGCAGGGAAGGGGCAGAGAGAAAGGGGGACACCGGATCCGAAGCAGGCTCCAGGCTCTGAGCTGTCAGCGCAGGGTCCGACGCTGGCTCGAACCCACAAACCGTGAGATCATGACCTGAGCTGGAGTCACACTCTTTATCGACTGAGCCACTCATGTGCCCCTTTTAGAAACATTTATTATCTTTTTATTTAAAAAAGTTTTTTAATGTTTATTTACTTTTGAGAGAAAGAGTGACAGAGACAGAGGCATGAGCCAGGGAGGGGCAAAGGGAGGGAGACCCAGAATCCGAAGCAGGCTCCAGGCTCCAAGCTGTCAGCACAGAGCCAGATTCGGGGTTCGAATTTACAGACTGTGAGATCACGGCCTGAGCTGAAGTCAGACACTCAACCGATGGAACCACCCAGGCGCCCTTTTTAGAAACACTTATAATAGATTTTTTTTTTTTTTGTGCTTTAAGCTATGACTTCTAATATAACTCATCATCCAACTCATCCAAGTCTAGCGCTGTAAGTGGCTTTGGATCTGCTATAGGCTCGAGACTGAACTACAGTTTGCTTCCAATAACCTTCCACCTAATGAAAAATTAACACAGCATGAATCTTTCCGGTCCCAATTCGTTGTTACTTCTTAAAGAAGCCACATTTGATCGATCAGTCTAAACTGAACTCGCTCGTAGCACCCACTCCTTTCTCTTAGCACCAGTCACAACCTCCAGCAATATGGAATAGCTGTGATGTTTCTTCCACAGTCTCCTACATGCCACAGACTTACTTCTCCATCCAGGAGAACTTTCTAGCACTTAGGTGCTTGGCAGTCTTTTCTCCGGGAGTACCAAGGCTGGCATGAGTCAGTCACCTTCAGTGGTATTGCAAAAAAGAAGGCAACCCCTTTAAGTACAGTTTCGAAGTCCACCAATACAACGTTTTCATGAAAATGAGGATTTTGAAAACAATCGCTCCATACCTGTCATTTTCGTAGAGACAGAAGAAATATCAAGCTTCCAGTCAATGTTTTCTTTCTTGCGACTGCATTTCCCGTGACCCATCTGATTTTATATGACTGCCAGTTCCTTCGTTAACATCAAAGGTTGCCGCAACAGATACCGTCCTGTTGCATTTCTTAGGATTCAATTATGAATGTCTTGGCAAAGAAAGCAGGAGTCTGCAGACTCGAAAGAATATAAAATATAAGCATCACAAATGTATCTCTTCATTTTATTCTAGCAGTTTACACTGCAGGGGCTTTTGTACTCATTCGTATTATTTTTCTTTCACGAGAGCATAACTAATAGAATGAGGCATTGAATTATTCCTTGAAATGGAGCATGAATTATGCCCTAGTGTAAATAGGACTGACACGCTACCCTAAAGCATTACGAGTGAATGTGACAGCCTGTAATTCTACCTGCCCTCGTCAATGAAAACGCGTTCTATCGTGCCCTCAAACTGGACGGACATAATACACCTTCCCCAATTCACTGGCTCTTTGTTTTATCATTGTTGTTTTATCTGAATAGCAAATGCCCTAGGGAAATAGAAACTTCAGGAATGGTTTGCAGATGGGCTTTGCATCAATATGAAGACTCTAAATGGATTGTAAATACTCATTTTTAACTCACCTGCGTGTCTTGACTGGTTCGAGCTTAAAAGTGAAAATAACCCACTTAGTTGACTCTTTTATACTCATTGCAAGAGTTAAGAGCAAAAAAAATCATGTTTTATGAAATTTGATTTGTATAAATACACTCTCCAGTGGACTTCCTCCTCTTTATAATACGCTGCATTACGGTACCGTCTTAAATGGAAATCCATAGCTTTGGCAGTCCAGCCAAGAAAAAGGTAGTAACCAAGCAATTACATGTAATGGACACATAATTTTAGAAAATGAAAATATTAGCTGGGACTACATTGAGATATAATCAATTGGTCTTTTATTTTTTATTTTTTTCTTAATTTATTTATTTAAATGCAAGTTAGTTAACATACAGTGTACTATTGGCTTCTGGAGTACAGCCCAGTGATTCGTCACTTACAGATGACGTCCAGCAGCTCATCCCGACAAGTGCCCTCCTTAATGCCCATCATGCATGTTTCCCATCCCCCCCAGCAACCCTCAGTTTGTTTCTTATCTGTCTTAAAGAGTCTCTTATGGCTTGCCTCCCTCTCTATTTTTCTCTTTTTTTTTCCTTCCCTTCCCCTATGTTCATCAGTTGATTTTCTCAAATTCCGCATATGTGTGAAATAATATGATGTCTGTCTTCCTCTGACTGACTTATTTTGCTTAGCATAATACACTCTTGGTCCATCCACGTTGTTGCAAATGGCGAGATTTCACTCTCTTTGATAGCCAAGTAGTATTCCATTGTATATATATATATATATATATACAATGTATACATATATATACAATATATATATATTGTATATATGTATACATTGTATATATATATATATATATATATATATATATATATATATATATACAGCCCATTGACAAATACTTGAGGCAAATACAGAGCATAACATTTCTCCAGGAACCCCCTGCCTTCACGATTTTAGTGCCTTACTGGAGGGAAAACAACCTTAGCTTGACAATAGCAAGGCCTCAGGTATCTCAGGAGTCCTGTCTAGCATATGAAAATCCTTCTGGAGGCTTCCCTTTTGCCTTTACCTCCCCCAACCCCATAGCATATAGCCGGTCACTCTTCACAACCTCAGCATAGCTCTTGCTGCCCACGGGTCCTGTCCCCATACTTCAATAATACCACCTTTTGGGGCGCCTGAGTGGCTCAGTCAGTTGAGTGTCCAACTTCGGCTCAGGTCATGATCTCACGGTCTGTGAGTTCGAGCCCCGAGTCAGGCTCTGTGCTGACAGCTCAGAGCCTGGAGCCTGCTTCGGATTCTGTGTCTCCCTCTCTCTCTCTGCCCCTCCCCCGCTCATGCTTTGTCTCCCCTGCTCTCAAAATTAAATAAAACATAAAAAAATTAAAAAAAAATAATATCACCTTTTGCACCAAAGGCGTCTAAAGAATTCTTCAGTTCCAGACTCTCACCATTCCAAAACCCCGTCATCAATGACTACCAATCAAATACCCTAATTTAACTCAAAAAAAAAAAAAAAACCCTTCTAAGAACCCTTTATCAAGGCTCCCACTCAAAAAGCTCGAGAGCTATTTCCGAGTGCCTATTATGTGTCTGCTTAAAAAGTGATGAAGAGATAGATGCTTCTTAAAGGAATTCTTACTCAGAATGTCATTATGGACATTAAGAGGAAAACAAGTGTCATATTTATAAAGACGTGTTAATAGTGCCTTGTTTCCCTGGGACTATAAAACTGAAAGACGTAAACCTCACGTCGAAAAAACTAAGCAAAGACCCATCAATTCTGAATGTGTGTGCGTCTATGGTAAAACGTGACGGTTTGGATACCACTTTTCTCTTGACTAGATTGCCGAGCACTACTGATTTTTAGCTCAGGATGGTACTTCCAGCCTACTATAAGCAGAATAAAGCTGACTGGAGAGTGTACTTATGCTGACCCCGCTGCTACAAAACTATTTACAAGAAATAATTTTCCTTTGACAAGCCATTTGTTTCCATGCTGCAGTTCATAACTTAAGCGAGTGCCTTCTTTTCTTTCTCTCTCTGTAAATTCTCAGAGTGTTTGAATATCACAGAAACTCTACAAATTTCAATTCTAGTCTGATGCAAAAATAGTCTAATTTGTTTTGCCCTTTTTTTTCCAGGTAAGACTATTTAGATACACGTATTATAACCATTGCTGACTGATTTGCCTCTCAATCTTTGAAGACAAACCTTACAAATCGAGATAAAATAAATTTTTATCATGAGTTATTTCATTAAGAATATATTTTATTAGAATTGAATGTTAGGAAAGTAATCAATGTTAACTAAAACAGCTTGGTAATTAGTCATGTTACTCTGAACATAATTTTAAAATAATCAGATGATTCCATAGACTAATTTGAGAAAATGCACTTACTCATTAAATCATCATACCTCTCCGTTTTAATATCTACCAATTATTTAGCTTTTTACAGAGCAATTTCACATTTATCACCTTTTTGGCCACACACTAGATTAAACAAAGTCAGAGAAGGGTTGAAGAGTTGCCCAAAGTTATGAAGTTAAGAATAAAAAGGTTGGACTTAACTTTCCATCTCTGGATCCCAAAACTCTATGCTCATTCAAATACAACATACTTATGTCTTCTTTTAATAACAATTAAAGACAGTGGGCTAGATGGGTGATGGGTGTTAAGGAGACCACTTGTGATGAGCACTGGGAGTTGTATGTAAGTGATGGATCGCTGAGTTCTGCTCCTGAAACCAATATTGCACCGCATGTTAACTAAAACTTAAATATAGAGTAACAGGGACACCTGGGTGGCTCAGTCAGTTATGGGTCCGATTTCGGCTCAGGTCATGATCTCTTGGTTCGTAACTTTGAGCCCCGCATCAGGCTCTGTGCTGACAGCTCAGGGCATGGAGTCTCCTTCAGATTCTCTCTCTCTCTCTCTCTCTACCCTTCCCCCATTTGTGCTCGCTGTCACTCTCTTTTTTTCTCTCTCTCAACAATAAACATTAAAAATAAATACTTAAAGAATAATGAAATCAATATAGAATGTTGTTAATACTACTCTAGCACCTTTTGCGATAACTTTTTTCACATATTGATGGCACATGTAATGAACTCCTTGATAATAAATATAAATTCCCTTTGCTATAGATTAATCGTTGTTCTTATGCTAGAGTGACTTTGAAGTTTCGTTTGTATCCACATGGAAAAATGAAATCTGCAAAATAAAAAAAAAAAAATTACAAAGTCAGCTTATCCCCGTACCTCATGCATGTTGATCCTAAAGGTTTAGAGACATAATGTTCTCAAAAAGTTAGTTGCCTGACTCAAAAATTTTAGTATTATTCTGCATCATCTATAATGGACCAAAGGCTTTCTATCCGTACTTAACTATGTGACCTACAGGGAGAAGTCCTTATTTGTCAAACTCTTCAACTATAATTGAATACTTCATAGCTTCAAAGGAGTCTCTGCTTTCGAAGTAACTGACACAGTGAAACAGTTTTAGCAAGATCAAAGGCACTGTCATCTTGTGAATCACTTGGGTTAATCCTGGGGAGCCCAAACTAAAAGCTATGTTCCCTTGCTGTTGTTTAAAACCTCCCTAGTGGAGAGAAGGGGCTGGCGGCGGGGGAGGGGGGGGGTGCCTGTGTGGCTCAGTAGATTAAATGCTCGACTTCAGCTAAAGTCATGATCTCAGGGTTTGTAAGTTCGAGTCCACGTTGGGCTCTCTGTTGTCAGCACAGAGCCCGCTTAGGATCTTCTGTCCCTCTCACTCTGCCCTTCTCCCAGCCCCTCCCTGCCTCAAAAATAAAGATAAAAAAAAAAAAAAACAACCCGGAAACCTCACTAGCTAGCGGAGTTTTGCTTTGCCTACAATTGCATCAATTGTGCTAAATTCACAAACTGCATCAAAACAATAATCTAGGACTCTTTGTCGGTGGGATTCTCTCCATACTACTTGTTTGAATATATAAACTAGTATGTTTTCCAACAGAAAAAAAATTGCCTTCTTTACATTTTGCTCTAGTCCTGGAAGTTTTAATTGTATCTAAAAATCACTTTGTTCCCCTGCTATTGTTTTGGGTAAATTAAATGATCAAGAAAGCAACTGTGAGATGTAACGAAGTTTTGCATAAACAACTTGTGTTTGAGAATAGTCGCTGCCAGACTCGGTCCCTGGAACGGTATGCATCACACAACCATGTGGGGCTTCCAGACCCTAGGAATGAATACGGATTGGAGAACAACCATTTCCTTTCCCTTTCTTCCTTCTGTGTCCTTCCCCTCTCCATCCTACCCCCTCCCTTCATTCTTTCCTTCTCTCCTTCCTTTGTTCCCTTTTTGTTCCTGCCTTTAGCCCAACTTCCTTTTTGGAATATTTGAAGAGCCAGGCGTTAAAGAATGCATTCTACTGCCTTTTAACTTTGACGTCTGTGACATTTCCTTCATTTCCTTCTCTTAAAGAGAGGGCACGAGACATCGAGAGACATCGGTACTAAAAGTTATGCATACACTAGTGAGAGTTTAATCATCTGTGACTCTTGGAGGCAATTTGCTCTCTGTAAGGCTCAGCATCAAAAGACTGGAAAGAGAATAGATTTGCTTCTGATCTTGGCACTGACAACAGTTAACATAAGGACACTGGTCAGGTCATTTATCTCTTCCGGATCAGTTTCCTCAGACTACCAAAACAGGAAGCTGGATGGTCTTCAAGTGGTCCATTTCAACACGTTCCCTGAGAGTATACTTACTAGGCACAGAGACTGACCAGTACAGCATGCAATTTAGAGAAGTTTGCAGTTTCTCGCAGAAGTCAAAGAACTACTGTAAGCCTTCGTGGTACAGAGTGAACGAGTGTAGATGCTGGAGTGAACAATTCTGAAATTGAATCCCGCTCTACCACTTACTATCTGTGTTTGGTATTTTAACATCTCAATTTTTTTTTTTTTTTACTTTGCTATTGCACCGTTGTCATGGTAACAATTAAAGGAGACAAAGCATATAAACCATTTCCCACAGTGTTTGATGTATAATAATAAATTAATACATGAAAACAATGATTACATGGCCCCTTTTTCTACTCTTTCCATACTCAGAAATTTCTACAGGGATTACTCAATCAGGAAGATTCTTTCTTCTTCTCTCTACTTCTCTTCGGTTGACAGATGCTGACTGAGATAGTAACACTTCCCAGGGCATACCACAAGAGCAGATTGGGTGGCACGAACTTTATAAAAGTCTTACACTAACAGCTTCTCTACTGCCAAATACAAAGTATTTGGCCAAAAGGTATGTGGGAAGCTGATGGATAAGTTTCCACAAATATTGGCATGAGCTGCGTCCTTGTTTCATGAATGTAATTTCTTGGTTTTTGGCAAGTTCGTTGCAATGACTATTTAGAATAATTTCTGGCTGTCTCTGAGAAGCAGGTGTTCTGTGGTCTGTAGAATTTTTCAAACATATATATATATATATATATATATATATATATATATATATGTATATGCCTTATAAAATCAGCTGTGGAAACACTATGTTGCCAACTCTTCTTTGGTTTTCATTGTTTTCAGCTGCCTCTCTGCACAGATGGTTTTAATTTGGACCAAAATATTTTAGTAAGTTAAAATAAGATTTCAAAATCTAAGGAATCTTTCTTGCCATACAAGTAATGCAATAACAACAGATTTTTATTTCAGAACCCCAATACCAACAGATGGTGGGAACAGATTAAGTTCAAATAGAGAACGGTGGTGAATATATAATCACAAATAGGATAGTAGCCTTAAGGATTGAGGGAATTTGCCAAAAGTAGCTAGCATAATTTGTATTCTTTTACCTATAGAAAACATGAGTAAAACCTTGAAATATTAAAACACTATACAGATTTATTTTATCATAAATTAAGAAACGATTGAGAATCAGGGGCACCTGGATGGCTCAGTCGGTTGAGTATCAACTCTTGGTTTCGCCTCAGGTCATGATCTAGCAGTTTGTGAGACGGAGCCCCGTGTCAGGCTCTGCACTGCTGGCATGGAGCCTGCTTGGGCCTCTCTCTCACGCTCTCTCTCTGCCCCTCTCCCACTTGTACTTTCTTTCTCTCTTTCTCTCTCTCTTTCTCTCTTTCTCTCTCTCTCTCTCTCAAAATAAAAAAGAAGTATTTTTTTTAAAAAGAGAAGTAATTACGAATCAGTAGAAAAAATAAGAATGACCCCAAAGGCAGGGGTCTTTGCTTTACTTAATGCTGTATCCTTTCAGGGAGGGGAAATTTCTTCCCTACCCCTCTTGTTTCTTTGACTGTTCTAATAATCAAATTAACATAAGACAGATGAACAGGGGAAAAACAAATTTAATTTTGCATGCATGGATGCCCCAAAGATATGAGGCCCACTGGCAGGCAGCTGAGGTTTATATGCAGTTCTGAGCTAAGGAGAAGGGGGGGTAAGGGGCTCAGACTTCAAATCAGAGCAAGGACAATTCATAAGTAGATGGGAGAAACAAATGTCTGCCTGCCAAGGGGAAAAGTCTTTCTCTTTGTCTTTTAAAAAAAAAATTTTAATGTTTATTTATTTTTGAGAAGGAGAGACAGAGTGTGAGCGGGGGAGGGGCAGAGAGAGAGGGAGACACAGAACCCGAAGCAGGCTCCAGGCTCCAGAGTTGTCAGCACAGAGCTCGAACTCACAAACCGCGAGATGAAGTCAGACGCCTAGCCAACTGAGCCCCCCTGGTGTCCAAAAGTCTTTCTGATATACACAAAAAAGTTACCTTTTGCGATAGCTGTCTTCCTGGTACAGGCTGCCTATCTAAAAGTCTTTAGACAGTTAAGTGGGAGATACAAAGCTCTCCTTGAGTCTCTGGGGCCTTGATTGCCTTCAGCTCAAAATAATCCACGTGCCACAGTAGCACATTCTGAGGTAGCCTGCCCGGAACCCCATCGAGGCCAAGTGTCCAGAATATTGCCAAGCACACAGTAGGCATTAAATAAATGAGTTGGATAAATGAACAATGTCCTGATGAACACATAAACTCTTTGCTTATATTGTCTTAATATGTGTGCTTTTTAAAATATCCCCAAATTGTTCTTTGAGCATCATGACCTTGCAATGTACTAGGAAAAACTGCTTGACCTCTTTGAATCTAACAATTTCCCCCTCCCTTTTTTATTTCTTAAAATGAGCTGTGGAACTTAAATTAGGTGAAACTCATGATCATCGTGCCTGGCACATAGTAGGTGGTCATTAAATGTTCGTGGGGTTTATTTTATTAGCACTGCACCTGCATTTTGAAAAAATAAGGCCCTATAACTTTAACCCAGAAACCGTTGTTTATAAAATAAGACATCGGGACTTCTTGGGATAGTTTTTAAAATGTCACGATATAAGTTACATTCCCCTTGAGCATTTTCTACTTAAGAAAACCCAATGTTCATGTTGACGTATGTAATGTATTTTTGGTAAACAACTGCATAATTTAGACAGCATCGTACACAGTGTGGAAAAGTAAACCATTGTTTACCTGCCATTTCTGTGATGTCATAAAATACTGACTCCTTGAAATAAGAGGAAAGAATAAAATACACGTAAGAAAAAAAAAAAAAGAATAGGGGCGCCTGGGTGGCTCTGTTGGTTAAGCATCTGACTCTTAATTTCGACTCAAGTCACAATCTCACAGTTTGTGAGTTCAAGCCCTGCATGGGGCTCTATGCCGACAGCAAGGAGGCTGCTTAGGATTCTCTCTGTCCCTCTCTCTCTGCCCTCCCCCGCTGGCTCTCTCTGTCTCTCTCAAAATAAATAACCTTAAAAAAAAAAGAAAAAAATACTCTTGTCAAACGTATTCCTCAGCATAATTTAGAAGTTCTATAAAATCCCATGTGGGGGGTAGGGGCCCCAACATACCTCAGTGACGATTTGCCCCAAACTCATTTTCCTTTATAAATCTGATGAGTGAGCAGAGGTTTCCGATGAGAAATAAATACAATCGATGAAGGTAAATTTTCAATATATTCAGTCGCGGATCTTGAAAATTACGCCCGGTCATGCAGGATGGAACCGATTTTGAATTTACAGCTGCTAGAAAGACTCGCGGCCATTTTCAAGACCACAATATGCACCGTGCAAGTGTGGCTGCTGGAAAACTATTTACAACCACTTTCTTCTAAATGATCACACTCCCGCCCTGCCAGATTTTTTTAAAAATTGTACTTTATTTTTTGAAATCTTTTTAGTGTTTTCCTTTCTATTTTGAGAGAGAAACAGAGTGCAAGCGGGAGAGGGGCAGAGAGAGAGAGAGACGCAGAATCCGAAGCAGGCACCAGGCTCTGAACAAAGATTTTGTTGTTAAGTAATCTCCACACATAGTGTGGGGCTCAACCACCCAACTCCAAATCAACAGTCCCTTGCTCCACTGACTGAGCCAGCCAGGAGCCTCCTCCTGCAAGATTTTTAAGACCTTTACCATATTAGAGCTATGCCCTATATTTAGTGCCTTGCCATTATTGCACCCCTTTTGAAAGCTTAGACAAGAGAGCTCAGGTTGTCATAAGCTTTGTGAAGTGGAGAGGGTGGTACCGATGGAAAGACTTTAATGAACTGGTATTGGAAACGTGGTTTACCTACGCACTACTTTCCTCAGAAAGCATTATTGTAGCACCCACTGGGAAGAAAGTCATCAAAGAAGAAAGATACCTATGTAATTTTATACTATCTACAAAGATTCATTGTTTTCTAGGGAATATACAGCATCCTCCTCATTCAGCAAATGGTTAAAACAATATTTTGGGGTTCGTTTTTGTTTTTGACAACTGGGCTGGTGGCGCGTGAGGATGCTAAAATAAAAACCGGATCGGGCATAAAATAACGAAGCCTCCCATCTTCAAGAAAAGTATCTTCTATGCTACCTGAGAACATACCTCGTTGGGAGTTATCCCTAGGAAAACTTTCAAAACTACCAAGTGGTAGAGACAAAAATACAATGACCCTCCATGTACCCATCATCCAGATTTAATGATTGTTAAGATTTCACAGTGCTGGATTCATCCATCCCATTCTTTTGGTCTCCCACTGTCTTTGTTGAATTATTTTAAAGCATTCTGAGTTACTTCAGTATGCATTTCTAAAATTGTTGGCATTTCTTACACAACCACGACGCAATTAACACAACTAACAATTTTATTTCTACGACACTGGAGAGTGCATTTTTTTTTTCTTTTTGGTTGGCATTCTAGCATGTTCTTTTCATTGAAATTTTAGTTAACATGCAGTGCGATATTGGTTTCAGGAGTAGAATTCAGGGATTCATCACTTATATACAACATCCGTTGCCCATTACAACAAATGCCCTCCTTAATGCCCATCCCCCACCTAGCTCACCCCCACCCACCTCTCTCCATCAACCCTCAGTTTGTTCTCTATCGCTAAGAGTCTCTTACCACAGCTAACAGTTTTAAGAATAATCTCTTGATACCATCCTGTCCATATTCACGGTTTCTCTTTTGTCTCAGAAATAACCTTTTTATTCTTTTTCTTTTTAACTTTAGCTTTGGGTGAAACTGTAGAATAACATATTTTAGCAAAATTGCCTACCGTTGGTCTATATCGTGGTGCGAGTCTATGTGATAGAAACCATACCATGTGTCTATTGCAAGCAAGTGGGTCGACCTATAGTGACTACGTGTATAGACAGCAATCGTTCAGTGAAATGGTAAAAACAGGTGTTGCTGTTATGAAGCCTCTGCTATTTCACAAATGACCTTTGTCCCAAATTTGCAGTGATCAGCATTTTACAGATCTTTATTATGAAGTAAAGTAACTCTACTGCTTGGAAAATATGAATGCAAATATTCCACTACTCAAAAGGGCTTTGCATCATCATGAAATGATTTGAGTTTATGGAATTACGGTGCTCTGGAGAGCGATAATAGTAAAAACTGTGTCTATTCATAGCACCTTTTTTCATTTCCCCACCCCCAACACACACACACACACACTTTGAAATCATGAACCAAAGGATTTGAAGACTTACATTGATTTGAAATTCCTGACAGATTTTATTTTGTAAGTTGAGTTGCACAGGAGGGACTCTGGAAGGGTAATTAGCGGAATTTTTCACGCATCGAGTTAGAAAAAAAAAAAAAAGTAAAAACATTACATGTCATTTGTCGTCTGATATTTTAGCTTTAATATCACTGAGAGGAGTTATAAAATAGATCCGTGTCTCTGAATATTGACACCAGCTGGCATAAAGTTCACAGAACCGGTGCAAGAAACAGTATTTTCAGAGTTGTCAAACCGAAGTACTATTTTTCTCCATAAATAAATAAAAAGGAAGAAGAGAACACAACGCAGTAAACGGGTATTAGTTCAGCATTAAACGTCTAAAGCAGAAGTCACGCTCTCCGTAGCCATAATTCCGGTCGTTACTTCTTAAACTTCACTTTCCTCTATACTAGGCCTTAGATTTTTTTAAATCAGAAAATTACGGTTAAATACGTTTGTGCTCATTTGTGTGTGTGTGTGTGTGTGTGTGTGTGTGTGTGTGTGCGTGTGTGTGAGTCTGCGTAGTCTCTTACCTCTCGCGGATGAGACGTGCATTTAGAATTCCCTGAAGGAAGTAGAAAGTGGAAATGAGACAGGGCACCTGCACATAAAGGTGCGGGATTCGCAGGCGGCAGCACGAGAAACTCGAGTTAAAAAACACCTTCGCACACCCTTCAACCCAAGACGCTGCGAAAGTCATGTCGTCCAATTAATCGGCAACGACAAGAGGGAGAATCTAACTGTAACCAGACTTAGCTATGTAGAAGCATCTGATTAATAAAGTGGCATAAAACAGTATCAAACTTGTATGAAAAAAAAAAAAAAACTTGAATCACCGCATTTCAGAGCCGGAAGAGATAGAGAGTCTGTATTGCAAACCCTGCATGAGCCGGATAAAAAACTCTGAGGCCCAAATTGGTCCCGCGACTTACCCTAAGTCACACATCAACTAAGTCCGGGCTAGAACCCATGTGTCCAACCTCCTAGCCTACTCTTCTGTGCTATACTACATGTACATAACATTTAAGGTACTAAACGATACTAGGATGAGTTACATATTATATAAATTATTAATATTACAATTAATTGTGATTTTCACTCAGTTTTCTATATTTGTTATAGATTTTCATTACATGTTGTCGATGTGTTATGTATAAGCCTTGCTGTATTTTGATGATTCATATGCATTGCGTAGTAAGGTGAGTGCACAGATCGGAGTCGCTTTTTTTTTTCACGGGCCAGCAGAAATGAATAGACTGATCTTTCTGCTCCAAAGTGGATTTTTGGTGTGTTTCTCTCCCTTTATCTAGGTGATTCTAAAGCCGTGAAATGAAGAGGCGTTGGAAAGATGAGGAGTTAAGAGTTCATTCGGCTGTCCAGATGTATCCAAGTACCCCGTTATTTGGCAATAAATACATCTGGGCAACTGATTGAACTTTTCGCTCTTCTCGACTCTACTGGACCCTCTACAGCCAGAAGGGCCTGCTGTACCTCCGAATGTTCGTGATCTCTTAACCTAATGAAACGGAAAGCGGGAGTTGCTTATGGGGGAGGAGACACCAATGTAAACTGAATTTTAAGTACCTTAGCAAACCCCCGACTGGTTTGCAAAATTAAAATCAAACCAATGTAAAACTTTGAACTGTTCTCATCAGTTGACACTTGTGTGCTTAACTTACTGGTATAAAAGAACTGTATATTTTATGGTGATGGAGAATAACTAGCAAATACTGGCTAATATTTTTACTCTGGTGTATATATATACATATATATGTGGAGGAGGTTTTGCGTATATATATATAACCATATATATAAAACCTCATGTTATGGCTCCATACATTGGTCCGTCTTAAGTATTTCCCCCAGTCTCTTTATCCCATTGTACTATTTCATTTTATTCATAGCAGTCCTTACTATAAGAAATTATCTTACTTACTCGCTGAAACGTTGACGGTATCTCCTGCTAGAGTGTAAGCTCCCTGAGAGCAGGGACCTTGTCTTTTTGTCTACCTTGCTTGCCACCACGTGCCCAGCATCTGGTACACGCCAGGCAGGCAGGGAATATTTGAAAGCGCTGCTATACAGAGTTTCCAGTGCTGTAAATCAGGTCCCCAGAACAGAGAATTCGCATACGGTTTGCTCTGTGAGCTCTGCTGTGTTAAAAGCCGCCGGCTTCCTCTGCCACATAGATCCTTCAGCTCAGATGATTCAGGGATAGTTCTGCTACCACCTGTGGAGAAAGCAACTTCCAATACTGGGCTCCACCCACCAAGACAGATTCTCTCGAGGTCTGTTACTCTTATCAAGGGATAATTTGTGTAGCTGTTTTAGCTGTATCAACTCGAAGGCATTTTGTTGTTCAAGTGTTATTTTAGGTAAATGGAGTAGGTCTAGGTGTGGAAAACTTAGGATCTTATGTGCTGTAGATTTGAGGGGTTAACCATCTCGATAAGTCACACTAAGTTTAATAGTCATCACTCATAATGTATATAAAGCACATGCAGAAATATTTAGCAAATACAAATAAGGAGAAAATATTTCATGTTTCATTTTAATTCCAAGTACAAGACGAACGGCTAAATTTGTTTAAACAACCGCTGACATCGTGTCCAGGGGGTGAGGGCAGGAAATGACACTAGACCTGCATTCAAACAGAGCAATCACTGGGGCGCCTGGGTGGCTCAGTTGGTTAAGCTTCTGACTCTTAGTTTCTGCCCCGGTCAGGATCTCACAGTTCATGGGTTCGAGCCCCACACCGGGCTCTAGGCTGACAAGTACTGAGCCGACTTCGGGTGGTCTCTCTCACTCTCTCTGCCCCTCTGCTGCTCGCTCTCTCTCAAAATAAACAAACTTTTTTAAAAAATTAAAAACAAAAAGAAAACAAAAAGCAGAACAAATAGAAGAATCACCTTACTGCCAGATCTAATGGCATGTCCAGGAGAGACCCAGCGTCTTGTCCAGTTAAGGCCCCCTTGCCCTTCACTTTCAAAAGTGTCTCAGTTTGGAGAGGGAATGTTAAAACCACCCAACACAGATAATGGCATATTCAGAACTGTTAGATTTCTCTATGGCACACCATGAGCAAGTCCCAGTTCTGGGCCTGAGTCACTGTGTTCTCCGACAAGCCAAAGAAAAGACACGGTGAGCAAGTTGCTAGTATCGCATTATCCTGTTATATAGATCTGCATGCGACTTAATAAGCAACGAATCATTGCCATTTAAGTCTCTTAGCTTGAGGCGTTTTGCCTAATATCAAAGATGATTTTCTGGGAAGCGGACTGCTAAGCATAGGAAGGTTATGAAATGGCCTCTCCTTGAAGTGGTTTAAATAGAGGTCCGTCTGAAGGCAAAGGACTGGATTATCTGATCACTCATAATATTTCAGCCTCAGGTGTTGTACGAATTCATAATTGTAGAATAAATGAAGACCTTCCCCTTGAAGATAGAAGATCTGAATTGATTTAACTTTGCAAAATCAATTTCTAAATCAGCTTAATATGCTCGAATATCCTGTGTTGACTGGTGGACGAGTTGAATATAATAACTGTATAACATAGTAACTTTTTATTAAAATCATCAATAGCTGTCATCTGATTAAACTATACTTGGTAAAGGTGAATTTTTAGTATGACATTATATGTTTTATTAGAAAATCCCTACAGTACACTTGAAGTTGAAAGGAAAATTCCTACAGTATTCATTAGTCTTAAGGAGAGTTTTTGAAATAAAAGATTTCCCCCAAAATGTGATAAACTTGTGTCACATTACTATAATCTCAGAAATAATCTGAGTATTTGTGACTAATTCACTTCCAATCTAGTATCTGCTGAAAGCTCAGTGGCTGTAGACAGCACACGGAGAAGGTCTGAATTAGAATTTCAGAACAATGGAAAGTGACCAAAATTAAACCTCTGCATTTATTATTACTTATAAATTTCTTGCATGCTTTATTATAAAAAGTCAGATGTCTAAGAATGACCTCAGGTGACTGTCTCTTCTGTAAGTTTTTAAAACATTCGGTGTCAGATTTAATCTCTTCAGTATGTGAGAAAATCTGTTTCATCAGCATAGTGAGCTCATGGAACTTCCAGAAACCTAAGGTAAACTGTTTTTTAATGGAATAATCTCTAACTTCCAAATTTTGTTAAAACATCAGGTAGAAACCTTGGCATTTTTTTAAAAAAATTATTTATTTATTTATTTTTTGAGAGAGAGAACAAGACAGGAGTAGGGGAGGGGCAGAGAGAAAGGGAAAGAGAGAGAATCCCAAGCAGGCTTGGTGCTGTCAGCGCGGAGCCTGATGCGGGGCTCGAACTCACAAACCATGAGATCATGACTGGAGACAAAACCAAGTGTCAGATGCTTAACCAACTGAGCCACGTAGGTTCCCCAACACTGGCATTTTCTTAATATTTTTTAAATTTTTTAACCTTTATTTATTTTTTAAGAGACATAGAGACAGAGTATGAGCAGGGCAAGGGCACAGAGAGAGGGAGATACAGAATCTGAAGCAGGCTCCAGGCTCTGAGTCGTCAGCACAGAGCCCGACGCAGGGCTCGAACTCACAGACCGTGAGATCATGACCTGAGCTGAAGTCGGCCGCTTAACCAACTGAGCCACCCAGGCGCCCCTATTTTTATCAGTATTATGTGCGGCCAGGTCTGGAGGAGAAAGACTAGAACAGCTTGAGGACAGAAAATGTGATTGAAACATGATTCATCTTTCTTCGGCGTCAAAGGGTAGGAAAGGTAATAATAAGAATGAATTATAAATGGCTATAGCTTTCGAAGATACAAGGAAACATCCACGGTTTTTGATAAAGTCGTAGACTTCTGTTCTCTCCAGACACAATTTAGGGAAAAAACACAGCTCTTAGTCTTAGGATTTTTTCACTTCACACCTTAAATCTCTTCAAGTCTCTCCCTTTCCCTTCCCTTCAATGAGTCAAGTGCTTTGTACCCAGCGCTTGGCTAAGGAATGTGGGAGTTACATGGGAAATACATTTTTATGGCTCCTCCACTCAGAATTTTGTCTTTAGTACACATTCAGTACACGGCAAAACCCCTTGAACATTTTCCCTTTCCTCACCAACCACCTCCTCTCATCTGGATGGTCCTCTTCTCTCCCCCTTCATCCAACTACATTCTAGATCCTTTCTACGGGACTGCATTGAAATGGCGCTAACGTCACCAGCAGTCTTCTTTTAGACAAATCGCACAATATGAACTCTGTTCCTTCTCCAAACAGTCTCCATTGACATTTTCCTTCCTGCCTGTTCTTTCCATTTTTACTTTCTTCCCTCCTTTATTTTTCCTTTTCTCTAATTTCATATCTGCTCTCTACTACTTGAACACTTGACTCTTAAACTAGGACTTTACCAGAGTCCAAACTCGTGGGGTTTTCCTTGTTGTTTTTATCCCCCAATCCAGAGCCCTGTGGATGCTCTTTCATAAGCTAAATTTAATATGTGTATAATTGAGATAGCACGCAAAATCAATTTCCCTTTCGAATCTTCGTAGTGTTTCAAAAATGAATTGAATACATACTGTAGGGTCCCCTCCCTAAAGAAAGAGAGAGAAAAAAAAAAAAAAACCTCAAGGCAATCTTGCTATACGCGAATGTGACAATATCCCTCATGACCTTGTAACATGAGACCACTTAATCAGACTGTGTGTGTGCGTGTTACCATAGATGGGAGACCAAGAAGTAAAAAATATATTAAAAACTATGCCACATGGCGTTCGGGGCTCAGTTCTTTGGGTCCGAACCCAACTGAGCGGGGCCAGCAGGCATAAAGCTCCTTCCTGGAAAGAGAAGCCTCGGTGTCACGGCTCTCTCTGCGAGAATCCCGCTACATATATAGCATTCTCTAGACCACAGGATGGCCATATATCTCTCACTACTTGGATGGCAAATTGGCATGGAAAAATAGGTAGGCTTTAAAGAGAGCACACCACCAGTTTTCCAAGTGAACCATCAAGTTATTGTGTACTGAAGAACTCTTTGACAGTTCCCATGATAGTCATTCTTTTATTTAGAGCTGTCATAGGAACCACACCAATTAGCTCTGAAATTAACACATTTCCAAGTCTAGCCTGAGGCCATGTGAGAAGAGTCAAAAGTAGCTTTTGCTCTTTTTAATTCCTACCAACCTTTTTTCCTCACGGTGGTTTTCTTTCTTTCTTTCTTTCTTTCTTTCTTTTTTTTTCATTATTTCACTTACAAGATGGTTACTGATAATGGCTTTTAAGTATTTCTTAGCGATACTGATAAACTTTGTTTGAAACTGATTTCTGAATATACACTGGTGACCCTATTTTGGCTCAGTTGTTCTCAAGTATTCACACTATTTTTGGTAATATATGCTATACGGCAGATAACATATGTCGGCATAATAGGATAGATTTCATAGGCATCAATTAAATGTAATGCTCAAGATAAGAGTCTTCCTTAATTAAAATTCCACATTAGGGGCGCCTGGGTGGCTCAGTTAAATGTCTAATTTCGGCTGAGGTCATGATCTCATGGTTTGTGAGTTTCAACCCCGCCTTGGGCTGTCTGCTGTCAGTACAGAGCCTGCTTCGGATCCTTAGTCCCCCTTTCTCTGTGCCCCTCCGCAGCTCACATGCATGTTCTCTCTCTATCTCTCTCTCAAAAATAAACATTTAAAAGAAAAAATGAAAAAAAATTAAAAAACTGATTGAAGTTATTCTGCAATATCTTGTATAAAATTGTACTGTGTGAGAAATATACAAAAACTTCTATTTGTCCCCCTTTTTGACTTAGCAAATGCAATTACTGTTATTGATGTCTGAAGGTCTTACAAAGCTTTAGAGAGAACGTGAAAAGTTTGTGACTTGTGTTGCAGAAAGAAAGAAGAGATTAGTCTGGATATGTATTTACCGATCTTGAACTTACATCTGTGATTTAACCTGCGATTTTTCCCTTCATGCTTGATATAGTTAATTGGTTACAGGTTAATCAATCTTTTTTTCTACACAAAATTATATATATGTATATATGCACACATACGCATATATATGTGTATATATATTCTTATAATACTTTTACATTGTCACATGACCAAATACAATTTCTATGAGAGCCACATAAATTCTCATTTAAAACGAATCACTCTATCAGCAATTACACCAGTGACATGTTTCTTAATTTTAGAAAACACAAGTTTTCCCGAATTTGAATACCTGAATTCACAAGTATCCTTTTTCTGTTCAACGCAACCATGAGAATCTCATTAGGAAAGACTGGCGGGCTCTGAGAGGTTTATAGAGTGTTTAGTTAGTGTTGTTTCATTATGGGTTTGGTTTTTGTCCTCTCATTTTTTTTTTTTTTTTGTTTCTCTTATTATCTTATCCAAGGCTTTAAGAGGGTTTGTATTCCCTCCTTTTTTTATGGAACTGCTCACAAAACATTTCTCATTGCAAAATATTATCACAGTGAGTTAGCCCTTTGGGGAAACATGTAATGTAACATTACTTACTTTACATAATTTATAGAATTTATTCCTGTCCATCATATTATATCTCTAAACTTTTACCACCAATCCAGGAGCACTTTCTATCAGGTTTAGCGAATTTCAGTCAACAACAAAAAAATGTAAATTTTAATAGTACAAAAAGGTACTACTTTGCCCTTAAGGTATTTTAGTTAATAAAATGGGCATCTATACGGATAATATATTTTTGTGACTATTACTTGGGAGATCTGGAACTTAGAAAAAAAAAACATTTGGTGTTTAATTTTTCTGTTTATATTTCTTGGGAAAATATACATGTAAAAAATATGACAAAGATACTTCATTTTTAAATAAATATGGTATTTTGAGTAACAATAACGGGATTCTACCATGGCTGAGAATGGGGATAATATAATGTCTAATGAGATAATTAGCATATCAAGCTATGGCAAACACAATTTCAATTGATTTGTTTTAGTCTTTTGGAATGAAGCGTATTTTACTTTGAAGCTTTTAACTTATATTAATTTTTAGGTTCTTGGAAAGGAAGCATTAAGAACAATTTTTATATTTTAATGTTGGGAAAAGAGAAGAATGTTGATGTTTTTTTCAGGGCGAAGATGCAAAATAAGACGTTGCCGCCTTTCTGTTTCCTTTTATTCTGTCACTTCTTTCCAGACCTCCTGGGAAAAGGGATTTATATATTGTCTGGCAGCATTTTATGGGACAAAAACAGTCTGACTAATGATCTGGCGAATGTCACTCTCTCTCTCCTGTAGGATATTTGGTTTCTGAATACTGAAAGCTATATTTTATGCATTCCTGTAATGAAAGGCATGGTTATGAGGTAGATTTTGTGTAGGTGGCACTGACAGAACTCACAAGTGAGAGGTGAGGGAGAAGAAGAGAAAATACATTAAATTTGTAGCTCGAATGTCTAGAATCATAGTGCTATTAAATAAGAGGGAGGTGCCATTTGTTCCAGTAAAATCTTACTTCCAAATTTCTAAAAGGAACTACGGAACACTGAAAAAGATTATTGACAAATTTTTATCATATGTTTGGAAATATTCTCACATTAGACAGAAGAGATAATTTTTCAATGTTATCCCACATTCTTGTCACCGACACCCACTGCAACCCATTTATTTTGGTATAAACTCAGTGCTGCCCTCTGGAGAATATATAAATAAATAAATGAATAAATAAAGCTATGTCAATGCAGATTGCTTCAACTTGAAGAAAATAAGCACAAAATATGTTCACTTAATAAAAATACTTAAAACCGGGGTGCCCAAGTGGCTCAGTCGGTTAAACTTCCGACTCTTGATTTCGGCTCAGGTCACGATATTTTGGTGGTTCGATTGAGCCCCTCATGGGCTCTCTGGCCCCCCTCAAAATAAATAAATAAACTTAAAAGTACACTTATTTTAGTTTTCCACATTCCTGGAAGGTGAAACCTTTGCTACGTGTTATACTTGCTACTTAATTATGACATCACAAACTTGCCCCCAATGCTTTGCCAATTAAGAAGCATATATTCTTAATTTCTTTCTCCAAACACTGATCGGAAGCTATCTGTACTCTAAGAAGAGCCTTGGGAGAAGTCCCATATGAATACAGTTCACACAAGAAATTCTTAGGAAAACTAAAAAACAGAAAAGAAAAATTGTGACGGCTGTATATTAGTAAATAAATGAAAAATTTATTCTTTGCCATTTTTATCACTAATATGCTATGACGTGCTTACCTGTTTGCTAAATTTTGTATTGATTGTTTCTTATCACTTAAGTATATTTAAATTTACTTAATTGGTTGTAATACAAGTTATTTGGACATTTAACTAATTTTCTTTTTCTTTTTTTTTTCTCTCTCCCCAGAAAGGACGGAATTATGAATTCAATCTGTTACATTTCCTGTTCTCAATTTTAAACTTTGGTTGCTTAACACCGAAGCAACCATGGCGAACTTGAGGAAAGCGGTGCATTCGTTCTTGTAAGGATGTTATTACTTATTATTTTCTAAAAGATAACTCCTTTAATGGCAGCTTGCTCAAAAATGTTAAAAGGGCTTTTATATGATCATTCAGCTCTATTTGCCTCAAATTTCATAAATGACTCGCACCTCGTAGACTAATATTATGGGTGCTTCCTGTTCAAAAATAAATGGGAAAAGCCCCGATAACTTGGGCTTCAATTAAACACAACTGCTTATGTACTCAAATAAATAATATGGCAATAAGATCTTAAGTTCAAAAATAATTCCATTGTTCAGGGTTTCTTTCTCCATGGTTCACATGTAGAACTGAGAAAGGTCCTTTCCTTTTCCTTCCTGCATGGACTAAACAACCAAGAGGACAAAATGTCTTCATAAGTTTCTGTTTTTATGAAGAATAGTTGAGGGACACCTGCGTGGCTCGGTCGGTTAAGTGTCTGACTCTTGATTTCGGCTCAGGTCATGATCTCACAGTTCAAAAGTTCAAGCCCCACATCAGGCTCTGCGCTGACAGCACAAACAGTCCAAAGCCTGCTTGGGATTTTCTCTCCCTGCCCCTCCCTTGCTCCCATGCTCTCTCTCTTTCAAAGTAAATAACTAAACACTTAAAAAAAAAAAAAAAAAAAAAAAAAGAACAGTTGAGATTGCAAAAGAACGCATCAGAAGTCAGGGAGTAGAGGTTGGGAGGTATAGCTAGCCAGAGGAAAACAATGCCATCCTCCAAAGTCTTGATACAATGACCCAGTAGTTAAGGTCAGTAGAATGTAACATAAAGGAAATAAGAATTGGATTCAAGTACTGGGCAATTGTAAATGTAATGCAATCCCGATATATCTTCTTTTTAACTAAAGAAAATGTTGGGTTGCTTTCTTCTAAACCCACTCTTTGAGAAAAGAGGCATGGAAAAAAGATGCAGGGGTCTGTACATTTTGATAAGTACAGTTGGGAAGCCTCGAATCACCTTGCTCCTACAGTCTCCTCTATGAGTCTCACTATAGAGCCATTGGCCCATATGCCACGATGTAGGTCTGTCATTAAGGACACCAAATTTTTCTGTATGAAATTAACTCCATACACAGTTTCTTCCTCTATTAAGAGAAACAAGGTACCGTCCATGTCTTCTCATGATGCCCGTAGGCGTAGGCCATGCCAAAACACGGTCAATTTAAACTGGACAGCCTTTTACATCGAATTATCATTCTGTTCCTCTACCACGAATATAAAATTATATGTTCATTAAACATTTAGTAGCAAGGAATAAATTGGTTGCGTTGTTCAGAGAGAAACTGTAGTTTTTGTGTACATATTTTATGAGACTTCTGTGGTCTTAATAACAATTAACATAAGCTTTAGGAGCAAGATTTATATTATTATTTTTTTTTTGTAAAAGGACTGTATATATGTCACTGAGTATGTAAATATTAGAAATTAGGTTTAGTTATAGGATAGCCAATACTTGATTTAAAAACTATAGAAAATAGGTTTGACGTTTAATAAGAATTATAATCCTTTACCCACAGTGGTAGATAATAAGAATTTATTAAATTTAATTGAGTCGAAACCAAGAAACTGAAGAAAATACCCTTTCAGGATCGTCCCAGTAATATTTTATAATTCTCAATAGATACACTTAGATTCTATAAGCCTCCTTAGCAATTTAGTATTTGTCTCTGGACTCCTTAATGAAAATTAAAAATATATCTGACCAGCAGAGGTAGGCAAGATCACCACCCGAAGTGTTTTTCAAGCACCATAAGACACTCAGCTTGTAAAACTGGTAACTGTCCAATAGTATTTCATGTATTTTTTACATATGACTATATCCTGCATTCCTCTATCATTTCTAGAGAAATATGAAAAGACTTTGATGTTTTCACAACTTACTTAGAAAACATATTCTGTCGGACGCTATTCTCTAGGCTTAAGGATGAATATATTTGCGGCTCTGCAACTGGCCACCAAAGATGCGGCATTCTATCGTGTGCATTAGCTCTTGTGGGACTACCGGAGATGACCGTTAACTCATTTAAACTAGAAATGTTTTTAAGTTTATTTATTTATTTATTTATTTTGAGAGAGAGAGAGAGAGAGAGAGAGAGAGAGAGAGAGAGAGAGAGAGCATGTGGGAAGGGCAGAGAGAGAGTTGAGACAGGGAAAATCCCAAGTAGGCTCCACACTGTCAGCCCAGAGCCCGATGTGGGGCTGGAACTCACAAACCGTGAGATCATGACCTGAGCCGAAACCACGAGTTGGACGCTTAACCGACCGAGCCACCCAGACGCTCCTGAACTAGAACTTTTTTTTTTTTTTTTTTTTTTTTTTTTTTTTTAATGCCAGAAGGACACGTTTGTCATCAGGGAGGCCAGAAAAGATCCAGTTTAAAATAACTGCCTGAGCCTAGTTTCGCATAACTAGGTCTCTTACTCAAATAAGATCAGGATTTAAATTCATCACCAATTATGAAATACATGAGTTTGGGCATAGGTACCACAAAATACTTTTGTTTTAACTTTGAACGCAAAGGAAAGCTCCAATATTTACTGAGGGCCTCTTATGACAAAGGTACTATTTTCAGGGCTTTATATGTATTATTTAATTTTTACAACAATCGGGTGATAGAGAACCACCTTGTACAGATGAAGAAACTGATGTGCTGAGAGGTTGAGTGACTGGTCAAAAAATCTTTGAGGCCGTGAAGTTAGAAAATTGGCCACATGCCCAATGCAGCAAATACAGTGACAGAATAATCAAAGCTGAGAGCAAATAACTCGCTTGTCTTTATTTGGTCCTTTATTTCAATAATTTCTACTCACGCTAATCACAGATTACTTATGACATAGATTTTTTGAGTCATCTATTATTTTAGCTAATTTTTTGTGTTCTGGGAAAATAATACAACCAGCATTTGAAAGAATTTACACATTATTTGAAAAAAACATTTACTATGTATGTCACCCTCTGCATGTTGCTTAGAACGCCAGGTAACTTTGACTAATGAGGGAGTTATGGCAAGCAAAATGTCTGAAATATTTAGTTTTCTATCCTTTGTAGAATGAGAGTCAAAATATTTTATGACTGCTTTGTTATCTTAAAAGACATAGACATATATTACCAAGATATTAAGAGAAATGATTTTTATATCCTCTACAAAATTATTACATGAATTTTAAAATTTGAATATCTTACTTGAATTTTAAAACACTAATAATTTTCTCAGGCCAAGTGTCCCAGTTTAAGTTTAGAAAGTACAGCGCGTGTACAACTCCGTGTGTATAATATTAGCGATCATTATGATCATTACAATCAGCCAGCTTTACCACTGATGATGTAAATTTCTCTGGTGATTGGAAATAAATGATGCATAGAGATAATAGTTGTAGGTCCAAGAACAAGTGAATAAGATAACGAAACAAAAGCACTTACACGAAGAACTCAGACTCTGGACGTCGGTAATGTCATGTGTTCAATCTCCCCAATTCCAGAAAGACTCCTACTTCATCAGTCTTGCAAAAAAAAAAAAAAAAAAAATTATTCAGCACATATTGTACAATTAGAGAAAATTTTCTCCTCTCTAAAATAATATGAAGGTTTAATTACCACTACATATAGTGTAGCTCCTGCTTCATATTTATAAAATAAATACCTGAATATATACAAGGCACATAAAACATAGAATGCATCAGTCCTTGCCTTTAAGCAGGAAATATTGCATATGCTTGCCTTTCTTGTCTATTTTATTCATGAAAATAAGTGTTAGTTTTATTAGATACTTTAGGAAAGTACACTTTGAGAGGGCACTTAATGTATGGAACCTCCATAAATCTCCTATCACCACTGGGGGAAGTTAAATTGGGGCAAGCGAAACATAACCATGTCTCTTGTGTTAGCGTGCCACCCGGCCTGACATTCTTGCCGGTAGAATGTGAGAAAGCACGGCCATGAGAAATGCACATTTTTAATGACCGAAGAGAGTTCATATCCAGCACAGAAAATGCAGCGAACCCGTAGGAATTGACCATCGCCACAAATCAATCATTTGCTAGCCTGGAGCAGGGCCCAGAAAACACAGGACAGAAATGAGGAGAGTGTTAGACAGAAGGAAAGTTTATTAATATGTATGGACCAGCATAAAGTCACTCTGCAGCTGTGAGAAGGTAAGAAGAGTTCTAGAAAGAACTCTTCCAGATTACCAAAACCCACTCTTCCTCTTCCAACATCTTGCCTGAAGTTTGTCTGACGACTATGTATTCCTTCTTAGCTTTTCATTTAAAAAAGGGAGCGTTCAAGTTTTTTGTCACGGTACTGATACTGAACGGAAACTCTCCTTTCATTCTGTTGTCATTTGTCTCCGAAAACATCTAGAAGAAATTAATATTTAAAAAATATAAATATAGACAATACCGTGGCTTCATATTGCTTGTATAGAGTGGAAGTCTAAAACACAGGCTCGGAAATCAGTGGGACCATATTCACTGCCCCTACCACTTAGCAGCCCATATTGGCTTGAGAAAGCTACTTAACCTCTCTGAACCTCAGTCTCCTCATCTATATAATGGATATAAACCAATACTGACCCCATGAGGTTGTCATGTGAGATCAAACGAGATTATATATATTGCCGTAAATTAAGTGCTTGACTCATAATAAGCTCTCAATAAAAGTATCCCTTGGAGACAAAGAAGAAATACTGAGATTTAATTAAGAGAGTGGAAATAATGGTGATGGGAGTGATTGTTGAAGGAAAAGTAATTTTTTGCATAAGCAATTTATTGCGTACAAGCAATACCATACGTTCCTGATTATGTTTTTTCTCTTAAATTTCAGCGTGCACCTCATTGGCCTACTGGTTTGGCAATTCGATATTTCTGTGAGCCCTGTAGCAGCTATAGTAACTGACATTTTCAATACCTCCGATGGTGGACGCTTCAAATTCCCAGACGGGGTACAAAACTGGCCAGCACTTTCCATCGTCATAATAATCATCTTGACAATAGGTGGCAACATTCTCGTTATCATGGCAGTAAGCTTGGAAAAGAAACTGCACAATGCCACCAATTACTTCTTAATGTCCCTAGCCATTGCTGATATGCTAGTGGGACTCCTTGTCATGCCGCTGTCTCTGCTGGCAATCCTTTATGGTAAGTACAATTTTACTAGTTTTATTTGTAAATCTCAGATTAGATCGTATATCTGTGTCACTATCACGGTACACGCCCATGCGGTTTATTATTCTACCTGTATCATTTGGAAAATGAAGACAAAAGCAAATTGCGTGACAGAAGATTTGGATGTGGATACCATATTCGTGAAATAAATCAGTAGCGGAGTCTTCAAAAAGCAAAACAGACATTTTCTGGTGTATTAAAATCATCCAGAGATACTCTATTGCTCACTTGTTAACAGTGACAGTTGCCTTGCCATGTACAGAATGGGACAGTGACAGAAACATGTTCTCACCCCCATGTCTGGGCAGTACACATACCTGGTATCATCTCTTACACAAAGAAGGAAAAGGGGGCTCATCATCTTTAATAAATATATTTTAAGTGATCTTTATAAATGTTGGCAAACTAAGTGCTTGGCACTTATTAAATACTCAGTAACAGCTCTTCTTCATGGAGTCTACAATTTCTGTTTTTAAAAGGCCATAGGGGATAACAAGTTAATTACTACTTATGTAGGTGCCAGGTCACATTATCACAATAAAATCCAGGCGTTTAAAGTTTTCCTAATATTGATTTTAGCGAGGTTTCTAATGTTTCTTTTTCATTTTGTGCCATCTCTTTGCCCTCTTCATTTCATAGTTTGTTTTTTATTCAAGTGTAATTAACATACAGTGTTATATTAGTTTCCGGTGTACGATATACTGATTGAACAATTCTATGTTTCTCAGCGCTCATTAAGATAGTAATACTCTTACTCCCCTTCATCTATTTCACCCATCCCCCACACACTTCCCCTCTGGAAAATACCAGCTTGTTCTCTGTATTGAGGAATCTGTTTTTTTTTAAATTATTGGTCTTTTTTTCTTTGTTTATTTGTTCTGTTTCCTAAATTCCACATGTGAGTGAGATCATATGGTATTTGACTTTCTCTGACAGACTTCAGTTAGCATTATACCCTCGAGGCCCATCCATATTGTTGCAAATTACAAGATTTCATTCTTTTTTAAGGCTGAGTAATATTCCACAGCATCCATATGCCACATTTTCTTTCTTCATTCACTTATCGATGAACACTTGGGTTGCTTCCTTATCTTGGTTATTGTAAATAATGCTGCAGTAAGCACAGGGTGCATATATGTTTTTGAATTAGCGTTTTCTTTTTCTGTGGGTAAATACCCAGTAGTGGAATGACTGGATCATATGATAATTCTATTTTTAATTTTAGACATAAAGAAAAAATCATCAGGGATTCCATGTAAAAATAAGGAATGATTTATAGAAGCAAAAGAATTAGACTGACCTCTCAAGGAAGAAAAACAACAAAGCAAAATAATAGTGAAGCAATAGTTTTCAAAAACCCAACCATTTGTAGGACATTCTTTCAAAAGCAAATCTTTATAAAGAAAGAAAACAGATCCCTAGTTTCCAGGGATCGAAGGCAGGAGGATGACTGAAAAGGAGTACTTATTTGGTATATCTTGAGGCGGTAGTGGTATGTACTGTACATATCTATACACAATATATATAGACACATATATACACCTATATATAATCATGTATATACACATATATAATTTATATATAAAAATATATAAATGCAATATATACACATATAGTTACATATACATATATAATTTAAAGATATATAATAACATAATATATAATAATATAATAAATTATAAAAAATATATAAATTATAATATATAATATATAAATATATGGCATAAATAAATAATAAATAAATATTCTATATAATTATATATTTATATATAAATCATAATAATATAATAAATATAATATGTAAATGTCCTATATACACAGTCAAAATTTGAAAAACTATAAATCTTCATGTGCAGTTTTAAAAGGGTGAATTTTACCGTATGTAAAGTATACCTTAAACTAAAACACAGAAAAACATACTCAAAGTTTGAAATGAAGAGTTTTACGTCCAGACATGCTAGCCATCAAGGCTATAAAAAGTTCAAATTTATTTTACACTCAGAGAATTCTGAAGCCATAAGCCATGCTTAAGAAATTAAATGGTGAGGGCACCTGGGTGGCTCAATCAGCTAAGAGTCCGACTTCAGCTCATGTCATGATCTCACGGTTCATGGGTTCAAGCCCTACAGTGGACTCTGTGCTGACAGCTCGGAGCCTGGAGCCTGCTTCGGATTCTGTGTCTCCCTCTCTCTCTGCCCCTCCCATGCTGGTGCTCTGTCTCTCTCTCTCTCTGTCAAAAAAAAAAAATAATACTAAAAAAAATTAAAAAAGGAACTTAAATGGTGGATGAGATTCAACTAACCAAGGAATGACTAGGAAAATTTCATCCAAAAGACTGATGATGAGCATTTAATATAGGTAATTTTAGAGCTAAGACAAATATAAAGGTGATATAAGGGCGCTGCTATAGGTTATATAATATATATATGTTATATAGTCTAAAAAATTAGAAAAATGCAATTAAATTTAGGAAGAGAATAGATAGGGAAAAAGGAAGAGGAAAGAAAATAATTTTATTGATTTTTCTATATACAAAACGGGTGGAGTTAAATGATACCATAACAATTTGGTAGGGCGTCTGGTGGCCCGGTTGTTACGTATCTGACTTGGACTCAGGTCATGATCTTACAGTTGGTGAGTCCCACATCGGGGGAGCTCGTGCCCTGCTTTGGGTGAGCTCAAGCCCCGCTTTGGGTGAAAACATGAATCCTGGGTGAGCCTCGCTCCTCTCTCTCTCTCTCTCCTTTTCTCCCTCTCTTTCTCTCTCTTTCCCTTCCTCTCTCTCTCTGCCCCTCGCTTACTTTCACTCTATCTCTCTCTTAAAATGGCAAACCAGTGGATGGAGTTACAGTGTATAATGCTCAGTGAAATAAGTCAATCAGAGAAAGACAAATACCATATGATTTCACTCGTATGTAGAATTTATGAAAAAAAAAAAAACAATGAACATAGGGGGAAGAAAAGAGACAGGCAAACCATAAAACCCTTAATGATAGAGAACAAACTGAGGGTTGCTGGAGGGGAGGTGGGTGAGATGGGTTAAGTGGGTGATAGGCATTAAGGAGGGTACTTGTTGGCATGAGCACTGGGTGTTATACATAAGTGATGAATCGCTAAATTCTATACCTGAAACCAATACTACGCTATGTGTTAACTAACTAGAATTTAAATAAAAATTTGAAAAAAAAAATTGGCAAACCAGAAAGTAATAGATTTAACAAGAAAACAGTGGTTTAAGGGCATTGAACATGATACAAAGAAAACATGGTATAAATATGATATAAAAGGGGCTCCTGGGTAGCAGTTGGTTAAGCGACCACTTTGACTCAGGTCATGATCTCAAGGTTTGTGAGTTCGAGCCCCACGTCGGGCTCTGTGCTGACAGCTCAGAGCCTGGAACCTGCTTATGATTCTGTGTCTCCCTCTCTCTCTGTCCCTCCCCCACTCATGCTCTGTCTCTGTCTCTTTCTCTCAAAAATAAATAAACATTTATAAATAAATAAATAAATGTGATATTAACATTAACCACTAAAACAAAAAACAAACCTTCCAAAACATCAAAAGAAATATAATTAGTGAAAAAGCAAAAAAAAACAAAAAACAAAAATCAAAAAACAAAAAAAAAACACTAGATAAAGAAACACAAGAAAATATAACATCATGCTCTCAACATTATGACAGAGGAAACCAAACATATCAGCAACAGCAACAAACTTGAATGAACCTAAAAGACAATTAAAAAATGAAAAATTTTTACTTTGGCTTAAAAAGGAAAACCCAACTATATTCCGTATACAAGAGAAACTCTTAAAACCCAGTGATTTAGACTGGTTAAAAATAAAGGGATGAGCAAAAGTGTACCAAGCAAATGGAAATAGTAAGAAAACAGAAATTGTGATTTGATATCTAAGAAAGTAAATTTCGAATGAAAAAAAGCAGTACAAGGGAAAAAGACGGATGCTTATTTATAATAAAAGCCACAATCAACAGTAAAGATATAGCAGTTAAGAATATCTATGCCACCAACGACACAGCAATGCCCTTTATAAGGTAAAATGAAAGAACATGGAAGGAGACATTTATGAATGCATTCTACTAATGGGAGATTTTAACATACCAATATTCAGCATAAGAAAGATTGGGCAAAAAAATTAAAAAGCATATATAGTTCTTATGGAAGTATGTTGAACTTGAACCTTAAGAGTATGTTTTATAACCTTATCAAGGAGAGTATACTTTCTTCATAAGTACACATGGAATGCTCACAAAGATTAATAAAACATTAGGCCACAAATAAAATATTAGAGAAGTAAAAATATTGCAAAAAGTACTTTCTGATAAGAAGGCAATACTTAAAAATATTAACAAAAGTTTAAAGACCATCTCATCTGGAAGTAACAGCGTATGTTAAAACAACTCTTCATCAAAAGGAGGCATGCAAACTGAAATTACAGATTTCTCTAGAAATATGATAGCATCAACACTGCATATCAAAATCTATACAATATACTTAAAATAGTGATCAGTGGAAAATTCATAGCCCTAATCACATTTATCAGTAAAAATGAAAGCATACAAATGAATTAAATTCCCAGAAAGCAATCTTGAAAAAAAAAAAAAACAATAGGGGTGCCTGGGTGGTTGAGTAGGTTAAGCATCTGACTTTAGCTCAGGTCATGATTTCACGGTTCGTGAGTTCGAGTCCCGCATCGGGCACAGAGCCCACTACAGATCCTCTGTCTCCCTCTCTCTCTGCCCCTCCCCTGCTGGTTCTCTCTCTCTCTCACTCAAAACTAAATAAACCTTACAAAATACTATAAAGTAAGCCAAAAGGAAGCACAAAGAAGAAAAAAACTAATAAAAGCAGAAATTGATGAGAATAAAAAACGATATACTTACTAAATCAAAATCTTGGTTTTAAAATTTTTTTACACGAAATAAAAAATCATCAGCTAACTTTAAAAAGGGAAGAAAGCATAAATTTATAAAGTAAGATATGACACGTTGATTAAAAAATGAAACAAAATACCTTTTTACATCATGAGATTACTTGGTAGACTCATATGCAAATCAATTCAGAACATTAAAAGATAAGTAATTTCCCAAGTGGAATAATCCAATTACAATGGGCAGAGGACCTGAATAGACATCTGTTTTCAAAGACATTCAGGTCCTCGGCAGGTACATGAAAAGATATTCAACATCACTTATCATCAGAGAAAATGCAAAGCAAAACCACAGTGCGACATCACCTTATACCTGTCAGAATGGCCAGAATCCCAAAGACAACAAATAACAAGCATTGGTGAGGATGTGAAGCAAAGGAACCTTCAGGCACTGTTGGCGGGAATGTCAATTGGCACACCCGCTGTGTAAAACACTATGGAAGTTCCTAAAACAAATTAAAAATAGATATACCATATGAGCCAGTAATTCCACTGCGGGGCATTTATCCAAAGAAAACAGAAATACTATTTCAAAACGATAGACGCACCCCTGTGTTTACTGCAGTGTTATTTACAATAGCCGAGAGATGGAAGCGTATCTCTATGTTCTTCCTAAAATAATTTATCAATTAACTCGATGCCAACAAAAATGACAAGATTTTTAATTTTTAAAAAAAACGGTACGTTGTCATAAAAGCATTTAACATAACATCTACCCTCCTAACAAACGTTTAAGTGTACAATACGTTATTAGTGACTACAGGTTCCACGACGCACAGCACATATACAGAGCTTAATCATTTCGCTTGACTGACACTTTGTACCTGTTGATAAGTTCTCATTCTCCCTTCCCTCAGTCTCCTGGCCACCACCGATCTACTCTTTGATTCTATGAATTTGACTATTTCAGATACCTCCGATAAAATGGACTCATGCAGTATTGGTCTTTCTATGACTGTTTCTTGCACTTAGCATAATGTCCTCAAGGTTCACCCATGTTGTCACATATTGCAAAATTTCCCTATTTAAGGAGTAGTATTCTATTGCGTACATATATATTACATTTTCTCTTTTTCACTCATCTATTGACGGACACTCAGGTTGTTTCCACATCTTGGCCACTGTGAACAGTGAGACAGTGAACACAGGAGTGTTAATATCTCGTCAAGATCCCAATTTCAGTTCTTTGGGATCGTATCCTTCAGAATGTTTCCCACAGCAGCTGCACCGTATTGTATTTCCATCAATCGCAAGTGAGGGTTCCCTTTTCTCCACATCCTCGCCAACACTTGTTACTATTTCTTGTCTTTTTGATTAACCATTCTGACAGGTGTGAGGTGCTAGCTCACTGTGCTTTTGATCTGCATTTCTCTGATGATGAGTGATGTCGAGCCTTTTTTCATGTGCATATTATCCATCTGTATATCACGTTTGGAGAAACGTTTACTCAAGGGCTTTGTCCATTTTGTAATTGTATTATTATGTTTTTTTTTTTTTTTTTACTGGAGTTGTAAGAGTTCCTTACATATTTTGGAGATTAACCCCTTATCAGATACAGAAGTTGCAAATAGTTTCTCCCTTTACATAGTTTGCCTTTTCACTCCGTGATGGCTTCTTTTGCCGTGTAGAAGCTTCTTTTTGTTGTTTATTTTTTCATTGCCTGTGTTTTGGTGTCATATTCATAGAGGCACTGCCAAGACCGATGTCACGCAGGTTTTCACCTATGCTTTCTTCTAGGGATTTTACAGTTTCAAGTCTTATGTTTGAGTCTTTTGGATGCTTATCGTACAAGAAACTTTTTTGAATGTTTATTTATTTTGTGAGGGGGGGCAGAGAGAAGGGGACAGAGACCCTGAAGCGGGGCTTGAACTCACAAACCATGAAATCATGACTTGAGCCGAAGTCGGAGGCTTAACAGACTGAGCCACCCAGGCTCCCCACGAGAATCCTTTTTTGTGGAATTAGATAAGTTGATATTAAAGTTCATTTAGAAAATTACACATGTAAGAAGAGCATGAAAAACCTGAAAGAGAAAAGTTATGAAAGACAACTAGCATTAGGAGATATTGAAACACATTATAAAGTCTTTATAAGGAAAAATGTAACATTGGACCATATATAGACAAACAAGTGGAATACAGTAGAAAATCTGAAATAGATTCTAGTTTAACTGCATATGTAATATATGATAAAAGCGTCATTCCAAATCACCGGGAAATGGTGTTGGCTAACTCTATAGCCACGTGGAAAAAGATAAAATTAGATTTTGCCAGATGCCAAATACAAAAACAAATTCGAAATGGATCAGAAATCTAATTTTAAAAATGAAACGATGAATCATGGGAATCTATCCCCAAAACCAAGAGCACACTGTATACACTGTATGTTAGCTAACTTGGCAATAAACTTTATATATAGAATAAAATTTAAAAAAATAAAATTTAAAAATGAAACGATACGAGTACGAGATGAAAAGAAAAGGCTAATTCATCTATAACCTAGGTATGGAAAGGATTTTTAACTACGACTCAAAATTCAGATGTAGTAAAGAGGAAGACTGATATCTTTGCATAATAATAATTACAATAATACATGGCAAAAGCACCAGTAGCAAAGTTCCAAAACAAGTAACAAACTTAGAGAAAATATTTGCAGTGCATATCACTGATAAGGGGCTAATGTCCCTAATATATAAGCACTTTTTTGAAACTGAGGTAAAAAGGGGCCCCTGGGTAGCTCAGTCGGTTGGGCATCCAACTCTTGGTTTCTGCTCAGGTCATGATCTCATGGTTTATGAGTTCAAGCCCTGTATCGGGGTCCATGCTGACAGTGAGGAGCCTGCTTTGGATTCTCTCTCTCCTCGTCTCTCTGCCCTTTCCCTGCCCATTCTGCCTCTGTCTCTTGCTTTCAAAATAAATAAATAAACTTTACAAAATAAATAAAAAAAGCTGAGGCAAAAAGATCCAACACTCGACAGGACAAAAAAAAACTGAGCTAAAGATAGGAGTAGGCCATTGGTGAATTTTTTATAGATTTTCAAACATAAGTGAATACTTGAATTATATATACACATTTATATATACAGTCCCTAAATATATGACAGTGCTTCATTTTAATCATTGTAAGAGAAATGCAAAATTAATGACACCGATGCCATTTTTTACTTATCGGATTGGCAAAATTTATATCATTTTTTAATTTATTTAATTCAAGTACAGCTAGCATACAGCGTTATATTAATTTCGAGTGTACAATAGAATGATTCGACAGTTCTATACATTACTCAGTGCTCATCACGATGAGTGTACCCTTAATCCCCTTCACCTATTTCACCCACCCCCCCTCCCCTCTTCCCTCTGGCAACCAGCAGTTTCTTCTCTATACTTAAATATCTGTCCGTTCCGTTTATCTTTTTTCTTTGTTCATTTGTTTCTTAAATTCCACATATGCGTGAAATCATATGGTATTCATCTTTCTCCAACGGACTTATTTCACTTAGCATGATACCTTCTAGATCCATCCATGTTGTTGCAAACCAAGATTGGCAAAATTTTAAAAGCTTCACATGGCACTGTGGCAAGGCTATGGGACACGGCATCCTCATATACCAGCGGTGGGCGTGCCGGTTAGCCCAGTAATGACAGAGGGGAATTTGGCGAGACTGAACAAAATTACAAATGAATTTACATTTTAGCCGAGCAAACCATGCTCTCAAAATTTACCCTGGATGATAAACCTCTGATAAAACAAAAATATGTATGAATAAGGTTATTCATGTGAGTGCTGTTTGTCATTGCAAATATATTTGAAACAACCTATGTGCCCTGACAAAAGAGATTAATCGAATGTACTCTAGAGTATCCGCATGATGGAGTACCATTAAACTATTAACAGGAAGAAGAAAGTTCTCTAATGAACTACTATGGAGAGACTTCTGGTACATATCATCAAGTGAAAAAAGCAAAATGCAAAAGAGGAGATAGAGTATACTATGTACGTAAGAAAACGGACGAATACAAAAACATACATATATCATCTTATTTTTGTAAAAGAGAAATACGGAATAGTTAAATGAGAAGCTAATAAGGAGATTTATTACCTTCAGGGGGAAGGTAGAAACTGGAGAGAGGGGTTGGAGATGGGAGAATTACACTTCTCTGAATACACATTTTATATAATTTTGACTTCAGAAACTGTGTTAATGTTTTATATATTAAAAGCATAGAGATTGGGAGAAAACTCTAAAGTGGATTATGTACAGAATCAAATGAACCTAACTCTATTTGGAATTAATACCATAACGACAATGAGTAGAGAGTACAAAAATAACCCTAGCCCATATAACTCGAAAGCACTATTTTTGTACTGTCTACACAATGGAAAGCAAAAGAAAAATGTAAAGAAATGAATTGTGGTATGAGGTTTTATGTGATCAGAGGTACACAATGGCAATTCTGCAACTACTTGCTGTGTATTCCGGGATGGGATAAGGGCGTAAGAATACTGAAGATCATAGAAAACAAGTTTCTCACTGTTGCATGAGGAAGTTGAAAGCTTGGAAGGGGGAAGCAAGCAATGAGTCCTGTGATTTTGGATTAATTTTCATGATAGCAGTATGAAATCATGGAGAAAATAATAATAGTAACAACAACAATAATAATATAAATGGATATAGAAATCAATATTCATATACACATACACACTTAGAATTATTTTCTACCTCTGTCCATGAACAGGGCCTAAAAGCAACGTCAAATGGGTAGCAGTAAACACAAATAGACATCTCTCCTTGGAGAAATGAGGCCCAGGGCAAGAATGCTATAACATGACAGGTGGCTGGGTGGCTCAGTCAGTTAAGCGTCCGACTTCAGCTCAGGTCATGATCTCACAGTCCGTAAGTTTGAGCTCCGCATCAGCTTGTGCTGACAGTGTTATGCCCAGAATTCGGGGACCCCAAAAACCACCAGGGAGCCGAGTCCGATGCAAGAACAAAGAGCCTTTATTCAAGCTAGCTCGAGCTCAATCTCCTACCGCACCGACGCAGCGGTGGGTCGAGAGAGAGGGCCCGTTCCAAAAACACAATAGTTTTAAAGGGGTCTAGGGGCAGTGGGAGGGGTGATGGTCGTGACCCTAGCCAATTAGCTGAGGAAGGGTCAAGGGACCTCTTCCATAGGTCACTGGGCATGGTTCTTTTGGAACCGGGAAGTTGCAGGTTTTGCGCAGGCACTGGGGACTCAGGGTGGAGGACAGGGAAACACAATGGAGTCAGTCCCAGTTTGCCCTTAAGCAAAATGGAATCAGTCCCGATTTGCCCTTACAACAGCTCAGAGGCTGGACCCTGCTTCTCCCTCTCTGTCTGCCCCTCCCCTGCTCGCTCTCTCTCTCCAAAATAAGTAACCATTAAAAAACAATTTTTTTTTTAGAGACCCAATCTTTCTGGCCAAAGTAACTGGCCAAAGAAGCCCCTGAGGCCAAATGTAGCTGAAATATCTTTCTTTTCCCTCCCTTTTTTATCCCCTGGCTTTTCCAGAGGGATGACTCGAGTCAGATAGCAGTGCTTGGGTGGTGTGTGCACTGACATTTTGAAGAGATTCTTTCTTGTATGGCCACTGGATCAGAAAAAGAGGGGCCTCTGTAGGCTAAAGAGTATGGGAAGGAAATCCCATGGAGGAGAGACCAGAATATAGATTTCCCTAATTCTGTATGAACCTGCACAAGTTCCAGACTCAATCTGCAGCTCTACAGGAACAGGATGGACCCTCCAGAAGCACAGAAAAATCTACAGACAATTGAACTGATTTAAACAACCATCCAAGTCTAGGACCACGCCCTGAGTGGCAGGTGTGTGGGACAGACTCGGCTGCATAGGCAAAGGGTGTTGTTTGTTTGCTTTCAAATTTTTATTTCAATTCAGTTAACATATAGTATAATATTGACTTCAGGAGTAAAACTCAGTGATTCATCACTTACATATTTAATTTTATTTAAACCCAAGTTAGTTAACATATAGTGTAATAATGGTTTCAGAAGTAGAATTTAGTGATTCATCACTTAGATATAACACCCAGTGCTCAACCTTAATCCCAACAAGTGCCCTCCTTAATCTCCATCACCCATCTAGCCCATCCCCCCACCTACCCCCTTCAATCAACCCTCAGTTCGTTCTCTATCATTAAGAGTCTCTCTTGGTTTATTTCCATCTCTTTTTTCCCCTTCCCATATGTTCATCTGTGCACATGTGAGGGAAATCAATATGGCATTTGTCTTTCTCTGACTTATTCTGCTTAGCACAATGCACTCTAGCTCCATCCACATTGTTGCAAATGGCAAGATTTCATTCTTTTTGATGGTTGAGTAGTATCCCATTGTATGTGTCATCAGTTGATGGACATTTGGGCTCTTTCCATAGTTAGGCTATCGTTGATAATTAGGCAAAGGTTTTGAAAACAAAAGTTGTCGAATCCATGGCCCACAGACATAAACATTAATTCTGAACATAATTGGTTTGATTGCCTAGTAAACCAAACAAGTCAACACAACCAGTATGCTAGAGGAAATTTTAACAGGACCCAGAGTCTACAAAATAGAATATTCAAAATGCCCATGATTCAATACAAAATTACGTAGCATAAAAAACATCCAGTAAATATTAAAAATTTTCAGAGGAAATGACCATCAACGGATGCCAATCCCCAAATTACCTAGGTGTTGGAATGACCAGACAAAGTCTTTAAAGCAACTACTGTAACAATAATTACTGTCATAATGAATAGAAATATGCAAGTTCTTAATAGAGAAAAAGAAACTATGAAAAGAAGAAACTAAAAACCTGAGTATTTTATGACAGGGAAATACAATATCTGAAATTTATTTTAAATCACAAGATAGGTTCAATAACAGAATAGAGATGACAGAGGAAAGAGTCCGGGAACTTGAAGATGAGTTAATATAAATCATCCAATGTAAAGAATAGAGAGAGAGAAAGACTGAAGAAAAATTATCAAGACCTCCAGAACTTGTGGGACTCTGTGAAACTGTAGAGTATCTGTTTCACTGGAGTCTTAGGAGAGGAGAAAAAGATTGGTACAGAAAAAACATGAAACTAACAATAACGAATTATTTTCTATATTTGATGAAAGACACAAATTTAGAGATTCGAGAAGTTCATCGAACCTCAAAGACAATGACACCAACACATCATAATCAAGTTGCTAAACACCAGCAAAAAAAAAAAAAGAATGAACCACTGATAGATAACACACAAAACATGGATAAACCCCAAATAATTAGACTGAGTAAAAAGAGTCAGACAGAAAAAATACACACTCCCTAAGTCCATTTATATGAAATTTCTAGAAGACGTGAACCAATCTACAGTGGCAGAAGAAAGACCAGCTGTTGCTGGGGACCACTGGGAGTGGGGGGGAGCAGATGAAAATGATTAAATGGCAGGAGGGAAATTGAGGGCATAATGAATTATGTTTCTTATCTTGACAGTAGAGATTGCTGCGTGTGTGTGTGTGTGTGTGTGTATGAGAGAGAGAGAGAGAGAGAGAGAGAGAGAGAGAGAGAGAGAAAGCATATCAACTTGCCTGTTTAAATGTGTAGTTTTACATCTCAATAGTGTAGTCAATTACATATCAATAAAGCTGTTAAAACATTGTAAGGTACAGCTAAGGTAGTGCTTAGAGGAAGATTTATGGCACTAAATACTGATTTTAGAAAACTAACAAGGTCTCAAACCAGGCCTCTAAGCTTCCATTGTAAGAAACTAAGAAATGAAGAGCAAATTAAATTCAATGCAAGCAGAAGGAAGGAATTGACAAAGTGCAGAGCAGAAATCGGAAAGCTTAAAAATGGGGAAGTTACCAGGGCGTCTGGGTGGCTCAGTTGGTTAAGCGGCCGACTTCAGCTCAGGTCATGATCTCACAGTCTGTGAGTTCGAGCCCCGCGTCAGGCTCTGTGCTGAAGGCTCAGAGCCTGGAGCCTGCTTCAGCTTCTGTGTCTCCCTCTCTCTCTGCCCCTTCCCATGCTCAAGCTCTGTCTCTATGTCTCTCAAAAATAAAATAAAAACATTAAAAAAAATGGGGAAGTTACCGAGAAAAACCAGTGAAACCCAAAGCTGGTTCTTTTCCAAAATTAATGAAACTGATAAGCCCCTAGCCATAATGCTCTAGAACAAAAGAGAGAAAACTCAAATTACTGGCATCAGTTATGAAAGAGGAACATCACTATAGACTTAGAAGACATTGAAATATAGTAACAATATTATGGAAAAACTTCATGCCTCTCAATTCAACAACTTGTATGAAATAGACTAAATCTCTTAAAGACATAAACTAGCAAAGATCACTTAAGAAAAAAATGGCTAACCATATTTTTAAATACTTAAAAAGCTTCCAAAATTACCTCCAGGCCCAGATAGCTGCCCTGGAAAATTCTATCAGACATTTCAGGAAGAGAACAATAAGAATTCTACACAATGTCTCCTAAGGAATCGAACCAAAAGGAATATATTCTGTATCATGTTATGGGACCAAAATTGTCCTAATAATAAAACCAGTCATTACAATGGAAAAAGATGAGTACCCTTCCTCAGCATAGATGTAAAATCCTTAAGAAAATATTAACAATTTGAATCCAGCAATCTATAGAAAGGATTAATGCATTCTGAGACAACTAATACAACATTCAAAAATTGATTAAAGTGATCCCCCGTATCAACAGACTAAAGAAAATAAAAATCACATGATTATCTCAACTGTGGGTTGGGGGATACAGAAAGACATCTGGCAATATTCACATCCATTCAAGATAAAACTCTCAGAAAACTAGGGATAGAAGGGAAGTTCATCAATCTGTTAATAAGGATCTACAAATACTCTTAAGCTAGCATCAGACTTAATGGTCAAAGGTTGATGGTTTTACGTGAAGATCAAGAATAGGATCAGGGTGTTGACTTTCACCACTCGTTCTCAAATTATGCTTGCCCTAGTCCCAGCCAGTGCAATAAGGTGAGACAGTAATGGAACTCTTGCAGATTAGAAAGGAAGAAACAAAACTGTTTCTATTCAGAGATGGCATGATTGTCTATGTAGAAAATGCTAATGGACCTAAAAAATTGCTCCTAGAAATGATCTTGATTTCAGCTCAGGTCATGACCTCATAGCTCATGAGTTCGAGCCCTGCATTGAGCTCTGCGCTGACAATGCAGAGCCTGCTTGAGGTTCTCTCTCTCCCTCTCTCTCTCTTCTCTCTCTCTCTCTCTGTCCCTATCCCACTCATACTCTTTCTCTCTCAAAATAAATAAATAAACCTAAAGAAAAGATTAAAAGAAATAAGGCATCAAAAAACACATCTGTAGTAAGTAAACAACAGAATAACAAGTCACCTACCTTTTAGGAATAAACGAAAAATTGATTACTCCCTTTAAATCTACTTTCATAATAAATTGGACGCAACCTGACATTTGCCCTTATTAATATACACAGTATTTCATTATATACGTTTTCGCTCCTAGAGCTACTGTTTACAAGTTAAAGCTGGGCTATAAATGAGTCCGTTCCATCTCCACGTAGCTAATGGACCTTAAATTTGAACTTAGGTGATCACGAAGACCTGAAATTTTAAAATCGTTATTGGTTTGAAAGGTCACATCACACCCAGTTTTCCTGGTGGCAGCTTGGCTTTTTTTTTTTTTTTTTTCTGAGTTCATGCAGCTGTATGTACATGCAACTTCTTCCAGAAGTAACGGACTGAAATGGAACCTTCAGAAGCAGTGAAAGGTGCATTATTATTGTATATGGCCTCACTGCATTGCAACCCTCAATGAACTCTTGAACAAAACGATGACCAGTTTTGCCTCTGCTAAATCCTACTTAAAAACACTGAATCCGTAACATTTACTCCGGTATTGCTCCAATAACTTCTTCTTGTCTGACTTGGTTCTTCCATCCTGTTTTCCTGTCATTACACGTGTAATGTGGTGTCATCTTTAGTAGGTTCTACTTTGCATTACGTGGAAGGAATGAGAAGATATATCCAAGATCTATGTAGACCAGTCAATTGTATAAAGATATGCTGTTCGTCTTGCCTAGACTGTCTAGAGCAGAATCTTTATGAAAGTTGCAGAGCATATAATTAATTGTTTGCAGCTTTGTAGGAAGCAACAAAATCACATTTGTTGAGTATTTTCTTTTTTTTTAAGTTTATTTATTTATTTGAGAGAGACCGAGAGAGAATGCAGTCAGGGAAGGGGCTGAGAGAGAGGGAGAGAGAGAGAATCCCAAGCAGGCTCCACACTGTCAGTGCAGAGGCCGATACGGGGCTCAAACAATGAACCGTGAGATCATGACCTCAGCTGAAACCAAGAGTTGGACGCTTACCCGACCGAGCCACCCAGGCCCCCACCCACCCTGTTGAGTATTTTATATGTGCCAGGCACTGCTTTAAGAACTTCACATGCCTAGAATCATTTAATTTTCAGAAACCATGGGACTTAGACACGGTCCCCATCCAAATTTATGTAAGACGGAACTGAGGCCCAGGATTATTATGTAGGTCACAAAATTTTCCATTGTTAGGGTATTATAGAGAAGGGATTTAAATTGAAGCTGTCTGGCTTTAGAGTCTACCTTCTTAAACACTGCAATAGATGACAGAGGGGATAAAGCCCCCTTTGTCAAGGAGGCAAGAGCAAAAGGGATAAATCCAATACCTTCGAAGGAAAGTGGAAGACATGAAGTAGAAACAACACGTCCGGTGGTAGTCATATATACACATCAGACTGGGAGGTAATAAGGCTAACTGTGTGTAAAATTCTGGGACTAATCAGTGCTGAGAGAAGATAGTTCAGGGGGACTTCACAGGGATGGTGAGCCTGGCCACATTTTAAAGAAGAGACAGCCTTTCTTTGGAGTTGCATATATTAACAGGTGAGGGACTTAACAGTTGTGGCAATTTCAAATTCTCACAAAACTCTATGGGGCGCCTGGGTGGCTCAGTCAATTAAGAGTCCAACTACAACTCAGGTCAGGATCTGACAGGTTCGTGAGTTCGAGCCCACATCAGGCCCCCCGCTGACAGCTCGGAGCCTGGAGCCTGCTTCGGAGTCTGTGTCTCCCTCTCTCTCTGCCTCTCCCCTCTTCCCACTTTGTGTCTCTCTCTCTCAAAAATAAGTAATCAAACATTAAATTAAAACAAAAATAAATTCTCACAAAACTCGAATTTTATAGATACAGAAATGGAGATCATGCATCTGACAGTCGATTTTTGAACGCCAACTATGTGCCAGGCACTCATCTCAGTTCTGAGGCTCGTGCACAAAACAGTAACAAAAACGTTCTGCCTTGAAGGCTGAGGAGCCTAACTGAAGTTTGGCCAAGAAAAGAATCTTTGTCACCTCATGCAAACTCACAGACTCCTCTCTCAGGCTTTGATTTCCCCAAGGTCACGTGACAGACTAGTAGCATCTAATCTCCATTTCACGCTTCATTATATCATTTTGAGCCTGGCAGATTACTTTAAAACATCAGGACAGTTTTGTTTTATTTTGTTTGAAGGCACATAACAAGTTACTTTAGTGGAAAATCAGAAGTCACGTTGTTCCCAAGAATGTCAAGGCATTTGACCCGCTGGTTTCTAAAAGTGCGGCAAGGTATTGGCAGAAATTAAGGCAGTTGTGTGAATTGGTTCAGTGCCTCAAATGTTCATTTGGTGTCTAAGGCCTTTGGTTGTCCTTGAGGTATTTAGTTCACAATGTTTCAAAACGATTGCTCTTGCTCCCGTAAATACGTAAAGTTTTGGTTTTTTGTTTTGTTTTGTTTTGTGTTGGTGAACCTCTACAATAACCTCATGTCTCTAGTTTTTAAAGCAATTGTTACTGCTCTAAATTTCTTCCTCTCTTGAAACCTCTGCTCACTCTAAAACTCTGGAAAGGTCTCCTCTGGTAATAGGTAGGATTTTGTCCTTCTAGTCTGGATATAAAAAGAGATGTAATTAACAGGGTGTAATTAAATAATGTATCCAGTGAATCGGGTGTAATTAAATAACATGTCTGGACACACTCAGAGGTTCAGGCACCTGTGTTCCCAGCTGCCCATTTCTTTCCAACTGTTTTTTTCCATCCATTTCTCACTTGAATTCTACTTTTTAAATTTTTTTAAAGTCTATTTATTTTGAGAAAGAGAGAAAGACAGCGCACACGGGGGAGGAGCAAATAGAGAGGGAGAGAGAGAATCTGAAATAGGCTCTGAGCTGTCAGCACAGAGCCAGTAGCAAGGCTCAATCCCATGAACCGTGAGAACATGACCTGAGCTGAAACCGAGAGTCAGACGCTCAACTGGCTGAGCCACCCAGGATCCCCTTGAACTCCACTTTTATTTAAAAAAATAGAACTACTAAGTACAGTAAACTTAAGAAATGTTAATGGGAGACCTCGGAACGGGTATCAGAATTTGAAAATTTCTAATGCCAAGGGAGCACACGTGATTAAATTTAATACAGTTCAGTCATGTTTCAATGTAATGATACAGAAACTCTCAGGTTTTAGATATTTAAATTGTTTAATGTTTACTTATTTTTGAGAGAGAGGGAGAGAGAGAGAGAGACAAGAAGTCCTAGTGGGGGAGGGGCAGAGAGAGAGGGAGACACAGAATCCAAAGTGGGCTCCAGGTTCTGAGCTGTCAGCACAGAGCCTGCTGTGGGACTCGAACTCCTGGACCATGAGATCATGACCTGAGCTAACGTCGGACGCTCAACTGACTAAGCCACCCAAGCACCCTTCAGGTTTTAAATACTTAAGCCAGGACTCAGTCAGAATGAAATAGAGCAACTGAAGCAGAACTTTTCAGATTTCGTGTCTTAGACACTACATGTTGATTTTAGTACAGCAGAATCGTGCATAAACGAGGGAAACTATTTAAGTGTATTTAAAATTCATGATCTCTTATGCCATAAGCTATAGTTTTACTTAAAGGATGGTTATTTTTTTCTTTCCATTATTAGGCTACCCCCAGATCCCCTCCCAAAGGCAACCAGCAGGGTTCTCTAGGTACCTTTTAATTCTCTCAAAGGAATGAATCATGCCTTCTGCTCTCCTGCTGCGGAATTTTAAGGCTCATGATACAGAACCGACTGACTAATGCAATATGCCTAAGAACACCATGAACCCACAGCAGTTGACAATTACGAGTTAGGCACTATTTCTGCATATAGACTGGCAGAATGCCTGAGGGCCATTAGCTGTGCTTAAATAGATGACACTAAAGCCACAAGCACTCATATCCTGTCCATTACCCGACAGGCTCCAAGTCCGGGTTTCCCCATCCTCTGTTACCAACCTAGGACTTTCTTTTTTTTTGGCACCAGAAGTTGAATTGCTAGACCTCTTGGCACACAATCAACTCATTGCAAAGCATCTCTAAGTTCATTCATAGCAATAAGATATTCTAGGTTCATCTTTAAAAAAAAAAAAAAAGGGGGGTGCCTGGGTGGCTCAGTTGGTTAAGCGGCCAACTTCAGCTCAGGTCATGATCTCACGGTCTGTGAGTTCGAGCCCCGCGTCGGGCTCTGTGCTGATGGCGCAGAGCCTGGAGCCTGCTTCGGATTCTGTCTTTCTCTCTCTCTCTGCTTCTCCTGCTCACACTCTGTCTCTGTGTCTCTCAAAAATAAATAAAAATTAAAAAAAAAATAAAAAAAATTAAAAAAATTAAAAAAATTAAAAAAAAAGAACTCTCCGGGGCGTCTGGGAGGTTCAGTCAGTTAAGCATCCCACTCTTGACCTCGGCTCGGGTCATGATCTCACGGTTTGTGAGTTCGAGCCCCGAGACAGTCTCTGGGCTGACAGTGCTGAGCCTGCTTGGGATTCTCTCTCTTTCTCTCTCTCTCTCTCTTCCTCTCCCCTGCTCTCTGTCTCTCTCTCTCAAAATAAATTTTAAAAATAAACTTAAAAAACCACTTCATATTTAATAATATAATAATTTTAAAAATACATGGTTCAGGGATCAGATACAGTAGGCTCACTTTTCCCTGCTACTCTCCTGTAAATACAACTACATCCCCTGTAAAGAACTAGGTAATTATAAAAGGACTAAAAGCCCAAAAGGGGCACCTTTTGGTGGCTCAATCAGTTGAGCGTGGACACAGCGGAAGCTGGGTGCGAGTCTAAAGCTTTTCCCCTAAGATTAGGAACAAGGAAAGGATGTCTGCTCTCAAGACAGCTACATGACATTGTACCGAAAGTTCTAGCCACTACGCAAGACACTTAAAAGAAAGTGTCCAGGCGCGCCTGGGCGACTTAGTGGGTTAAGCGTCCAACTTTTGCTCAGGTCATGATCTGGGTTTGAGCCCTGTGTAGGGCTCTGTGCTGACAGCTCAGAACTTGGAACCTGCTTCAGATTCTGCCTCCCTGACTCTCTGCCCCTGCCCCATTCCTTCTCTGTTTCTCTCTCTCTCAAAAATAAACATTAATTTTTTTTTAAAGGCAGGCATCTAGATTAGAAAGGAAGCAGTAAGATTATTCCCATTTACAGATGTCACGATTGTCTGATGTAGAAAATCCTCAAGGTCTACATATAGGGGCGCCTGGGTGGCGCAGTCGGTTGGGCGGCTGACTTCAGCTCAGTCATGATCTCACGGTCTGTGAGTTCGAGCTCCGCGTCGGGCTCTGTGCTGACGGCTCAGAGCCTGGAGCCTGCTTCGATTCTGTGTCTCCCTCTCTCTCTGCCCTTCCCCTGCTCATACTCTGTCTCTATGTCTCTCAAAAATAAATAAACGTTAAAAAAAATTAAAAAAAAAAAGAGTCTACATATAAAAGTCCTGGAACCAATAAATAAAGGAGGTAAGCAAGGTTGCAGAATACAAGATCAACACACAGAATTCAGTCACATTTGTAGACAACACAATACACGTGTGGAAACTGAAATTAAAATTCGAAACCCAAAATCAGGCAGTCAGAGAAAGAGAAAGATAAAGATCATATGATTTCACTCGTGTGTGGAATTTAAGAAACACGACAGATGAACACAGGGGAAGGGATGGCAAAACAAGATAAAAACAGAAAGGGAGGTAAGCCATAAGAGACTCTTAAATACAGAGAACAAACTGAGGGTTGCTGGAGAGGGGTTAAGGGGGGATGGGCTAGATGGGTGATGGGCATTACGGAGGGCACTCGTTGGGATGAGCACTGGGTGTCATATGTAAGTGATGACTCACTAAATTCTACTTCTGAAACCATTACTACACTATATGTTAACTAGCTTGGATTTAAATAAAATTTAAAAAATTCAATATCATGTCCAATTGCTCAACAGAAAATAAAACAGGTCCACATTAATGAAAACACGTACTGAATTCGTACACCTAACATTACGAAGTGCCGATGAAAGAAATCAAAGACCTAAATGAATCAGGAGCCATATCCTATTCATAGATTCGAAGATTCTAACATAGGAAAGATGCTGGTTATTCCTGTATTAGCTCACCAGGGCTGCCATAACGAAGCACCACAGACTGCGTGGCTAACACAACAGAAATGTATTTCCTCATAGTTATGGAGGCTAAAGGTCAGAGATCAAGGTGTGGGCAGCACTGGTTTCCTCTGAGGTCTCTCTCCTTGGCTTGCAGATAGCTGCTTTGTAATTGTGTCTTTACCTCGTCTATCCTTGCACTGTGCTGCACTCCTTTTTTTTTTTTTAATGTTTATTTATTTTTGAGAGAGTGTGAGTGGGGAAGGGGCAGAGAGAGAGGGAGAAAGAGGATCCAAAGCGGGCTCTGTGCTGACAACGGACAGCCCGATGCGGGGCTTGAACTCACAAACCATGAGATCATGCATGACCTGAGCCAAAGTTGGACGTCAATCCTTTGAACCACCCAGGCGTCCCATGAAATTCCCTCTTCTTAAGGACACCAAGTCATATCGGACGAAGGTCCTCCCTAATCTAATGACCTCATTTTAACTTAATTATCTTTTCATGACCTGAGCCGAAATCAAGAGTCGAATGCTTAACCGACAGAGCCACTCGGGTGCCCCGGCAGAGTTCTTAGACTTGCCAGCAAAGGCATGCCCCATACAAGAAAAACGTATAAACTGGACTTCCAAAGTGAAAACATGTCTGTTCTGCAAAACACTCATTTTAAGAGAATGAAAAGACAAACTGCAGAGTAGGAAACAAATATTTGTAAACTGTCCATCCAATAAAGGGGTAATAAAGTAATCGTTTATTACTTCACTTCAAATGACAGAAATTTATTCTCACAGTTCTGGACGCCAGAAGTCTGAAATCAGTATGGCTAAGCTGAAATCTTGGCGCCTTCGGGGCCCTGATGTCTCTGAAGGCTATAGGGAAATATCTATTCCTTCTTCGCCTTTTCCGGCTGTGGGGGCTGCTGGCATTCCTTGGCCTGAGGCTACATCAGTCCGATCTCTGACTCCCTGGTCATGTCACCTTCTTCTCTTCTTTATGAAATCTCCCTCTGCTTGCCTTTTTTATTTTTTTGGATGTTTATTTATTGAGAGAGAGAGCAAGCGGAGGAGGGACGGAGAAAGAGGGACAAAGGATCCGAAGCAGGCTTGACAGCAGAGAGCCCCATGCAGGGCTGGAACTCACAAACCCTGAGATCATGACCCGAGCCGGAGTCAGACGCTTAACCGACTGAGCCACCCAGGCGCCCCTCTCTCTGCCTCCCTTTTATAAGGATGTATGTGATTGCATTTAGGGCTCACTCAGAAAATTCAGAATAATCTCTCCATCTCGAGATCCTCAACATCTGCAAAGACTCCTTTTTATTGCCATATGAAAGAGCACTCGCTGCTTCCAGGGACTGGGATGTGGGTATCTTTAGGAAGTCATTTGCAGTCTAGTACAGCTAGCATCTAGAACATACCAAGAATTCCCAAATCTCAGCCAGGGAAAAAAAATTTTAAATACTGGGCGGTTTCTTGAAATCCTCAACCAGGTGCCTATGTATACTAGCCTGCAGTTGCTCTCCTGGAGATTTATCTCAGAGAAATGAAGACATATGTTTACAAAAAGAAAAAAAAAAAAACCCGTACACCTGTTTCTAGCAGCTTTATTCGTAGTAGCCACAAAACGGAAACGACATTCAATGGGTGAATAGTTACACGAAACCGTGCCTATTCCTGCCATGGAATACTACTCGGCAATAAAAAGGAATGATGACTGATTCGCACAACATAGACACTTCTCCAGAGAATTCTTCCGAGTGACCAATGCCAATCCCAAGAGATCAAATATCGGGTGCTTCCATTTATATAGCGTTCTTTGCATAAAGTTTTAGAAACAGAGAACAGATGAACGGTTTCCAGGGTTTGAAGGAGGAACGAGGAGGCAAAGGTGGAGGGAAGAGGAAGTGGTTAGAAACGGGAAACAAGAGGAATCCAGGCAGTGATGACACGTTCCACATCCTCGCTATGTCAATGCCAATAACCCTGGTTGTGATATGTTACTGTTGTTTTGCAAGATGTTATAATTAGAGGAAACTGGATAAAGGACACTAGCGATCTCTCTGCATTATTTCTTACAAATAACGACATGGGCATTTACACTTCTCTCCAAATAAAAAGTTTAATTAAAAAATGTATATGAAAAGCGTAAGTGACATTTGAAGCATTTTAGACTCAGTCTGTACTAAGACCCGGAACTCCCCATCTCTCAGGAGATCCTGATCCCTCCAGTGAGAAATAATATATATAAAATAAAATAATATATAATAACATATGCATAATATTTCAAATATAAAGTATAAATTAATACAATATAAAGTTTAAATATAGTCTTCGGAAAGGGGGTATCTGCATACCAAATTGCTGCCATTTCAGAAAGTACATACTTGGGACACATGGGTGGCTCAGTCGGTTGAGCGTCTGACCCCGGCTCAGGTCATGAGTTCGAGCCTCACATTGGGCTTGCTGCTGTCGGCCTGTCGGCGCAGGGCCCACTTTGGATCTTCTGTGCCCCCTCCCTCTCTACCCCTCCCCCACTTGCGCTCTCCCCCGAAATAAATAGTTTTTAAAAATTACATACATCAGTAAGGACCATGTTTCCCACCGATGTCACAAAAATCTTTTTAAAGAATCTGTCGGACTGAGTTGCCCTTGGCATCATTCTATTATAGATTCTTAACCCAGGTATCAACTGGATCACAAACTGAAAACTCTATTTTCTCTACATAATATTCAGCAAGCTGTTAGACTCCTGTGGCACCACTAGCCTCAAACCTGTATTTCAATCGCATCTCCAGTACTTTCAGTACAATTTTAATTTTTTCTAGCCACCATTTTACCCATAGTTTCATAATCTTCAAAAACATAACAAAACCAACCAAACAAAAAAACTATGAGAACCCTAAAATGAATACGACCGTGTCTTTGCCTTTCCTTTGTAAATTCTCCCGCTGCCATGCACGTGCCCAAACTGCTCAGGCGGATAAGATACGGTGTGCCTACAAACTCAACTTCACTTCCCTGGTGACGACACTCCAAAAAAGCCACCTAATAAAAGGTTAAATCTCTCAGGATTTATATTCACCAACAGAAATGTCTTTTTCCTCACCCGTTTAAAATCACCAATATATTCGTATCAGATAGTTGAGACGTGGCTAGTTAGAATTTTGCTACCGGAATTACCTTACGGTCTACAATTTCAATTTACTCTCATGATTTTATTCTCAGAAAACAGTATCCAGCCCTAACATTCCTATTAACATGTATCAGGAAACCAGTTGCCCTTGTCCTCTCGATTTCTTGCCAGCCTTCCAGGATTCCTGCAAATAAGCAGATTATAAAGTTAGGAGGAATAAAACCTTGGAAAACATGCCTATGCATGCACACACACACACAAATAATAATAAGAAGAAACATTTGCCTACCCAAGTATTATAGGATCTTATGCCTCACTTCCTGGAAATAGATTTTTTTTTTACATTGATTTATTTATTTTGAGAGAGAGAGAGACTGAGAGCAGGAGCACAAGCAGGGGAGGGGCAGATAGAGAAGGAGAGAGAGAACCCCAAGCAGGCTCCATGTCATCAGCACAGGGCCCGATGCGGGGCTCAAATCTGCAAACTGTGAGATCATGACCTGAGCCGAGATCAAGCGTCGGACGCTCAGCTGACTCAGCCACCCGGGCAGCCCCGCAAATAGATTTCTTAGGACTACACAGCTTTAAGAACACTGATGATCTATTTATACGCATTTATTGTTGACTTATATCAATGATAATAATTTATTCAAATCAATATATAAAAGTGAATATTATCACATTTAGTTTCTGCAAGATGTTATGCTATCCCAGTTTATTTCAGTTATCAAAAATCAGTATTCAATTACCCCAGAAGAAAATGAAAGCTAACAATGATAATGAATGAATGAATGAAAACCTAACGGTCTTTTGTTACCGAATTGCCTTGAAGTCCCTATTAGGTCTTTCAAAAGCAGATGCTTTTTTCTGAGATTTTTAGGTACGTGAAACTTTCTCCATCATATACAGCCATCCTCAAACAAACAGAGGAAACACTGGATTATTACCAGAACAGATTAACGTTCAGGTAACAAGTAAATTAACAGTGGAGAAAAAAGAGCACATTCAAAAAATCAGTATCGATACAAAGGTAAATAGTGCACTTAGACACACCTGCATGAACTGATTCACCTGTATGAAAATTTCCACAAAAGGGCACAAAATATTTATTGAATATTCCATTCGAACTATCTCCCTTCTTCTCTTTTTTTCTGACAAGGACACTTTGGCCTTAGATGTATAGTACTATAATAAAGAACCAAGATGAATAATTTTTAGCATCCACATAATAGTGACAATTTCCTTCCATGTTCTTGCACAAACAAAAGGAATTTCTTTTCTCGGGGCCCCTGGGTGGCTCGGTCAGTAAAGTGGCCGATTTCACCTCAGGTCATGATCTCGCGGTTCCAGTTTGTGAGTTCCAGCCCTGCATCGGGCTCTGTGCTGACAGCTCAGAGCCTGGAGCCGGCTTCGGATTCTGTGTCTCCCTCTCTCTCTGCCCCTCCCCCGCTTGCACTCTGTCTCTCTCTCTCGCTCTCAAAAAAAAATTTTTTTTAAACATTAAAAAATAAAAAACTGTCTCTTCTCAAAATTTTAGCCTCCAGTTTTATAAGAATTAAAAATACTCATGATCAAGCTTACAGATATTTACCATTTCCAAGTTGGAAGAAATCAGTTTCCAACTTCCTAATGACTACAGTTGAAGTTAAATCTCCTCTTGTTCTATATTTCTAGAGTTTAACTGGTTGTGTGCCAAGCCTTTCAGATGAACTGTCTTGATTCCTAACCTTTCTCCCCTTGAAAAATATATATATATTTCATATATATACATATATATTTCATATATACATATATATTCATATATACACATATATTTCATATACATATGTATATTTCAGATATATACATATGTCTATTTCACATATATATGTATATTTCAGCCATTCTTCTTTTCAGCAGCTTCCATTTGATAGGTCTGATACGCTACCGCTGTGAGTACATTTGCATATCGGTGTGCCATGTCTATAAGTCATACTGCCTGTTTTGCTAGGTCTTCATTTATTCCTTCTAATTTGGTGTTTCCCCTTCCAGTAGTACATTTTAATATTTAGACTCAATATACTCCCTGTGTATTTAAAATTTATATATATACACATACATATAAAGATTATATGTTTAAAATTTAACTGCTGGGGTGCCCGGGGGCGCAGTCGGTTGGGCGGCCGACTTCGGCTCAGGTCATGATCTCGTGGTCTGTGAGTTTGAGCCCCGCGTCGGGCTCTGTGCTGACGGCTCAGAGCCTGGAGCCTGCTTCCCATTCTGTGTCTCCCTCTCTCTCTGCCCTTCCCCTGTTCACGCTGTGCCTCTATGTCTCTCAAAAATAAATAAACATTAAAAAAAATTAAAAAAAAATAAAATAAAATTTAACTGCTTTGGCAGGTAAAGTACATCCTTTAAAATATTAAACGAATAAATTCGATTTCAAAACTCAATCTAAATATAGATATGACAAGATCGAACTGACCCTTTCCCTTGGCTTTCTTTATCAAATTTCCTTTTCTGGTTTTCTTTACCAAATACCTAAGTCATATTTAAGTTTACCCAGGGCCCAGCAGTCGAATGGTCCCCAGTTTATCAATCTTGACCCCTTGGATTGTTTCTGGACTTTGAGTGCTTTGTACAAACCCACTGCTAAGTGAAACGAAGCCATGCCCTCCGACGCCTTGCCTACTCTGAAGTCGATCCGTCTTTCTCACACCTCAGGGAGTAATCACTTCTCGGGACACATTCCTGCACCTTGGAAGCTGCCATCTTGTTCCCCACCCAGGGTTCTCCTCGGTGGGGTTCTCCCACCCCATTACCACTTACTCAGATTCAGTGGGAATCAATTCAACATCATTCATTCATTAGTTTTGACCAGTGACTATACTTAATGTATAGTGAGCAAAACGCTAGGGATACAGTAGGAAAAGAAAAGAGATGTAAGTTTATGGGATTTACGGTCTAGTCAGTGAGGTCGAAGCAGAAGAGTAGCAGACAGCATCTTCGTTTCAGAAACTGATGGTCATTCAGAAAGCACAGACGCTTTTGCATGAAGCAGAGGGGAATGACTGGGAAAAATACCCTTCCCAGTAACAAGCCAAAAGGCATAGGCCAAAAGAAAACTTTAACTATTTAAACCACACACTTGCCAATCTGCTTAGCTTCGCAGGATTAAACTTTAATTTACTATCGTCATTGTTATGACAAATTTCTACATTGTTTTGTAATGGATATCCTCCAAAAGAAGAGACTTCCTGCCAAGTTTTTATTCATTTTCTCTCAGGTAATTTTCTCCCACCGATATATGGGGATGCCGGATGAGAGAGATTTCTCTTGCAAAGCCACTCGATTAATTTAGGCAAGTACAGGCGGTCCGTTCTTGAATTTCCGACTCTCTATCCAGACATTATCACATCATAGCTACCACTGAGCGCTCACGACGCTTTCAAATCCATTATTTCATTTACCACAGTGGAACGATACTAACCCAGGGCCTCTTTCGGATTGCCATGATTTCTTTTCAGTCAACAACATATTTAGCATTCCTTTGCAAGTCCTCAACCAAACTAGTCACCCAGAGGATTTAGGGGACAGAGCTTCCCCGCTTCACCACTGGCATGCAATTCATTTGGTCGAACATCTCTGGGTGCAAAAGTAGCTGCGAGGCCATTTGTTAAGGAAACGCGTGATCTATTTTAGTAGCTTTTCTTTTTATTTAGAGAAAATATTTTTAGAAATTGAAAACAGCACAATATATACACAACCATTTAAATGGACTATAGCACGTAAATGTCTCTATATTCTTTTAAAGATTTTAAAAATTCCTTATAATATCTTTCTACAGTAGGGCGAGTTGTAAGAATTACCTAAGTACTCCATTTGTATCCACTGGGGAGGGAGGCTAAGCGCATTGGGTTTGGTCCTCTGTTCACGTGAGTCAAGAAATCTGTGGATCAGAAATAAGTCTAGAAGCTAAAATTCCTGTCAGTTCTAAAAGAGTTGTTACCAAAATATGCCAGAGGATAGTCTGTATACAAAGATAATTAAGGAACTATTTAAGTATGTTAATGGAAATTTGAAAGGATTTGAAGACTAGAAGAAGAGAGAACAAAAATAGTGGGGCACCTGGATGGCTCAGTCAGTTAAGCGTCTGACTTCAGCTCAGGTCGTGATCTCATGGTTCATGGGCTCTGTGCTAACAGCTTGGAGCCTGGAGCCTGCTTCGGATTCTGTGTCTCCCTCTCTCTCTGCCTCTCCCCCGCTCATTCTCTGTCTCTCTCCGTCTCTCAAAACTAAATAAACATTAAAAAAAATAAAAAATCGTTGACTAGTAACTTCATAAAGCACAAGACTACAATCACATTTCATCTTCACATTTCATAATAAATATCATTAGTTGAGAACATACTATTTCCTAGGCATTTTACAAAAAATTTCGCATGTATCGACTCATTTAATCCTCACAAAATAATATCCATGATTTGTTTCCTTTCATGGGTTAAACATGAAGAAACTACTGTTTAACCAAACTAATTTTTAGCTACTTTCCTACAAAATTACTATAAGTACGTACAATATACAAATGTATATACATACTTATATATGTATGTGTTTATATATGTGTGTGTATGTATATTTATATACATATTTATATATGCATATATATTTATATGTATAAAATATGCATTCATATATAATATATTATATATTTTATATGTATTACATATAAATGTATATTTAATGTCTATAGTAAATATATACATTACTGTTTTAGAACTGACACAGGAATTTTAGCTCCTAGACTTATTTCTGATCCTCTGATTTCTGTAAATGTAAATGTTTATTTAAATATATATAAAATTATAAACATGTAATATACATATATACATATACATATATACATAAAGTATATATAAAAACATTTATATATATAATATATATAAACATATATATACATATAATGTATATAAAATACATTTGTATATAAATATGCATTTATATATGTAATTATATATACATTTAATTATATGTATATCATATATTTTATATATGTATATATACATTTAATTATATATATATTTAAATATACATTTATATATATTATATATATATGATGGTAAATGTTCTTTGGGATTTATTCCATTAAAATGGAACATGTGTTTATCAGCTAAATCTTGCTCCATTTTATAATTTTATCTTCATTTCTTTTGAAGAATTCCTTAAACTGTAACTCCCTTCTCCTAGACATTTATACCTTTTAGTAAAGGATAGATATTGTCCAATCCCGACTCCAGAAGCACGTTTGGAAAAGAGAGTGTGGAATATACCTAGGAATTACAGATCCACTCTCTTATTTTCCACCGTCATCCCAGGGGTTTTCAGGGATTCTGTCAAAACTCTTTCAGCGAAGCCCAAGTTGTCCTAAATATTTTGGAAAAGCTATAGTCTGTACAAATAGACACGGATAAACAGAATCTCTACTATTTCCTTGACTTGGTTCACCAGTAATAAGAAGGTCTTCTCATGTATATAAAAGAGCTCCAAAATGTGTATACCCAGAGTTCATTTTCTTATTCGTGTAGAGGCGATATACATTCCTAGATAAATGATGTATTAAGCTCTATGACACCGATACTCAGTGTTCATCTAAACCAGAGGTCATGAACTGGCAAGCCCTTTATCTGACTTCTGCCTGCAGGTGAGTTTTGTTTGGGCCTAACCAACTCTGTAAATTTAAATTTACAATTTTAAAACTCTGTAAACGGAATACCTTTCAGTAACGTGTAGATTCATCTCTGCCATGTTTTCTGTTAGTCCCCATTTTCTTACACTTAGCTGTCTTACTCATATCGCCTGCCTTGTCCCTAAAAGCACTGAAGTTGGAGACAGGCCTCACAGTTTGTGAGCACGAGAGAGACAATCTTGATGTCAAGACCCTAAAGTCACTGGCTCATCAATCCCCAACAGCTTAACAACTTACTCCGGTCCCCTAGAAAAACACACGCCTTCCATCCGTGTAGTTCTACAAGTTCCTACGAGTTGTCTCACATGTAATCATGAATAAATCAATCTGCCTCACGCACTGCCGCGGCTGTTCCTGGCTTCCATCAAGCACGTACGTATCCACCGTCACCTGCCATCATGTACTGTATCTGCTGGTCATTCTTCATCTCCCACTGGGCATCCATCATCATTTGCTGGGCATCCGCTGAGTACCGCCATGTCTGTTGGGCGTCCACAATCTCCCACCAGGCATCGTGGTCTCCGCTGACGCTCTGCCCTTTCACCACCAGCGCCTTCCATGAGAATGCTGCTTACCCAGTTTGGGTGCTGTTCCCTGGTGCTGCCCTCAAGATATCACATGGTACCGCAGTCGCTTCAGTCTTTATCGTACTCAGTGTTCCTTGCAAAAGTTAGGACTACGTCCCTCCAGAATTGGCGGAATGCTCTGTTATCCAAACATCGAAAGAGCAATGCTTGTCCCTGCCCCCCCGCACAAAATCTCCGTGTAAAACGGCTTTTTGTTTTTTCTTTTTTTCCTTATTGTTGTCTCCCCAGGGTTTACACACTCTATAGGGCTAATTTAGAGTTTAGTTACAGATGCCTTAAATCCTGTCCTCAGCCCTCTGAAAGGCTAAGCAGTGACGTTGGCAGTCTTGTGTACTTGTATATATCTAGGCTTTATCCCTGTATCTGGCATTTTTTAAATGAAGCAATGAATAACTCATAAGGTGAGATATTGGGGATTTTCTGCCCCCACACATCTAGACCCATGACTCTTTCACAGGTCAGCCAAACTTGCTGCTTCGAACATCTAATATCTCCTTTCCTGCTTCAAATACACACAATCATTTTACTGCAGGCTCTCTATCCTATGGTAAAAAAGAAAAAAAAAATCTTTACCAGGTAAGTTTCGGTTGTAAGCGTAAAAAGGAACAATGGCACTCAGTATTCTTACGGAAAGTTACGGTGACCTATGCTAAAGAATACAATCCAGGAGTTCTGGTTCTTGTTTGTATCTCTAGAGTCTGCTATCTCTAGTTATTCTTTGCACTTTATTTCTCTTCTCTTTTCCTTAGAGGTACGCCACTTTGACAGATTAATGACTGCTTTCATTCTCTAATAAAGTCACAAAATACATTCAAAAGGTAATTTTAATTACCATTCCAATGCTACTTGTAAGGGTCGTATCACTATAGGCATAGGGCCGGCAATGTCTAAGCTAAATACTAGCAACTCACACCTAACTGAATGCTTGCTTGGCGTCACGCCCTGATGGTAAGGAGGCGGATGATAATAATTATAATAGCTAGCTTTAATTGAGGAGTATATGAGAGGAAAAACTTTCCCAGGAGGCCTGCCAATTAAATTGGCAAAAGGCAGATTAACAAGAGAAGTTTATTGCGATGCATATGAAGGCCTTTATAGAAAAGAAGACCCAAAGAAACAGATCTGGGGCTCATGTACCATCGTAACAAAGGGCAATATATTGTGAGAACTGACAAGACAAAAGAAAAGGGCTTTGAGCTTCTAGGGGTGGTATACTGTGGAAGGGAAATATATGGAGAAAACTAAGGGAAGATAAAGGTTATTTTCATACGGTTCACTATACAGATTCAATTTTGTGCAATCCTGGGGGGGCGGGGGAGATAAGCATGTTTCCAGTGATTAAGAGTAATTCTCTTCAGGGTGCGTGGCTGGCTCGGTTGGTTAAGCTTTCGACTCTTGATTTCGGCTCAGGTCATGATCTCGTGGTTTTGGGGTATCGAGCCCCACGTCAGGCAGGCTCCGTGCTAACAGTACAGAGTCTGTTTGGGATTCTCTCTCTCTCCCCTTCTCCTTCTCTGCCCCTCCTCCGCTCTCTTTCTCTCCCTCTCTCTCCCCCTCAGAAATGAATAAAATAAATAAATAAAAATGAATAAAACGAATAAAACAAAACATAGTTTCAAACAGAGAGGGAGGCAAACCATAAGAGACTCCTAAATACAGAGAACAAACTGAGGGTTGATCGGGGGGCAGGGGAGGGGAGAAATGAGTGATGGGCATTGAGGAGGGCGCTTGTTAGGATGAGCACTGGGGATTATTCGTAAGCAATGAATCACAGGACTCTACCCTCAAAACCAAGAGCACATCGTAAACACTGTATGTTAGCTGACTTGACAATAAATCCTATATAAAAAATAAAAAAATAAATATCATTAGATATAAAACAAGAAATGAATAAAATAAACCATCATGTATATACATATGCATACACACACACACACACACACACACACATATATATATATATGACTGATATATATAATCGAGAGAGAGAGAAAATAATTCTCTTCCTGACATGGAAGGGAGAAACTTCAAAAAAGGGAAATTTATACTCTACCTTTAGACAGAAAGGGGAACGGTAGATGGCTTTTTCTGCATCTATTATTTCTCAGTTGCCTTCAGCTCAAAATAATTCTTATGCCAAAGTGGCCTATTTTGGGGTGATACGCTCTGATCCGTCAGCACTTCCTCTGTGTCTGTAACCTCACTTACTGCTCACCATCAAGAAAGGTAAGGAAAACTGAAGCATACAATTTTACCTGATTTTAGGGCCGTAAAAGGCCAATACCCATTTTTGTTTCACAAATTAAGGACCCCGCTTCTCCAGCTGTTCAGACTGTATTTCTGCCACTGAGCCCCGGAAACGTGGAACGCGTTAAGCGTGTTCCTGAAGACTTAAACCAAATGCTGAGTCTTGCTTCCTGACTTGATACGGCTCTAAAGACACAGAGTAGCATAACTAAAAACTAACCTCCTGTAGGTCCAGGAGTAACTTCTCCAGACCCTCCAGTGATAAGAATAGTTAACAGTTACTGTACATTAACTAGGGCTATACGTGGTCCTAGCTGACAGAAGCTCTTTTAGAACCAAAGCTTTGTTCAAAATAATGTCATTATTGTAATGCATTTCAGTGCATTTCAGACTTTAACACCCTCTCAGACACAAAGTTTGAAAGCCGGGGTTTCGATGCCTTCGTTACCGTGTGACTAGAAAATAGAATTAAGGAGCGGCGGGGAAGGGCCATGCAATATCTTAGATTAGTTGAAGGAGTTTCGTGCTCCTGTGGCTCCAAAAGGTGAGAGCCAGATAGATGGTAAAAGATAAAGAAAGAAGCAGATTAGAGTTCAATGAAATGGTCTTTATTGATGAAAAGCCCTCCCTTTCAAAGAAACTCCATTACTGGAGTTTGGACAAGGAATTTCTGCTTTGAGTAGGAGTTCGAACTAGATATTTTCTAGGTTATTTTTCTATGTTTTGAGATTCTATAAGCTTCTTATTGATGTCACTTTGAACAAGTTATTCACTTGGAGTCTGAAATTATCATTATAGAGGTAGAAGTATAGAGCTTTTGTTAATGGTAAGGAGATGAAAAGAATTACTATTTCATACAACAGGGTTACATCTCACGTATGCTTTTATGTGCCTGTGATTGTGATAACCAATCTGATTGGACTAATCAGTAATTAGTCCAAGAAAAAAAAATTCCTTACGTTCCTAGATGAAAAAAAACTACTCATTAAGTATATACTATTTTAATAACTCAGAAGACACTTTATCTCGTGTTGCCATTGAAGTGAACACGTAAGAAAATCTGCTTGGAAATGAATGAACTCTATCCATAACCCTCGCCGTTAAGCATTATGAGACGATTCAGGATAGCCTCCTTAGCCTCTATCTCAAAGGGCAGTCATTCAGTCTTCAAAGCTGCCTTTCACTTGCTAAAAGGAATCTCTTACAATTCTGAATCTTAATTGTTGTCATTTATCGCTATATACTTCCAGCACAATGCTTGGACTGTGTAGTATCTGGGTTTGGGGAAGAACTGTTAAAAGTTGACTTCTTTCTTTTCCTCCTTAGTCAAATTTCTATCTTCTGTGAGTGCTGAAATTTGTTTTGTGTTAAATAAAGGATCAGAAATCTAAAATCTTTGCCCTCTAATTGCTCTGCATCAAAATATAGCAAAGACAAGGTGCTCGGCACCTTGTTCACATAACACTAAGTCCTGAAAATAAGCTTCGGTGAGTTTCTTCCATGACTTAATGACAGGACAGTGTTTCTTTTTTAAATAAGAACATCAACATGACAAACAGGTTGAGTGAGATTTTTTTTTTTACACTGTGGATTTCTCACTGAGAAATGGTTAATAAAATAAGTAGTAGAGATAGAATTTGAATTACCCATTTATTTATCTATATTTTCTTTTCTTTTTTGAAAATTATTTATTCTGAGAGAGAGAGAGAAAGAGAGAGAGAGAGAACAAGTGGAGGAAGGGGAGAGAGAGGGAAAGAAAGAATCCCAAATAGGCTCCAAGCTGTCACCGCAGAGTCCAAAGTGGGCGTGAGCCAAAATCAAATCAAGAGTTAGACGCTTAACCGACTGAGCTATCCAGATGCCCCAATTTGTCTCTATTTTCATTAGTTAATTACATGTTCAGAGATATTTGAGGGTCTTCATGGAAGTGTATACAATTACAAAGCAGGGCAAGCCCATGGCAGTTCCTTATTTCTATTTTCTACGTAATTGTAGGATCACGGCACGTGTGGATTTTAACCGTTATTCAGAAAGCCACAGGAAAGAAAGTATTCTGAAGCAGTACTTACAGTATACCTAGGACAACTGGGTCAGATCAACTTCTGCTGAGCAAAAGCTTTCCTTACTCTAGATCGAGTTCCATTTTTAGAATCCCAAAGACTTACACTAGCTAATGGAAAACATACAGGATTTTTCGCCTCAAAGTTAAGTAGAAAAAAAACCTTGAAGGAGAACTAAAAGAAAGACATTTAATATTTACCAAGCACATACTTATTTTTCTTTTACTTTCACTGCATCTCCTATATTCTCGGTTCAGTATCTTCTTCATATTTATATTTATAGGGAGAAAGAACTCTTCTGGGCTTCCTATTTTAGTCACAAGTACAGAGGAGGAAGCTAAATATGTCCTATTGAACTAATAACTCGAGCTAACTTGCATATATTTAATTTGAAATGGAAAACATAGCCAAAATAGAGCATAGATAAAGAATGAAAAGTAAATCTCCTATGTTCTTTCTTTACTTTTAATTATTTATTTTTTGAGAGAGCAAGCTGGGTAGGGTCAGAGAGAGAGAGAGAGAGAGAGAGAGAGAGATATCTCAAGCAGGTTTGGTGCCGTCAGCACAGAGCCTGGCAGGGGGCTTGAACTCACAAACTGGGAGATCATGACCTGAGCTGAAACCAAGAGTTGGAGGCTTAACAGACCGAGCTACCCAGACGCCCCAATTCCTTCTGTTCTCTGAAGTCTTTCTTATGATGGGAGAGACTGAAGTCTAATTTTCAGTTCCTCAAAAACTTGATTACAATCTCTGTATATACATGAATGTCCTCTGTGAGTGGGACATAAAAACCATTGTGAGCAACCTTCGTGTTCTCTAAAAGGGCAACTGGAGTAAAAAATAAAGATAGCAAACAATTTCTACTACACAGTATACTACATTTCGCTTAATTACCAGTAAAAAGAAAATTGTTGAATAGAAAAATTATATTAAAGCTAAATATTCCTGTTAAGCATATACATGTTTGAATTTTGTAGTTTCCTGTTCTTTGCTCCAATTCTAAGAAATACTGTGTTTTAACTAGATCTTTTTGATCAAATGACTCTTAAGTAATGCCATATTAATACTGTGACTTTGAGCAAATCAATGGCTATCTGTAAGAATTAGATTCTCCCTTATGAATGACTAGTTCTTACTGTGTACCTATCATGGTAAGTATTTTAATCTACATCATCTCACCTGGCATCTACTCTATAGGTATTTATAAATATTAAAAACTGAAATTGAAAAAATTCAGTAAGCTGTAAATATGGACACAATTTTAAGATATTATTTTTTATATTGCAATGAACCAAGTCTCTAGCTACAATTAAAAAAATATGCATAAAGGAGCCCCTGGATGGTCAGGCCGTTAAACTTCCTACTTCGGCTCATGTCATGATCCCACAGTTCATGAGTTTGAGCCCCACATCGGGGCACATCGGGCTCTGTGCTGACAGCTCGGAGCCTGGAGCCTGCTTCGGATTTTGTGTCTCCCTCTCTCTCTGCCCCTCCCCCGCTTGCACTTTGTCTCTCTTTCAAAAAATAAATAAATACCTAAACATTAAAAAAAAGATATGCGTATGAAAATATAAACTCTGTATTTTCACCTCTACTAAAGCAAATATTCTGGAAGTATTTTCTTGTTTTATATTATATATTATATACATACATGTATACATATTGCTCCATTTCATTATAACGAAGTTATAATGAAGTAAGGTAAATGTCTTAGAGTTTAAGTAGAGTAGGAAAGTTAAATGACTGCTTCCCCAAAAGTTATTTCATTTAAAAATATAAATGTGGGGCGCCTGGGTGGCTCAGTCGGTTAAGCGGCTGACTTCAGCTCAGGTCATGATCTCACGGTCTGTGAGTTCGAGCCCCGCGTCGGGCTCTGTGCTGATGGCTCAGAGCCTGGAGCCTGCTTCAGATTCTATGTATCCCTCTCTCTCTGCCCTTCCTCTGCTTACTCTCTGTCTCTCAAAAATAAATAAAAATGTTAAAAAAAATTAAAAAAATATATAAATGTAATTGTTGAAGACTACCATTTCATAAATAATTACAAATTACTGAATTAATTTTTACTGTGGCTCTTTCACCTAAATGTTTCATTCTAAATACTTATGTAAATAACCACATAAAAGAGGGAAGAGGCAGTAAGGAAATCTAAGACGATATTTAATTCTGATGTAAAATATTGTGCCAATGTGATTAAGAACAGTCTAGTTTTTACTGTGAAATAAACAAAGAATCCCAAAAAACACTGCTCACACCATTATATGACACTTACAGCTCTCTCTCATGTTGTCTTGAATTTTTTCAGACATGTGTTAGGATTACTTGAAAAAAAAAAAGACAATTTACCAGTGCACACAACTGATAGTTAATAGGAAAAATAAAAATACAGAAAGGGGGGCGCCTGGGTGGCTCAGTCAGTTAAGAGTCTGACTTCACCTCAGGTCATGATCTCACAGCTTGTGAGTTCGAGCCCCACATCGGGCTCTGTGCTGACAGCTCTGAGCATGGAGCCTGCTTCGGATTCTGTATCTCTCTGTCTTTCTGCCCCTCCCCCACTCATGCACTGTCTCTCTGTCTCTCCCTCTTGCTCACAAATAAGCATTAAAAATAGTTAAGAAAAAATAAAAGTACAGAAAGGAAAAATAGTAGGACAGCAAAGGTAAACCTCAACTTACCTCGCTTATGGCCTTAAGGAAACTACTATATGCCTCTATACTATAAAACAGTAGCAATAACAAAAATAAGACTAATAATAGTGATAGCTATGATATATATTGAAGCCTAGCTATATGCCAAACACTGTACTCAAAACTTAGGACTTAACCTAATAAAACTACATAAGGTAGGTGCTATTATTTCCCTTTTATAGATAAGGAAACCTAAGTCCAGGTTGTACAATAGGGAAAGTATGGATCTAACCTCAAAGTCCATACTCTCTCCAGTTTGCTTTGCTGTGTCACACAAATAATAGCAGTTCCTCAAATTTAATATTTTTACTTATATTGTTCATCAAAACCTCAAAGCAGTCTTTCATTATAGGTATTATTACCCATACCTAACAAATCTGGCCAGAAAAACACAATGCATATGTATTGACTTGCAAACAATATGCTTGGGCACCTGGGTGGCTCAGTCGGTTAAGCATCTGACTTCAGGCTCCGGTCACAATCTCACAGTTCGGGAGTTCGAGCTCTGCATCCAGCTGTGCCACCAGGATGGAGAGGTTCTAACAATGATCAAAGAATATAAAGGTCATAATTAAACTATTATAACTCAAGTGCTAAATCACAGTGAATAGAAAACACATTGAATGTCTGCTCATTTTTAGCGCTGAATTCACAAAACGCAGTGGGATATACAAGCATGTTAATCCCAATCCCTACCTACAAGAGAGTTTATATTTATGCACGTGTGTGTTTGTTATGTATTGGCGGGAAGCACAATTGGGAGAAAGAGATAACGAACAGGGACGCCTGGGTGACTCAATCAGTTGAGCATCCGATTCTTGATTTCGGCTCAGGTCATGATCTCACGGTTTGTGAGTTCGAGCCCTGCATCGGGCTCTGAGCTGACAGCGCAAAGCCTGCTTGGGATTCTCTCTCTCCCTCTCTCAAAATGAATACATAAAATAAAGTAAAAGAAAATTTTAAATAAAGAGGAGAGATAAAGAGATTAAATAAGAGGAACGACATGGGGTTACATGCTAACGATGCAATGTATTGAACACACAATACATAGTTCAGAAGTACAGTGGAGGGACATGTCTCCATGATCAACCGGTGACATAAGGGCTCACAATGGCAGTATTTAAATAACTATGATAAAGTTGATGCCATTTTCCCAGCTATCAAATTGCTTCATAAATGGTCCTCTTCCTATTTCCTAAAGATACTCAAAGCCAACTCAGCGTTGAGGAAAAATAGAGAAATGTAATTTAATTATACATACACGTTTAAGACTGCGTCTTTTCACTGATAGTTTATTAAAAATACAACTGCTTATATCTTTCAACTTTTAGAGATATCTAAATCCTTGCTAGTTCCTGTGCCAGAAAAATGGATATAGCTTAAAATGTCATGACAAATACTATGAAACAGAAACATGAGTGCAAAAACATTATGATAAAAATTTTTCCTCAATTACTATCTGCTGTGTAAAAAAACGGCACTAAAGCATAAATAAAATGACCATTAATGAAATGAGCAATACATGTATAACTGCCCTTATTAGGGCTTCTATGGGTCCTTATGAATTATAATGAAAAAGTGTTAACATTAGGTCCTATACAGTGAAATTACCACCACACTTTTTTTGAAAGCTCTCCTGATTTCCTTTCTCTGCATTCAGACTTCATCTATTTCTAGCGCAAATAGTTTCATGTTCATGTTTTAAAACCTGCCTCATTCCGAATAGTTCATAAGGCCTAAGGGGAAACGGCCTTGGAAGACACCTTCTGGGATCATGTGCCGATATTGCAGGTCACCAGACAGTTATTGAAAGTTCATTCTGAGGGCGCCCGGGGGGCTCATTCGGTCAAGTGTCCCACTCTTGATTTCGGCTCAGGTCAGGATCTCACAGTCTGTGAGTTCGAGCCCCGTTAGTGCAGAGCCTGCTTGCGATTCTCTCTCTGCCCCTGTCCTGCTCATGTTTGCGTGCACGCACTCTCTCTCTCTCTCTCAAAATTAATAAGCTTCTAAAAAAACAGTAAAAAAAAAAAAAAAAAAAAACCTTCGCCATGTATTAGGCTTTGTGCTTGGCATCAGGAATACAGAGTGGAGAAACAGGGCCCTAGCCCCAAAGGGACTTACTTTTTTTTTTCATTATTAATTTTTTTCATTTACACACAAGTTAGTTAGCACAGAGTGATAGAGTGCAACAGTGATTTCAGGAGTAGATTCCTTAGTGCCCCTCACCCATGTAGCCCACCCCCCTCCCCCCACCCCCCTCCCCCCACCCCTCCAGCAAGCCTCGGTTTGTTTCCCATGTTTAAGAGTTTCTTATGGAACCTACTCACTTTTTAAAAAATACTCAAATAATTTAAATGTCACATAGTCTAGCATTTTCTATTTTCGTGTCACTAGGTAAAATGTCTAATTTTCAGCATCAGCCTTGAATAATTCCCAGAGAAATTTGTTTTTAAATAGTAGCTTCAGGTTTATTTACTGTTACTATAGTACCAGGAACTCTGCTAATCACTTTATACATTACTGCGTCTAAGCCTCACAATAACAACGTTACGGGGTGTATATTTTTATCCTGTTTTACAGATATGGAAGCAATGCCTTTGCAGTATAATTATTCAAGATCATACCTGACAGTGTCAGAGTCAGAATTTGAAGCTACTGGTTTGTTCGTTTGTTTGTTTGTTTAATTTATTGCCCGGTTCCTAGAGAAATTTCAAAATCAGCAGTGGCTAAATTCAGTGACTCTGACTAAGGGTAACACATGGAAACCGGAGATATCCATTTCTTTTTTCTTTCCTTTTTATTTTACTTTAGAGATAGAGAGTGCAAGCTGGGGAGAGGGGCAGAGGGAGAGAGAGTCTTAAACAGGCTCCACGCTCAGAGTGGAGCCCGATGCGGGGGCTCAATCCCACGACCCTGGGATCACAACCAGAGCCGAAATGAAGAGTCAGACACTCAACTGACTGAGCTACCCAGGCGCCCCTGAGATACCCACTAAAATCCTTGAGGCAAATAGTGGTTTTGTAACATCCTTTAGGAAATAAGGTGAAATGCAGAAATGGATCATGCCTATGTCTACGTGACAACAAATGTTTGGCAGCAAATAACGTACGGAACCATTTGCGGGTGGAACTGTTAATGCAAGGATTAGTCGCATTCCTTTTTTAAAGCGGCTTTTTAATCATGCAAGTGAGATGCATTGGAAGTGCCGCGTCAGTCCATCTGTCACTGCAGACATCAATCAGATGAACATGGATTTAAATCCTTATGTCACCATCTTCTCACCTGGGACAAAAGACTTTGTCTTTCTAAATCACAATTTCTTCATCCAGAAAACAGAAATGAATATCTAACAGATGGCATTGAGGGTCTGCGGCCATGTGTGTGGAAGAGCTGGCATTTAGTATGTGCATGATATTGTAATATTATCGATGAAATTACTCTGAGGAATTTATTTCAGTAGAATGTTATTTTGGAAGCCCTGAATAGAAGTGGTCAGGAAAATTATGTTTAACTTCGCATGCCACCAACTTCTGACAATTTGTCCCAAAAAAAGATAGTAGAATGAGATCACAGAACAAGAAAGAAGAATGCAATGTCTCATAAGCCAGCTTACAAATGCAATTGCCGTCTAGCTTTGTGAATAGTATTTGATTAGTATCTTGGTGTACCATATATGTATATATGTATACGTATACATATATACGTATATGCATATATGCATACGTATACATATATACATATATGCATATATGCATACGTATACATATACATATATATGTATATATGTATATGGGTATGTATGTATATACATATATGTATATATATCTCTTGATATATGTGTATGTATGTATATACATATATGTATATATCTTGATATATGTATATGTATATATACATATGTGTATATATATATCTTGATGGAGAGGGAAATAATCATACATATTTCATTTTCCCATTCATATATGCTTTTGTTGCCATTTCCATGTTTTAAAAAAAAGTTTGTGTCTGTCATTTTGAAGACAGAGCTACCTACATGAAGAGTCCTACGTGAGAGGCAGTGACTGACCCTCTGGGGACCTAGATGGGGGGGTTGTGCTGTCTAGCAAGAAATCTTCGCTGTCCCCGGTCAGAGATGGAAAAAACCCTAAGCTCCAGGCTAAATACTCCAGTGCTCGCCCTCATTCTCTTTCTTTTACTATCTTTTGGGACTCTGCCTAAACAAAAGAAATGGAAAATAAAATATTTATAGGGCCAAATGATGAAAGAGAATATGAGAAGTTTTGTGTATAAACCCTAACGTCCTTAATCATGGACAGACTCACCTCCCCAGGACGCCATTGCAGAAGGCTTTTTCTGCCTCTTGTTGCAGCTTCATTTTCCAGTTGTCTCCACAGGCCTTTACGGTGATAAAGGGCACCTAGACCCGAATCTGGTTCAGTTCGGCAGATAACTAATAAGGACAGGGGAAGCACAAATTGCAGACGCATGTTACCTGGGGTGGGAGACTCTAGTTGACATCCTGAATTTTTAACTCATGCATGCACAATCTTCCCATTTCTCATTGAAGAACCTTGGAAAGCAGATAAAACAGGCAACTTTCTCAAGCTTTCAGAAGGGAAACTAAATCCCAAAGTGGGTATATCCATACAGATAGTGTGTGGCAGAGCGGATCCTAAAACAAGTCTTTCTCCTCCCTTCCCTATACTTGTCAGAACCACAGAATGTATTTTCTTCCGTGCCCTGCAGATTGGAAGCAGGGTTAAGCACCTCTGAACAGTACCGATGTTTTACACATAAGATCTCCAAAACAGCCTCTTATTCTAAGTAATAATCCTGTAAACTCAAGCGGACAGCCGCTTCTCGTCAACAGTGGGGCCCTGAGCTCGTCCAGACTCACGTTACCACTACTCTGAAAGGCCACCAGGGAACGGTTTTGTTCAAAGACTAGCAAGTATTTCAAATAACTCTGCACTTTAATGAAAATCTCTCCAGTTCTGAGCCTGGTTTCGCCTTGTTAGATGTCAACTTATTTGTAAGAGAACTGGAGGCATTTGGCACAGGACAAGGTTTTATAGGTTTATTCAGCCATGAGTTCTGTTTTCTGAAATACGGCAGACAAGGCTTTTTAGCACAACACTACCAAACAAGTATATTGGATATATAGATGTATGTGCGCGTGTGTGTGTACGTATCAAAGAACTGACAAGATAGTAAGGAATTACGACAGCAGAATTTTAGTCAGGGTGGAACCCAGATATAGGATTGAAGCACCTTTTTTTGCTGTATAGATATGTGCTAAACAAGGGAGTCTGAAAGTATGCAGACAGGAACCTAAACAGATCATCGTTTTAAGTCAGCTCCCTAAAGAGCTATACCCTGATAGAAGGGTAAACCTGACCAAAACGTGAACCACACTCTCACCCCTGCAATTTGTAAGGAAAAGTGCCTTAGAGTGGCAAGGTGGAGGGAACCTTTTTTTGATCAACTTTAACCACAAGCCAGAACACACAGTGATTTGCGATGGTACAAAAGTTCAAGCTATACATTTAGTGAATCACGGTCTTGGACTATAGTGCCCCATGCATCAATTAAAAACCAGCAAGCGATGCAACTGACAAAAAGCTCAGGTGAAGAGGTGCTTCACAAAAGAAACCCAAATGAGTTTGAGCACCTTTACATAGGTGCTGCTCAAACTTATTAGTAATCAGGGAAATTGAAACCATAAATAAGTACCTGTAAATAGTCACTAGGTGAGCAAAATTTAAAGTGTGATTATACTTGTGTCGGCAAACACACGGAACAATAGGAATGCATACAATTGTGGTGGGAATGAACCTAAATGTGTAAAACTATATTGAAAAATAATACGGCATTAATAGCAATATTAGAAAAGTGTATGAGGCGCCTGGGTGGCTCGGTCAGTTCAACATCGGACTCTCGATGTCCACTCAGGTCATAATCTCACAGAAGAAATAAAATTATACAAGAGACAGTAAAACATATACTTAAATTGCTGCCTTTATCACTACAACCCAATATCATGCAGATAAAAAAGCTGAAGCACAGAAAGATACCATTGTTTACCCAAAATCAGACATGTTTTAAGCGACAGAGGTGGGATTTGCCTCTAAGCAATCATATTCTCAAGTCCTTAGGTATTATATGGTGCTGCTTCTCATAAATTTGTTCTGTAAGAAGTGGATGATATTGGGTTAAGCTATATGAAAGTGACATTTGTGTAAGTCAAAAGAGTTGAATACTAGCAAATTCATTTGGTTCAATCTAATAGTTCTCTTAAGTTCTGAAATCACCTAGTTGGTCTGAAATCACCTTGCACAGTGTATCAGCCTATTTCTCCCTAGCTTTCTCACTCAAAGTGAGTTTTTATACTGTCTTTTATTGGCGAAAAAAGTTTCCTCTGAATGCCATCATTGCTAAAAAGCCCTGGTTGCTTCTTTATTCTGGTTTTTATTTTATTAAGTGACTATGGTAAAAAAAAAACCGAACAAACGAACAAACAACAAAAACAAAACAAAAAAAAACAAACCGTCTGACTAGCCATAGGGAATGGAAATTATAAAAGCAATTACAACTGTTGACATTGGCCAAGGAATATAGTCTTGGGCACGCATTTGTACTGTCACCCACTTCTGTGGAATAGAGTCTTCCCGAATTAAAAAAACTCCATAATAATCATTTTCTGAGAGAGTGAACCAGAGAGGGAGGGAGAAAGTGAAAGCAAGTGAGATCTTTGGCAAGATTTTTTTTTTTTTTTGTCTCCTATTTCTGTCTCGAAACCGGATAATCCACTTGTGGTTCTCCGTAGCCTCCCTCTCTCTTGCCGTATTCTGCTCCTTCTGCCTCTCTCACGGAACCTACTCCCCCGCTTTGTGGTGGGAAGCCCCCCTAACCGACAGAACTGAGTCGAGGGAAACAAATAAAACAAATACACTGGCCCAGACACGAAACTGATAAAAACTTTGTAAAAGGAGAAACAAAAAAGGAAAAACTAGCCAACCTAAACCAAAAATCACCCGCGCCTGCTGGGGACGTCGTTCTACGTACTGTCGCACAGTCACAAATATATAAGGCAGCGCGCCGCCGCGAGAGAGCGGGAGCCGCCATTGTCCGCAGCCACCGAGGCAGGAGCTATGGACGCGGCCCCCACAGATAGGGAAACCGGAGTCGAAGTGAAGCTGGAACCCCAGAAAGAGACGCTTGGCTTTCAGGATATCCAAGTCTTACAGGTACTACCCCTGCCAAACCCACTGCCCGGTGTCTCGTGTTTGCCACAAGCGCCCAGTCAGGGGGGCCTAGCCAGCACGTCGACCGAAATGGCGGCTGGCAGCCTATCCGGCCTGGGTGGCTCAGGCAGTAACGAGCAGCAGCAGCCGCCGGAACCACAGCCCCCACAACCGCAGCCCCCACAACCGCAGTCCCCACAACCGCAGCCCCCACAACCGCAGCCCCCGCAGTCCCCGCAACCACAGCCCCTGGGACCGTTGCCTCAAGTGTCGCCGCCACAACTGCCGCCCCCTCAACCGCCAATCGAGTGCAGGGTGTGTGGAGACAAGTCAAGCGGCAAGCATTATGGCCAGTTCACGTGTGAGGGCTGTAAGAGCTTCTTCAAGCGCAGTGTGGGGAAGTACGAGAGCTTCAGATGCCAAGGCAGCCAAGACTGTCTCATTGACCAGTACCATCGCAACCAGTGCCAGTACTGCCGCTTCAAAAAGTGCCTCGAAGTCGGTATGAAACGGAAAGCACTGCAGCCCAACAAGAGACCAGCCACCCAGCCAGAACAGGAAGAGCCTGTGCCCGCCGACCCGCCACCCGTCCCAGACTGCTCTATGAACCTGTCTGGATATGTTTCTCTGCTGCTCAGCGCCGAGCCCAATCTCTCGTCTTGGTCAGACAACCAGTGCATGCCGCCCAACAGCCTGAGCCTCAAGAACCTTTGCGAACAAGCTGCCCGTATGCTCTTTCGCGCGGTGGAATGGGCCCGGAACATACCCTTCTTCCCGGCCCTGCCAATCAACGACCAGCTGTCCATGCTTCGCTTTACCTGGTGCGACCTGTTCATGCTGAACTGGGCGCGGTGCTCCATGCCACTCCATGTCATCCCGTTCCTGGCCTCGACCAGCTTACACAACGTGCCCATGTCAGCCAACGAAGTCTCCGTCTTCATGGATAAGGTCCGGATCTTCCAAGAGCAAATGAAGAAGCTCAAAACTCTGAACGTCGACCCCACCGAGTACAGCTGCCTCAAGGCCATAGTCCTGTTCACTTCAGATGCCGACGGTCTCTCCGATGCAGCGCAAGTGGAAAGCCTGCAGGAAAAGACCCTGTGTGGCCTGGAGCAATACGTTAGGAACCACCACAACGAACAGCCAATGCGATTCGGGAAGCTTCTGCTTCTCCTCCCTTCCTTGCGCACAGTGCCGTCTTCCGTCATAGAGCAATTATTTTTCATCCACTTGGTAGGTAAAACCCCCATCAATACCCTCATCTGGGACATGTTAACGTCGGGTAACAGTTACAGCAGTAGTAACTAGCTGTATGTGGCAATTAAAAAAACAAATCAAAATAAGAATGAGGCAGGGGGCTGAAATGGAGACCGCTAAAAAGTAGACTGGTTTGTTGCTTAATACTGTTAAAGGATATAAAAGGGATGTTACAAGTTTGTTAAAAGAAGGGAGGGAAATAATTTAATGGACCGTGAGTTTAAAAAAAAAAAAAAAAAAGACTGTCAAACGAACTTTTACAGAATATCAAAAAAAAATACAAAACACAAAAAAGCAAACAAAAAAAACACAAAAAACAAAACACACACACAAAAACAAAAAATTCCTATGTTAGAACAGCCTGCTACTTATTTTTGTATAAAAAGGAAATTAGTCTTTTTTCTTTTTTGGTAAATTTTTGAAAAATATTGCACAAAGTGCATTTAAGGAGATTGGGAGAAAATGAGCAGAATGGAGAAAGTAAGCCTTTTTATTTTCCAAATTATTAATTGTGCTTTATCTATGTACCTTGAGCTGTTATTTGTTTGTACTGTTCTAGTTCCAAGCCAATTTATCCTCTGGTTCTACAGTAAGTTTTGATATAATCTTGGTTTCTTAAAATGTTGTGTATCCTTAAAATGTATGTTTTGCAAGAATTAAAACTGAGCCCATGAAAATATCATAGGAAGACATAAAACTAAAAGGCAATTTGAAGAAAATGGAAACACACAAGTGGTATCCAAAACTATTAGATGAAATTGAGCACTCTAATTTGAGAACGGGAAGATCACATACAACACTTAGCTCCCTTTACCCTTCCTCTCCCCTCAAAAGACACCATGACAAACCTAGATTTTTCAAAATACTTTAGAGACTGAACTGAATTTATTGGCAGTGACCAATGTGTCCAAGACACATGCTGTAGTTTTGAATAGAAAATGAACGTTTGTAATTTGGTTTGAACCCCATTTAGTTCTTGACTTGTTAAGAAAATCCTACATTTTTGTATTTAGAAATCCTTTATGTTATAAATGCTGATATTATCCTTTTTTTTAAAGAAGTGTGGTCGAAATCAACATGACGGAATAATACTGTCGGCACTTATAGGTAACATGATTAATTCAGTATCTACGAGTTTATAGTTTGTTTGTTTGTTTTTTAAAGGAAGGGTTTTTTTTCTAAGTGTAATATTTCAGTATACTGTAAAAGATGTAATAACTGAACTATTTGGTCAAGGGAACTATTTTCCAGGGAGAAATGAGAGTATTTCAAAATTGAAGTATTGTTTATTTGATATCTTTAAAAAAATAATCATTTGCTGAGCCATCCTATACCCCAAATGAGAGTAAACCATCTATCCTAGGCATGGTCACGCAGACGACTCCATACAACACAAATCCATCAGTTTTGAAGGAGCCTTCCAAAATTTCATGGAAACAATTAAGTAGGCCCAATGCATCAATTTGTATATGCAGAAAAGTTTCCTTTAGAACTGTATCTTAGGATTTTAAGAAGGTAGAAAATAGGGAAGGATGAAAAATTTGGACACAAAAATCTCTGTATGATCTCCCAGGTCAGAAAAAATCCAGAAATATCTACCTCTTGGTATGAGGGGAAAAAAACAAATCAAAAATTTACAAATACTTGAGAGGAATCATCTCAAGTGTAAGAGAGTGAATTGAGTTACAAAATCTGGAAAAAGAAAGTTACAAAATGGCCGTGCAATATTGGTCCAAAAGGTGTTACCTTTTTCTAGTATTTCAGAGCTGGAGTTTTCTTTCCGTGCAGAAATGAACATATCAAAACTAAATATTTTTTTAATTGAAGTATAAGTGAGATACAACATTAGTTTTGTGCCCACGACGCGATGATCTCACATTCTCGCCAACACTTGTTCTTTGTTATCTTTTTGATAATAGCCATTTTGAAAATTGGGAGGTGATAGCTCACTGTAGTTTTGAGTCACCTGCCCCTAACAATGTGTGATGTTGAGTACCTTTCCATGCACCCGTTGGCCATATGTATGCTTCTGTGGGAAAATGTCTCTTCCCACAGAATAGAATATTCAATTCTGTTTGTCTTTAAACCACATCGCTTGGGTTTTTGTTGTTGTTTTGAGTTACAGGAGTTCTTTAAATATTTAGCTATTAACACCTTCATAGGTAATATGGTTTGCAAGTATCTTTTCCCATTCATTAGGTTGCCTTTTTACTTTGTTGTATGGTTTCTTATATAACAGTGCCCAAGCTTTTTGGTTTAATTTTTGCTTTTGTTGCCATCACTTCGATAGTCAGATCCAAAATGATATTGTCAAGGAACGTAATTACCACCTGTATTTTCTTCTAGTTTTATGATTTCTGGTTTTACAATCAATTTTTTAATCCATTTTGAGTTTGTTGTTTTTGTCCATTTGTTTTAACGTGCAATTATTTATTACTGAACTTTACAAGTATATTTATGGTAAGATATGAAATGAACAACATGAAAAACGGGATGGAAATATATGAAATCTCTATTATCGTTGCAACTTTTGTGTAGATGAAATTATTCCAAAAATAAAGTTCTTTAAAATCTTTTAGGTATGTATTTTTTTCTATATCGTCTTATCATATTCCACTAGATAATTTGTATTTGTAGGAGAGTATTATTTTGTTTTGAGGTACAACGCTTCTGCATTAAGTGCAAAAATCTTACTGTATAGAGCAGTAAATTTTTTTAATATTTTACTCTTTAAAAAATGTTGAACATTTATTTATTTTTGAGAGAGAGAGAGAGCGAAAGAAGGGTAGAGAGAGAGGGAGACACAGAATCCAAAGCAGCCTCCAGAATTCGAGCTGTCGTCACGAGCCCAACACGGGGCTCAAACCCAGGAACCTTGAGATCGTGAGCTGATCCAAAGTCAGACGCTTAATAGACTGAGCCACACAGGAGCTCCTTTACTTTTTTTTTAAGTGTTTTAAATTTATTTTGAAAGAGACAGAGACAGCACCTGTGGGGGAGAGGCAGAGAGAGGGAGAGAGAGAGAATCCCAAGCATGCTCCACACTGTCAGTACAGAGTCCAATGGGGGGCTCGAATTCACAAACCCCGAGATCATGACCTGAGCTGAAAACAAGAGTCAGAAACTTAACCTTAACTGAGCCACCCAGGTGCCCGAATCAGTAATTTTTTTAAACACACATTTATCTATACACAATTGTAACCACCATCCATGATGAAATTTGAAGTGGGGTTTGTGAGCAAATGGCTAGGAAAGAAAAGAATTCTTGAGTTTTTTGGTGCAAAAAACAGCCCCAGGAGAGGCCCATGGGCAGAAAGAGCTGCACATGCAAGTGTGAGGGGTGGCCGATTATTTATTTTAAATTTGTTGAGGGAGTGGGGGATAGACATACAGTTAAGTTTGTAAGGAATTTGGAAGCAAGGCTTTCAGGATCTTAAGGGGCCTGCCGCTGTAAAGATAAGGTTACCTTTAGTTTTTAATAAAACATAAACGTTAAGGTATTTATGAGTTCTCTGAGGAAGGTCATGAGTTCCTTGAAAAAGGTCACGTTCTGCACGTTTCAGGTGTCTATCAGTGGGCTGCCAGCTGTGAGGAAATTTAATTTAAACTACATTTTTCTTGCCTTTGTTTCCCCCATCAATCCAGACTGAAATATACGGTTACTAACAACCTAAGTTTCTTATGCCACCACCCAATCAATAACCCACCACACCCCAGAAGATAATAACTGTTTCGGCTTCTCTCACAATAGTTACATATCTGTTCTTAAGCTTCATACAAATGGAATCACACGGTATTTTTGTTTTGTTTGCTCATTTATTTTGTTTGTAAAATTCCACGTATAAGTGAAATCAGATGATATTTGTCTTTCTCTGATTTATTTCACTTCGCATAATACCCTCTAGGCTGATCCGTGTTGTTGCAAATGGAATATTTTTATTCTTTTTTATGGCTTAGTAATTCTCCAGTGCAGCATTAGTATATACTATATAGAATATATATGTGGTGCATCTTTATCCATGGTACCATTTGGTATTTCGGTTTTCCGTGTCTGGCTTACTTCAGTTATAATGCCCTCCAGATCCATCCATATTGTATTTGTAGTTTGTCTAGTTTTTTTGTAATTGACTTCTAGTTTCATAGCGTTGCGGCTGGAAAAGATGCTTGATATGCTTTCACTTGTAAATTTATTGACACTTGTTCTGTGGCCTAGCATGTGATCTGTTCCGAAGAATGTTCCATGTGCACTCGAGAAGAATGTGGATTCTGCTGCTTTCGAATGGAATGTTCTCTAGGTGTCTATTTATCGGGTCTAATGCATAATTTTTTTTTAAATGTTTACTTATCTTTGAGAGAGAGAAAGGCAGAGAGAGAGACGGAGCGGGGGAGGGGCAGAGAGAGAGGGAGACACAGAATCCAAAGCAGGCTCCAGGCTCTGAGCTGTCAGCACAGAGCCCGACGCGGGGCTCGAACCCAAGAACTGCGAGACCGTGACCTGAGCCAAAGTCGGACGCTCAACCGACGGAGCCACCCAGGTGCCTCTAAGGTATAATTTAAGGTTTAAGTTTCCACATTAATTTTCTGTCCGGATGATCTCTCCATTGATATAAATGGGGTTTTAAAGTCCCCTACTATTATCGTATTACTGTCAGTGTCTCCCTTTATGTCTGTTAGTCTCAGCTTTGCGTATTTAGGTCCTTCTACATTGGGTGTATAAATATTTAAAAATGTTATAACTTCTTAGTGGATGGTCCCCTGTATCATTATGTAGCGTCCATCTTTGTCTTCTGTTGTCTTTGTTTTAGAGCCTATTTTGTCTGATATCAGTATAGGTACCCCTAATTCACTTTGGGTTCGATTTGCATGAAACCTCTTTTTCCATTCCTTCACTTTCGGTCTGTGTGTGTCCTTACATCTGAAGTGAGTCTCTTGTAGGCAGCATATACATGAGTCTTGTGTTTTGTTTTGTTTTGTTTTAATCAATTCATCCACTCTGTGTCTTTTGATTGGAGAACTTTATCCATTGATATTTCAAGTAATTATTGATAGGTATGTACTTATGGTAATTCTGTTCTTTTCTGGCTGTTTAAGTAGTTCCTCTCTGTTCTTTTCTTCTTCTCTTGTTCTCTTTTCTTGCGGTTTGATGACCTTCTATAGTGTTATGCTTAGATTCCTTCTCATTCTCTTTTGTGTATCCGCTATGGGGTTTTGCTTTGTGGTCACCCTAAGGCTTATACGTAACCATCTACGTATTTAATTTAACGATCTATTTTGGTTGATAGCAGGTTAAGTGTGAATGATCTTAGAACTCTACATTTTTACTCTCTCTGCATGTTTTGTTTTTAAAGTCACATTCTACATCTTTATGTGTATCCCTTAAATAATTATTGTAGTTACAGTTATTTTTATTACTTTTGCCTTTAACCTATGAACTAGCTTTATAAGCGATTAATTCACTGCCCTTGCTGTGTATTTACCTTTTTCTTGGAGAGATTTACACTTTCATATGTTTTCTTGTTACTAAGAAGTGCCCTTGCCTTTCAGCTTAAAGAAGCCCCTTGAACATTTCTGGTAAGGCCAGTTTAGTGTTGATGAATTCCTTTGGCTTCTGTTTGTCTAGAAAGTTCTTTATCTCTTTTTCAGTTCTGAATAATAACCACAACCAGGTAGAATATTCTTGGTTCTAAGTTTGTTTGTTTTTTTCTGTCAGCATTTTGATTATATCACGCCACTCCCTTCTTGCCTTGTTTTTCTCTTGCCGGCTTTAAGATGCTCTTTATCCTGGGGCACCTGGATGGCTCGGTCGGTTAGGCATCCAACTCTTGATCTCAGCTCAGGTCATGATCCTATGGCTTGATCGGGCTCTGTGCTGACAGGGGGGAGCCTGCTCGTGATTCTCTCCCTCTCTCTCTGCCCCTGCCCCACTTGGGCGCTCCCTCTCTAAATAAATAAATAGATAAATAGATAAATATTACAAATTAAAAAAAATTCTCTCTCTATTCTTAACTTTCAATATTTTAATTATAATGTGTCTTGGTGTGGGTCTCTTTCTGTTCATCTTGTTTGGAACTTTCTGAGCTTCCTAAACCTGGATGTCTGTTTCCTTCCTCAAGTTAGGGAATTTCTCAGCCATTATTTCTTCAGATAAGTTTTCTGTCCCTTTCTCTCTCCTCCTTCTGGGACCCCTAACGTGCATGTGATTCTGTTTTGAGGTTGGAAATAGATCCCTTAAGCTATCTTCACTTTTCAGAATTCCATTTTTTTTTTTTTTTTTTTTTTTTTTGCTTCTGTTCTGTGTTGAGTTCCACTGCCCTGTGTTTTCGCTCACTGATTCTATCTTCTGCTCCCTCTAGTCTGCTGAGGGGTGTTTTTCATTTCATTGATCGTATTCTTCAGTTCTGTGACTTCTGTTTGGTACTTTCTTGTGTTTTCTCTTTAGTGAAATTCTCTCGGTGTTCATCCGTTGTTCTCCAGAGTTCAGCGAGCACCTTAATGACTGTTACTTTGAACTTTTCATTGGGTAAATTACTTACCTTGGTTTCCTTAAGTTTTTGTTGTTGTTATTGTTTTGTTTTGTTTTTTTTTGAGGGAGGTTTAATTGTTCTTTTGTTTGAAATATATTCTTCTGGCTCTTCATTTTGCTTGAGTCTCTGTTTATTTCCATACATCAGGCAAAATGGGTATCTCCCCCAGTCTTGCAAGAGTGGCCCCGTGTAGGAGAGGTGCCTTATCGTTTAACCTTGCCCTCGTTCTTGGCTGTCTCTTGAAACCTTTATAGTTATCTAAGGAGCCTGATTTTCTTGGTGGTTCCCAATTGTTGAGGCCATGCCAAGTCCTGTGGGCACTTCAGAGGGAGGGACTTCAGTTAGCACCTAGCTTCAGGCTGATTGCAAGCTTTTAAGGTATGCAGATATATTCGGTCTTGGGGGTCTACAATCACAGACCCTGCTGGCCTCTCGGGGCTCCAGGTGAGTATATGAGCTCCTTTCAGAGAGGTACCAGTGAGTTTTAATTAGGCCAGGTGAAAGCTCAAAGACGTACCATACCCCCAGCCTATATCCTGTCAGAGCACTTCTGTAGCCTTTAGATGTGTGGTAAGCCGGGAGCCCGCCCCTCACGCTGGACCTCCAAATCAAGTGGATAGGCCTTTTTCACAGAAAGACTGGGGGTGTGTTTCAGTTTGCTCTCTGGGCAGTGCCCTCAGATTGAGAGTGCACAAAGAACTGTGTCTCCAATTGTTCCAGAACTGTAAGGCCCAGAAGTGCAACGCCCGTTAGCCACTGGAGTCACTCGTTCCAGGGGCATCCGCTATGTGGGCAAAACATGTCAGACAGCCTCTGTGGGGCTGCCATGGAGTGGCACGCAGGGGTGGGGCACTGCCCGGGCCGGTTGTTTTGAGGGGAGGCTGTGGAGTGATGCATGAGGGGGGGGCGGTCTTGCTGGCTGCCTTAGACAAGGTAGTAGGGAGGACCACCAGGGCTAACAGTGAAAAAATGGACTCCGCCAGCATCTCTGTTCCTGGAGAGAGTTCCGACAGCCTCCTGCCCTTCCAGCAGACGCTTTAAGCCTAGCAAACGAATCTTCTTTCAGAACCTTCTTTCAGAAGCTGTCTGTTTTTCAGACAGCTGCTTCTGTGCTAGGTCCCAAGGTGAGTCCGTCTGCGTGCAAGTCCTTTAAGAGTGGACTGTTTCCTATAGCCCCAAGGCTTTGAAAACCAGACGTGGTTGGAGCTCATCTCTCTGGTGTCGGTCGCGAGAGTTGGGATGCCCGATGTGGGGCACAAACCCCTCACTCTTCGGGGAGAACTTCCACATTTGGGAGATCCCTCCCAGCTATGCATTGCAGTGCCATGGGCAGGGCCTTTGGTAAGACTGCCCCCCTGCCTCTCCTACCCACCTTCATGTCCCTCTTTATCCTTTGTTGTGGAGCACTTTGTTCAGATAGTTTTCAGGTCCGTTTCAGAGGGAATTTTTTTGAGAGACATAGAGACAGAGCGTGAGCAAGGGAAGGGCAGAGAGAGAGGGAGACACAGAATCTGAAGAAGCAGGCTCCAGGCTCTGAGCTGTCAGCACAGAGCCCGACACGGGGCTCGAACTCACAAACTGTGTCGGCCGCCTAACCGACTGAGCCACCCAGGCGCCCCTCAAGCAAATTTTAAGGACCCAAAACATCCCCTGGAGTAATGTAGACATTAAGTTTTCTACATGTTTTGTGTTCAAATAAGAGTTTAGAGGATGAAAGAATTCTGTTACAGTCAGGGATCAGTCTTGCATTTTTCACCCCAGAGTATTAAAAGAACTAGGAGAAAACCAAGTAATTCCCTGTGCCTGCCCCTCCACTCCCTCGCCCCCACCTTCAGACTAATAGTAAATATTCATTTAATTATTTCGAAACGTTTATTTATTTATTTTGAGAGAGAGCGATCAAGAGTGTGCCCACGTGAGAGGGGAAGAGAGAGAGAGGAAGAAAGAGAATCTCAAGCAGGCCCAACATTGTCAACGCAGAGCCCGACGTGGAGCTCATTCCCATGAACGGGGATTTGAGATTGTGACCTGAGCTGAAACCAAGAGTCAGACGGGGAACCGAGCCACCCAGGGGCCCTGTAGATCTTTATGAATCGTATAATTTTCAGATTCTAATGACATCTTGGGCTTTCGATACTTCCTAATGTAGACGAAATGAGGCATAGACAGGACAAAGTCAGGGTTATTTTTTGGGAAGCCGTGATTGTATCTTGAATCCAAGTTTTCAGTTTGCTACTTTAACTTACGTCTGGGGAGGAAATGACTTTATTAATGTCAGTCTCTTCAACGTACATTTGCCATGGTTTATTCTTAGAAGAACTGTTAGAAAAATTACAGTTCTTAAGAAACTGTGACCTCCCCCTCAGTGACGTGTTCTCAAGAAGAAAATTCTTTGCTTCAGACTTTTGGCGCAGGGAGAGTTGTGTAGGAAAGATTTTGAAACAGTTTCATTATCCTTTTTTGTGGTAATTAACACGGAGAACTACTTAAGATTCTGACTGTGCCACAGGGTGCCAAATATTTCAGGGTTGTTGTTATTTTGTTACTGTACAAGAGACTCATGATTCATGCTTCATCAGATTTCACACTCACGAGGCACCAAACATCCCCATGGTTTTCATTAACTCAGATCTTCCCGGTAATGCATCTTCTTATTGGAAATTAAAGCCTTTAAAAATGTCATCAATGCTTTTTCAGGAATCAACCGAAAAGGAGGCTCACCTGTTACAGGCTTTTCTCAGCAAGACAATAATGATTAGTAATTATAATTACTAGTGATCTTCATTAGAAGTTATCGTAAGTGGTGAGATAAAAAAAAAATGCCAAGAACCTCTCATATTTAAAAAGTGAGCTTCTAGTTTAGAAATTACAGAACATGGGGGCTCCCGGGGCGGCTCAGTCAGTTAAGCATCTGACTCTTGATTTTGGCCCAGGTCATGGTCTCATGGATCGAGCTCCACGTGGGGCTCCATGCTGGCAGCACGGAGCTTGTTTGGGACTCTCCGTCTCCCTCTATCCCTGCTCCTCCCCTGCTTGCTCTCTCTCATTCGCTCTCTCAAAATAAAGAAACTGAAACAAAAATTATAGAGCATGGTGGCCACAAAAATGAGTGCTGCTAGGCACGCCCACAGCCAAGGACAATATTAATGAGACAGAAGGTAAGAACCTCTTCTCTGGTGTTTAGGTAAGAGTCCAGAGGATGAGGAAATGGCTCAGATATACTCCAGATTCCCCAACTGTAAGATAGGATTGATAATATTATGTACTTCGCACGATTTAAGAACTAAGGAGTATAATAAATAAACCACCTAGAATAGTGCCTGGCACACAGCAAGCAACGTAGAAGTATTACCCACCACTATTAGAAAGTAATATGTTTAGTATATTAGGGATTTTGTTTTCTATCAAGTTTTCACATTTATCTACAGCCTCTTAAAGTGTCTTTTGCTGTTTATTTTTTTAAGTTTTTTTTAATTTAATTATTTTGAGAGAGACTGAAAGAGTGCACGTAGGGAAGGGGCAGAGAGAGAGAGAGGGAAACAGAGAACCCCAAGCAGGCTCCACGCTGTCAGCACAGAGCCCAAAACGGGGTTTGAACTCACGAACTGTGAGACCATGATCTGAGCCGAAACCAAGAGCCAGACGCTTAACCGACTGAGCCCCCTGGGCACCCCAAAGTGTCTTTTGAACAATGCTGAATTATGTCTATCTCTCTAAGCACTTACATTTTGGCTACATTTTGCATAGAATAAGTTGGCTTAGTTTATTCTTTTTTTTTAAAGTTTATTTATTTATTTTGAAAGAGGGAGCGAGCATGAGCAGGAGGAGGCAGAGAGAGAGAGGCTCTGTCAGCGCAGAGCCAGACGTGGGGCTTAAACTCACAAACTGTGAGATGGTGACCTGAGCCAAAATCTAGAGCTGGACACTTAACCAACTGACCCACCCAGGCACCCCAAATTTATTCTTAATATACTATAAGTTTATATATAAACTTGATTAATATGACTAAATATTCTTAACAGACTATAAGTTATAGTCAAGTGATTGAGTGACTATAAGCTTGCGAGGGACATTACTGCATTTTTTGTTGTTCTTTAGTTATGTTAGAACCTAAGACATAGTCTGCGTAGTCTATATAGTACATGTAGTTAGTCTGTCCCATTCTTCAAGATATCTAGGAACAAATTTTTGTCCTGTTTCAGGATAATCAAAGACCTTGGGGTCTTCAAGAAATTTCAGAATAGTTCTAAATGTGAATATTTACTTCTCCGTCTTTCCAAAGCCTTATTCCTTCTACCCATTCTGTTGTCTTAATAGTGAGTTTGAAACAGAGTTGCTTTTTTACCAGACGAATATGTTTAGTAGTATGGATCTCCGTAAGCACAGAGTTAAATGTGTGAAGGAAATAAAGTCCAAAAGGACCGTTACACTGACATGTTTTATAAAAAGAAAAAAATTTTCCGAATCTCAGCCAATGAGCCACTTAGGTTTGGCAACATTTGAGTTGAGCCAGTTTATTATAGAAAATCTAATTTTCTATTTTATGAGAACTTATTGTGTACTGGGATATAAAATAGATGGATAGATTAGATAGATCTAATACAATCTAGATACGTAGGTAAGTGATAGATAAATTGTTTTAATGTTTATTTTTGAGAGAGAGACAGAGACAGCACAAGTGGGGGAGGGGCAGAGAGAGAGGGAGACACGGAAACAGAAGCAAGCTTTAGGCTCTGTGCTGTCAGCACAGAGTCCAATGTGGGGCTCGAAGTCATTCAACCAATACGTAATAAGTATCTACTTTGCAACAGGTGCTCTCCTAATCACTGTGGCTGGAACAGTGCAAATAACAGGCATGAGGAGATAGACAATAAATAAATGAGTAAAATATAAAGTGAGATGGTAACGAGTGCTGTGAAGGGAAATAAAATGGTGAGAGGGAATTGGGAGTATCCTCATGTGTGTGTGTGTGTGTGTGTACACACACGTATGGTACTTTGTTAATGATGCCTGTACAAGATTACTTGATGGTGATCGATTATAGTATTTGTTTTGTTTTTTTTTTAGTTTATTTATTTATTTTGAGGGACAGAGGGAGAAAGCAGGGGAAGGCAGAAAAATAGTGAGAGAGAGAATCCCAAGAAGGCTCCACACTGTCAGCGTGGAGTCCAATGCAGGACTCGACCTCACGAACCCTGAGATTGTGACCTGAGCCGAAACCAAGAGTCAGACGCCCAACCGACTGAGCCACCCAGGCGCCCCTAGCATTTGGTTTCTGTTTGTGACAATTCAATCTATGCTTTACCCCTTAAGTGAGAAAACAACATGAAGATAGCAAAAGCTTAAGGCATACTCTCTAATGTATAAAACACCAAAATGACATAACCAAAATGCCTACCCCTGATTCCTAGGTGTGCGTTTTATTGCTTATGCAAGATCCAAGTAAGAATAAACACCTGCATGTTTGCACTAATTTATGGCTGTCTCTTTCAGACGGCAGAATCTAATCAGGTGATATTCTAAAGATGTGCCCTTCTTCTCTAGGTTAGCCACACCTCTTTGAAACATGAGGAGGCTATTCTGGCCCCATATCAAAGAGACCAATTTACCAGGAATCAACACTCCATGCTCCAGACTGAAGAGATCTTTCTTCTCTGTTGTGCTGACAGAAACCTCTCATTTCCCACTTAAGAACACTAAGGGTCAGAACTGTGCGATTTCAGTGCCTCAGAGATCATGCTGTTGTTTCTTCCTCTCGAATTTTCCTCCTATGATGAAAATACTCTCTAGCTTATAAAGATCAGTTTGGCTACCCCCACACGAAGATCTTTAGGAGTTTATTTACAATGAGAGAGCTTTGGTTAATAGTGAATAGTTATAAATGCCTGGGAGATACAATAAACACGAGAGGTCTGATTTGCTCCTTTTTGCCACTCTAAAAATTCTAATTCGCATGAGGCTTAAGTGTTAGATATACAAAAGCCACAGGAAACTTCTTGGATTTGTAGAAGAAATATATTTGTAAAGTCTGATTCAAACAACTTAGAACAAATAAAAACTAAAAACAAATACCTGGAAATTCAGGATATTGTACGTATCTATCCTCTGTACAACATACCTGGCAGGTGCAAATTCAAGGTGAATAGTGAAGACTGTTAGACGCAGCATAGGTGGCTGAAAAAGCTTATTTACATATGACCCTTGCAGACAGATGTACCTGGATTCAAGTGCTAATTCCTGCTGCTTAAAAGTCACACGTTACTTTCAGCGAGGCTTAAACTTCACTTGTTTTTAAATCCGTAAACTGCAGAGGAGACAAATTGCTTTCGTTGCTAACACCAAGCACTACGTGCTCAACAAAGAGGGGCCATCTCCCAGATTTCTCAGATACAAATCAAAGCTTTCTCTTCTTTTAAATATTTTAAATGTTTATGTATTTTTGAGAAAGAGAGAGAGAGAGCAAGCACCACCAGGCCGGCAGGGCAGAGAGACAGAGACACGGAATCCGAAGCAGGCTCCAGGCTCTGAGATGTCAGCACAGAGCCTGACTCGGGGCTCGAACCCATGAACCACGAGATCATGACCTGAGCCAAAGTCGGAAGCTTAACCGACTGAGTCACCAAGACGCCCCATCTTCTCTCTTTAATGTTTATTTATTTTTGAGAAAGAGAGAGCGCACAAGCAGGGGAGAGACAGGGGGGAGTTGCACAGAGGATCCGAAGCAGGCTCTGCACTGACAGCAGCCAGCCCAATGTGGGGCTTGAACTCACGAACTGCAAGATCATGGCCTGAGCTGAAGTCGGATGCTTAACCAACTGAGCCACCCAGGCACCCCTGCTTCGTTTTTAAAGTGAAGAAAAATGAGGCTCAAAGAGATTAAAAACCCGTCCTAGCTGCAGAATGGTAGAGTTTAGATTAGAGCCCTGCTCTGTCTGACTCCAAAGCTTGAGCCCTTTATACCATAAAATATGCACAGTGACACCAAGCGGTAGATCGTGGAAGTAGTGGTACTATTCTTAGGTGATGAACTGAGTGCAACACCCGCAAGCAAGCATTCCTTTTTTCTTTCCCTTCCGCTGGCAACCAGACAGGGTGATACGCTTATGATAGTAAAAGTCATCATTGTTAGCACAGGAGCCGGGAATCCTGTGTCACCCTTACCCTGTTCTCTTTCCACTATCCCATTCTTTCTTGCCAAATCATGCCCCTCTTAGCTCCAGTGCACCTGTAGTTGGCTTCAGGTAAATTCTGGTGAAGATCATTTAATATAATTTTCTTATAGGGGCGCCCGGGTGACTCAATCAGTTGAGTGTCCAACTTCAGCTCAGGTCATGATCTCACAGTCTGTGGATTCGAGCCCCACGTTGGGTTCTGTGCTGACAGCTCAGAACCCGGAGCCTGCTTCAGGGTCTGTATCCTCCCCTGTCTGCGCCCCTCCCCCACTTGCGCTCTTTCTCTCTCTCGCAAAAATAAACATTTTAAAAAAGTGTTTAAAAATATATGTAATTCTCTTATAATTTTTAATATAGTTTCCTAATTATAAAGAGTTCCGTTTCCCTGAGTTTCTAACCTAAGCAACTCTGTATATAAATTAAACATCCAAGGGCACAAAAGTGCCCATAGATTTTTACTTCTTGCCCTTAACTGAATTAAAGAATAAAGGGTTCGTCGTGCCATTGGGTTTGAATAGAGTCGAGTGGCTTCAGAGGAGCATGTCGTTCCCTAAATGTTCTCACTTGAGAAGTTGGCAATAAGGATTAATCAAGCTAAATACTCCTGGTCGGACCGGAGTAAGGCTGTTCTCATGAATAGAGCACTTGGCACAGAACAGTATAGATGAAAAAGAATAATTCCTGGGATACGGGGACCAAACCATCATCAATTAGGGAGAAGGGACAAGCAGTGTCCCATTGGGACACCGCCATAGTAAAATGAACTTTGTTCCTGTCGCCTATACCAAATGTTATGGTATGCAGCTGCTAAAATAGTGGTCTTAGGAAAGGACATATTTGAACTGGTTAACCAAATTTTGATCAGATTCTTTGCTTCCTTCGTATGATTTTGAATAGGTCTGAGAGTTATTCTTGCTGCAGGTTAATAATATTCGTATTAACATCACCCTGTTAATACAATTTCAGTGAGATCGAAAGAATGATTTGGACATTTCTAGATTCCTCAGATACTTAGGAAGACTACATCTAGTATACGCCCAGGGTCTGGGGACCAGGAAAATGGCCTTAAAATTCAAATAGCTCAGGTCCCTCATTTTACAGACTTGGAAACTAAGATTCAATGAGCTTAACTGATTAATAACACAAAGGTAAGTATGAGAGTCAGGAGTGGAGTCTATACTCAAGTTCTAACCATTGAACCAGACTGCATTCCTTAAAAACCAAGGCCCTGGGGGTGCCCAGGTAGCTCGGTCGGTCAAGCAGCTGACCTTTGATTTTAGCTCAGGTCAAGATCTCAAGAACCGTGAGATCGAGTCCCGTGTCAGGCTCTGGGCTGACAGCACAGAGCCTGCTTGGGGATTCTCTCTCTCCCTCTCTTCTCTGCCCCTCCCCCACTCATGCTCTTTCTCTGTCTTTCGAAATAAATAAATAAATGTTAAAAAACAACAACAATAACAACCAAAGTCCTGATGCTGCTGGGAGCTGATTAATCTGACCAATTCACAGGGCTGGGGGTTTTAATGTCAGGAAATGACCTAATTCTTTAGTTTTCCTACGATGTGTACATTTCAACATGGACTTTGGATGACTGACTGGTCTTCAATTCCATTTAATAATTTTTTTTATTTTTTAAACGTTTTTATTTATTTATTCATTTATTTTGAGAGACAGAGAGAGAGAGAGAGAGAGAGAGGCCAAGGAAGTGGCAGAGACAGAGAGAAAGAGAATCCCAAGCAGGATCGTGCTGGCAGCACAGAGCCCCATGCAGGGCTCAGTCTCATGAACAGTGAGATCATGTCCTGAGCTAAAATCAAGAGTTGGTTGTTTAACTGACTGAGCCATATGGGTGCCCCCATTTAATAATTTTTAAAATGGGAATGTGAACAGAAGGATACAGAAAGGTTTCAGCTGATGTGTCAGGCCAGTAGAATGTTGCCTGCCCAAAAAGAAATTTCAAATGGTGCTTGTATTCTTTAGATTATAATTAAGTAAAAACCCATCATATTTTCCACACAAAGTTAAATATGTTATGGTGTTAGTTATCACATAAAAACACTACGTAACTATAATTTGCCGCTGTCGGTCATGGTAAAGACAACTGTTATCTTAGCAATGAAAAAAAACTTTCTCACTCTGTACAAATCCACCTTATACTTCTAAACCCTTGACTTCTAAAATGTTAAGAAACATCTGCTGTAAGTTGTTAGTTATTGAATCAAATGCTTTGATAGTTATTTCCATAAAGTTAAATAGTGCATAGCATGTATAAATATATATTAATATATCATACATTAATATATAATATATAATTACACATACTATTATATATTATATATAATAGTTAATTATATATAATATATAATAAATATAATAATATAAATTTCCTCTCCACAAAAGGAGAGCATTGTTCAAATCCCCAGTACTGTGTAGCATTGAATCTGTTATATTCAAAATTATCTCTTCATTCTAAATTCTAGTATTATCTATACAGCATAAATTGTACTTAAAAGTTGACCCTACCAGTTACTTAATATTACCTTGGCATTTAAATCACAACAGAACGAGAGAGAGAGAGAGAGAGAGCACGAGAGTTGTACTATCCTTATTCTACTCCCCTTCAAATGTTCAGGTGCCTAGGCACAAGTGACACAGAGCTATGACATAATCTCTACCCTCGATATTTATAGAAAAATAAAAACAAAATCAATGCAGAGCAGTTGAGACCAGGTGACAAATATACAATAAGTGTCATGTGAGGTAAGAGAGAGGGGTGACTGGTCGGGGAGGGACTCACTGAGACAATAGCCAACTCAAATGTCATTCTCTTGAAGCTCAAAGTTTCGATTAATGAATTTCAAGGATACGAAACTTTGGTTATGATGTGCTAAGTTCTCCATCAATATGATGTTTTTTAGATAAACAGTCTCTGCCACAGATTGCTAATAAGGAATGCCATTCAGGACGATAAAATAACAGTGAAGTAAATCACAACATTATGAACTTTTTGGCATTTATTAGCAAGATTTATATCACCACTTCTGAGTCAGAAATGGTTGGCATGAGCCGTAAGTTTGGTAGTCTTTCAAACTCCGCCCCCCCCTCCGAAAAATAAAAATAATTATTTTAATTACAAAGAATCTTCTTTTTTTTAAGGGATGTTTGAGAATTTGGGGTATATATCTTTCCTACCATAATGGATGGAAAAATAAACCCTTTTCAATATCTGAAAGAGACTACGAATAATTCATTAAATGAAAAGAAGTAAATATTATAGACTTGGCATTAGCAGTAGGTACATTCGTTCCTAATACTAACTTGGCAAATGAATGAATGAATGTGCCTACTGGTTAAAGGCAACAAGTTAGTGTTATGTGGGGCATTTACTTTGTATGACAAAATATATATTGTAGTATAGTATATAACCATACATGTATGCTATATTTAAATATGCTTATATTTATAGATATATTTATATGTTTATATACATTCCACTATGATAATATTTGAGAGTTGCTAGATTAGAAGTATACACAAAATTCTGAGAGGAATATATCAGCTCAGAAGCCTCGTTCGTGCATTCATTTATGTATTCATTTGAATAATATTCACTTCGGATCTACTGTGTGTAAAAGCACTCTTCTAGATGCTTGCCAAGAGAGTTGGCATTCAAGAGGGCTCTTAAAGTATGACTGGGATTTTGACAGGCAGAGAAGGAGAGGGGTTTGACATTCCAGGCAGTGGGAATGACATAGAGATGAAAGGAAATGTAAGAACACATGATATGATCAGGGAAATTAGTCCTGAGAGGTAAAAATATTGAGTGCGTCAGTGTCAGGGGAAGTTAGAACAGGTAGGAAGATGGCAGACTATAACGCACCTGGAATTTAAAAGTCCAAGTGAATTTGGAGTTTATCGTTTGGACAACGGAACACGGTATTTTTCCCATTAAAACCTTTCAAAGCGAGCAGTGAAAGATTTTGATTTTGACTTGAGAAAAATTAAGTTTTGCAGCTTTACTGGACCCAAGGAGAGTATGCTTTGGATGGCAGCCATCTTCCATACATACCCATCTTTTCTCAAAAATTGTTTATTTGAGTATCGTGGACCCAGAATGTTACATTAGTTTCAGGTGTACAACAGAGCGAGTCAGCGTCTCTGGACCTCACCCTGTGCTCGCCACAAGCGTAGCTGCCATCTGTCACCATGCGATGCTATTAGGATATCATTGACTGCATTCCCTATGCTGTGCCTTTTATTCTCCTGACTGTAAATATACTTGTTCTTTACACATCTTCTCAAGACTTCTCAAGTCATCATAACTGGAGGACTTTTTATGCCCCAGAAGCAACTCATGACATCAGGTGGACACTCTTCACACCGATGGAGAATATAAGCATTAGCATTTACTTCGTCGGTGTTTTCAGCTAATTATATTTCTAATTTCCTTAACATTTCCTTATTTTTCCAATGTATTATGCCAAAGAGCAAATAGGCATCCCGGACATCGGTAGCCGGTTAGAAGCTGAAGATGCCCTACGTGTTAGTGCGACATTTACAGAAAAGTAGATGCTCCTAGCAGAACTTTCCAGTACAGTCATGGCCTTGCTGATAGACAGAGACCAATCTGGCTAGAAATTAACCCAGAATATTATCAATTATATACTACCACTGACCCATTCCACAGGAGCAAGTTTTTATAGCAGTTTATTTAGCCCTCGTCACCTAATTAACTCACATCTCATAGTTCAATATGACCCCATAGACCCTTCCGTGTGCATGTGTCAGTCCCTATTAGTCACGGAGGGACTCAAGGCGATCTAGCAAGCAGTGGAAAACATGAGGCAGCGGTGGGAGAACTGAGAAAGCCCATATTAGGTAAAGGAGAGTATTCAGCAGTCCTCAGTAGGCAATGGGGAAGAGCGGACTGCATATTAACACAACTCCCAAGGCCTAGTTTGCAATTTTCTTTCCTCCAGTGAGTTGCTTCGGGTATATTTTTTTCTCTGACTTTTCAGTGTTGCCTGGGCATACAGCAGTAACCAATAAGCATCTGAAGATACCTGTCGAGATCAGAGTCGAGGTTTCACTCGGAATTATCCACGTTCTCCCCAGTTTTCATCATCAGTGCATCCAAGAAAAAGGAAGCTTTCATTTACATGGAATCAAAGAATAGAAAGGAATGCAAGATGGCTTGTTGCTAGCTATAGAGAGATGTTATATCCAGATGTAAGCAAAATGGGTTCCAATCAGGAGGAGGATTGCTACACTGCCTTTGACAATTTGGGTGACGAATCTGCCTCCCCACTAGCAAGGCATACTTTACTTAGATTTGTCTAATTGTATGGCTTAGTTCCTACGAAGCTTCAACACTGACTCACTGATGGAATTACTCAAATTTGAGGGCAACTATAACCACTTGGACAAGTTCTTTTTGTTTTTTTCTTAAAGACAAAGGTTTTCTTTTAAATTTTTTAATCTTTATTTATGTTTGAGACAGAGAGACAGAGTGCAAGCAGGGGAGGAACAGAGAGAGAGGGAGACACCGAATCCAAAGCAGGCTCCAGGCTCCAGGCTCTGAGCTCTCAGCACAGAGCCTGATGCGGGGCTCAAACTCACAGACCGTGAGATCATGAGCTGAGCCGAAGTCGGACACTTAAGCGACCTAGCCACCCAGGTGCCCCCACTTTGACGAGTTCTAACTCTATGAAGGACTTTGTCAGGAAATCTGATTGAATATATGTGTGTACGTAATATATATTTATTCAAATTAATTATCATAATTTTAAAAGACAACCGCAGTTTTCCTTAAATTAAGAGACATTTTCCAAGCCACAAAGAGTCTTTGATGAAAGAAGTAGTACAATGACGTAAAAGAGTAACAAAGAACTTCCTCTATTCCAGAAAGGCCCATCTAAAAAGAACCTTATTGCACCATGTTCCTAAAAGACCTGCCTGCTAAGTTATTTTCAGTTGAGGCATTCAAATTTTGGAATCAACCATGAGGATTTTGCAATAGAATTTTGGGAGCTATCTACTGAATACTTGGCACTGACTAGGATATATTCATATGTGATTTTAGCTGCACGAAGTTCCAAATAGAGGATAATGAGCTTTTTAATCCACCTTTTATTTGAGCAAATAGGAGTCCAGATGAAAGCTAACTTCAAAGTCCGATTTAATGATACTGTTAGACACGGTAATGGGAAATCCCAGAGCGAGGTTGGGAGATTTACACGGAGTGTCTGTGCCATTTCCTGATACTCCCATTAGAAATATGAGCTAATTAAATATTTTTAAAAAATGGCAGTTATCTTAGAGTGTGGCATAACGTTTCGCACTTCCACTTTTTTCTTCAGAAATATGCTTCAGTATTTCCAAAGAGCCAAACTAATTGCCAGAAACTCCTTCATCTACCTAACCAACCCCAAGCTGTTATGTAGCACATGACGAAATTCAGACAATTTCAGCGTAAGGGTGCCTCCTTGCTTCAAGTTTTGCTTAGGATGATGCCTTCAGCTTTACATTTTCTGGTCTTGTTTTACGGACCACTATGCTTAGGTTCCTTTCACCCACAAATCTGAAAAAAACCCGTTATCATCCCTCTCTTTCATTCCTTAAGAAAAAGATCAATCAAGCCACTTAAATATTGTCCATTCAAATGTCTTTCCAAACATTAAAGGGAGCATCGAGGGGCACCTGGGTGTCTCGGTTGGTTAAGCCTCCAGCTCTTGATTTCAGCTCAGGTCATGAGCTCTCGGGAGGTGGGATCGAGCCCCGCATCAGGCTCTGTGCTGAAGTCACGGAGCCTGTTTAAGATCCTCTCTCCCTCGCCCCCTTCTGCAACCCCCCACCCCCGCCGTTGTACTCTCTCTCTTTCTCAAAATAAGTTAAAAAATCTTAAATGGAGCACCTAAAGCATTCTGGGTTCTCTTTTTAGTAAACATACTCTTTTGCCTGTAAGAATTGTACTGGAGGAAAGTGACACAGTCATCGATCGCTTGAATCCAACGTGGCATAATTGCAAAGTTAGATCTAGGCCAGGGTTGCTTATGAACACAAAGGGAACGTAGTTAATGGAGGAGGAAGAGTTCTAGGAATGGCTCCATGAAGGTGCAAGGCTAGACTAGCAATTAAATAAATGTGGTTGTACGACAAAGTTCTGGGGCACCTGGGTGGCTCGTCAGTGAAGACTCTGACTCTTGATTTTGGCTTGGGTCATGACCTCATGGTCGTGAGATCGAACCCCTAGTCTGGCTCCATGCTGAGCATCAAACCCACTTAAGATTCTCTCTCTCCCACTCTCTCTGTCCCAAACCTGCTAGCTCTCTCTAAAGAAAAAAAAAAAAAAAAGTGGACTCTCAATCTAAGAATAATACAATTCTATTTCATATAAGGTGGAGACGTATGTGTTTCTCCTGCTGTGGGGTGCCACAATTGCTCCATTTTACTTCCTAGCTATTTCTTCTTGCCTTTCATTCTCCTGTTCTCTGCCTGCCTGGTTCTCAAACTTTTGGCATATGATTCATGCGTTCATCAAGCTGTAGACATGCAGCCTCGTTCCCGGGTTACCCTTTCTTGCCTCCCTGCCCATGGCTCTGGGTCTTCTCTCATGATACACTTCCACAGTCGGTCCATCGTGACAACCCTCTACCTGTCCCTTTTTTCTTTTGCTGCTTTGCATCCTAGATTTCAACTTTGAAGCAAGCCTTTCATCACATTAAAAAAAAAAAAAACCCTAGAAAAATGTATACACTTCTCCCCGAAATGATTATACAATGGTAGTCTTGCTAAAATTTCTAGTTTCTGATTTTGAAACTTAGGTGTAGAAATATTTTATAGTGAATTATAGAGAATAGTTATTCATAAAGTGGACCAAATGTGGCTTGGTAAGCTGAATAAGCTGCTTGTGTAGAGAGAATGGTTAAGTGTGTTCCTGAAAGCCTTGGAATACTTGAAAGTCCGAGTATGCCTCTGACTAGGTGTGAATTGGGGGATGTCGCTGAAGTTGCTTTGCCTTCCCACACCACCCAAAATATTTCCCGATCACTTGCCCTTCCCCACAATTCCAAAAATAAGAGTTTAATTTTAATTCAAAATGCCTAATTAAAATATAGATGCTGGGGCGCCTGGGTGACTCGGTCAGTTAAAGCATCCGGCTCTAGATTTTGGCTCAGGTCATGATCTCCCAGTTCATGAGTTCGAGCCCTACATCAGGTTCTGTGCTGGCAGCGCGGAGCCTGCTTGGGATTCTCTGTCTCTCTCCCTCTCTCTCCCCTTCCCCAGTTCTCTCTCTCTTTCTCTTTCAAAACTAAATAAAATGTAAAAATAATAATAAACTAAAATATAGATGTTATTAATGAGACAGTTTAAAAGTAAAGAAAGTGCCCAAAGACCAATTTTGTCTTTTTGTAATTTCCCCCAGACACAATCTTCATGTTTTTTGAAAGTTTAACATGCTGTTTATAGAATGTTTTAAAGTCTTTGGATAACGAAAGAAATGTAAACAGTACAATGACAAGGGTAACATAATAAACTGTTCTAAGAACATATAGAGGGACCCATGGATGACTCAGTCAGTTAAGCATCTGACTTTGGCTCAGGTCATGATCTCGTGGTTTGTGAGTTCGAGCCTTGAGTCGGGCTCTGCACTGACAGCTCAGAGCCTGGAGCCTGGTTGCCATTCTGTGTCTCCGTCTCTCTCTGCCCCTCCCCCACTCACAACGTGTCTCTCTCTCTCTCTCAAAAATAAATAAGCATTAGAAAAAAGAATATATGAAGTGCTCATATCACAAAACATATGGAGCACTAATAATATCCGGCAAATCCTTGCATACTTCTCCTTTACCCTCATGTGGCGTTTCTCCTCCCTTTAATCATGGCGCTATCTGCCTTATGGAAAAGTCAAGGGCCACGGTAATATGTTTCCATTCCCAAACACTCATTACAGAGATTTTCATTCCTTGAGAAATATATTAGCATATTAAATCTGCAGTTCACCTATCGAGACTAAATGTTTTGTGTCAGTATATTTCTAAATGCATAGTCTGAGTAGAAGGTAGGAGAGGAGTCACTACAGGAAGCTTCTCATGGGAAAATTTTTGCTTCCTGGCAAGTCGTTTCCAGCATGTGCCTTCATGAGTCATCCATTAACAACACCAGTTCATGCTCCAAACATTCCAGGTTCTTTGTGGTCAAACAATCATCTCTTCCTAGTGTTACTTATTTTTTCCATCTACTCTGTGCAACCATGAATTTTAGTCCTACTACCTTCTCTCTGTCTCTTACTATTCTGGGAATGGTCATTTACTCACTTAAATTGACCTCTCTAGAAAGGAGACATTATCTAGAGCGATAGCCACCCCCAAAACTCTGTGACTCCTTCCTTGGTTACCCCAATTTCCCCCCATCCCATACATGGTTTATACAGTTAACAAAACTCTGTTATGAAAACCAGGCCGTATTCTATGAAGACATTCTCTAGTAACATGGACAAATCCGGACTATGTTTAAAGAGAATGAGAAAAATACCATCTTGTTAGGCTCAAATAACTCGTTAGTGAATTGAAGTAGCCGATACTAACTTCATCCTCTCAATACCATTTTATAAATTGACTATTAAGGTAAGTAGTGGATTTTGGTTAAATATAAGTAAAAATATCAGGTAGTATAAAAAGTATTTCAATATTTTTACCAGACAAAAGGCACTTTAATATTTAAGCTTGTGATTCATCTTTTTAAATATACTACAGATTTATGAAGTAAAAAATACTTTAAATCTTTATTTAATTAAATTATTTGCATTCATAAAATGTCGTGCCACCCCACAGATGAAAATCTACCCAACAAACTATCATATACGTCTTAAATATCTTTCACAATCTCCTTTATTAATACATGCAAGCATTTAAAACTACGCCCTCGATGATTCAATAGTGTCAGAAACAGACTCAGGAAATAAGGGTTTGGGAACTCCAAACGACAATTTGGTGGAGGAGGCCCATTAATACCTTCGTAAATTTCTTCCAGTGTAGGATAAAATAGTTGAGCGAAAAATGCTATCCCCATCCTAGAGCTTGGGATCAGCAGAATGGCTCCAAATTCCAAGTCTAAGACACCAAACAACAGTTCAAACGGAGTATTCGGACAGTTGGAGACAGCCCTTGGTGATGTCATGTCAGGTGCTTCCGATACTCTTGAGATTCGGTCTTGATAGGAGATACAGCACAGGAGATTTTGAAGCAGCGGAGTCTAGAACTGCGGTGAGCTACAGATGATCAAAAGTAGACACTCTGCTTCCAGATGGAATGACAAATTATGTCTCTAGTCAATCAGAGATTTTCTTTCTGCGGCAAGGTGGCTGGAACGTACCAGGAACATATGCGGTGAGAGCAGCTGGTGAGCAGCCTGGCGCAGAGAGCAAGAGATGGTCGCGAGGTGCTCCTGAGACATGAATAGGTCTATTTCTCCCTGCTCCGGGGTCTGAGTGGGGCTGGTTAAGTCAGCAACCTGGGCAATTGTGACATCACAGAACATGTACAGGCTGACATGTCTGTTATTAACTGGGCTAGGTGAAACATTACAGAGCACTGAGGCAGGCTGTCATGTCAAGAAGTTTATAACGTACTACGAGAAATAAAGAGAAAATTACGGTAAGATATATATGCCTGGATAGAGATATACTCAGGGCGCTATGGGAAGATATAAGAAATAATTAACTCCATATGTGCAGTATTAGGAAGGGCTTACAGATGAATGAAGTACTGTCTCCGCCAGGTTTTTAATTATGGAGTTGGCCTGGTGGACCAGGAGTCTAAAAGAAGGGATACTTTACAGATGTCATTCTAGGCGAAGGAGTGAAAATGCACAAAGACGTGGAAAAATGAAAGGTGGAAAATAGCTAGAGATGAGGATGGAGTAAAAGACAGATATCAGGGTCTCCTGGGTGGCTCAGTCGGTTCAGCGTCCAACTCCCACTCAGGTCATGCTCTCGCGGTTCGTGGGTTCAAGTTCTACGTCAGGCTCCGTGCTGATAGCTCGGCGTCTGTTTCGGATTATGTGTCTCCCTCTCTCTCTGCACCTCCCCCCCCCCGCTTTCATTCTGTCTCTCTTCATCTCTCAAAAAATAAAACATTAAAAAAAATTTTTTTAAAGCAGATCTCAGATCTCCGAGTGAGCTAACCCTTCATGACATGGTTACTATCTCTTTCCTCAAGTTTTATATTTGATGGGATGAGGAAATAGTATGTACAAGAATACTTCCAAGCCATGATTGATGTTGTATTGCCCCAGAAGCTAAGCAACATTAGCTGTTTAATGAAATCCTATAGACTTCCGTTCATAATGCTTGTAATCACCTTAGGGATTTTCCCGTAAAGTTTTATAACGCCAAACTGTACCTAGTATGCACCTAACCAGGACAACAGACATTTTATATAATGAATTAGTAGAAATTTAAAGTGCGACTTGAGCACTACTAATAATATATAGTAATATTAAGTAACCAACATCTATAATGTTATGCAGTTATTAATAGAACGCCAAAATCATAACAAAACATCCTGATCCAAACTAGAGCCGTGCATTGTTCACACTGGCTCAAAGAAAATCTGGGTTCACCTATCAAGTTCCGCAGGGCAAATTATATAATAAATGGTATTCTGCCTTGTTAGCAGTTCTGTCCCTCCCTAAAATAAAGCTTTAGTTGTCCTTGGCAGGTTTTCCAGAAAATAGTAACTGGAAGAGGGCATTCTCTGTGAGACTTTTATTTCTGTCTGCTTCTACTCGACGCTGCTTTAGTTTATTTTATTAGACCATAAATTCATCCTATTTCCTTTCAAAATCAATGTATTATAGTTAGAAGGACGAAAGGGATGTTTGGATGATAACTTGAAAGATATACTCTACTTCAGGCAATTAGGTACAGCTCTCTTCTTGATACTTTACCCTCCAATCCATGCTAAAGCTAAAAGAATATCTTTTGGTTTACCTTATGGTAGCTATTTGTAAGAGCGCCAGAGACCACTCTTCAAGTTTCACCTAAGTCCTGTAATATCAAACAAAAAGAAATGTAAAGACCCTACCAGAATTTAATAAGGAGTCCTGAATACATGGTAGAATTTTAAAATGTTTGTAAAAACTACAAAGATGACACTGGAATTCAAAACAATACTAAACTTCAACCAAGGTTTCCTCTCTTCGGTTAGAATGGGGAAGTGGGAAAAGGAAATCTTAACTCATTCCCAGCCATGGTTTCTAACTTATTAGGAGGACAAGGGAAATTGGAGGATGAGAAAATCTGCATCAACTTGAAACGTTGGCAGCACAGAAAGTGTAGGACACCGTATCGTTGGAGTTATTGCCAAATAATGTAGCAATACACCTTTCTGGAAAATCAAGTGCCACGTGATTTTTCTTGCTGTTCTTTTAATTCATTCAAAAATTAAGAACTGTTCTACCTCTGTAATCCACCTCCCACTTCTCAATTCAGAAGTCCCCCTCTGCTGTAGTTTTGTTTTCAGTTACCCCTCCTTGCCCACCATCAAACACAGACCGGAAGCAGGTGTTCCTCCTTCTGACGCAGCGTCAGAAAGTCGGTAGTAGCCTAACGCTTCGTCACAAGCCTGCGTCATTCCCCTCCCTTCATCTCATCACCCAGGCATTTTATCACCTCACATCATCACAAGAAGGGGGAGTGCAGCACAGTAAGATATTTTGAGAGAGAGAGAGAGAGACCACATTTACAAAACTTTTATCACAGTATATTGTTCTATTTTCTTACCAGTTATGGTTGATAATCTCTTAAAATCCCCAATTTATAACTTAGACTTTCTGATAGGTATGTAGGTAGAGTTAAAACATAGTATACACAGGGTTTGGTACTCTCCACAGCTTCAGGAATTCACTGGTGTTCTTAGAATGTATCCCCTGTGGGTAAGCGGGGACCGTTGTACAAAGTTCTTCCTTCCAGCTCTTTAACTCCCTCAAACACAAATATCATGTTCTGTGACATCATTTTCATTCCGACCTCCTTGAGGTTTTCCCCAAATCACTTGCTTCTTCCAAACTTCACTTTCCTCCCTCTCCAGCCTTCTCTGCGAAGCTTATCTCATAAACCTGGGGACCGTTAAGTATATCACACTCAATACTTCCAGAACATCACGTGTACTACCTGTGATAGCACTTTACTCGTTGTACTAAAATTTGTGTTGTGCTGACGGCTCAGAGCCTGGAGCCTGCTTCACTTTCTGTGTCTCTCTCTCTCTCTGCCCCTCCCCTGCTCATGCTCTGTCTCTCTCTGTCTCTCAAAAATGAATAAATGTTTAAAAAATTTTTAAATAAGAAATAAAATAAAACAAAGTAAGAAAAAAATTAAATGAAATAAGAGTATAAATCGAATAAGCAGGGTGGAATCAGGGTTTGTGTATATTAAATCCAAATGATCAAATGCAGCACTTTGAGCTTTAACATCACCGAACCTCAGGGATGTTAGTTTCAATCTGTAACTGCATTATAATGTGGAGGTTTTCTGGTGTTTTTGTTTATGAGTGAGAGAGAGAGTGAATGTGAGTGGTGGAGGGGCAGAGGGAGAGAGAGAGAGAGTCTCAAGCAGGCTCCACACCCATCGTGAAGCCTGACACAGGGCTTGATCTCACAACCATGAGGTCGTGACCGGAGAGGAAATCAAGAGTCAGATGCTTAACAGACTGAGCCACCCAGGTGCCCCTATAATGTTATTTTGAGGCATCAATGATTACAATCCATGTACAGTTTCCTAGAAAAAAAAAATACTTAACTAATGCTAGTTTCTTTTTTCTAATGAACGCAAGGGTTTTCGCTATATTATAAAATGTATAAATGTGGTATGAGGTTAAACACAAAACACTATAGGTCATCCAGGAAGAGACTGAAAATCATTTAAATAAACTTCAGTGCATATTCCTAATAAACACTTCCAAAGATAGCAGTAGGAAAACTACTTTTTAACATATTCTAAACCAACAGCCAGTACAATGGAAATGTGCAGTTGTAGTAATAAACAGATAGAAACAAAAGGGGAAGAATGCAGCGATGAGTCCTACTATTTATGATAAATGAGGCATCAAAATCAAAGATAAAAGAAAACATGTCCAATGGGGATACGCAACTCTCTTCAACGCTCAAAAGGAAATGCCAGGAAGATTAAAAAGTTGACTCTTTAAAACCTAGCCAAAGAGAAACAAGAAGAAATGAATAAGATTATTTGCTCAACCATTGGCTATTTACCTAACATCTGAGATGAAGAAGTCATAGATTATGACTCAAACAAGAACACTGACAGGTTTGGCTACATAGAAATATATAACTTGACTGTGGCAACATTTTTGAACTATGTAAAATAAACTGAGATAAAAGAATTGTAGCAAAATCTAAACATAAAAACTTAAAAGAGAAATAAATGACTGGCATAAAATATTTTAGACAATTATTAATGTTAAAATACTACATGATATGATATACCTATAGGTTTATTTAGAACCGTGTATATAATGCACCCTTTAGATACTGGGAAATAAGTATGAACATGGTATTTTCGTATTCTCATTCATACTTCTAGTCAATATCCCCATTTCCATTCCCTATACTAATAATATGGTCTCAGTGTACAAGATTTCCTACAATTTCTAAGCTCTGTGATATTATAAAATTTGAAGACGTATTTTTTGAACACAAGAATCGCATTGTGGACATCAGCAAAAATGGTGGATTAGGGACTTCCAAACCTCTCTCTTTGTTAAAAGCAACAAGAAAAATTACAAAAATTGTCAGAATCGACTAATTCAAGACCCTGGAAATTAACTAAAGGCTTGCAGCAATGGGAGAGTGTCTATTCCAGAAAAATGACCGAATCTTGGCCAGACCAGTAACCTCTGTGACATGTTAACTTGCCCCGGTCTCATTCCCCTGTCTCACGCTTCAGGGGAACCTTGAAAACCAACAGCCTACAGTGACGTTGCAAAACAGCTGCCAGAGAGGAACCGAACAGGATTGGAGGTCCTCCAGGTCCTCGTTTCCAGAGAATTGTCGTTATTTGGTTTCTCTGGCGGTTCCCTGGAAGAATGATACCAATCCTTCAAAAACTCTTCCAAATGATGAAGAGGGAGGAATTCTTCCCAAGACTTTTTATGAGACTGATCTTATCTTGATGTCAAAACCAGACAAAGACATCACAAGAAAAATTAAAACTACCGATCACTATCCCTTCTGGATATAGATGTAAACATCCCTAACAAAATACGAGCAAATTGAATCTAGCAAAATATAAAAAGGGTCGAACACCAAGAAACTGGATATTTTCCAAGAAAAGCAAAGTTGGTTCCACATTTGAAACTCAATCAGTATAATACCCCTTATTAATAGAAGAAAGCAGAAAAAACTACCTGATTACCTCAACAGACACCAATAAGGCCTTGAAAAATCCAAACCCCTTTTGTGATAAAAACCAACAAACTAAAATAGAAAGTGACTTCCTCAACCTAATCGAGAACCTTGTGTAAAGTGAAGCTTTGTGTGTTGGGAAGGACACATATATGAGTTTGTCCTGTTTATTTGAATGGGAGACCTTTGATTCCTATTAAAACAGAAGGTCTTGGTACCTAATGAAGTTAACTATCAAATGTTCAAGTTAAGCATGAACTTTTCTTAGTGGCTTGGGTGAGATGCTGTTTAAATTCCTTTCTTTTGTGAATTATAATGTTCTCCAAGAAATTGAAGGACTATCCCTACCTAATTGATATGGTTATCTTACACAGCTAAAGCAGAAATCTTTTTGTGTGCCTCGATCTTTTTTTCAATTCCCAACCTCACCCATATATAGAACTTGCTCCATCCAACCAAAAACCTTGGAGATACTACTGAATCATCTCCCTTAATCCTTAACCACATCTCGGTTTTACCTTGCCCACCCCTCAGAGATCACGTGTCAGCTAACAATGGTTCATGTGCCAAACCCTACTGGCTATCCATTTTGATAAGTAAAGTTTTATTGGAATCCAACCACCTTCATTCTTTTAAGGATTGGCTACGGCTGCTTTCGCCCTTTAACACTATAGAGTTGAGTCGTCGTGAAGACTAAAATATGTAGTATTTGGCCTTTTGCCGAAAGAGTTTGCCATTCTCAGGTGTAAGGTGCAGTTCAAAAACCCCAAGTTTTTGTTTGTTTGCTTTTTTTGGTTTGGTTCTGTTTTGCCTTTGGCTTTCCTCTCTCTCTTTTAATTGCCACACCTGAAAAAAAAATGTCTCTCTACTCTGTGTGTGCTTTTCTTTTGTCCAAATTACTTCTTTAATTAGTTTTCTACCACATAATACTTCTCACTCTATGTAAAATCATGAGGGGCACCTGGATGGCTCAGCCAGTTGAGCATCCAACAGTTCGTGGGTTTAAGACCCGCATGGAGTTCTGTGCTGACAACTCAGAGCCTGGAGCCTGCTTTGGATTCTATGTCTTCCTCTCTCTCTGCTCCTCCCCTGCTCGTGCTCTGTCTCTCTCTCTCTCAAAAATAAATTAAAAACAATTAAATTAAATTAAATTAAATTAAATTAAAAATAAATAAAATCATGAGAACAGGTATGATGTTTGCTTTCTGAATCATTATCTCTGTCTGCCTAGGATGTATTAAGAACTGAATATTTATCAAATATATAAGTTAGCACCACATAATTAAAATGCTCTAAATTTCTTTGGAACAAGGAAAAGAACAATTTCATAAATTAATAAAGTACACCAGTTCTCCTAAAACCCATTTCAATATTATTCTACCATACCTAGCATATTCAATATTTTTCAACCATTTCTACCACACTGACAATTCATATTAACAATGTGAATAATGTACTGGAAAGGTTTTCAATCTCAAAGTACTGAAAAGGACATTTCTGTTACACGATACAGCAATAAAGTAGTTATTTCTTCAATACTTGGCTCCTGAAACACATCATCACTGGTTTTGTGGTTTTTAAAGCAAATTTGTGGAAGTTTTAGGAAAAGATTTTTAAATTTTGTTGTAAACGTTTATTTCTTTATTTTGAGAGAGAGAGAGAGTTAGCGAGAGAGCGGGGAGAGGCAGAGAGAGAATCCCCAGCAGGCTCCATGCTGTCAGCACAGAGCCCAACATGGGGTTTCATCTCACAAAACTTGAGATCATGACTTGAGCCAAAATCGAGAGTCTGCTGCTTAACCCACTAAGCCAACCAGGTGACCCTAGGAAATATTTTTTTTTAATTTTTAAGGCTTATTTATTTTTGAGACAGAGAGAGACAGAGCACGAGCAAGGGAGGGGCAGAGAGAGAGGGAGGCAGGAATCTGAAGCAGGCTCCACGCTCTGAACTATCAGCACAGAGCCCGACGCAGGGTTCAAACTCACCAACCGTGAGATCATGACCTGAGCTGAAGTCAGACGCTTAACCAACTGAGCCACCACCCATGCGCCCCAGGAAAATATTTTTAAATGGCAACAATTATAAACCACAACTTAGGTATTGAAATACATATAGTATAATTTGTTTTTATCTATGAAATTATATATCAATATTACTTTCTGGTCCCCTGTGGAAGCTTTAGAAGTTTCAAGTTTCTCTTTAGTTAATTAAAATTTCACAGCCACTTTTAATCCATCCTCATTATTCTCTACGCTGAATTGTTTAAATAGAGAATAAATAAAAGGCATAAAGCAATAGAAAAACTTAGGATGTGGGTGCCTAAGTGGCTCAATTGGTTGGGCATCAGACTTCGGCTCAGGTCATGATCTCAGCGTTCATGGGTTTGAGCCCTGCATTGGGCTCTGTGCTGACAGCTCAGAGCCTGGAGCCTGCTTCAGATTCTGCGGCTCCCTCTCTCTCTGCCCCTTCCCCTCTAGTGCTCTGTCTCTCTCTGTCTCTCAAAAATGAATAAATATTTAAAAATCTTTTAAAGAAAAACTTAGGATGTGAAGATGTTTGAAAATTGAGTATATGAAAATAGTGAATGAATATTGGTTTCAGCTTATGATGTAAAAGAAAGGAGATCATGGGGGCATTCAAGGTCAAATACCTGGAGCGCACTTGGGGATGTATCTCCAAGCCTTGGGTGATTGCTGCAAGGAATCAAAAGGATCAGTAATTACGGGAGGCAGATGTAAGTACAGGTTCAGTTTACAAGTTCGCTAACGGTGATCTGACTAGCTATAGATGGTAACTCTTGGACCTAGCACTACTTTGAGTTATAAAAAAGCCTGATTGCTACTTGATGCTGGTATCTGATAGCATATTGTTGACTCTAGTATCAGTAGCTATCAATTTGGACTTGACTAGTTTGGTTGGCAAATATTAATATATAAATTTAAGATAAAAGTAACTTCATTTTATAGGTCATATCCTGTATCTTAGCTTAAAATGTTTGTAGAAAAAAAGGTATCCCACCAAATCCCATGGTAAATTAATCAATACCGACCAAAGAAGTTAGAAACATTAATCTAAAAATTTCTAATGTTAGGGGCACCTGGCTGGCTCAGTAATTAGAGTGTGAGATTTTCATCTTGGGATCGTGAATGCAAGCCCACGGCGGGGGATAGAGCTTAAAAAATTTTCTAGCGATAAATTACTTGATCAGGAATAAGTTTCTCATTATTTATAATACTAATCTTTAACCAAATGTGGCTTTTAGTGTTTTTGAATATGTTATTAGAGATTTAAAGGATTAATGTAGAAATATTATTCCAAAGAACATTTTATGGTTTACTTTGATCTTTAATGAACATTAAAATGATGGAGCGGTCAGGTTACTTATCATTCAAGTACCCAGCGGAGTTAGCTCATTTTAATCCTGCAAGTGTTGTCTAGATTTGAAAGTTATGAATACTAGATCCACTTCTAAAAAGTGTTTTTTCTCCTATTGACTTATAAATCACCTTACAGCAAATGACATAGTCAAATCGGCTTCCATATTTTTTCTCTTGAAAATAAAGGACCAGATTAAGGGTGTGTTTAATAAAGTGAAGCCAAAACCCAAACCCGAAAATCTAGAGGCAAAGAGGAAAAGCTCGATTATATTTTACTCGTGCTTGCGTCTTTCTTTTTCTCCCGCTACGGAGAAGGCAGAGCTGTGCAGTACAAATAGCAGAAGTCCTCTTTAATGTATACCTGGTTAGGCAAAGACCACCAAGGAAATATTCACAATTTCCTCTATATCCTTCTCTTTTTCCCAACACCCAGCTGTGCTGACAGCTCAGAGCCTGGAGCCTGCTTCGGATTCTTGTGTTTCTCTCTCTGCCCCTCCCCCACTTGTGCTCTGTGTGTCTCTCTCTCAAAGATAAATAAACATTAAAAAAAATGTTTAAGTATCAGCAAAGAAATGGAAGTCTTTACCCTATGACTTGAGGTCAGCTTGAAAGAACTAAGTTGTAAACTATATGGAAAACTCCAGGGTCTATGGATTGTGGGACTCTCTCAGGGGAACAAAGCCAGAGTGTCTTTCAGAAGATTGTATACATCATGTTGAACCTTCCAGGTGTCAAGAGAATTTTCCCTTTCTACTTAAGTTGATGGAAAATTATATTGTTGGAACATGGAGTTTAAGTTCGAATAAGACGTGGGTTATTAGTTACTAGACTTCTAGATCATTTAGGCTGTGAGCAACCACAGCCAGTTCATCAGGAACAGACGATCAGGTGGGAAGAGGTCTTCATGAAATCGTCTCCACAAAGACCCACCGACAACAGCAAGCTCTTCAGCAGCAAGTGGAAGTTCATGGCGCAGCAGTTCACCGTCACCTGGGCGGGGAGGTTGAACATCCTGCATAGTGCTGCCAGGGAATCCCTATTTCACACTAAGGGGGCTGGCTGGTTGCATATGTAGGATGTCCCATCTCCCCGCCCGCTTCATCGAGACACATGCCAGAGACGCCACTGCCTCGCCGAAGAACCATAAGACCTGCGTGTCCAGGAAATACAGGTGCTGGGCTCTATCACTAGACAAGCACTGTGACAAATGTATTTAGTGGAGGTTGGGGCACTGAATGCTGGCACGTAGGCTCATAAAAGGCAGTAGTTATGGGAGGGGATCTGGAAGCTTAGGGTCAAAGTCAAGTGGATCTGTAAGCGCAAGGTCAAGCAAGTAACAGTAAATTTAAAAAATATCTCAACGTCAGAGGCAAAAGATTCTGGAGCAGTAGGACAGAAAAGATCCCGTAATTCTATATCAAGTTCAAGTAGGTGGAAACAGTCTAACCAGCAGAAGAATCAAGTTACAAGGAGGTGGGTGTGATTCTAAGGGAGAAAGTTAGTGGCCTGTTCCGGAAAGCATTTATATAAGATATAATTGATGTCAGATGCAGTATCCAGTCATATCCAGGGAACTCTGTCAAAGGCAAGGTGATAGGAAATACCAAGAGCAGAGCCGAGTTCTCAGAAATAAGAGGTCAGGAATAAAATGGCAAAGCAAACTCCAACCAATCCTGTGGGCTGGAGTCTCCCACTTCCGGATTCTATAGGAAGGATATAATCTCAGAATAAAAATAAGTCATTTAAATGGGATAAGTACAGCTTTATTTTTAAAACCTACTGTTATACTTAGTTTCCCGATTTTCACTATAGATTGCAAAAAATTTCACTATGGACCTGTGTATGGGAAATACTGATCTATAGGAGACTTTGCTGGCAGACCATCAGTTCTGTCACTTGCACCAACTTGAGCGACAGCCTGGGATGCTGTTGAGTTTTTCAGAGACTTTAAGTTAGGGGCAATGTTAACCAGGCCATCTCAAAAGACTTTGAAGTTCCAGAAAGGGTTTTTTTGCTATGCATTCAAATCCGGGTTAAGTCTCCAGTCAACCATACCTCGGGCTTTGGCACTCTTTAGTCAGCGGCAAGTCGGCCGATCTTAGGCTAAGGAAAAGGCGGACTCCAGGTGGAAGATTCAAAACATTTGTATCCTTTTATTTTCCCTCAGCGCCACCGATTCCCTGCTGGAATTCTGAATTCGGTGCACGGTTCAGAAATGTGTGGCTTTATGTCTAAGGACCCGAAATGCCCGTGCAAATTGAGGGACAAACTATTGTTTATAAAATTCCTTTATATTGTCTGTGGAGACTGTAGAGATATTCTCTTTCATTTCTGCCTTCTAATTTTATTTCTCCCTCAATCGGCCTAGAAGTTTATCAATCGTATTGATCTTTTCAAAACACCAGGATTTCATTTCATTGAATTTTTTTTATTATTGTCTTTCCTCAGTTTCAGTGATTTCTGCTTTTATGTTTGTGACTTCCTCTCTTCTGATACTTCGATTTTAATTTGCCCTTCTTTGCCTAAGGACTTCGATATGAAAATTTAGATCACGGTTTTCAGATTTTCTTCTTTTCTAAAATAGACCATTAATGTTAGAAATTTCCTTCTGAGTACTGCTTTAGCAGCCTCACACAAATTTTGATATGTTTCATTTTAATTTTCATTTAGGTCAAATTATTTTTTCATTGATTTTGAGTCTTCCTGTTTGAGGCATGAATTTTGCAGAACTGTGTTGATTAATTTCCAGATTCTTGGACTTTTTCAAGATAATTTTTGTTATTGATTTTTAGGTTAACAGTGTTAAGGTCAGAGAACATACGTTGCCTTATATCGATCATTTTAACCTGTTAAGATTTATTTTATGACCCAGCATATGGTCTTTTCTGGTCAATTTTTTATGAGCTCTTGCAAAGAATGTCTATTTTCCTATTGTTACATAGTGTTTTATAGCTGTCAATCTAGTCAAGTTCATTGTTAGTGCTATTCAGTTTTTTTACATCACTAAATTTTCTGCCTATTTTTGTCAATTACTGAAGAAAGGATGTTGAAATTTCAAAGTATAAATGTGATTGTACTTTTGATTTATTTTTTATCATTTTTTGCTTCATGAAATTTGGAGTTCTTTTATTCGGTACATAAATGTTTACGATTGTCATGTACCCTTAATGAGTTGACAACTTTATCACTATAAAATGGTTTCTGTTATTCCTAGTAATATTATTTGATCTGAAATTTATTCTGATATTAATATAATAACTCCAGTAGTCCTTTGACTAATGTTTCATTGCATACCTTTTTCCATTCTTTTACTGTGTATTTATCAGTATCATCATATTCAAGCTTGTAGGGTTTCTTGTAGACAGCATATAATTGGGTCCTATTTATATTTGTTCTTTTTAATCCAATATGGCTGTTGCCTTAAAATGATACAATTTATGCTATTGGCATTTAGTGAAAATACTGGTTAGTTTGAAATTATGTCTACTATTTTGTCATTTTCTCTTTATCTCTCTTTTATTCCTTTTTCATATTTCTGAATTATTTTTGCATTTTATTTTAGTGTTCCATTTTTATTGATCTATTGGATTTGTACTATATTTCCTTGTACAGTATTTTTTTAGTGATTACTCTCCAGATTAAAACATATACACCTACCATTTCACAATTCCCCTATAGTTACTATTTTATCTCTTCAAGTGAATATAAAAACCTTATAGCTATATAGATCCCTTTATCCCCCCCTTTTTTTTAATTGTAATATGGGGATACATCTGTATCCATTGAGAACCTTCTCAGACAATGTCGTAATTTTTGCTTTTAACAGTCACATGTATTCGAGAGACCTAAAATAAGAAAAATAATCTCTTATATTTTCCAGATTACCTACCAGTTCTGTTGTTCTCCATTCGTTAATGAAATTTACATGTTTTCTTGTCATCTAATTTTTTTCTTTCTGAAGAATGACTTTTAGCACTTTTTAAAGCAAGTCTCCTGGCAGTCAGTTCCTTGTTTCCTCTCACATGAAAATCTCCTTATTTCGCATTCATTTTTTCGAAGATATTTTCACTGGAGATTGGAATTCCGGATTCTGATTAGATTGCCTTCTGGCCTCCATGATATTTGACGAAAAATCTGAAGTCGTTCAAGCCATTGCTCCCTACATGTAAAGAGTCATTTTTCTCAGCTGCTTGAAGATTATGATGTTTCTAGGCATGTTTATCTTTGAGTTTAACCATTTCGGTGTGGCAGAACTTCTTAAATGTGTACATTTGTTTTTCACAAATATGGGATGTTTTAGACCATTATTTCTTCAAATATTTTTCTGTATCATTTTTTTCCTCTCTTCGGATTCCAACGGCACAAATGTTACACATACACATATTGTCCCAAAGGTCCCTATTATATTCATATTTTTCATTTTTTCTCACTCTTCTAAAGTTTGGATAATTTCTGTTGATCTACATTCAGTTTTAATGACTCTTCATCTGTCATCTCCATTCTTCTATTAAGACCAGTCAGTGATTTTCTTCTTTCAGACAATCCTATATTTTTTCAACTCTAAACTCTCCATTTGGTGCTTTTTATAAGTTCTATTTATTTGAGACATCCTCTTTCTGTTTATTTCAAGAGCATCGGCCCTTCCTTCACTGAGCATGGTTACGGTAGCTGCTGTAAGGTCTTTATGGGTACATTTCTGTCCTGTCCAATTTCTGAACTTAATGTCCTCGAAATGTATTTGTGGAATTATTGTTTGTAATATTTGTTATTGGTTTTGGGTAAATTATATAATTTAAGGGAATTGTTTTTATCACACTATAATTAAAATTTTAATTAGGAATAGCTTCTGTATTTTATCAAGCTATTTTTCAATATCTATTAAAATATCATAAAATATCTTCCCAAATGTTAATCTAAAGTATTATATTGGCAGATTTTTATGATATTGAATTGCTCTTGCATTCCTGAAATAATTTTTGTCTTTCTATGATGTATTATTCCTTTGACACTTTGCTGTATTCTGTTTGTTAATATTTTATTTGTAACTTTGAATCTATATCAATGAATGCTATTTGTCTCTAGCCTCATTTTTTCAATATTTTGTAGGTTTTGATATTGACACTATAATGTTTTATGAAATGAACTGTAGCAACTTTTAAACTTTTATATGTTCTTTCATCTTTTCATATATGTTAATTTAATGAGATCACTTACCTCCTTATTTCTTTTCTAGCTTTGGGATTACTCCTTTGGTTTATTATCTTTTATAAAAAGCAAAGACATAAAAAATACTTATAAATTTATTTTAATGGCCACAAAATGTGTAAAGATGTAACATGTGGCAATAACAAAGGCAGGAAGAGATATAAAAGAGCAAAATGCAAACTACTAAAACTAAGTATTAATTAAAGCTTGGTTGTTATAATGTTAAGGTTATCATTTTAATTCCTAAATTTAAAAAAATCTAAAATAATATACAGAAAAAGAAACAAGAAAAAAATCAGAAGTTACCCTGTAAAAATCAATTAATCACAAATAAGTGAATTACAGACAAATTTATGGGGAAAGGGTATGTATCATATAAAAACAACAAATGGTGGAAATAAATCCTTCTGTAGCTGTAATTATTTTAAATGTAAATGAACTAAAATGTCTAGTTAAAACACAAAGATTAGCAGAATTGTTAAAAATACATGATTCCAGAATGAATTAAAAAAGAACCTTTCTTTATTGGCCGTCAATAAGAGACTCATTTTAGATTCAAAGTCACAAATTAGGTTAAAGTAAAAGAATGGAAAAGATATTCCATGTAAATGGAAACCAAAAAAAGCCGAGGTGGCTATATTAGTATCCAACAAAATAGAATTTAAGACAAAAATGGTTATGAAAGACAAAGAAGGACATAATACATTGATAAAAAGTTCAAACCGTCAAGAAGATATAATAGTTACAAATATATACGCACTTAACAACAGACACCAAAAAATATAGGAAGCAAAACTGACAAAAGCTAAGGGAGATAAAGACAGATCTAAAATAATACTTGGAGATGTGAATATCCCATTTTCAGTAATGAATAAACAGAACAACTAGACAGTGGATCGATAAGAAAACAGAGCACTTGAACAATGCTATGAAGCAACTAATCCCAAAAGACATATATAGAGCACCCCATCCAACAACAGCAGAAAGAGCATCTTTCTCAAGTGCATATGGAACGTTCTCTGGGATAGATCATATATCAGGCCTCAAAACAAGCATTAACATTTTTAAATATGAGTGGGACGCCTGCATGGCTCAGTTGTTTAAGAGTCTGACTTCAGTTCAGATCATGACTTTGTGGTTCCTGAGTTCAAGTCCCGCATCGGGCTCTCTGCTGTCAGCACAGAGCGTGCTTCAGATCCTCTGCCCCCTTCACTCTTTGTCCCTCCCCTGCTCGCTCTTTCTCAAAATTAAATAAACATTTTTTTAAATGTTAAATATTACTATAAGAAGTATTTTCTCCAAAATGAAATGAAGCTACAAATCAGTAACAGAGAAAACTGACAAATTCATAAATATGTGGAAATTAAACACCACAGTCACTATTAAACATCCAGTGTATCAGAGAAGAAATTACAAATGAGATTAGAAAATATTTTGAGAAGAATGAAATGAAAACTTATCAAAACTTATGAGATGCAACAAAAGCAGTGCTCTGACAGAAATTTATAGGTGTAAATGCCTACTTTTAAAAAGAAGAAAGATCCAAAATCAATAACCTAACTTCAGATCTTAAAGAACTAGAAAAGAATAACAAACTTAACCCAAAATATCAAAAGAAAGAAAATGGTAAAGATTAAAAAGGAGATAAACAAAATAGAAAATAGAAAAAAAACAAAAACAAGAAATCCAGGACCACCTGGTTTCACTGACAAAGTTTACTAAACATTTAACTAAACAATTAACACCAATTCTTATCAAACTCCTACAAAATAAGACATTGAGGGAATACTTTGTAACTCATTCTATGAGACCGGCATTATCCAGATATCAAGATATCAAAGCCAGATAACGACATTACAAGAAAAGACAAGCCTAGTCCAATATTACTTATAAATATAGATGCAAAACTACTCAACAGAATACTAGCAACCTAAATAAAACATCACAATATACACCATGCCTAAGTGTGATTTATCACAGGAATGCAAAGATGGTTCAACATATAAAAAACATGCATCACATATGAAATTAAGGTAAGAAAACCACGTGCTCATCTCAATTGATGCAAAAAAAGCATTTGACAAACTCCATCACTCTTGTATGATAAAAATAGTCAATAAAGTAGAAATAGAAGGAAACGTCCTTAACATGATAAAAGGCATTTATGAAAACCCACAGCTAACATTCTACTTAATAGTGAAAGCATGAAAGGTTTTTTTTTTTTTAAGATCAAGTAAAAGACAAGATGGCTGCTTTTACTACTTCCATTAAACATTGTACTGGACATTCTATATTGAGTAATTAAGCAACAAAGAAAATAAAATGCAATGGAAAACTGGAAAAGAATATATAACATTATCTCTATTCACAGATGACACAGTCTTGTAAATGGAAAATCTTAATGAACCCTCGCACACAAAAATAGATTTAATAAATGAATTCAGCAAAGTTGCAGGATGCAAGCTTAACCCATGAAAAGCAGTTATAGTTCTACATACTAGCAATAAATGTCCGTAAAGGAAATTAAAAACCGATTCTATTTAGAACATCAAAAACATCTCAACTAGTAACATTAGCCATAAAAAGGAATACAGTACTGATCCACGCTTCAAATTGGATGAACCTCAAAAACAGTATGTCAGTGAAAGAAGCCAGACACCTATTGTATGATTCCATTTCTATGAAATATCCTGATTAGCAAATCCGTAGAGACAGAAAAGAGATTAGAGATTGTCAGGGGTTGGGGGAGGGGAGAATGGGGAGTGACTGCTTAGTGAATAATGGTCTCCTTTTGGAGTGACGAAATGTTTTGGAAGTAGAAAGAAGTGATGCTTGCCTAATATTTGTAAACGTACTGAATGCCACAGGAATGTACTCTTTAAAATGACTAACCTCATGTTATATAAATTTTATCACAACAAAAAATAATGTATGGGGGCACCTGGGTGGCTCGGTAGGTTAAGCCTCTGACTTCAGCTAAGGTCATGATCTGGAAGTTCATGAGTTCAAGCCCCAGGTAGGGCTGTGAGCTGATAGCTCAGAGCCTGCGGCCTGTTTCAGATTCTGCATCTCCCTCTCTCTCTGCCCCTCCCCCACTCGTGCTGTCTCTCTCTCTCACTCTCTCTCTCTCTGTCTCTCTCTCTCAAAAATAAATAAACATTAACAACATTTAAAAACTAATAACGTATTTAACGCTGAAGGCACTGACATCATCACCTTCATCATTATCATTACTATGGAAAATAATGTTTCGCAATTTTCATTTTACTTTAAGAAGCTTAGCTTATGAGAGGAAAAAAAAATAGACTGAAACGTAAAACTATAGGCGGTTTAATTTGGATAATATGTTCTTGTCTTCTCTCTTTTCTCTTTCAGATTATGTCTGGCCACTACCTAGATATTTGTGCCCCGTCTGGATTTCTTTGGATGTTTTATTTTCAACGGCGTCCATCATGCACCTCTGCGCTATCTCGCTGGATCGGTATGTAGCAATACGTAATCCTATTGAGCATAGCCGTTTCAATTCGCGGACTAAGGCCATCATGAAGATTGCTATTGTTTGGGCAATTTCTATAGGTAAATAACTTTCTTGGCCATTAGAATTGCAGCGGCTATGCTCAATACTTTCGGATTATGTACTGTGAACAACGAACAGACGTCGACTGGTAACATTTGCGTTTAATCGGGCTTCTGTTTAAGAATTATTCTTAACCTATTTATCTGATATTTAGGTTAACAATAATGAAAGAAATGTAATGCATATTAATATGTAAATATAAACTCTCTGTTTATGCTGCTAAGGTATTTTATGCATCCATATGCCAGTGAATTCTGCAACACAGATGCAAAATCTTTTGATATGTTTAAAACGATTTGAAGATGACAAAGGTATTTGGCCATCTGATTTTTAAAACGTAGCATTTAAATCTTGGAAAAGGTCAACCTATCACAAAATATTAATCTTAATATTTTTCTTCTTTCCTATCTTCTTAAGTGGAAAAAGCAATAGGGTCACATGAATCTTCATGAAGCAAGCATGTCTCAATGTATGCTGTTAATTGACCTAAAATACACTATTTCGCTGTTTTTAGATATCTTCTTAGATTCTGGTTATACAATAAGAAAAAAAATCCGCTGTCTTTTTTTAAAGATTTGGGGGAGGCCGAAGTGAAAGAAATGAACATCTTATTGCTTATGACTGAGATGTTCACAAATGCCTTAACGATGCTAATATTCAAGTCGCTAAACTTAACCAATTGGAATGTAAGGGTTTTACAATCTTCTTTTTTTTCTTTTGTTTCCTCCTCTTCCACTTGGAGCTTACATTTAGGGTTTCATTAAATAATACTTCCTGAAAGTTGTGTTTCTATAAAGGATTCTGGTAAAGTTTATAACAAGGTCAAGACATCTGTATGGGTCTTCACTGATATCATCTAAAGATTTTGACTTGGGGTCTACTGATAAAATAAATTTAAGTTTCAAGATTGTTCTATTGCAGGTGAACACTCACACATACCTTTAGATTAAAAACAATAAAACTTCTCCCAGGGAAAAAAGTGAATCTATTTACACAGTTTGATCTACATGAATTCAAGGGCTAACAGATTTTACTTCCTCCACTCCAAAGAGCTCATCTAAAAAGACGCCAGTTTTTACGATGCTTACCAAGGAAACATACAGCTAAACTAACTGAGAGTATTACGGGCATCCGCGTCTAATGACAGATCCATAATCTGCAATGATGGTTGTGTTAAATAGAACAACAAATATGGAAAAAAAATACTATTAGCATTGAGAAGCTAGTAAGATAGCGAGGGATCCAGAAAAAGATAGAAATCCAGGAAGAACAACTACGGCTTGTGAGTCACTTTTGCCAGTGATGCATTTGCAAACCAGAAGATGTAACTAACAGGTTGAGAAGCGAATTTCATCATCTCCCAAGTAAAGAAGATGTAATGCAGGAAGACAGAGCAGGCAAGGGTCAACCAACTGGAGCTTATTTTTAGGATGCCAAAGGTCTCTGCACCAGAAATAGGGATGGACCAGGCTTAAATCACTCGTGATATGGAATTCAGGCCTGCTTTAAGTTACCTGTGTAACCAATAAAAATCTGAATCCTGAAAAGTGGATTAAGGAGATTTCATACTTTTCACAATTCTGAATTTTTTGGTATAAGCAAAAAAAAATATTCTACACTTCAAATGGTTTCTTTTAATAATTTTCAGTTCCAGTAACTGGAATACAATGATAAACAGACACATGAAGAGACAAGACAACACGAATCAGATACACGAAGTAAAAGATAATACAAACGAACTCACAGACACTCAAGGTAATGGAATTACCCAGACATAGATTTTAAGGAACTATTTGTATTACCCATATGAAAATTACAAGCTGAAATTAAATATTTCAGCAAGAAACTACAAACTATAAATAGGAACATTTAAGATTTGAGAAACAACTGGAAAATCTGGAGCTCAGGCATAACACAAAAGCCTAACAACTCAGACAGTTTATTTTTTTTTAATTTTTTTAAATTTTTTAAAATATTTTTTACTTTTGACAGAGAGACAGAGTGTGAGCAGGGGAGGGGCAGAGAGAGAAGGAGACACAGAATCCGAAGCAGGCTCCAGGCCCTGAGCTGTCAGCACAGGGCCCGATGCGGGGCTCGAACTCACAAACCGTGAGATCATGACCTGAGCCGAAGTCAGTGCTTAATCAACTGAGCCACCCAGGCGCCCCTCAAAGACAGTTTAGACACGTCTAACGAAAGAGCATTACTGAAAGCTGATTTGAAGAAATTGTGATAAACTAAGCAAGAAGGATCAGAAGGATACAAAAGAGAAGAAAGACGAAGAACAACATACAGTATAAAGTGAGAAGAATTTTACAAGCTGAGAAAAGAATGGCGGAAAAGCAATATTTGAAGAAATAATGGCTCTTGGAATTGAAGAAAAACACTGATTCTCACGTGAAAAGAGCTCAACGGGTCTCCAGCAGAATGAATAGAAAGAAATTGACATTTAGATGCATCATAACAACATTACACACAAAAAAAGAAAAAACTCAATTAAAAAAATTTTTTAATGTTTATTTATTTCTGAGAGAGCGAGAGACAGAGCATGAGCAGGGGAGGGGCAGGGAGAGAGGGAGACACAGAATCCGAAGCAGGCTCCAGGCTCTGAGCTATCAGCACAGAGCCTGACGTGGGGCTCACACCCACGAATCCGAGATCATGACCTGAGCCAAAGTCGGACGCTTAACCGACTGAGGCACCCAGGTGCCCCCAAAAAATCAATTTTAAAGAGAAAAAAATCAAGAGATCAACTCAATGGAGCACTGAGAAGAGGGACGGATGCCTTCTCAACGGCAACAATGAAAGCTAGCTGTCAAAATGACGATGTCGGTGTGCTGATAAAAAGCGAATACTAAGTTAAAACCACATACGCAGCAAAATGATACCTCTGGAATTGAAGTGGAATGAAGACTTTATCTGGCAAGCAAAAGTTAAGAGAACATGACAAAACCAGACTCCTACTTAAGGAAACTCTAAAGGATGTTCTTAAAACAAAGGAAAATGGCCACGGATGGAAGCTTGGAGATGCAGGAAACAAGGACAATGAAAATGGGAACTGTGGAATCACTGTGTTGTGCCCCTGAAACTAATGTAACATTGTGTGTCAACTATACTCCAAACAATTTTTTTAATGAATCACTGAAAAAAAAGAAAATGGGAACTGTGTGGTTAAATATGAGTAACGTTAACTGTGTAAAACAGTAATAATTATGTCTTCCGAGGCTTAGAGTATTGATGGAACTAAACTGCACAAAACAATAGCCTTAAGTAAAAAGGTTGAAAGTAAACTTTGTTCATTGTCCAGGAGCAAGAAAAAATGATTTTTAATATTCAGCTTTGATGAATAAAGTATAACTTGTACATTCAAGGGTATTCACTAAGAGGAAAGGAATGTTTTCCAAATTTACAGAGAAATATTATAGAATGTTGAAGTGAATCCAACAGAGGGCAATAAAAGATAGACAAAGTAACACAGACCAGGTGGAAAAATATAAAACAGGTACTAAGATAGCAGGATTGCAGCCAAGTATATCAGTAATTATATTAATTCTAAATGGAACCAAATATTCTAAGATTGTCAGGCAGGATTTGAAAAAAGAATCTAACTATGTGTTTATAAGAGGCATATTTAAATCATAAGGAAAGGAGGAAATAGAAAAAGTACTCCACACAAACACTAACCAGTAGAAAGAAGTTGTATTAATATCTGACAGAATAGACTTTTCAGTAAAACAAATATTTTAAAGAAAGAAGCTTATTTCATAATGATAAAAGATTTAATTCATCTGAAAGACGTAGCATAATGAACTTGTATGTGTGTAATAATATGGCCTCGGCATTACTAAATCAAAAAGGGACAGAACTGTAAGAACAGATAGACAAATCTACAGTCATGGTGCGAAATTTTAACAAACCCTTTTCAAAATTGTATGAGAACAGTGAACAAAGCTGAATTCATTGAAAAGTCGAAAATATGTATTCCCATCATTTAAACAAGAAATATGTATCAAAATTGACTGTATACTTGGCTGTAAACCAATTCTCAGTAACTTTCTTTTTTTTAATTTTTTAATGTTGACTTATTTATTTTTTTGAGAGAGAGAGAGAGAGAGAGAGAGAGCAAGCCGGGAGGAGCAGAGAGAGAGGGAGAGAAAAATCCCAAGCAGATTCCATGCTATCAGCACAGAGCCCAACACAGGGCTCGAACTCACAACCTGTGAGATCATTACGTGACCCGAAACCAAGAGTCGGACACTTAACTGACTGAGCCACCGAGGTGCCCCTCAATAACTTTCAAAGTGTTGGAATCATAAAGTGCATATTCTTCGGCAGAAATTCAAATGAAATAGAATGCTTATCAAAAGATAACCAGAAAATCTCCATATATTTGGAAATTAAGAAATTGTTTTCCAACCAACGTTGGCCCAATGGATTTAGAATTCATTGATAATTCTTCCCTAAATCATTTATCATTATATGATTACAAAATGATCATTTTCCTAAGGATTCCCTCCCACTCTTTGTTATTTATTTACTCATATTAGTAAACACTTTTGAATTCTTTTGTAGCCAGTATAGCTTAAGTCATTCCTGTATTTAATTTTTTTGGTGCTCAAATTGTCCTGGACTATTTTTTGAACACTTACTTTCTGACATGAATTATGTCAGATTCACCTTTTACTTCCAATGCCCTAGTTCCGAAATCAGTCTTCTCATACAAGGAACCGTTGGTCTTTTTAGTGGTCAGTTGTTTTATAAAACAAGATACGGAACTTAGGTATGGTCATGACTGTGAGGACGTTATTGTCTTTAGATGTCTATGCCTTTAATCCCCATCCAGTAACACAGGATTCTTCTGCTACTTTCCTAATTACTTAATTGTCCTCATATGTCTCACTGTGAGCAACCTGGTCCCCAAAAGCATCAATTTATTTATTTACTTATTTATTTATATTTTTAAAATCCTACAATACAACGAATTCATTTCAGAATTTCTATGCTCATACCAGTACGATAAACGAAACAAAATTTAAAACTTTCTATTACAATTGTTTTTTTTTTGTCGTTAGAATGTTTCCCACCGAGGGTATATAGTCAGAGCTTTGTGTTCAGAATGCTCAGATTCATTTGAATCTTTTTCTTTTGTGTCATTCTTTTGTTACCAATTGTTTCCAGTTAGGGATTTTTCGGATTCTGTATACACTCAATATTGATTTATCCCACGTTGTTGACTTTGTTTTTTATAGGTAAAAGCTTAATATTATGATCCATACCATATGATTTAATTTATCTGTGGAATCTAAAAAGCAAAACAAACAAGCAAAGGAGTAAACTCAAAGAGAGAGAAACAAGAAATACACATTTAATTATAGAGAACAGTCTGATGGTTACCAAAGGGTACAGCGGTAAGGGGTATAGGTTGAATAGGTGACAGAAATTAAGGAGCGTGCTTGTTGTGATGAGCACAGGGTGACATATGGAACAGGTTTCATTACTATATTGTACACCTGAAACTCACATAACACTGTATGTTACCTAACTAGAATTAAAATAAAAACTTAATAAATATATCATGTTCCAAAAGTCAAAACTACATAGATAGTATATACTTAGAGACAAGTCACTCTTTCCTCTATCTCTTAGTTAACCCATTCACTCATTTCTCGAGTATATTTCTGGAGTTTATTTTTTCCAAAAAACCCCACATATATTGTCGTTCCTCTCTCTTATATAAAAGATAAAATACTACATACATGTTAATGCATCGATGTCCCTCACTCAATAGTAGGTCCCGGAACCGCTCTATATCAACTCATATAGCAAGATGGTAGCTGTAAACCCAAATATGTAAATGGCCTAAACGCCCCATTTAAATGCCAAATTTCTTCTCTTTTTTACACTCCCTAATACGCACTGGTAGATATATCATAATTTATTTATCCAATATCCTGTGTAGTATGAGCATTTGAAGTTGTTTCTACTATTTTGTAATTACCAATAATCCCACCAAAAATAATCGCGTGCATACCACTCACTCCTTCTCACTCTGTATGTGTTTCGTGTGTTTGGAAATTTAACTTCAACAAAAATTCCTAGCAGTGGAGTTGATTTATCAAGAGGTAAATGTATACATAACAATTGGTAAGGGGTTGAACCATTTTTCAGTCCTACCGGCCATGTAAGAGAGACCGTTCCCCAACGCCTTGCTTACAAAGTATATTTTCAAACTTTACAAATTTTGGCAAACCAATAGGTGAGCCATGTTAACCCCTTGTAGTTTTCATTTGTATCTACTCTATCATGAATGAAATTGAGCTTGTTGTCATATGTGTAAGTGCCATTGCTAAATTAGTTTTTTTGCAAAGTGTATCTTTTGCTCATTTTCCTGTTTTTTTTAACCTTTTTATTTCTTAATTTCAATAGCTCCTTATACATCACAGATAGTAAACATTTTACATGCTATAAATGAAAATATATTTCCACTTATACTATTTGCTATAGCGTATGGTCCTTCTGCCATGCAGAATTATTTTTTTTCCAGTTCATTTTATCAGTCAGACTTTATTTCTGTGTTGAGTCTTTGTTATAAATTCTTACCCCACACCCAGGTTAGATAGTAAATCACGCATATTTTCCTCATTTTTAACATTTAGATCTCTGATCCATTTGGAGTTTATTTTTGTGCCTGTTGAGATATGCATTCAGTTTTATCTTTTTCCAGATAATCATTCCATTGTCTCATGCTGTTTATTTAAAAAGTCGATGTAGTCTGTAGTTTGCAATGGCATCTCTGTAGTATATTAAAGTTTCTTCCATATCTGGCCGTATTTCTGAGGTTTACATTGTATCCCAGTAGTGCGTCCATTCACGTACCGATTCCCCACTGTTTTCATTATGAAAATTTTATAATAAATTTTGTCATCTGAAATGGTTCATCTTCACTCATAACTCTTACCTTTTACAGCTTGCCTAGACATTCTGGAATGTTTACTTTTCCACATGAGCTTTAACATTAGCTTTCTTGGTTCCGTTTTAAAATCCTGTTTGTATCTTGAGAGGGGTCTCTTTAAATGTGTAAACTTATGTAGGAAGAAATTAACCGAATTCCAAAAACATACTTTCACTCATCTATATGCTAATTTAAATTCTGGCTGGCCTGTCTCTTAGACTTTACAGCCAAGCTTATCATATTGTCATTTTCATGTCTTCCTTGTCACCATTTATAATTCATCGTGTAAGGGTTAGTTTTGTAGCTGTATCACCCTATCGAAGCTCTTCTCTGTAAGTTCATTAGTGACTTCCTAACGGTCTAGTTCATCGGTTCCCAAACTTTTTGTACTCAAGGTCTCTTTATATACTTAAACGTTATCGAAGACCCCAATGAGCTTTTGTTTAGATGAGTTATGTCTATCGATATTTATTATCCTAGAATTAAAATTGAGAACATTGTATTTATGGAGGGATTTATTTAAAAGCCAACAAATTTATTGCATGCTCATACAAATAACACAGCTCTATGAAAAATAGCTTTCTTTTCCAAAAAAAGTGAAGTCAGTAAAGAATGACCTTGTCTTATACTTTTATTTTTAAATTTTTTATTAAAATTTATTTTTATTTATTTTGAGAGAGATAGAGAGCAAGTGGAGGGGGGTGGTGCAGAGAGAGAGGGAGAGAGAGGATCCCAAGCAGGCCCCACACTGTCAGTGTGGGCCTCAAACTCACAAACCTGATCGTGACCTGAGCCGAATTCAAGTCAGATGCTTAACTGGCTGAGCCACCCAGGCGCCGCTATTGTCTTATACTTTTAAAAATCTCTTTATCATCTGGCTTAACAGAAGACTGCACAATTCTCACCTCTGCCTCTGCATCTAATATGTCTCAATGAATTGCTCTGGTTGAATTATGTGAAGAAAATACATATCCTCATACAGGTAGGTAGCATCAAAAGGGGAAAGTATTTTAAAAATGTTTTCAGATAATAGTGGACATTTTCTTTGATACTCACTAAAACGCAGCAACTAGTAGTTTCTCAAGTTCAATTGCAGTGTGGAATTGGAAACTCTATCACTGATTTTTTGCATCTGCTGTTTCATTAAAATCCACCAATCTGTCTTGCGCTTTGATATTTTACCCATGCTTTTTCCTGTAATATCAAGCATAGGTCATTTGGAAAATATTGGCTCCCTGAGCTATGCAGATTTCTCAAATGTTAACACAGTATCAAAAAATCACATGCATTAATAATCCTTACCAATCCTATCAGCAAAGTCTCTAAATATTGGAAAGACGTCAAACTCCCAGGGGTGGGTACAAGTTTTCCAAAGTTCCAATATTCACTTGAAAGCTCAAATTTTATCATTAGCAGTAAACACCATCTGTCTTTTTCCTTGACATGACAAGCTCGACTCCCCCATTTTTGAGAAAATATCTCAAGTATGAATAATGTTAGTTTGTCCAGCTCTCGTTCTTTCCAGTAAAAATGTCATTCCATGAGACAAGTGTCTAGTTCATCCTCCAGGTCTATGGACTGAATGAGTGCTTTTCCTCAAAGTAACCACCTGATATCAGCTTGCAGCAGAAATACTCTATGCAGGGGCACCTGGGTGGCTCCGTGGGTTAAACGTCTGACTTCAGCTCAGGTCATGGTCTCTTGGTCCAAGAGTTCAAGCCCCACCTTGGGCTCTCCACTGACAACGCAGAGCCTGTTTGGGATTCTCTCTCTCCCTCTCTCTTTCTCTCTCTCCCTCCGCTCCTACCCAGCTCTCTCAAAAAAAAAAAAAAAACTTAAAAAATGTAAACACAATAAAAACAGCAAATAACACATTAAGATTATTATAAACATAGCTTTGATTTCACGATACCATTGAAAGAGTCTTAGAGATAGGCAGGGATCCATGGACCCCAGTTTAAGAGCTGTGCTTCCTGAGGCAACCGGGTGGCGAGGTTGGTTAAGCATCCATCTTCCGATTTTGGCTCAGGTCATGATCTCATGGTTCATGAGTTTCAGCCCCGCATCAGGCTCTGCACTGACACTGTGGAGCCTCCTTGGAATTCTCTCTCTCTCCCTTTCTTACTCTCCATCTCTCTCTCTCTGCCCCACCCGCACTCATGCTCTCTCTTTCAAAATAAATAAAACTTAAAAAAATTAAAACGAACTGTGTTTCCAACTCTAGCCCCCTCTGTGGCATTTGAAACTGTCGGGATGCTTTCCTCATAATTCTCTCTTCCTCAGCGTGCTAGGACATCATTTTTCTTTGGTTTTCTCCACTCTTACCTTTCCATCTGTTCTTTATTTTCTTCATTTTCTGCTTTACAAACTTCAATCGTCCCCAAGATTTTATTTTTTCTGGTTGCTTATACAGCTTTCCTGGTTGACTTCATCCACTGAAAAAAACTAAAATCTATCTGCTGCTGACTCTCAAGTAAACATTTCTATTTCTATCCGGATTATATCCAGCTCTCTAGCTTAAGATGGATAGGGGTATAGAGATGAATGTTGTATGAATAGATCTCAAATGTCATCTCACCAAGTTGCACTCATCACGTCCCCACATTTCTGTTTTGTCTTCCTCTTACATTTTTGTTTCTCAGGTGAACACGAACAGCATCTACCATTTACCCAAAGAGGAACCTGAGGATCATTTTAGAATTCTTCTCTTTCTCCCCACAGCAAATCAACACAACCAGTCCTTAATATTCCTTAATATTTCTCCTTAATATTTGTCACATCCCAGTCTCTCCGTTTCCTCCTTTGCTTTCTTAATTTAAGCCTTCATCGTTAATCGTTTGTGCATCCACACCTCCTTCTCTCCTATCTCCCATACCCGCGACACCTCTTCACTTCCTCAAGGGAGCCAGGTACGCCCATGACAGCAAGAGCCAAAGTTCTTCTCCAAATCTCCATGTTCAATTTCTCAGAGAATTCCTTCAAACATTGTTTTTTATTCTTTTTCTCTGTGCCTTCTTTCCTTTCTGCCTTGATTTTTTTTAAACCGTCTTTGTTTTGGCATGTCTGCTCACCCTTCTTTGGCCAAGGCCATTTTCCGGTGCTACCCAAAATTCTCTACCATATTAGTGGTTTGGTTCTTTCGATACCTAGTAAAGTACCACCTTTTGTCCGCCATGTAGCCATGGCTCACAAGTTCAACTCATGCCCTCAGAACATCTCCTCTATCTCATCTCTCAACATCTCAGATACCATTTTCACCTTAGGGCAGTGGTACTAACTGATGTCTGTGAATAAAATTCATGGTATCCATAAACTTGAAACCTTTTTAAAAATTTTAAGTGTGACATATACAGTGAAGTACACAAATCTCCAGTATATAGCTTGATGAATTTTTATAGATCTATACACTACTATAATGAAGGCACAGGAAAAGACATAGAACACTCCAAATATCCAGAAGACGACCCATTGCCCCTTTTTTGTAATCTCCAGAGGGTAACCAATATTCTGACTTCTATAACCACAGATTAGTTTTGCCCGTTTGGAACATCATATAAATGGAAACACATAACATGGAATTTTTCACGTACTCTTTTGAGTCGGATTTCTTTCAATCAATATTGGGTCTGTAGGATCCATCCATGGTATTGCATTTATCAGTAGTTCGTTCTTTTTCATCGTTGCATAGTATTCCATGATATGTATAAATGTTAAAAAAATGAATTTACCTTGGTAATGTTGATGAAGACTTGGTTTGTTTCCAGTGTTTGGTTATTATAAATAAGGTTCCAAAAAACCTGAGTGTCCATGGTTTTTTTTCTGTGGATAAAAACATTCATTTCTGTTGCTCTTTTACCCAAAGAGAAATTAAAGATTTTTTTCCAGACTGGTTGTATCCATTCACGAAACCATCCATAATCTAAAAGACAAGAGAATGTAAGAAATACAAGAAAAAGAATAATTTTTTGCCAAAAATTAGTATTGTCAGTCTTAATTGGGGGACCAAAACACATTTTCTATTTGGGCCAGGTAGTAAATATTTTAGAATTTGTGGGCCATATATGATCACTTTTGCATAAATTTTTAACAACCATTTAAAAAGATAAAATAATTCTTAGTCGACATAAATATAGGCTGTAGGCCATATTGGGCCCATGCGTCATAGTTCGCCAAACTCTGGTCCTAATAATAAATGTGTTCTGGTAAGTATGCAGTGATAATCTCATTTTAGTATTTATTTTTATATTTCTAATGACATAATGTTGAACACTTTTTCTTGTTTGTTAATGCATTTGGATGTTTTCTTTTACGTTCTTTGTGATGTCTTTTTTCTACCCATTTGCCTATTTTCAATATAACTGCCTTTTAAAAATTGATTTCTAGAGGTTTTTTACATTCTAGGTGAGTCTTTTGCCAAATATATATATTCAGAATATTTTCTCCTAATCTATCCCTAGCCTTTTACTCTTTTAATGAAGTTCACATTGTTAGTATTTACTTTAACGGTCAGAGATTTTTATGTCCAGTTGAAGAAAACTTTCTATCCAAAGTTCAAGAAGATAAACCTCTTTGGTTTTGGTTTTGCTTTATTTTTTTCTTTTTTAAAAAAGTTTAAATTTTAGTTAGTTAATATACAGTGGAATATTGGTTTCAGGAGTAGAATTCACTGAGTCATCTTTTACATACAATACTCGATGCGATCCAGCTTTGCTTCTTAGTAACAGTTCGATGATATTAGCTTTCACATTAGGATTTAATAGCCATCTCAACTTAACTCTTTATTTTTTAGTTTAGATTCAAGTTAGTTAACATATAGTGTAGTATTGGTTTCAGGAGTAGAATTTAGTGATTCATCACTTACATACGACACCCAGTGCTCATCCCAGCAAGTGCCCTCCTTAATGCCCATCACCCATTGAGCCTACCCCCCACCCTCCATCAACTCTGTACTCTGTATTTAAGAGTCTCTTATCATTGGCCTCCCTCTCTGTTTTTATCTTATTCTACTTTTCCTTCCTTTCTCCATGTTCCTCTGTTTTATTTCTTAAATTCCACATATGAGTGAAATATATGATATTTGATTTCTCCACTTGACTTATTTCACTTAGCATAATACACTCTGGTTCCATCCATGTTGTTAAAAAAGGCAAGATTTCATTCTTTTTGATCACTGAGTAATATCCCATTGTGTGTGTATATATATACCACATCTTCTTTATCCACTACTGGGCTATCTGTCCTGTTCTATTGGTCCAGTAGTCTGTCCTTGTCCCAATATTATAACGTCTTCATTACTGTAGCTTCATACTAAGTCTTGATATCTAGTGGATAAGTCCTTCAACTGTGCTCTTTGTCCTAGTTGTCCAGGCTATTCTAAGGCTTTTTCAAAGGCTTTTTCATTTTCATATAAAATTTAAATTACCTTGTGAATCTTCCAAATAAAATATACTGTTTTTTAAGTCAGTATTACATTGAATCTGTAAACCAGATAAGAATCAAAGTTTTAACAATATTCTACCTTCCTATCCATGTACGTATGTATATAGCAATACATTTGACTTTTTGCGTATTTACTCTGTGCCGAGATAGCTACCTAAATTATTTAGCATTTCAAAGGGTTTGTTAACAGAGTCACTGGAATTTCGTACATATCCAGTAATTTTATGATGACAAATTTATTCTTTTCTTCTCTTAATACATTCTTTAATTTATTGTTCTTGCTTAATTGCATTGATAAAACTTGGAAAATAATGTTTTCTAACAGAAAAGGAAGTAACTGACATCTTTTTCTTGAGTGGAATACTGGAAAAGGGTTCAATATTTCAATATTAAGAATGATGTTTGTTAGCTGTAGATTTTGTGAAACACCTCTCATCAGGTTAAGGAAGTTCCCTTATATTCTATATTTGCCTAGACTTTCGTCATAAGAAGGTGTGAATTTTACCAAATCCTTTTCCTGTATCTATCAGGGTCATTGTAGGAATCCTTTCTTTCTCTTGTTAGCATGCTAAATTATATAAACTTTTGAATTGTAATTGATCTTGCATTTCTAGAATAAATCCCACTTAGTAAAGGGGTCTTTCTTTTTTCTATATCATTGAATTCTTTTTGATCATATTGTAGTTAAGATTTTTGCATCGATTCTCATTTCATATTTAAAATTGTATACAGTGTGAGGGAAGAGATAAGATTCATTTTTATACACATGATTATGAATACTTCCAGTCGAATTTATCGAAAAGACTATCTTTCTCCTAAACATTTCAGTTATATCACCTAAGTCAAAAGTCAACTGGCCATATATGTTTTGGTCTATTTATGGACTGTCTATTCTGCGCAACTGATCAATATGTCTCTATTTATGCCAGTTTCACAGGGTCTTAGTAATGTAGCTATAGTAAATAATGAAACTATTTTGTTTGAGTTCTCTCATTTTGCTCTCCTTCAAAACTGTCCAGGCTATTCTAGGTCCTTTGAATTCCCATAGAAACCATAGAACTGCATAGTAAATTTTTACAAAAATGTGCAAGTGGATTTGGGTTGAGATCGTATTAAATCTATGAATCAATTTGAGGAGAATTGACATCTCATCAATGTTGAGTGATCTGATCCCTGAACACGGTACATTTAATGTCGCTAGTATTGTCTTGTGGTTCACATTCTTGCATATATTTTTAATTTTCTTTAAATTCTTATCCCTCTTATTTTCAAAATTTAAATATCTGATTTTTTATTCTTATTACACAGAACCACAATTGATTTTATACTACAAAATAACTCATTTAATATTTCTGGTAGCTTTCTGTGTATTGATTTGTTGGATTTTTGCATGAACTGGCACTCCCAGTACAAAGTTAAATAGAATGAATGATAAAGGCAGACAAACTCGCTTCTTTCTTTTACTGGGGAAAAGATCTTCGGTCATTCACAATTAAGTACAAGGGTAGCTATAGTTTTTAGTTTATTTGCTTGCTGTCTGTTGATTTTGGTAAAGGACCTTTATCAGGTTGACGAAGCTCCCATCCATTCCTAGTTTGTTGAGAGTTGTTATCATAAGTAGATACTTAATTAAAAAAACTTTTTGTATTTACGAGGTGATCGTATTATTTTTCTTCTTTAAGCTCTTGACATTGAAAATTAGATCAACTGAACTTTAAATACAAATGAATATTTTATTCCTAGAATAAATGTTATTTGGTCATGATTCCTTAACTCTGTTTATTGGTGGTTTCTGTTTAAAATTTATGCACCTATGTTCATGAATGACATTGGTCTATAATTTTTGTGTTATGTGTTTATCAAATTTTAGAATCAAGGTAATACTGGCCTCATGAAACAGGATAGGAAGTATTATTTCTTCTTTCATTTTTAGGAAGAATTTAGAATTAGAATGGTAAGCAGAATGCTAGAATTCACACTGAAGTCATTTAGGTCTGGAGTTTTAACTATGGGAAGACTTTGAATTGCAATATCAATTTTTTAAATAGCTATTTAGGTTTTCTATAACTTCTAGTGTGAGCTTTGGCAAGTTGGTGTCTTTTAATTTTTTTTAACATTTATTTATTATTGACAGACTGAGAGAGACAGAGCATGAGCATGGAAGGGGCAGAGAGAGAGAGGGAGACAGAATCTGAAGCAGGCTCCAGGCTCTGAGCTGTGAGCACAGAGCCCAATGCGGGGCTCGAACCCACAAACCACGAGATCATGACCTGAGCGGAAGTCAGTTGCTTAACCGACTGACCCAGCCAGGTGCCCCAAGTTGGTGTCTTTTAAAGATCTTGTCCATTTCATCCAAGTTGACAAATATGTTGGCTTTAAGTTTTTCACATATTATTCTCTCTTAATATGTATGGAATCTGTAGTGCCTTCCTCTGTTTCATTTCTGGTATTTGTAGTTTGTATCTTCTCTGCTTTTTCTGATCAATGTGACTGGATTTTTTTTTAATCAACTCTAGCGATTTTTTATGCCATTGATTTATTTCTATATATTTCAATGATTTATATTATTATCTTCAATATTTGCATTCTTTTGCTTTACTTTGGGTTCAATTTGCTATTCACTGTCTAGTTCCTTGAGGTCAAAGCACAGGTCATTGATTTAAGACTTTTCTTCTTTACTAATATATATATAAAGCAGTGAATTTCCCTATAGGCACCACTTTAGCTCGATTTCATACAATTTGAGATGCATGTCTTCATTTTCATTCGTCTAAAACTACTTTATAATTTCTCTTGTGATTTCTCTTTTAAACCATGAGTTACTCAGAAGTGTACTCTTTAGTGTCCAAATATTTGAGGACTTTCTTTATATACCCTTCCTATCAATTTTAATTTAATGAAAACATCACAAAATGTATTTTATACTATTTAATTCATAAAAGTAATTGATCGTTATTAAGGTGAAGAATATGGTCTACACTGCTAAATGTCTTAAGTGCCCCTGGAAGAAAAAGGCATTCCCAAATAGGGGATGGATTATTACCTACGTATTAATAGCATATGTTGGTTGAAAGTGTTTCAAATGCTCTTTTTTTTTCTGCTTTTTCTATGAGTTACTGATTGAGGGATGTCGAATTCTCTAACTATATTGGTAGACTTTTTTCTATTTCTACTTTCAGCTCTATCAGTTTTACTCAATGCATTTTCACCCTGTATCATTAGGTGTACAATTAGAATGCATATGAACTTTAGATAAATCGAAATAGTGTGATATTACCGTAAACTCATTAGCTTTCTTTTCTTAGTGTTAGCATAATATAACTTTTTCCATGCCTCACTTTCTGGTGCTTGAGACATAATTCACATAAAATCACACCTCCAAAGTATAAAATTCAGAAGTTATCGTTTTTTCCAGGATCATTGACATATAACTTCCTTATACCATTGTGTAAGTTTAATGTGTACCATGTGATGATTTGATATATGTATATATATATATATATAGAAATGATTACCATAATAAGTTAGTTAACACATCCATCCACCTCACAGTTTCCTTGTGAGTGTGTGTGTGTGTGTGTGTGTGTGCACACACGCTTCCAGAGAGGATCTTATTTCCCTTTGGATATATACCCAGAAGTGGGATTGCTGAATCATATGTTGGTTGTTTTTTTTTTGTTTTTCATTTTTTAAAAACTCCGTGCTGTTTTCTCTAAGGGCTTTACCAATTTACATTCCTACCAATGATGGGGAGTTTTGGGGTGACAGTGGGGTTTGTGGGGTCAGAAGCCGACAACCAAGAAAGAATTTTCGAAGACGTCTTTGGTGCCAAAAGGTGATTTTATAGAAGCATGAGGACAGGACCCGTGGGCAGGATGAGCTGCCCTGGGGACCAGGAGGAGACACTGGTTATACACTATGGAGTTGGGGGAGGTAAGGTCCAGGAAAAGTTTCCAGTGAGATTTTCATATGTCAAAGAGGGCTCACAGGACACTGGAGGCCTGGCTATTGTCAAGGGAAGGTTGTTTTCCCTCTAGCAAAGCATTAGCATTAAGGCAGTAGGGAGTTCTGGAGAAACTTTTTGTCACTGGGCTGCAGGTTATAAGGCAATTGAGTTCTATCTGCCTTTTCCTTCTGCCTTGGTTTCCCACATCACTGTGGAGGGGTGAGGGAGACTTTGGTCCTGCAGGACTGTGATTTCTATTAGTTAACCGTTTGTTTTCCCCTTTCCCTTGTTCGTGGTGGCCTAGGAGTGCCGGGAGGAATATCATACATACTGTATCCACCTCTGGTGGGGTGTTTGCGGCCTGTCAGCTTGCCTTCTGCTCCCTCACCACCAATAGTGCACGGAGGCTCCCTTTTCTCCACATCTTCAGCAACACTTGTTGTCCTTTTTATTTTTTATAATAGGTACTCTAACAGGTGTGAGGTGATATCTCGTTGTGGTTGTGATCTGTATTTCCCTGATGGTCACTGATGTGGAGCACCTTTTTGAGTCCCTGTTGGCCATTTACAGGTCTTCTCTGGGAAAATACCTATTCAGGCTTTTGGATCATTTAAAAACAATTTTTAAATACGCTTTTTATTTTGATGCCATTGTAGATTCACATGCAGTTCTAAAAAACAAGACAGATTCTTCTGTATACTGGTTTTCAAGTTTTCAGCATGGCAACATATCCCTTTATCCATTTTTTAATTGGGTTACTTGTTTCCTTCCTATTGAATCATATGAATTCCTTATGTATTTTAGATATCAAACCCCTTATAAGATACATGGTTTACAAATATTTCCCCCTACTCCTTTGGTTGCCCTTTCACTCTTTGATTGTTTCTTGTGCTGTGAAAAAGTTTTTTAGTTTGATGTCGTCCCTCTTATTATTGCTTTTATCGTTTGTGCTTTTGCCATCACACCCAAAAAATCTTTGCCAAGACTGAAATCAAGAGGCTTTTGCCTTGTTTTGTTTTTTACTTTTTTCTGTAAGACTCTTGTACTTTTAGGTCTTACGTTTAAGTCTTTAATCCATTTCAAGTTAATTTTGTGAATGGTGTAAGATTTGGGTACAATTTCACTCTTTTGCATGTAAATATCCAGTTTTCTCAATACCATTTCTTGAAGAGACTGTTTTTTCCCCCGTTGAGTATTCTTGACTCCCATGTCAAATATTAGTGGGCTATATACGCATGGGCTTATTTCTGGGCTTTTGATTATGTTCCATTGGTCTATCTGTCTGTTATTATGTCAGTGCCATAATATTTTGATTACAACAGCTTTGTAGTTTGGTTTAAACTCAGGAAGCATGATGCCTTCAGCTTTGTTCTTTCTCAAGATTACTTTGGCTATTTGGGGTCTTTTCTGTTTCCATAAAAATTTTAGGATTGTCTTTTCTATTCTTGTGAAAATTGCCATTCAGATTCTGATAAGAGTTGCATCGAATCTAAAGATGGCTTTGGGTCGTATTGGCCTTTTAACAGTACTACTTCTTCCAATCCATGAACATAAATATTTTTCCATTTGCTTCTGTCTTCTTCAATTTCTTTCACCAGAGTCTCATAGCTTTCAGTACATAATCTTACACCAAATTAGTTAAATTTATTCCTAAGTATTTTGTCATTTTTGATACTACTGTAAATGCAGTTTCTTCTCTTTATTTCTTCTTCAAATAATTTTTAATGTATAAAGATGCAATTGATTTCTCTATGTTGACTTTTGTCTCTTGAAACTTGATTAGTTTATTAGTGTTAACAGTTTCTTAGTGTAGTCTTTAGAATCTTCTGTGTATACAATCATGTCAGCTATAAACAGAGTCAGTTTTACATTCCTTTCAGATTTGGATTCTTTTTTTAATTTTTTCTTGCCTAATTGCTCTGGCTAGGGCATTCCGTAGTATGTTGGGTAAGAGTAGTAGAAGTATGCATCTTTGTCACGTTTCTGTTCTTAGAGAAAAAGCTTTCAGTCTTTCACCATTGGGTATGTTAATTGTGGACTTGTTATATACAGTCTTCATTATGTTGAGGTACATTCCTTCTATGCACAATTTGTGGAGAGCTTTTATCATGAAAGCATGTTGAATTTTGTGAAATGCTTTTTCTGCATCTATTGAGATAATCGTATGATTTTTATCTTTCATTCTATTAATGTGGTGTAATACACTAATTTGCATATGTCGAACTATTTTTGCATCCTCCAGATAAATCCCACATGATCATGGTGTATGTTCCTTTTATTGTGCTGTCAAATTTAGTTTGCTAGTGTTTTGTTGAAGATTTTTCTATCTATATTCATCAAGGCTATCGGCCTATAATTTTCTTTTCCTACAGTGTCCTTATATGGCTTTGGTATCAGGGTAATGCTAGCCTCATAACATAAGTTTGGGAATGTTCAAGTTCTTTTTTCAAGTTCTTGGAAGCATTTGAAAAAGGTTGGCCTTAATTCTTTAAACATTTTGTAGGATTCACCAGTGAAACCATCTGTCTTGGGTTTTTCCTTTTTGGGAGGTTTGGGGGTTTGTTTGTTCGTTTGTTTCCTGCTTCAATCTCCTTACCATTATTGGAATGTTCAAAATTTTCTGTTCCTTCATGATTCATCTTGGTAGGTTGTATGTGTCTAAGAATATCCATATCTTCTAGATTATCTAATTTGTTGGCATATAGTCTTTTATTATCTTGCATTTCCTTCGAATTAGTTGCAATATCTCTTCTTTCATTTATAATTTTGTTGAAGCTTTTTATATATTCACAAAGTTGTGCAACCATCACCACCACCCAGTTCCAGAATGTTTTCGTTACCCCAAGGAGAAACCACTTACCGATTAGAAGTTACAATTCAATCCTTCTCTCCCTGACCCCAAGCAAACAGTAATCTACTTTGTGTCTGTATGATTTTGCATTTTCTGGACATTTACTATAAATAAAATAGTATTTTTACTAGTATAAATATACAGAGTATATAAAATAGTATTTTACTAGTATACATACATAGTATATAAAATCATATACTATGATCTTTTGTATATGGCTTCTTTCAAATAGCATCATATCATCAAAGCTTACCCATGTTTTAGCATGTAACAGCACTTCCTTTATTTTTATGGCTGAGTAATATTCCATTGTATGGAATTACCACCATTTATTCATTCTTCTGGTGATGGGCACTTAGATTGCTTCCAGTCCTTTTTAGTATGGATAATGTTTCTCTGAACACTCATATGAAAGTTTTTGTATAGACATATATTTTCAATTCTCACAACTATACCCTAGGAATAGAATTTCTACATTACATGCTAACTTTATGTTTAACTTACTTAAGAACTGTCAAACTATTTCCCAATGCACCATTTTAAATTCCCCCCAACTATATAGAAGACTGCCCATTTCTTCACATCCTCACCAACGTTTCTTATTGTCTATATGTATAATTATTCTCATCCTAGTGTGTGTTAAGTGGTATCATATTGTGGTTTTAATGTGTATTTCCCTAATGGCTAATGATGTACTAATGAATGTACTTTACTATTCATACTGGACAATTGTGTAGTTTCTTTCAGGAAATGTATATTTAGATATTTTACTAAATTTTAATTGGGCTTTATTTTTTTATTTTTTCGATGTTTATTTTTCTTATCAATTTATTGTCAAATTGGTTTCCATACAACACCCAGTGCTCATCCCAACAGGTGCCCTCCTCTGTGCCTGTCACCCACTCTCCCCCCTCCCACACCCCCCTCTCCCTCAGTTTGTTTTTAGTCTTTGAGAGTCTCTTATGGTTTGTCTTCCTCCCTCTCTGTGGCTTTTTTCTTCCCCTCTTCCCCTCCCCCCTGGTTTTCTGCTAAGTCTCTCAAAATCCACCTATGTATGGAAACATATGGTATCTGTCTTTCTCGACTGACTTATTTCACTCAGTATAACACCTTCCAGTTCCATCCATGTTATCACACATGGCCAGATTTCATTCTTTCTCATTGCTGCGTAGTATTCCATTGTATATATATACCACATCTTCTTTATCCATTCATCAGTTGATGGGCACTTAGTCTCTTTCCATGATTTGGCTATTGTTGAAAGTGCTGCTATGAACATCGGGGTACACATGGTAATTGGGCTTTATTTTAACCATGAAGTTGCAGAAGTTCTTTATGTATCCTAGATAAAGGACATTTTTATTATGATTTATGCTTTCGGTATCACATTTAAGGAATTTTTTCCTTGCCCGGTGTCATAAAGATTTACTCCTATATTTTCATCTAAGGCTTTTATAGTTTTCACTCTTACATTTAGATCTTCTATTCATTTTAAGTTAATTTTTGTAAATATTGTGGAGTAAGAGTCTAGTTTCATTCTTTGTGAGTAGATATGCAATTGTCCCAGCACCCTTTGTTAAAAAGACTATTTTTTCCCATCGAATTGCATAGTCACCTTGTCAAAAAATAATTAACAAAACATAACGGTTTGTTGTTGGGCTCTCAGTTCTATTCCATCCATCTACAAAACTCTCCTTATGTTAGTACCACACAGTCTTAATTACCGTCGCTTTGTAGCATGTTTTGAAATGTGCAAATGTGAGTGCTCCAACTTTATTCTTTTTCAGTATTATTTTAGTTTTTACTAAGTTTTTTATTTTAATTCTAGTATAGTTAACATATAGTGTTATATTAGTTTTGGTGTACAGTATAGTGATTCAATAATTCTATACATCATGACTCACTGCTCATCATGAGTGTACTCTTAATCCTCTTCACCTATTTCCCCCATCTCCCCTCACCCACCTCCTCTCTGCTATGCTTTATTGAAATTCTTTTTAATGTTTATTTATTTTTGAGACAGAGCATGAACGAGGGAGGGGCAGAGAGAAAGGGAGACACAGAACCCAAAGCAGGCTCCAGGCTCTGAGCTGTTAGCCCAGAGCCCATCATGGGACTCAAACTCACAAACCATGAGATCATGACCTGAGGCGAAGTCAGACACCCAACCGACCGAGCCACCCAGGCGCCCCTGACATGCTTTATTTTAAATGAGTACTCTCAGTTAATGTTATTTTTTTCAAGAAGAATATTTTTTTATTTGAAGCATACTTTAGAATACATGGTTCTAAACGATGTATGTAAAATATTTCATCCAAGAAAAATAGAATGCACATTTTCATCAAGTGCACACAGAAGAATCCCTGGTTAAATCACATAAAAAGAGACAGAACAAATATTTAAGAAATTATTTAACAAATTTTTAACAAATATTTATCAAATTCAAGAAGACTGGAATCATATCAAGTATATTTTCCAACCACAATCGGTACAAAACTAAAGACAGATAATAAAATAAAGCTGAAAAATCTACAATGTAAATATTACATTTTTAATATGTAAGTACTAAACAACATACTTCTGCACAAGCAATGGGCCAAATAAGAAATCAAATGGTAAATCAAAATATGTCTCGAAACAAAAGAAAAAGAAAACACAACATTCTAAAACCTATAAGATGCAACAAATCAGATGTCACAGTGAAATTTATGCTAGAAATGCTTGTATTTTAAAAAAAGTTCAGGGGCGCCTGGGTGGCTCAGTCGGTTAAGCGGCCAACTTCGGCTCAGGTCATGATCTCACGGTCTGTGAGTTCGAGCCCCGCGTCGGGCTCTGTGCTGGCGGCTCAGAGCCTGGAGCCTGCTTCGGATTCTGCGTCTCCCTCTCTCTCTGCCCTTCCCCTGCTCATGCTCTGTCTCTATGCCTCTCAAAAATAAATAAATGCTAAAAAAAAAAAAAAAAAAAAAGTTCAAATGAACAACCTCACATTATGTCACAAGGAACTAGAAAAAGAAGAAATTTAGCTGAAATTTAGTAGACAAAGGAAATAACAAAGAAAAATCAGAAAAACAGTAAAATAGAGACCAGAATAAACAATAACACTGAAACCAATGACCGGTTTTTACAACACAATAAACAAAATTGGCAATGCTTTAACTACATTAACTGGGAAAACAAGGCTCAAAAACCAAAATGAGAAACGGAAGAGAAAACAATATAACAAGTATAACCACAGAAATACATAGTGTGTTAACGGATTACTATAAACAATTATATACTAACAAACCAGATAACTTAGGGGAAATAAAACCAGATAATTCCTAAAAATGCACAAATCACCATGATTGAATCATGAGTCTTAAATTCAAGAACTAGGAAATCTTCTTAGACCCATAATAAGAATGAAAGGTGAATCAGGAATCAAAACTCTCCCAGCACAGAAAAGCCCAAGACCGTATGGTTCCAGGGGTGAATTCTACCAAACATTTAAAATAAAAAAATAATTAATGACAGTCTTTATGAAAATCTTACAAAGAAGGGAACACATTCAAAATCATTCCATAAGGTCAGTACTACCCTTGATACCAAAGCAGGATAAAAACGATGTAGGAACAAAAAAATCTAGTTTGTCCAATATAAGTATTGTTGCTCTGACTTTCTTTTAACATCCAGTTGCGTGATAAATGTTTCTCCACCCCCTCACTTTAAATCTGCAGGTGTCTTTAAGTCTAAAATGAGTCTCTTGTAAGCAGCATATAAATGGATCTTGGTTGGTTTTTTTTTTTGTTTTTTTTTTTGTTTTTTTTTTTATCCATTCTGACACCGTATGTCTCTTGATCGGAGCAGTTAGTCCATTCAGAGTAATTATTGACAGATACATGTTTATTGCCATTTTAGTACTTGTTTTGTCATTGTTTCTGGATACTTTTTTTCTGATCCTTTCTTGTCTTTGTCACTTTTGGTGTCTCCTTTCCACTCAAAGAGTCCCCTTTAATATTTCTTGCAGAGCTGGTTTAGTGGTCACGAACTCCTTTAGTCTTTGTTTGGGAAACTTTTTATCTCTCCTTCTATTCTGAATGATAACCTTGCTGGATAGAGGATTCTTGGCTGCAGATTTTTCTCATTCAGTCCTTGGAATATATCATGCCACTCCCTTCTGGCTTGCCAAGTTTCTTTGCTAAATCTCTAGCTAGCCTTACCAGTTTTCCCTTGCAAGTTAAGGACTTCTTGTGTCTTGCTGCTTTTAAGATTTTTCTTTATCACTATATTTTGCAAACATAATTACAATATGTCTGGCCGTCGGCCTGCCTTTGTTGATTTCGATGGGAGTTCTATGTGCCTCCTGGATCTGGATGTCTGTTTTATTCTTCTTTTTCAGTATCGTTTTGGATATTCTAGGTCCTTTGCTTCTTCATATGAATTTTATAAGCATTTTGCCAATCTCTGATAAATAAGGCATCCAGGATTTTTATAAGGATTGCATCGAATCTGTAGATCATTTTGTAGACCATTGCCATCATAACAATATTAAGTCTTCCAGTCCATGAATGCCAGATATATTTCCATGTATCTAGAATTCTTTATATTCTTTAATGTCTTTAACATTTTCTTTGCAGTTTTCAGTGCACTGGGCTTGCACTTCTTTCGATAAATTGATCATCTCAAAGTCCATGAGGGTTGGAATCGACTTCTTCCAAATTCCCGTTAATGATATTTTGACCTTTTCCCATGAATCACAAATGCTCTTAAGGGCATCTAGAATACTGACTCCTTTCCAGAAGGTTTTAAATTAACGTTTTTCAGGTCCATCAGAGGAATCACTATCTATGGCAGCTATATTCTTACATTTATTTCCTAAATAATAAAGTTGCGATTACTTCCTGATCCATGGACCGCGGAACGGATTTCGTGTTAGCAGGCGTGAAAACAACATTCATCTCATTGTCTGTCTTCACCAGAGTGCTTGGATGACCAGATGCATTGCCAATGAGGAATAATATTTTGAAGGGAATCTCTTTTCTAAGCAGAAGTTCTCAACAATGGGCTTAAAACATTCAGTAAACCATGTTGCAAACAGATGTGCTGTAACCCAGGCTTTGTTGTACTATTCGTAGACTAGATTTAGCACCATTCTTGAAGGCTTTAGGATTTTCAAATTATCAATCAGCATTGGCTTCATCTTAATGTCACCAGCTACATTAGCCCCTAACAAGATAGTCCATCCTTTGAAGCTTTGAAGCTAGGCACTGACTTCTCTCATCGAGCTATGAAAGTTCTAGATGGCATCTTCTTCCAATGGAAGTCAGTTTTCTCTAGAAAATTCAGTATTTAGTGTAGCCACCTTCACTAATTATCCGAGCTAGATCTTCTGGGTAACTTGCTGCCGCTTCTACACCAGCACTTGCTGCTTTCCCTTCTACTTTTATGTGATGGAGGTGTCTTCTTACCTTAAACCTCATGAACGAACCTCTGCTAGCTTCCAATTTTTCTTCTGTAGCTTCCTCATCTCTCTCAAATTTAATAGAATCGAAGAGAGTTTGGGCCTTCCTTTGGATTAGGCTTTGGCTTAAGGGAATGTTGTAACTGGTTTGATCTTCTCTCCAGACCACTAAAACTTTCTCCATATCAGTAATAAGGATGTTTTTCTTTCTTATCATTTGTGTCGTCCTTCAAGTAGCATTTTTAATTTTCCTCAAGAACTTTTCCTTCGCATTCACAACTCGGTTCACTGTTGGGCACAGGAGACCTAGCTTTCAGCTAAGATTGTTTCTTTTTATGTCATTTAGTTGTAGGAGTTCTTTATATACTTGGGATATTAACCCCTTATCTAATACATGATGTGCAAACATTTTCTCCCTTTCCATAGACTGACTTTACATTTTTTATTGTTCCTTTTCTTGTGCAGACGCTTTTTTTATTTTGACATAGTCCAATTCGTTGATTTTCGTTTTTGTTGCTTGTGCTTTTGGTGTCATATTCAAAAAGTGATTGTCCAGTCAAATGGATTTATTCCCTATTTTTCTTATATAAGTTCGTTTTTAATGGTATTAGGTCTTAGGTTTAAGTCATTAGTCCATTTTTAGGTACGTTTTGTGACATCAGTAAGATAGGCATGAGGTTTCATTTTTCTGCATGTGGCTTTGCCGCTTTCCAAGAAACTATTTGTTGAAGAAACTATCCTTTCCCCACCAAGTGCTCTTGGTTTCAGGACCAAGATTAGTTGAATAGTTGTGGGGGTTAAATTCGGGACTATCCATTCTTTTCCATTGGTCTATGTGTCTATTTTTAAGCCAGTATCCTACTGTTTCAATTACTAGAGTTTCGTAGTGTACTTTATTTTTTTTATTTTATAATAGTTTATTTTCAAATTGGTTTACATATAACACCCAGTGTTCATCCCAACATGTGCCCTTTTTAATGCCTGTCACCCCCTCTCCCCCCTCCCTCACCCCCCTCACCCTCAGTTTATTCTTAGTCTTTGAGAGTAGTGTACTTTAAAGTGTGATGTCCCCAGTTCTGTCCCTCTTTCTCATGATTTCTTTGACTCTTTAGGGTCTCTTGGGCTTCCATATAAATTTTAGGGTTGCTTTTCTATTACTGTGAAAAATGTCTTTGGAGTTTTGATAGGGAATACATTGAATCTATAGATGGCTTTGGGTACATGAACATTTTAACAATATTAATTCTTCCTGTTCATGAACACAAGATGTCTCTCCATTTGCCTTGTGTCTTTTTAAATTTCCTTCATCAAAGGTCTTTTAGTTTATATTGCACAGATCGTTCACTTCTTTCCGGTTTAAGTTACTCTTAAGTATTTCATTGATTTTTTTAAACTATCGTGTATTGGATAGTTTTTTTTATTTCTTTTTCAGATGTTTTGTGGTTAGTATATAGGAATGCAACTGATTTCTGTCTGTTGATTTCGTGTCCTGCAACTTTATTCTGCTGATTAGTTCCAACAGCTTTTTGGTGGAATATTTATGACATTTTATATCATATCATATTCTTTGCAAATAATGACAAGTTTACTTCTTCCTTTCTGATTTAAATAACTTTTATTTTTTTGTATTGCCGTATTGCTCTGGCTAGGTCTTCCAGTACTATGGTGAATAAGAGTGGTGAGAGCAGGCAACATTGTCTTATTCCTGATCTTAGAGGAAAAGCTTTCGATTTTTCACCAGTGCGTATAATGTTAGTTGTGGATTTGTCATATATGGCCTTTATTATATTGAAGTATGTTTCTTTTTTACCCAATTTGTTGAGGGTTTGAATTATGAAAACAGGTTGTATTTTGTCAAATGCTTTTTTTGCATCTATTGAGATGATCATATGATTTTTTATTTTCCATCTTAATAATATGATGTATCACATTTATTGAGTTGCATATGTCAAGCCATCTTTGCATCCCAGGAATATTTCCCACTTGATCATGGCATATAACCATATTGATGTGTTTTTGCATTCATCTTGCTAATATTTTAGTGAGAATTTTTACGTCCATATTTATCAGAAATATTGGTCTATAATTTTCTTTTCTCGTAGTCTCATTAACTTGGCTTTGGTATCAGGGCAATGCTGTCCTTGTAACATGCATTTGAAATGTTCCTTCCTCTTTGATTTTTTGGAGGAGTTTGAAAATGATTGGCATGAATTTTTCTTTAAATGTTTGGTAAAATTCACTGTGATTCCATTTGGTTCTGCACTTTTCTGTGTTGGCAGTTTTTTTATTACTGATTCAATCTCTTTACTTGTTAGATCTGTTCAGATTTTCCATATCTTAACTGATTTTGTCTTGGCATGTTGCATATGTCTAAGAATTTATCAATTTCTTCTGGATTATTCAACCTGCTGGTGTATAGTTGTCATAGTGGTCTCTTATGATCCTATCTATTTCTGTGGTATCGATTGAAATGTCTCCTCTTTCATTTCTGATTTTATTTATTTGAGTCTTCTCTCTTTTTTTCTTTGTCTAGGTAGCAGTTTGTCAATTTTGTTTGTCTTTCAAAAAAACAGCTCTAAGTTTGGTCGATCTTTTCTGTTGCTTTTCTGGTCTCTATTTTACTTATTTGCAGTGTGATCTTTGGTACTTCTTTTCCTCTCCTGACTTTGGGTTTAGTTTATTCTTTTCCTAGCTTCTCAAGGTGTAAATTTTGGTTGTTTATTTGAGATCTTTCCATTTTCTTAATATATGCGTTTATCACTATAAAATTCCTTCTCAACTCCTGTTGCAGCATCGCATAGTTTTTGGTTTACTTTTTCCATTTTAATTTGAGATTTTTTTCATTTTCTTTTTGATTTCTTCTTTGACTTATTTGCTGTTCTGGAGTGTGTTGTTCAATGTCCACATATTTGTAGATTTTTCAACTTTCCTTTTCTTTGTCTATTTCTCATTTTTGCATTCTTCTGGTCAGAAAGAATACTTGACATGACTTCAATCTTCTTAAATTTGCTAAGACTTATTTTGTAACCTATTATATATCCCAGAGAATGTTCCATGTGTGATTGAAAAGGATATGTATTCTGCTGCTGTTGGATGGAAAGTTCTATAAATATCTGTTAAATTCATTTGGTCTAATGTATAGTCCAAGTCCATCATTTCGTTGTTGATTTTGTCTTGATGAACTCTCCATTGTAGGGTATCAAAGTCTCTCACTATTATTGTAGTCTTGTCTATTTCTCCCTTCACATCTGTTAGTGTTTGCTAAATATATTTAGGTGATCCAATGTCGGGCACATATACATTTACAATTTTTATATCTTCTTGATGAATTAAACCCTCTATCATTACAAAATGACCTTCTTTGTCTCTTCTTACCATCTTTGGCTTAAGGTCTACTTTTTTCTGCTAAAAGTATAGCTATCCTTGCTTTCTTTTGGTTTCCACTTGCATGGAATATCTTTTTTCCATCCCTTCACTTTGAGTCTTCTTAAAGCTGAAGTGAGACTTTGTAGACAACATATAGTTCAGTCTTGTTTTTTTCTTTCCCAACCAGCCAATCCATGCCTTATGATTAGTGAATTCAATCCATTTATATTTAGAGTAATTACTGATAGATGAGGACTTACTAAGGCCATCTTATTACTTGTTTTCGGGGTGTTTTCTATTTCCATTGTTTCTTTTTCCCTCTATTTCTACTTGTCTTTGTAAGTTGGTAATTTCCCATGGTGGAATGCTCTGTTTCCCCTTTCTTTATGTTTTGTGCATTGTCTCTAGGTTTTGCTTTGTGGTGACCATATGGCTTATAGAAGACATCTCATAAATAAAACAGTACATTTTGCTTTATTTATTTTTTAATAATTTATAATCAAATTGGTTTCCATACAACATCCAGAACAGTACATTTTAAACTGAGAGCATCACAATTTTGATCATCTACCAAAGCTTCATCTTTTTATTCCCCTCCTTTGTATATTTTGATGGCATTATTTAGCTCTTCTCCCATTGTGTATTTGTGAACACATTATAGTAGCTATAATTAATTTTATTTTTTACACTTTTATTTATTTTTTATTTTTTAATTATTTTAAGCTATTATTTTAATTCCAGTGTGGCTAACATACAGTGTTACATTAGTTTCAGGTGACAATATAGTGATTCAACAATTCTGTACGTTACTCAGTACTCATCATGATACGTAATGGTTTTCTGCTTTGAAATCTGCTGATAACCTAATAGGAGGTCCATTGTAGGTTACAATCTTTTCTTTCCTGGCTGCTTCTAGAATTCTTTCTCTATTCTTGGTTTTTACAGTTTTATTATAATGTCACTTGGAGAATGTCTTTTTGCACTGATATAAAACGGTGATCTATTAGCTTCATGAAATTGGATGTTCAGTTCTCTCCCCAGGATAAGTTAAGTCTCAGCCATTGTTTCTTTAAATAAATTTTCTACTTTCTTCTCCCTCTCTTTCTCTGGAGCCCTGATTATTCTAATGTTTGTATTTTTCTGGAATCCCATATATCTCATAGGCTTTCTTTACTCTTTTGCATTCTCTCTGTTGTCTGCCTCTCTGTCTCTAGTTCTTCTCCAACTAGATTATTTCAAAACTTCTCTCCTCCGTGTCACTTATTCTGTCTTCCATTTGCTCTACTCCACTGCAGGTACTTCCTACTCCATTTTTCATCTCACCTGTTGAGTTCTTCACGTCTAGAATTCTTATTTTTTTATGTTTTCTGTCTCTTTCCTAAAATCTCTTTAATAATGCAGTTTTTTCGAGCTTTCATCGAATTATCCTTCTAAGTTTTCTCGTAGCTCACTAAATTTCTTCAAAACAGCCATTTTGAATTATATATCAACTAGCTCACAAAATTCCTTGCCTTTTAACTTGGTAACTCAACAATTATTTTCTTTCGAGATGGAGTATTTCCTCAGTCGGTCATGTTTCTGGTAATTTCGCACTGCTGCTTTTGCATTTGAAGCAGCAGACACTTGTTTAAATTTTTACTAGGTGCCTTCAGAGGGGGTATTCTGTTTCAAGGTGTTATCATCTGGGGTTTTCTATACCTTGGTGTGGCTACATCTGCTCCACTCTTCTTGCTCCCTCCTGTTTCAGAATCCTTAAGCTTTTATGTTTATTTCTGGTTCTTACGACTCCGCATTCTGGCTACTGGAAATCTCTTTTTTGTTTTCCAGAAAGTGGCACTATGGCTCAAGTTTTTGGTTTCCACCTTGCCCACAGACCCCTGGCCTGTTTCCTGAGCATGCTCCCTGTCTACCAGAGTTCTTTTGCCAATACATATGGAAGCATGCACAAGGAGCCAACTTGAGTGTATAGGTCTATTCTTTTTGCCCTCTGTGGTATTATTGTTTCATATATTATACCCATAAACTTTAGAAATATAATAATATATCATTGTAATGATTATATAATTTCATGTCTGTGAGAGAAGCTGAGAGAGGAGAGGAGAACAAGTATATATTTATAGGTTTTATTATATTAACCTCATCCTTTTTGGTTCTTTAAATTACTATCTAAATCATTTCCTTTACCCATTACCTCTTTTTTTCCACCTACCTCCTTCATGCTGTCATTGGCAACTATGCTACATTTCTGTATGATATGCTGCCGGAGTCCGGCTCCGGCGAGTCCAGGAGTCCCCAAAGGATGAACGGTGTTGGCACGATGAATGACTCGAGAGAGGTGCTTGGTTTCTGGAGCCAGCAGACAACTCTGCCCAGCTGGTCTCAGTGTCTTTATTAATAGGCAGTGAGTTACATTACATCAAAGAATATTACTTTTTTAGAAGATAGTTAAAGAAAGAAGATAGTGTGTATAATGTCAATTTCCCAGACCTTGAAGGAGAGTCTTATCTTAGCTGTTTTTTTAATTCTATTTCTAAGCTAATGAACATACACCATTTTTGCCAAGAAGAAAGCAGGGTTGTTAGTGTAACCTTGAGTGAGCACGTGGCACAAACATTGCTGCCTTAAGATCTATGTTAATTGTTAATGGGAGAAGGTAACTTACTTGGTAGAGACATAATTGTCTAATGCCTGCCTAAGTTCCTTTGCTTATGAGTGAGTGAATTTACACAATAGGGGCGTAACGTCTACATAAGTTACACTAATTTTTAGCCAGCTCATAACTGCTATCAATTTGTGTAACCTATCCCCAAGAGGCAACTTTGAGGTTACTTCTGGCCAGGTTACTCTCATTCGGATGTTATCCATCAAGGCATCGCACTCCAGGTCCCTTTTTTCATATGCCATAAAACAAAAGAGCATTACATCTCTTGAGGCCAACCAGAGCAGTTCAGGAAGTCCAGGCCTGAAAGGTTAATAGAAGGAGATGGTATCGGGCGCCAGTTGGTCGGCAGGAGACCTTGCAACATCTGCCTTTTCCACACAGGGAGGCATCTCAACCGGTGAGCCCACGTGGCTCCCAAAAATATGCGGCCAAGAAAACACAATATATGTTTGTGTACAATTATTCTTTAAATCGGTCAAAAGAGAAATACATACATTCATACTTTTTTATAGTTTAAAAATTACCTTTACACACGTTCTTTATATTTTGTGCATATTTGCGTGACTGTCTGGGATCTCTTGCTTTCAGCCCGAAGAACTTCTTTTAATATTTCTTGTAAGATCAATTTTGTGGCAAAAATTCCCTAAGGAAGTGTCTTTATTTTGCTTTCATTTTTTAAATATAGATTTACGGCACATGGGCTGCTTCACTGACATTTGTTTTCTTTAGCCATTTGAATGTTATCTCACCACTTTCCACTCTCCATTGTTTCTGATCGCAAGTCAGCTACTTATCTTAAGGCGGTTCCATTGTAAGTGACAAGTCACTTTTCTCTTAATACTCTCAAAATTATCTTCTTGTCTTTGGCTTTCAGCATTTTGACAATGATATGTCTATTTGTGGATCTCTTTGCATTAATTCAACAGGGAGTGCATTGCATTTCCTTGATGTATAGATTATTCATTTTCAATAAATTGAGGGTGATTCGGCCATTACTTTAAGCATTTATTCCGTTTTTCTCCTTTCCACACACCCAGTGTTTCCATTACATTTATTTTAGGATACTTGATAGCATCCCACAATTCTCCGAGATTCAGTTTATTTTTCTTCATTTTTTTTTCTGTTGGTTCTTTGGCTTGCATATTCCTTATCAATATATCTTGAAGTCTATTAATTTTTCTTCTGCCAGTTCAAATATACTCTTGAGACCTTCAGGTGATTTTTTTTTTCTTTTGACTTACTGTACTTTTCATCTCCAGAATTTTCACTTGCTTCTTTTTTATAATTTCTCACTGTATTGCTATTCTCTACTAGATGCTTTGTCCTCATCATATCTTCCTTTTCTTTCTTAGTCATGATTTTTCTTTTGTTCCTTAACTGTATTTACAACAGCTATTTTGAAACCTTTGTTAAATCTGACTTTGCTCTCACAAGCATTTTCTTCAGTTTGCTTACAATGCCAGTTATGGGTTATGATTTTCTTGGGTTTTTTTTTTTTTTTTTTTTGCAGGTCTTGTAATTTTTTGTTAGAAACTAGACATTTTAGATAATATATTGTAGCAACTCTGGGTACCTGCCTCCTCTCCGGGGCTTATTATTGTTATTTGTATTTTAATCTATTTAGTGGTTGATTGGGTTATTTTATATCTATTCTCTTGAAGTGTTAGGAGTATTGTTGCTCCTCAAAGAGGTACAGTCTGTAGTATGCCCGTCACCCTGGATGGCAACTGTTTTGACTGCTTCTTTCCCTTAAGCACACCCAGCTATTAGGCACCGCTAATTGCTGACTGATTGCTGAACTGTTTTCAACAGGGCCATGGGGGCCCGGATTGCTCTATAGACTAGTCCCATCAAATTTGAGCACTTTTGCAGGAGTAGTTCTGAGGTCAGTGATGAGATTTTCTCTGAGTCTAAACAGGATCCTCCCAAATGTCTCTTTCCCAGTTCCTCTACTCTTTTCCTAGAAAATCTCTGGGCCACTGGCTGAGTAGCTGGAAGCAGAGACAATAACATGCTCTGTTTCTGAACAACACTCCCCATTTAGAAACTGCATACACTGGGGGGCTAGGGGGAAGGGCAGGTAATAGCCTCAAGTTTTCTTGCGGATCCACCATCCTATGGACCAAGGCTAGGGCAATCACTGCCCCAGTATTCCCAGCAGTAATATGCCCATAGTAGTGCCTCTGTTCTCCAAGTGGAGACTGGGTAGAAAAAGCGAGCCCCCAGCTCTTGGCCGTGACCACCAGAAATAGCTACAGTAACAGATAGTTGGGGACAGGGTGAGAAATGTTGGTGTCTTGCCCTTTCCAAAAATATAGCCCTCCCTCTGGGAGCTGGGGTAGAAGGGAGCCCTATGCTCTTAGCTCTACCAGTCAAGAGTGGATTTCTCAGGGGAGCCTGGCTGGCTCAGTCAGTAGAGCATGTGACTCTTGATCTCAGGGGTGGTGAGTTTGAGTCCCACGTTGGGGGTAGAGTTTACTTAACAAAAAAAAAAAATTAGAAGAGAGTGAATTTCTTATCTCACTGGTTGGGATATCCACTATTTTTGGGAGTGCCCGTAGGCTCCACTGCAAACAAAATTAGTTTCTCTGGGAAGAGATTAAGAGCTATGTGTTTTGTGTTCTGCTTCTCTCCTAAGGCAAAATCTCTAAGCCAAAGCTGTGGATATGGAGTTGAAGACGATAGTTCTCTGCTCTCTCAGTGATAGCCCCGGTCTAGGAGCTGAGTGCTTAGTGAAGGGGGTAGGCGATTGCCTCAGATCTCTCAACTTTTCCCTTTCTTGACAACAGTGGAACCACTGTTTTATGAGCTGGGAAAATGATGATCGGGTACCCAGTGCTTTCAGCAGCACTATGCCCAAGGTAGAACCTCTATCCCATGAGAGGAGGTTGAAGTATAGCCTCAATCTTTCAGCTGCACTCACTCAGATAATAGTTTCAGCAGGAAGTACCTGGCAGCAGGATGAAAAATGCCAATAGTCGGCTCTTTCTTTTTTTTTTTTTTAATAATTTATTGTCAAATTGGTTTCTATACATCACCCAGTGCTCAATCCAACGAGTGCCCTCCTCTGTGCCCATCACCCACTCTCCCCCCTCCCACACCCATCTCTCCCCTCAGTTCTTTCTTATTCTTTGAGAGTCTCTCATGTCATGTCTTCCTTCCTTGCAAGATAGACATTTGACTGAGAATTGTAGGGGAGAGGGGCCCTGTGCACCAGTCAGAATGGAGCTGGGAAAGGAGAGGAACAGAATAGTTCCTGATTCAAACACCAACGACTCTTACTATTCTCACAGAGTTCTAGTAGATTTTCCTGATCAAATGTTTCTACACATGCTGCATGCCCCAGTAATCATTTCGAGAAACTTTAAATTGCTGTTCCTTTGTGATTGTCACCAGCTTTTCTGGGGAGGCAGTTTGTGAAGTTCCTTATGCTGTCAAACTGGAGGTGGAACTTACTTCATTCTTTTTTATGTCTAAAGAATATTCCATTCTATGGATCTACTATATAATTTTCTTTAGTTCCTTGAATATATTTTAAATCACTTATTTATGGTATTTGTCTTTCTTTGATTGACTTACTCCCCTTAGCATTATATCTTTTATATCCATCCATGTTGTTGCAAATGGCAAGATTTCATTCTTTTCTATGGCTGAGTAATACTCCACACATATATATATATACACACATATATAACATCTTCTTTATCCATTCATCTATTGATAGAAACTTGGGTGGCTACCATATCTTGGATATTATAAATAATACTGCAATAAATATTAGGGTGCATGTATCTTTTCAAACTACTGTTTTTCTTTTTGGAGGGAGGGGTAAATACCCAGTAGTGGAATTACTAGATCGTACGGTAGTTCTATTTTTCATTGTTTGAGGAACCTCCATACTGTTTCCAGGATGACTGCACCAGTTTGGATTCCCACCAGCCGTGTATGAAGGTTTCTTTTTCTCCACATCTCTACCACTCGTTGTCTCTTGTGTTTTTTATTTTATCCATTCTGGAAGGTGTAAGCTGCTATCTCATCATGGTTTTGAATTGCATTTCCCTGATAATTAGTGATATTCAGCATCTTTTCATGTGTCTGTTGGCCATATCTATGTCTTCTTTGGAAAAATGTCTATTCAGATCCTCTGCCTATTTTTCATTGGACTCTTTGAGGGTTTTGGTGTTGAGTTGTATAAGTTCTTCATATATTCTGGATATTGACCCCTTACTGGATACATCATTTGCATTATCTTCTCCCATTCACTAGATCGCACTTCTGTTTTGTTTTTATGTTTTCCTTCGCTGTGTAGAAGCTTCTTATTTTAGTGTAGTTCCAGTAGTTTAATTTTGCCTTTGTTTCCCACGCCAGAGGAGACATATCTACAAAAATGTTCCATGGTCAATGTCAAAGAAATTACTGCCTATGTGTTTTTTCTAGGATTTATGGTTTGTCTCACATTTGGGTCTTTGATCCATTTTGAGTTTATTTTTGTGTACAGTATAAGAAAGTGGTCTGGTTTCTTTTCTTTTTCTTTTTTTTTTTTTCTTTTTTTGGCATGTAACTCCCCAGTTTTCTCAACACCACTTGTGGAAGAGACTGTCTCGTTCCTATTGTTTATTCTTGCCTACTTTGTCATATGTTCACTGACCATAAAAATGTGGGTTTATTTTTAGATTTTATTCTGTTCCATTGACCTATGTATCTGTTTTTGTTCCAGTACCATACTGTTTTGTTTAGTACAGCTTGGTTAGTAAATCTGGGATTGTGATACCTCCAGCTTTGTTCTTTTCAAGATTGCTATGGCTTTATGGTTCCATACAAATTTTAGGATTATTTGTTCTAGTTCTGTGAAAAAATGTTATTGGTATTTTGATAAGGATTGCATTAAATCTGTAGATCGCTTTGGGTAGTACGGACATTTTAACAATATTGATTTTCCTAATCCACGAGCATGGTATATCTTTCCATTAATTTCTGTCATCTTCAATTTCTTTCATCAATGTTTCGTAGATTTGGGGATACAGATCTTTCACTTTCTTGGTTAAATTTATTCGTAGGTATTTTATTCTTTTTGCTGCAATTGTAAATGATATTATTTTCTTAATTTCTCTCTTTTATTCCACTATTAGTGTATACAAATGCAACAGTATATTAATTTTGTATCCCGCCACTTCATTGAATTCATTTACCAGTTTTAGTAGTTTTTTGGTGGCACCTTCAGGGTTTTTTCTATATAGTATCACGTCATCTCCAAATAGTGAAGATTTACTTCTTCCTTACCAATTTGGATGTCTTTTAGTCCTTTCTCTTGTCTGGTTATTGTTTGCTAGGACTTAACAGTACTATCTTGAATAAAAGTGGCAAGAGGATCCATCCTTGTCTTCTTCCTGATCTTACAGGGAAAGATCTCAATTTTTCACTATTAAGTATGATATTATCTATGGGTTTTTCATACATGGCCTTCATTATGTTGAGGCATGTCCTCTGTAAACCTACTTTGTTGAGAGTTTTTATCATGACTAGATGTTGTAGTTTGTCAAATGCCTTTTCTGCATTTATTGAGATGATCACATGGCTTTTATTCTTTCTCTTGTTAATGTGATGTATCACACTGATTAACTTGCAAATATTAAACCACCTCGCACCACTCGATCATGGTGAATGATTTTTTAACACACTGTTGGATTTGCCTCTCTAATATTTTGTTGAGGACTTTTGCATCTACCTTCATCAAAGATATTGGCCAGTAGTTTTCTTTTTTGATAGTGTCTTTATTTGTTTTGGTATCAGGGTAATGTTGGCTTCATAGAATGAATTTGGAAGCTTTCCTTCCCCTTCTATTTTTTTTGGAATAGTTTGAGAAGAATAGGTATTAACTCTTATTTAAATGATTGATAGAACGTACCTGTGAAGCCATCTGATCCTGGTCTTTTTTTCTTGGGAGTTTTTTGATTATGGATTCGATTTCCTTGCTGGTAATTGGTCTATTTAAACCTTCTATTTCTTTCTGATTAAGCTTCGGTAGTTTATATGTTTCTAGGAACTTATCCATTTCTTCTAGGTTGTCCAATTTGTTAGCATATAATTGTTATAATATTCTCTCAGAATGCTTTTTATTTCTGTAATGTTGGCTGTTATTTCTCCTTTTATTTCTGACTTCATTTATTTGAGACCTCTCTCTCTCTCTCTTTTTTTTTTTTATGAGTCTGGCTAAAGGTTTATCAGTCTTGTTGATCTTTTCAAATAACTAAATCCTGGTTTCATTGATCTGTTCTATTATTTTTTAATTTCTATTTCATTTATTTCCTTCCTTCTACTGGTTTGGGGTTTTGTTTGTTCTTCTTTTTCTACCTTCAATGGCTGTAAGGTTAAGTTGTTTATTTGGGATTTTTCTTGCTTCTTGAGATAGGCTTGTATTGCTATAATCTTCCTTCTTAGAATATCAGCTATTATTTTTCAAGGTTACCACCGATCTGGAGATCAGGCAATGAAAATAAGATCAGTTCTTACTGATATTGTAATGTATTTGTTAAACTAGTGCTTCTGTGCTGGTGCAAGCCTTTGGTTAATTTCTATTGTTACAGTTTTCTGTAGATTTTATGAATGCAAAATTATCGGGAGTTCTTACTCTGCTATTTTTTGCATATTTCTTTTGTTTTAAATAAATTAATTAGTGTGCCAGTACTATGCCACTATTGGCTCCTAAAATCAGAGATCTGGTCTTTTAAATCCAACATCCGTGACCATATACCTACTTATATTTGCTTCTCTTTTTTTCTGTTTGTGGTTCCTACTTGTCTGTTTCTTTGGACAGCTAATAACTTTTTATTTAAACCTGGACATTTTTGTACATTGCAATACTCTGGAGTTTGTTTTTTCTTGTGAAGATTAATGGCTTTGTCTTTTAGTAAGCAGTTTCCTTCCTGGACGTAAACTACAAAACCTGTGTCCCCCACATCATGCAACATCTAATGCCTCTGCTGTTTTCTTGGCTTCCAGCTGTCTCTTTTTAGTGTGTTTCTCCAATAGTTCATCTGCTCCTGTGTAGTTTAAAAATCAGGCAAGAACTAGAGCAGAGTTGATATGCAGATTGAGATATTATTGCATCCATGTATATACTTAATTTCTGCATCCATGTATATACTTAATATTGTTTTATGAATGTCCTATCTGGTAAAGTCCTAATCAGATTTTCATCTTGGGGGTACGCTGGTCCTAATATCTCAGTTAGGGGCATTCCCTCCTTTTCCATTTTCCAAAACCATTCATGTAAATTTCATGATGTTTCCCTCTTAATTGTTCGACGGAATTCACCAATGAAGCCATTTGGATCTCAATTTAGTTGTGGAAAAGTTTTTAAATATTAATTTAGTTACCTTGGTAGTTAAAGAGTAATTTATTTTTTTTATTTCTTTCCATTTTGATTCACTCTAGTTCATAGCCAGTTAAATAAGGCAAATTTAAATAAATAAAGGTAACAAAGAATGAAAAATAGTGACAACTTTTCCTTGAAGATAACAATTTATGTGGAAACCCAAGGAATGTATAAAAAGAAAACTTTACTAATATCAATAAGTAAATTTAGCAAGGGAGCAAGCTATCAGATCAATATAACATACAAAAATAAATTGTATTTCCATATGCTAGGAGCAAACAATCGAAGCATTTAATAATTTACATCTATAATATCATCAAAAATATGGTACCCTAGAAAGATGTGAAAACCCTCTATACTACAATCTTCAAAATATTGCATAGAAAAATTAAAGTTGACTAACTAAATGGACAGATATTGCCTGTTCTTGAATAAAAGACAAAAACTTAAAATATAACCCAAAGTAATCTACGGACTCATAGCAACTCGAAAAATAACCGCATCCATTATTTGCACAAATGGCAAGCATATTCCAAAATTTAAACAGAAATGCAAAACACGTAGGCTACTCAAAATAATTTTGAAAAAGAAAAATAAAGTAGAAGCACTTACACTATCTGGTTTGAAGGCTTACTATAAAGCTACAGTAATCAAGAGAGTGGTTACTGGCAAAAAAAATAAGAAACGAATCAATGCAATTACAAAATAATTTATAAATATACTCATACATATACTATCAATTGAATTCCAAAAAATGCGTCAAGATAATTAAATAGGGAAAATAGTTTTTCAAACAAATGTCCATCCAGAAAGTCACATACATATTGATATGAAAAGATATTAACCTTAATACGTACCTCACATTATATACAACATTACTTAAAAGTAGATATAGACCTAAATGTAAAATCTAAGATTAAAATTATTATAGATAAATTGTAGGAGAATATTTTCATAACCTTGGCATAGGCCCATATTTTATTTTATTGTTAATTTATTTAATTTTTATTTTTAAATGATATTTATTTATTTTTGAGAGAGAGAGAGAGAGTCAGAACGCGAGCAGGGGAGGGGCAGAGAGAGAGAGGGAGACACAGAACCCGAAGCAGGCTCCAGGGTCCAAGCTGTCAGCGCAGAGCCGGATGTGGGGATGAATTTACAAGCGTGAGATCAAGACCTGAGCCGAAGCTGGATGCTTAACCGACTGAGCCATTCAGGTGCCCTTAGGCCAATATTTTAAAAATAGAAAACAAATTATATTAACAATGAAATTTAAAAGTTCACAAGGTGAAGAAAAACTGCTCTTTGAATGACACTGTTAAGGAAATAAGAGAAACAAGCCACAGTGTCAGAGTGAATATTGACAAGACATTTCTGACAAAAAAAAAAAAACAAAAAACTTGTACTGTAAATATATAAAGAGCTCTTACCATTAAATAATATGAAGACAAACCACTCAACTAAAAATGGGCAAAATCGTGAACACTTTATAAAAAGATGTATCCAGGGGCACCTGAGTGGCACAGTCAGTTAACCATTGACTCTTGATTTTGGCTCAGGTCACGATCTCACAGTTCATGAGATCGAGCCCCACACAGGGCTCCATGCTAAGAGCATGGGATTTTCTCTCTCTCTCTCTCCCATTCTTTCTCTCTCTCAAAAGTAAATAAATAAACTTAAAAAGAAAAAGAATGTATCCATGTATCCTAGTGGCAATAGTCCATGAAACAATACTCAGGACCAAAAGGTTTATGCAACTTTAAAACCACAATGAGAAATAGCTTCTCACCCACTAGAATGACTAAAATTGAAAACACTAACACGACCGAACGGTATCAAGAATTAGTAGCAACTGAGACTTTCATAATTTGCTGATGGGAGTGTAAAATGGTACTTCAGCAATTTCTTTTAAAAGTTAAACATGCATCTACCTTGTCATTCCACTCTTTATATTTACATGTGATATAAAAATATATGTCCATGCACACAAAAAATTTATACACAGGTATTCAGAGCTGCTTTATTCATAATTGTCCGACACTGGAAATAACCCCAAATGTCCACCAACAAGTGAAAGTAGAAGCAAAATCCTTTCAAAGGAATGATATTTACAGTAAGAACTAGTGATAGAACCAAAAACAAGGGTGAATTCACAGCCACTATAATGACCAAAAGCAGCCCAATATGTAACCATAGATCTTATATAATTCCATTTCTGTGATGTTCTGGAGCAGCAAAACCAATATATATTGATAGATATCTAAATAGTCATTTTCTGAGCTCCAGGATATTGAGCACCTATGCTGAGGGGCAGAGGATGGAAAAGGCGCCCACCGGCCGGTTTATTCCTGGGGTCGTATCTCTACAAACACCACCTCTCACAGATGCACTCCAAGAAGAGTGAACAGTCTCTCTCCGTGCCTCTTAGGCAACCCGCAGATCACACCATCTACCCCAGAGTTGCTTGCCTGCCTTGTCTCCAGGAGTAGGGCAGTACCCTCAGCGCTCTACCCCGGCCAAGCCCACCACCTCTAAAACTCCAGTCTTTGAGCCCCGTTGGTTGTAAAAACTCATGAAAATCAGCCCCTCTCATTTTCCCAGCCAATGGCTTTGGGAAGTGTTCTCCTCACCCATAGCTCTGTGTACTTCTCTCTCTCTTGCCTTTCTCTGAGACCATAGGTCCGTCCCTTCCACAGCATCCATGATCCCTTTCTCCCCCAAACCATGTCTCCTCCACCCTTCCTACCTTCCTCGATGTGGTCTCTTCTTTCCCTCTAGTTGTGCAGTTTGTTCTGTCAGTTTCTTGGGTATTCAGAATGATTTGGTAATTATGTAGCCGTGTTAGAGGGATGAGGCAGCCTAGGGTCCTCCTACTACTTAGCTCCCCCGACCTCTTCCAGTGAATTTTTTTGAGTGTCTTACATTTGTAGTTCCTTTCTTCTGTCACCTCCAATCATCTGTAAAATGTGTCCAGTTTAATTTTCATTCATATATTTTACCTCATGGTTCCAAAATGTCCATTCCATTCTTTTTTATAATTTACATTTCTCTGCCAAGAGTCAGCGTCCCTTTATTCATGAGGGCCATATTTGACTTTGAGTCCTTCAACAGCTAGTTCATAATAGTGGCTATAAATTCTTACCTGCTAATTCCAACAGTAGGTGGTATAGGAAGTCTGTTTTTATTGATTGCTTTTTTGTGGTTAATATCATAATCTCCTTCTTCATATCTATTTTTCATTTTATGAAGGGCACTGTAGATGATATATTACAACGAGTCTAGAAGATATTGTTTTATTTTAAAGAGTATTGAATTTCAGGCTGGCCATGCTCTAAATTTCCTCCTGCTTTTCTTGATCCTACCGAGGGTTGCTTTTAGGTTTCATCATGGGACATCTTTTAAGGACATGACCTTTACTGCGAAGTAGGTCCTTTCTTGAGTTTCCGTTGAATTCTCAAGATGTTAGTGATGAGGTAATGAGGTCTTTTCATTCTGGTTGGGCCAGACTCCAATTTCTAGGACTGCGTGACCTCTAGTATATTTGTCCTCATCGCTGCCGCTCGCTGCTACGCCTCGTGGAATTTCACCTGTGTATGTGCAACTTAGCTCTCAACCATGCGCCTGGAGCATATGCTTATGAATACTTCTTGGTCTCCCCTTCTGCACAGATCTCTCTTCTCTTATACCTTGCCCAAGACATTCCAGGTGTCTTGACTGTCCTGAACTCTGATCTCTGCTTCTTTAGTTACACAGGACAGCCAATCCCTACTTGGGCTTCCCTTCCCCGTGCCAGTCAAGAAATTATCACCACATAGAGAAGGAGAGGATGAATATAGGGCTTATCTCATTTATTTCTAAATGCCCAGAAAGAGTGGTCTCATATATATATCCTGCCCAGTTTTATGGTTGTTTCTGTCAAGATGGCCACTCTACTACCAAGAACTCTGCCGTGGCTGGAAACATAAGTCCAATTTTTAAAAACCTTTTTTCATTGTGGTTAAATTTTGACGACATGTATTGACCTTCTTGAGGTTCATTGACCATGGTTTCTACTATTAATCCAATCCAGTGAGTTTTCTTAATTTTAAATGATGATTTTTTTTTAGTAGCAGAATTTCTTCTTTTCTTTAGTTTCCATCCACCCTGAAATCCCCATCTCTTACCACCACTTGGCTATCTTTTCTGATAAATTATTAACAGATTTACCCCAGTTAAAGCCTTGGGCTGTCAATTTCAATATCTGGATCATGTGTGGGTCTGTTTCTATCTACTGATTTTCCTCTTTATAGTGGGTCGCATTTTTCTGTCTCTTTGTATATATAGTCATTTTATAAATACACTCCTATAGAAGCATTGTTTTTGTTTTTGTTTTTGTTTTTGTTTTATGGTAGGCTCTGGGTTTTAAAAGCTCTTATCGTTATTCCTAGGGCAAATTCCTTCGTCCTGTGAAATGCTTTCTCCCTAAGGCATGTTCCTCCTTGCACACTAAGGATCCAGGTGTCATAAAGAAATGGAGGGAATTTTGTATTGAAATCGTAAGCCCCCTCCTCCCTGGGGCTTTGTCGTTTCTCTGACTGCACTTTTCAAATCCCCGCTGTTCTGGCAGATGCTAAAGCTATTCTCTGACTCCCGGGTTCAATTAGACTGCAACTCTCTATCGGAGATCTAACCTAGAGCTGGAGAATGCCCTCGGGGGGTGATACATACAAATTTGGAACTCAGACAACCGTGTTTCCCTCATTCAATAGCTGAGTCCCCCGTAATTTCTCTATGCTCTTTGCTCACTCTAACGGACCTTCAAATGTTGGGGTTTTTGTAAATTTTGTTCACAGTTTATGATTGTTATTACCAAGAGTGCTGGATTTTCTATAAACTACCCCACCATTACTAGAAAATGATAGGCTTTTCCTAGGATTTTTTTTATAGTTTTTTATAGCAAGAAGTTAAACCTGATTCTGATACCAGCTACTGCATCATGACTGTAACTGGGAATTTGTAAATTTTGATGTTGAAAAAAGTCAACATCTTTCTTTTAACTAACCTATAACTGAAATTTGGGATTTACTCCAATTACAAATGTAGGCAATAAACCAGAAGGGTAATTTGCAGCATCTGTATTTTTATCACCAATAGGACTTACAGATAATTGAAAATCACATTCAGTTCTGGTAGATATCTTATATATGGTAGACACTGGTCACTATTTCAAAATTTCAGTAGCTATTTGATTTACTACTAAACCTTGATATTTAATGTGTTAATTAGAAAGCACATATATTACTGTATCTAAAGCTTAGCTTTAATGTTTGATAGTGGAATGTCAAAATAATTTTGTTTCCTTTGCAATCCCCTGTGTTGTTTTATCCATTCAAAAACAGTATGCTGGGGCACCTGGGTGGCTCAGTCAGTTAAGCATCTGACTTCGGCTCAGGTCATGATCTCATGGTTTGTGAGTTCGAGCCCCGCGTCGGGCTCTGTGCTGACAGCTCAGAGCCTGGAGCCTGCTTAGGATTCTGTGTCTCCCACTCTCTCTCTGCCCCTTTCCTGCTCCTGCTCTGTCTCTCTCTCTCTCTCTCAAAAATAAATAAACATTAAAAAAAACATTATTCTGACAATAAATCATATTTCAAAAAACATTACTCTGAGAAAAGGTCTATGTTTACAGAAAGGTTTAGAACCCTTGCCCAAGATTCTTTTCTGATCCTTCTTCTCTTTCTGCAAAAGTCCTTAAAAGATCATGACCTTATAATTTCCCCTTATAAGAAAAGTCCTGTCCCCAGTTCACACCCGTCTCCTGAGTTCCAAACACCTATATTCACATGGAATTTCATATTGATCCTCAATGAGCACTTCTAACTTGACACGGTCCGGAGTCCATTACCTTCCCTGCCACAATCTTGCTCCTTCACCTATATGTTCCTATGCTTAGTGACAACCCCATCTACCTAAGGACACAAACCAGAAACCTGCAATTATTAGTTGACTCTTCCCTCTCCCTCACACACCATAGCCAATCAATCCCCATGTCTTATCTATGGAACTTCCTAAATATCTCAGAATTGGTTTATTTCTCTTAATCTTCCTACTTCACACTTAATTTAGACTCTCTTATTTCCTTTGCATAATAATATCTTTCTTGCCTGTTACAAGAGAACTGAGGCCCCCTTCTACCCAAGCCTTCACTTTCTGCCTAGGGACCCAGCAGTCCGTTTCTTCTCAGGTTCTCAGAGCCTTGTTCCATTGCCCGTGGTCTTTTTCTCCTGAATCTCCAAACTCTCTCTCTAAATATTTTCCCCGTAAAAGAGTGTTCGACTTATTTTATTTTTTTTTAATTTTTCTAAATGTTTACTTATTTTTGAGAGAGAGAGAGAGAGAGAGAGAGAGAGAGAGGGCGCAAGCAGAGGAGAGGCATAGAGAGAGAAAGGAAGACACAGAATCCGAAGCAGGCTCCTGGCTCTGACGTGTCAGCACAGAGTCCAACGCGGGGCTTGAACTCTTGAACTGTGAGATCGTGACTTGAGCCAAAGTCAGAGGCCCAACCGCCTGAGCCACCCAGGTGCCCCTCAAGTTATTTTATTTTTTAAGAAAACTGTGTTCACTCTCATTTCTCACTGCTTCACAGAATCAACAAATACCCACTTACATCATTTTGTACATCAAGTTAACAACTTTGCACTTTTGCCAACTACCAGTTATTTCTTCTTTCTATTTATGCCTCTTTCAAGTTTTCATGTAGGCCTTCATCATTCCTACCACCCATTCATACTACCATCTCCTCTAATAGAAAGTAGCAGGCGTTTTTAATTCCTAGTGTAATTCTTCCAATTGTTTCTGACTTTGCCTCCTCGGGGACCTTATTCCATCACCTGTTACCTTTCTTTTTTGTATCTTGAAGTTCTTCCACTTTATTGGCTTTTCACCCTCAACATTTTCACCCTCAATGTAAAGCACATTCTTGTACTTTAAATATAATCTTGGTTTTCTCAAACATTATTAGCTTGTGAGTAGTACAGGGGAAGACAAATAATTTTCCATTTACCCTTCTGAGGTCTTAACTTAGACCCCCCCCCCAGTAATTGAAGACGGATTAAAAAGAGGAAAACAGACAGACATTAATAAAATGCATACTTCCTGTATACGCTGAAGATACCCCCCAAAACCGAGTAGCTTCCCGGATGGTGCAAACATCTTCAGCTAACAACAAAGACAGATGCTGAGTTGGGGGAGACTGGTTATGAGGGATGACTAGGAAAAACACAATAAACAAGGATAAGGTTTGTTATGCAGATTTAGGTGGGTGCCTCCTCCATTAATAAGATCATCTCGTGGTTTAGTCATCCTTCTCTTCCTGGTACAGAGAGGAAGAAACTTAGACAGGCAGATTTCCTTTATGAACGCAAATTTCTCTAACCAAAGGGTAACCTCTACTTTTTCAGAGTTTCTGTGTTTGCGACTTCTCAAAATAATCAACTCAAAATGATCTGCATGCCAAAGAGGCGTATTTTGGAACGGCATATTCTACTCCCTCTAGGTAGTAATGTGCTCCTATTTCAGTGTTACCTCCAATTCCACTTCCTCATGCCCTCAGCCATGTGGTGGTTAAATACTAAGACCTTCCCTACCCACCTCTCCACAAATTCTCATCCAAGTGTATCTCACAAACCCTGAACGTTCCTCTGTTAGCTCATGGCCTGTCTTCTCTTGCTTTCCTGCTTATAGTCTTCCTCTTTTAGTTCAACTTCCCTCAAAGTCATTTCAGGTCTTCTCCTTGCCCCTACTATTGCAATCACTATCCTTTATTCACGCATGCGTATGTCCCTACTCTGCTCAAAGCTAAAAACCCCTTGAAGTTCGAAGTCGACTCTGAACCTGACTCTGAATTTCATAACATTCTCACTGCACGGACACCATACTGATGTATGTGTCACGGCATGCAGAATGCTTCTCTCTGCGTCTCTCAGTCACACTCTCTCACCTGAACGCTGAGGCAACACAACTTGTGCTGTTTTGCCTTCTCCTTTCTTCTCTGAACTGAGTCCTTTCGTCTTCTGCTATCAACTCCCATGTGCAAGAGACTCATTACTCCACAAGGCAAGGGACCAATCATGTCGGCATGACGTAGTGCGATCCTTCCAAGTGTCCTTGGAACAATTTCTTTCCATGAAAAACAGCTCATGAAAATAGGTGCCTCTGAGATGGCCTTTGAGTTTAATAAGATGTTGAATTACTAAAGATAGCACTGCAGTTTATAAAAATGTTTTCATTTTGATGTTGGCTAATTTGTTCCAGGAAATTTATTCTATAAACTCTCTCTCCTTTTTCGTGTCACCATTTATTATTTATCTGTCTACACTACTCCATTGTAATTGTTGTCTCTATAATATCAGTGACCTCCTCGTTTTCAAAGACAGAGGAAATGTTTTAAATTCTAGACTTCTCTGGGAGCATTTGACACTGTCGACACCTTCTTCAGAACATTCCATCCCTTTGCCTGTTTTGACGTAATTCTTCACTCACGCCGAATTACCACCATGCTGCTGATACCATTTTGCAAATTGTGCTCCTGATAATTTTATTCTTACCAGAAGAGATTAAAAGAAGATGTCCAGATCAGATTCACACATGTACTTGCGCTGACAACATATAGTGACAACTGACCGGTCAACAGTAATCGTTAGAGACTATCAGTTGCAGGATGCATCATGCTCTCAAACAAACACGTTAAAATCTGAAAGAAATGTGCATCTAAGAATCATTGGCATATGGTATTAATTTCTGATAGTTTGAAAAGAATCGATCTGTGTTGCTTGAATTCGAGGCTTTAAGAAACAATGCGAACACCTATAGATATTTTCTGAATTTACTTGCCTTATTTGAAGTAAATGATCTTACCAAGTTATTTTATGGCTTTTATGAGACTGGAATTAGATAATGCATGAGAAGTATGTGATGCAGATAAAGTACTAGAGTCAGTGAGTACTCAGTGAATGATAAGAGGAGTAGTAGTAACAGTAGCAGTAGCAATAACACACGATATTTTTAATAAAGACTTAAACTATAACTGTTTCTGAATTCAATGTTTTTAAAGTGCTAAGACCCTATATGTTTATGGAAAGTATTCTTGTCTCTCTGAGATTCAGTAAGCTTAATAAATAATCATCACTTTTCAGAGTGTTTCGAGAACTAAAGGAGATAATGCATGCAAAATATTTGCCAGCCAATTGGTTGAAGTAGTAGTTGACATTTTCAGCAGAACATGCATGATAATTTACCTTTGTTGTTTCTAAAATTCTAAAGAATTTCAGAGGTTAATTGAAGTTAATTTCAGAAAGAGTAAATGCTTCTAGTTAATAATTCCTTCTTTCTATATTTTTGTCTGGATTGAGTAAAATAATACATGAAAGCATACAATAATCATAAAATACTTGACTAAGTGTATGACGTATCGGAAGCACTCAGTAGACGGTGGTTATTAATTACCGTAATTGTTATTTGTCCCTGGTCCATTTTCACTCTTTCCCCTTGGCCAACTCAAAGGTTTTAAAAATAAAAATATCAGAGACTGCTCTAATTATACTTACTAAAATCACTTGATTTTTCTGAAGTTAACTTCACCAAATAATATGTGCCTTTCGGAACTTTTATAAGAGTGAATAAGACAGTGCATGAAGTTCATTGCTATTATTGATATCGTTTATATTTACCTGACATTATAATATCACCTGAATTTCTACTGATTAACAAATTTAAAATACGAAAAAGACTTTCTACATTTGCTGAACTGAACTCTCCAGGGTTTAAATATATTCATCTATTAACATAGAATAGCGGTTCTCAAACTCAGTGGTGTCAGGACCATCTTATACCCTTCAGAACAACTGAAGATCCCCAAAAGCTTTTCTTTATGTGGATTATATCTACTGATATTTGTTGTAGTTGAAATTAAAACTGACAAATGTTTAAACCATTTATGAACAATTTCATTTTAAATAACAAGAATGAACCCGTGTACTGTTAAGATAAATAACATTTTGATGAAAACCACGTTTTTCAGTTTTGAAAAATCTCTCCGGTGTTTAGCTTTATGGAAAGACAGTTGAATTCTCACATATGTATCTGCATTCAACATGTGATGTTTTGCTTGGTCAAAACTTATGAAGAAAACGCAGTTTTAAAGACAAATAGTTGGAAAAAGGAAACTTAGCAAACCCTTTCAAAGAGTCTCAGAGGCCCCCAAGGTCCACGAGCCACACTTTGAGAACTGCTGACACATATCTTTAGTTTTTTCTTAAGTATCAAATAAGATAACCTGTGTAATATATATTGTTATTAATGCTGCTCCATTTGTTGCTATTATTTATAATTTCCAGATGTCGTCAAAAAAAATCTTGAATTTCTTCTTGTTTTGTTGATGGCGTTCATGGCTTCTTTAAAAACAATAAAAGAAAGAAAAAGAAAGTTAATAATGGCATAAATTTGGTCAAACTGTCAAGCTATTTTACCAAAGAATATTTGTGTTGCCGAGTCTTTCACCAAATTGAGATAATACAGTTTACACCAATAATGTCAGTGATACACATGGCTCAGTGCCTGGAACATAAAAGAGACTCAAGAAAAGGCAGCTATAAAATCACTCTTTACTCAATGTACATGACATTATGTAAATAGACGCCATGGAAAAAACGGGACTGACATATCCAATCACAGCTTCGGCCCATCTGGAGTCAGTCTTTCGCTATCCTTTGACACAGGTCTATTTTTAGGGCCCAGAGTCCCTTAGAAAAGTGAAGAAATCTTTTAACAGAAACAAGCTAATCTCACTGCAGAGCGGAGCTCTGATCTCAAGGTCGGTGTGTAAGGCCCTTCCCCAGAGACTCCAGGTGTCTCTAGAAGACCGTGCAGCGTTTCCTGTCGGGAACTGAATCTTCACTCCGGCATTTGTTTCCGGACTGCAGGTTTGTCAGTCCTTATCAGGTTTCCTCCAGAGTGAATGCGAATTCCCTAGGTCAAGTCTGTAGCCTCAAGCTCTAGTTCCAATGTTGGGAGTGGGGTGAGAGAGGGGGAGAGGTTGGAAGGGTAGCAGTTCCCCCATACCCGCTCTGGTCTTGCTATAAGTTCCTGAGAAAATATGAATTTTTCCACCAGCACTTTGTTGGAAAAGGGCCTTTTTCCTACAATTAGACCAAAGTGGGGAGTGTTTCTTCTCAGGACTCTGAGTCTTTTGCTCTAGAAGTAATCGCTTCCAAGGTTAGCTGTGGCCAGTAAGTCTTGGAGACCTTGATAATCTGAGATCTAATAGTGATTTCATTGCCTGCTTCAGAAAGACCTGTATGTCTTCTTTTTCTCTTCTTAACTTTTAAAACATTATTAAACATTTGTTATGGAGGCTTTCAAGATTCCAAAAGTAGGTAGAATTATATAATCAAGAGCCACGAATTCATCATGCAGCTCTCAAATTTATCAATTTCTGGACTGTCTGGTTTCACTCCAATCTACATCTCCATCCCATATTATTTTGAAAGAAATTCCGGACATCACAATACTTGATAAATATTTCAGTATGTATATCTCAAACTATAAGAGCGATTTTTTCCTACATAGCCATAATACCAATTTCCCTCCTAAAAATTAATGAGCAGTAATGATTTAATATCATGAAACAGCCAGTCATTGTTCAGAATTTCCCGCTGGGTCGTGAATGTTTTCCAGAGTGTGTTGGCATCGAGATTCTAAGAAGGGCCACCTATTGTAATTGCTCAATGGGTATTTTAAGGCTCTCTTAATCAGTAGCTTCTTCCTCAAAATTTTTCTCTTGTAAACTATGTTTTGAAGAAGCCTTTCCCTTTTGTTCTTAATTCCCTATTCATTTCTTTAACTGCAGAAAACCTCCTGCAGCTTAACACTTCGCTAAAACATTTCATCGAAGATAAGCCAATACTGACTTCCTCCAGGCACACTTGCTCTACCCTCTCTCTAAAGACTCCGTTATTATTTATGACTTCGAGAATAAAGGTTCTAATGTTAAGAGCTGGCAGCATGCTTAACCACCTTTCTGTAACTCAAGAAATGGAACCTGTGTGCCTCTCCCGTGTACTCTGCACTCCCAAATGCCTGTTGGAATTCCTCCATGCATTTCATCAAACTTGGTGAAAATTACCTTCTGGTCCATGTCACTCTTCCCATCCAGAGTTCAAAGTCCTTTCACCTGGATCCCGCACCGTATTCCCTGAGGATACTTTCTGTGGGGCGTCTCCTACTTTTCACCACATTTCTTACCTTCTTGAGTGGCACTCCCAGGTTCAGAGTCGTAGGCAGGGACTAATACCCCAAGGAGCCTGGTCACATCTATTCCTGCTTCTCATGCCATCGCTTGGTCTCTTCCTTTAGGAAAAAAAAGGCCAGTCATTTCAGAAATTCCGCATCTCAGGAAGAGGGCGTACAGATCACCTTCCAAACACTCTATGTTCCTCGTGTGTCCCCCGAGAGTAACTCTTCAGGGGGCTCTAGCAGAGAGCCGCTGACCATTTTTCCCTCTTGGTCATCCAGCCAAAACTCTACACCTGATGCAGGGTGTTAGGACAGCTTGTAACAAGGCATTTCTGGTTTCAGAGCTGTCGCAGTTGTCTTATGTGTTCCCTAAAGCTGGCAACAGTCTCTGAGCACGCACTTCTGTCTCCCCCCACAGCTTGCAGCCTGGGCCTCATAATAATCTTGGATAGGTTCCTAAAAGTGCAGTCTGACTTTTCTCAGGGTTCAACATCCTGGGGACATGAGAAAGAATAAATTAACATTAAAACTTGAACTTTAAGGGTGCTTTGGTGGTTCGGTTGATTAAGCCTCCCACTTAGGCTCAGGTCATGATCTCACGGTCGGTGAGTTCAAGCCTTGCATTGGGCTCTGTGCTGACAGCTCAGAGCCTAGAGTCTACTTCGAATTCTGTGTCTTCCTCTGTCTCTGCCCCTACCCTGCTTGCACTCTGTCTCTCTCGCTCAGAAGTAAATACATATTAAAAAAAAAAAAAAAAAAACTTGGGGCACCTGGGTGGCTCAGTCAATTAAGCATCCGACTTCAGCTCAAGTCATGATCTCACAGTTTGTGAGTCCAAGCCCCCGTGTCAGGCTCTGTGCTGACGGCTCAGAGCCTGGAGCCTGCTTCCGATTCTGTGTCTCATTTTCTCTCTCCACCTCCCCCACTTGGGCTCTGTCTCTCAAAAAGAAATAAATGTAAAACAAATTAAAAAAAAAAAAAAAAACAAAACCTAAACTTCATTTGCAAGTTCTCCCTACTTATTGATGCAGGGTCTCTTCAAGATCTACCGGAGTGATTTCTGAAAGTTTCGAGCTGATTTTCAGTTAGACTGAGGCACACGGTCTCCTTCTGCTCCCACCTCCTCGCTGATGTTTTCTGCCCGTGAGCCTATTGATGGAGGTGCTTACCTAGGAGGACTCTCGGCAGTCCTAAAAAACAAAAAAATGCTCGAAATCCTACACAGAAATGGGGCTACCACATCTCTCCGTACTCTGCATTTTAGTCTGCCTCCTGCCCTTGGAATGAAGTTGCTTATGCTCAGCGACTGACAAAAAACCCTCGCTAAAAAGATGGCCCACTCAGTTTTTGCATATAGATCATTTCTGCGCGGCGGTCAGACATGATCCCCACGGCACAGCTGACTGCCGTACTGTTCTCTCATCTCTAGTAACCAGAGCTCATGGGCTCTGGTTCCCCGGGACTCACACGTAAAATTTCCTCTTCTTACTCTCTTTCCCCAGGAAAGGAGGGAATGAGCTAAAAATCCATCTCAAACACAGGGGCGCCTGGGTGGCTCAGTTGGTTAAGCATCTGACTCTCTCGATTTAGGCTCAAGCCATGGTCTCACAGTTGGTGGGTTCGAGCCCTGCATCCGGTTCTACACTGGCAGTGTGGAGCCTGCTTGAGATTCTCTCTCTTTCTCTCTCTGCCCCTCCCCTGCTTTCTCTCTCAAAATTAAATACACATTTTTAAAAAGGACTCATCTCAAAGTCAGCCCAGCCAACCCCGATAGGCTATGATTACTCTCCAAGGCAGCACGTGCGTCATTTTTATTGCACGCGGAAGGAGCTTTGCCAAACAATGAACCTCTGAATTTATTCATGTCATTGAGTACAGACGTAACGTATCCATCCATTCAGCAATTGTCAAGTGCCCTCTATGGCCCAGCACAGTTCTAGGAGCTGGACGGGACACGCAGTAGACACAATCCACTCACACACAAGCAACGACGGTAATTCCCTGCCTCCTGCCGAAATGTGGGGGGAAGGCATCCCCGACAGAAAAGAAGCTGCCATTTCCTGAGGTCCAGCGGCTCCCCTTTCACGTGACTGCCCGCGTATGCCATGAATCGCTTTCAACAAAGAATCAGCTCGGCATTTCCTCCGGCCAAGTGCGCCACTGTGCCAACCCGCGCAGCTCTTCGGTGTGCTGTAACGAGGCCTCTCCTCCTTCTTCTGTTCCTCCAGGGGTGTCGGTTCCGATCCCAGTGATTGGACTGAGAGACGAAGAGAAAGTGTTCGTCAACAACACCACGTGCGTGCTGAACGACCCAAACTTCGTCCTCATTGGGTCCTTCGTCGCCTTCTTCATCCCGTTGACGATCATGGTGATTACGTATTGCCTGACGATCCACGTCCTCCGCCGCCAAGCCCTGATGTTACTGCACGGCCACGTCGAGGAGCCGCCCGGAATAAGCCTGGACTTTCTCAAGTGCTGCAAGAGGAACCCCACCGAGGAAGAGGCCGCGCCCAACCCGAACCAGGACACGAACCCGCGCCGCAGGAAGAAGAAAGAGCGCCGTCCCCGGGGCACCATGCAAGCCATCAACAACGAACGCAAAGCGTCGAAAGTCCTCGGCATTGTTTTCTTTGTGTTTCTGGTCATGTGGTGTCCGTTCTTCATCACGAATATTCTGTCGGTTCTGTGTGGGAAGGCCTGTAATCAAAAGCTCATGGAGAAGCTTCTGAATGTGTTTGTCTGGATTGGCTATGTGTGTTCTGGAATTAATCCCCTGGTGTACACGCTCTTCAACAAAATTTACCGAAGAGCTTTCTCTAACTACTTGCGCTGCAATTATAAGGCGGAGAAAAAGCCTCCGGTCCGACAGATCCCGAGGGTCGCGGCCACTGCCCTATCCGGGAGGGAGCTTAACGTTAACGTTTACCGGCACACCAACGAACCGGTCGTTAAGCAAGCTAAGGACCAGGAGCCCGGTATCGAGATGCAGGTAGAGAACTTGGAGCTGCCGGTTAACCCCTCCAATGTGATTAGTGAAAGGGTCAGCAGTGTGTGACCGGTAGTGCGGAAGCAGCGCGGCCTTTTCCTGCGGTAGAGCTACCGACATGGGAAAAGGTCCTCGAACTCTTCTGTCGGTCGTACCTAATGTAAATATCGTCCTCTGATTAAAAAAAAAAAAAAAAAAGTGGTTTTGTATATAGCTTTGCAACTTTACAATCATGCACACAATAGTGAGATTTAGGGTTCTATATTTACTGTTTATCACAGATTGAGAATAACTTATTTTGATTATTTGATGTGAAAAATGTTGACGTTTCTTCTTTCCCTTCCTTCCTCTTTCCTTCCCTCCTTCACCCTCTTCCTTTCTTTCTCTCTCTGTCTCACTCTCTCTTTTGCTTACTTTTCTGCAAAAGGAAATGTCGATGTTCCTCTCAGGTGGCATTTGCAGGAGACCAGAATGATGCACGGTGACGGTGGCGACGCTTCAGCCACGCCAAAATTGACAATTCGGGGTTAACAGTAAATATACGCTTTAAACTCTTGCTCCGCTCATCTACGCACATAAACACAGTAACATGGGTTCCGCCTTCTGATACCTTGTCACACCCGTTAGCGGACTCGAAGGTAGAACTTAGCCTCGTCGTCACATACAGGGGCAAAATTTGACATTGTCAGAATGTCGTGTTGGTATTTTACCGCAATGTCCGTCCCCAAACATAGTGGTATTTTCACATAGCAGCTGGATGACCAGGACTACGGAAGTGGAAGGCTGATACGAGATATATATATACACCAATAGCTTTTCACTTCTCAAGGACAATGTTCAAATTCTGATTACAACGCCAAGCGAACTGGAATTAGCGTCTTCATTCTGGTCCTTAGTAAATACCTAATTAATTCCGTGATGAAACTGGGGAATGAGATCCCAGAGTTGCTTCCCAATCCAGGATTCAACGTCAATTGGGCTTTGATCTCCGAATCCTGGAAATTCGTGTGCTACACACAACGTGAAATTTGCATTTTGAGCCTTATTAAAGTATTTTCATAATTATGGTACCTCTGTCTATAGGACCCAATTTAGCAGTCCATTTTTGAGTAAAACTTGCGCCGGAAGCATAGATGACCAAAACCTTGGAAGTTTTACTCGATTAAGGACTACAGAATTAGGCCCTTAGAATGTGAAAAAAAAAAAAAAAAGTAATTCAAAACCAAGCTTGTACTGAACTCTGGGAAAAACAGAAATACAGAGTTTCCATTTGGATTTTAAACAAAATGTATCTCATTTTCAGATCCTTCCAAGCTCTCTCGTGCAGGAAGAGGCTGCAGCTAATTTGTGAAAGTGGCAAGCTCTTCATTGTCCTGCAATTGTGTGCCAGAAGTTTAAAATCTTTGTTAAAATCTAGTGTTGTGTCACAATAAGTGTCGGCCATCGTTTCATTCGTGGGCCTGCTGCTCTAAGAATTCAGCACCATTTAACTAGTTTGTTAACTGTGAAAGGTTTCCAGGCATTGCTAAAGTCAGACCATTAAGTCTATGCTGTGTGCCGAGTATGCAAACGTTTCCAGTGACTCTATTTCCATGTGTGCCCATTTCACACAACTGTGGATCAATTTCCGAAGAATCCATGATGCTATCTCGGATGGCATGACGGTTACTGACCCGCCTGAGCATGTGCTTCTCAATCGGTGAAGGCGGAATCTGAATTTCAAAAACCCCTGGTCGGTGTTCTCAACGCACAGCATAGATGAATCCAGCCGTCTGCCGCAGGGGCAGGGGGAGAGCTGCTGTATTCGAGGAAACTCAGACAGGCTCTGCGTGGTTACCAACATCGCCAAATATCCGCCAATTGCTTGAGCATGCCCAAATCTAACACGAAAGTCAACTCTACCTGCCCGTTAGCTCTGTCCAACTGCATGTTCGCACAATTATATGAAATCGAATGAGACGATCTAACTCGCGCCGAAACGAAAATGTCCGGAGACACACAGCATGCATTGAACATGAGTTCTGCACATACCCACGGTGTCCTGCATGTACGCCGTGTATGTCGCACGAATCCATCTGTAGGGCAGAGTAGGTGATCTTCACGGGACTGAAGAAAATCCTTCAGCAGTCCTTAAAACGACTCCGCATTCAGATCTGAAGTATTGTGAGTACTGGCGAAAATTGGAAACATCTGATTTCTTAACTATCAGGGCAAGCTCACAGCACACGTTTTACAGAGAAATAAAGTAGAAACCACAGAGTTTTGAGAGCACTAGCGAAAAGTTGGGTGATAATAGCTTATAGCACATTTGTTAATAATTCTTATGTCATCGAGCTGTAGTACTTAATAGTACCCAACACAGTAATTATTCTCAAATCGTGTGCTATTCGTAAGTTCTGTGCAGTTTGGTATGAAACAAATATGTTCATTTGGATATAAATCTTACAGTTCAGTGGTAAACCTACAAACTTTTGTAAATGTTTTAAAAAAAAAGTCCATGTGACAAATGTAACCTTGGTGAATATACTGTCAAACAAATCATTTTGATGTACTATATTATATATGTATATCTGTTTAAGACACGTGCAACAGACTGCCTTATATTATTTCCTGTAAATCTCCTTCGTCAAGTGGTACTTTTTGTGAGTGGTTGCAAAGTGGTGTCTTACTCGTGGCTCCTGTATGTTATCCATTCCAAGTTTTTGTGATACTTCCTATTAATTTATTAAATTTATTAAATGTTAGCTAGCGTGTCACGCGTCTTTTCTCTCCCTGCGTCTTTCGAAGGGAAAATATACTGCCTCACTTCGTCTTCTTTGAAAATTAGATCGTGTCCTGTAAAAATAGGTTGAAAAAGACAAAGAGAACCAGAAAACATCACTCCTCTGATGACCTCTGCATGTACTCAAAGACGGCAAAACCAGGGGAAATACAATTACGATGTGCAAACAACAGGGGGACCTAGGTGGCTCAGTCAGTTAAGCGTCTGACTTTGGCTCAGGTCGTGATCTCTCAGTTTGTGGGTTTGAGCCCCGTGTCGGGCTCAGAACCTGGAGCCTGCTTCCGATTCTGTATCTCCCTCTCTCTCTCTGCCCCTCCCCTGCTCACACTCCATCTCTTTCTTAAAAGTAAACATTAAAAAATTTTTTTAGGGGCACCTGGGTGGCTCAGTCGGTTGAGCATCCGACTTTGGCTCAGGTCATGATCTCCCGGTCCGTGAGTTCAAGCCCCGCGTTGGGCTCTGTGCTGACAGCTCAGAGCCTGGAGCCTGCTTCGGATTCTGTCTCTCTCTCTCTCTCTCTCTCTCTCTCTCTCTCTCTCTCTCTCTGCTCCTCCCCCACTCATGCTCTGTCTCTCTCTGTCTCAAAAATAAAGAAACATTAAAAAAAATTTAATAAAAAAATTTTTTTTTTAAAAAACAGGTGCAAACAACAAAACGATATGAACAACACCACTGATGCTTCGTGACAATAACTGTGCTGCCAAATTATTCTCCCTTCCTTAACCTGAAGAGTGGCCTGGGATGGCTCATATATTCTCTTTGCAATAAGTATCATTACTATCTTACTGCCGCCAGACTCTAAGCCCCCCAAGAACAGAAAGGACCATGTCTATCCTTTTTTTAAAAGTTTATTTATTTATCTTGAGAAAGAGAGAAAGCATGAGTTTGGGGGGGGCAGAGAGAGAGGGAGATAGAGAATCCCAAGCAGGCTACACGTTGTCAGCACAAAGCCCAACACGGGGCTGGATCCCCAAGAACCGTGGGATCATGACCTGAGCCAAAACCCACTGAGCCACCCAGGCGCCTTTGCCAATACTTAGCAGCTACTTTCCATTCAACGGATATATTTTGAGCATGATCAGTATTTGTGGGCACTGCATTATCTGTTCCTCTTGCCAAAATGGGCCTTTCAACTCTTGAGTCTCCGGTCATGTAGCACCTCACTCTCCCTCTTTTCCAAATGGCTATGGATGCTTCTGTAATCAGGGTCACTGTGCTAAGCCACTCTGTGCCCGCACACCCAGAACCAGGGATGACAAAATACACGGGCCTTTTCTTTCAACTTTTCTACCTTCCTGATGATGAGTGAGCTTAGATGACCCTGGCCTGACTTCAGTTCCCAGAGAAAAAAGCGGAAATGTCTCATTCCTTTGCAGCTAAGACTAGGTTGATACCTAGGAGTGCATCAAGAGATAAAAATTGGACCGTCACTTAAAACAACAGGGTCACTGCTGCCCATGGCCAGAAATACCTTTTAGCACTGAAGCTAGGGCGCCACTCGTCCCCTAACGTGAGGCAATGGGGAGAGGCTGGAATTTCCGATGGCACGGAATGGGAGTTGCTACTACCGTGTGGAAGGGAGGGCGGGCAGGAGAAGACTGAAGCGCCTTGTTCCAAAGCATTGGAGGGTTTCATGGTCTGAGAGGAGAAAGATGCTTCTTGCTATCAAGTACCACAACGTTTCTACTTGCTACAGAAACACACGATTTCCACAGTGTCTCAGCTCCCAGTTGGCCCAATGTATTCTCCAAGGTTGAATCCCATTTCTCCTTGCATATTCTTGCCAGACACACGCTATCATATCACCTAGAGAATAGAATATGCTAGAAAGAGGTATTTTTATGGGCAATGTCAACAGAAGTGGGTGGCATCATTGTGGTCCTCCAATATTATGAGACCCATAGCATACTTATGAACATAGATAGGTCTAAGAGATGGGTTGGGCCCCCTGGGATGTACACCCTGAAAGGGAGAGAAGTGTGCAAGACGCTTGCTGGGAAATGATCGTGGGGCCCATAAGCATAAGGTGAAAGGGGAGAAGACGGACTGTAGTGTAGTTACAATAAGGACCCCGCCCCCTTGCCCCTGTAGAGGGGCAAACAAGACACCTCACCTCATTTTCTTTGCAAGTGACATTGAATTCTGTAAAACAAGTTCACAAAGACGAACACAATCAGAAAGTATCACGCTACCTGACTAATTCTGTATGTACTCAAAGACTCCGACACCAGGGGAGAGACGGTTAAGAGGGGCAAACAACAAAAACAATGATCGCACTTAACCTTTCAGAGTTCTCCCAAGTTCAAGCAAGGGGCCAGACGTCTATACCTCCAACGCCCCTCCAAAAGAGATGTACGACCTTATGCCAGGCCACTCTTTTCAACAGGGGTAACTCTTCAGGAAGGCTTATAGCTCAAAGCTGTCAGTCCCCAATCATTGTAACACTGAAGGAATGAGCCTTTCAGCCCTGAAGGTGGGATCTTGGCGGGGCAGCATAGCATCCGTAACAAATAGTATGTTCATTGCATAGAAAAGATTCACCACCTGGTTTGGTACCTATATACATAACATGAAAGGACCTGGCTTTCATTTCAGCCAAAATCCAGGCAAATGGAGGTGAAAAGAAATACAGGCATACCTTGGGGATATTTCGGATGCATTCCTAGACCATCACAATATAGTGAATATTGCAACGAAGTAAGTCAAATGAATTAAATGTGTAGTTTCCTAGTGCATATAAAAGTTACCTTTACACGATAACGTAGGCTCTTAAAGGTGCAATAGCATAATGTCTAAAAAATACACTGCACATACCTTTATTTAAGAAAATATTTTATTGCTAAAGCCCCTGGGTGACTCGGTCGGTTAAGTGTCCGACTTTGGCTCAGGTCATGATCTCACAGTTTGTGAGTTTGAGCCACACATCAAGCTCCGTGCTGACAGCTCAGAGCCTGGAGCCTGCTTCGGATTCTGTGTCTCCCTCTCTCTCTGCCCCTCCTCCACTCATGTTCTGTCTCTATCTCTCAAAAATAAATAAACATTTTTAAAAATCTTAAAAAATAAATACTATTTTTATTGCTAAAAATGCTAACAGTCACTTGAGTTTTCAGGGAGTCATAATCACCAATCAAAGGTTGCCATCACAAATAACATCATAATGAAAAACTTGAAATATTGCAAGAATTACCAAAATGTGACACAGAGACACGAAGTGAGCAAATGCTGTTGGAAAAATGGTGCTAATAAAAAAAATGGCACTGAGAGACTTACTTGACACAGGGTTCCCACAAAACCTTCAATTTGGGAAAAATGCAGTGACTGCAAAATTCAGGAAAGCGTAATAAAACAAGGTGGGCCAGTATATGTTTTTATATGTGATTTCTCTTCTTATTGAAGGTATTCTACATCAACGGATTGCTAGGATTCCTAGGTTTCTGATTCCACATGGACAGCCTCAACGAAGGTGCAGTAAAAAACAATCCCAAAGTCTCAGTGGCTTAACAACGCAAATGCTCATTTTGTGCTCACACTCCGTGTTCAATACGGGTTGCCAGGAAACCTCTTTCATCATCATTACTCCGGGAAAAAAATGGTGTTAGAGGCTACATCTTCACATGTGCTTCCGTGTAGCAAAGGGACAGGAAATTAGTGGACCTCTTCCTTCCATTAAAGCTAACCCTACCTTTAATTTTCAATTGAATCCTGACTCTACTCATACTCTCACACCTTACCTATAACATTATTTCCATCCTTACCTTTAAATATGTCTCTATTTAATCCTACCCCTGCCCTTAACGTTGTAATGAATTCTAACCCTAACCCTAACTCTAATTCCCAACATTACCTCTAATTATGATCCTGCTTTCTTGCAAACCCTAACATTACTCAAATCTCTAACCCTACCCTTACCATTAACTCCCGTGCTTCCTCTGGTTTTAACCCTCCCTTAGGATTAAACTCTAACTTCTAAACTTCTAACCTTACACCCAAGCTCAAGCTTTAGCACTAATTATTTCTATTTTGTTCTCAACAACTCTTTTCGTTAAGATCCTGAGAAGCGGTACTGAAAGACGCAGAAAGAAAATTTATGACTGATCCTGGTTTACCTCTCTGTCTTAAAACGTCACACCCGAACTAGCTTCAATTAGCCCACTCCCTACACACTGTCTTGATGTGATTGTGAAAATTATTAAAAAGAAACCTCATTTAAAATGGAGTTGAGTGGCCAGAAGGAGGCGCTCTCCTATAGCTCTTTGTATTCCCAATAGGAAGAAGCCTTTATACTACTTTACTACGCCAGCGGGAAGAAGAAAGGTTTTCTTTTAGCCCAGCAACAGCCCAGCCAATGGGAGACCGTCACAACTCAGCTAATGAAAAGCCACTACATTTCAAACTCCCAGTTTACTCCAGCGGACTTTTGGTTTGTAACGGGCCCTCTCAACTCTCCCCTTTCCTCTGAAACAGAATGTTCCTCTCCTTTGTTCTCCAGATGTGCCTACAGTTTTGCCCGAGCTTGCTTGTCCCAAATTGCAATTCTCTGCTATTTCTGAATAAACCTATTTTTGTGGGTAAAGTAACTGGCAATTTTAGTTTTAAGGTTAACATTATTCATTTTATTATAATGATCATTTATTGAGCACTGACTATACGCCAAAGGCAAACATGCTTTCTTTTATGTGGATGCACTGGTATATTTGAAATCTCTACTTTGCTGTTACGGAAACCGAGAATCAGACAGGGAAAGGGGTCTCACCTAAGTCACACTGCTAGCAAAAGCAGAGTGAACTGTCTGGTTTCTAAGCCTGTGCTGTCCCCAATATGCCCTAGGACTCCTCGCTAGTGTCCCATAGTGTTGGTTTGTAATCTCTTGGGAATCTTCCCAGGTGTAATATGATCCCAGTCCCTCCCTGTACTTGGGAGAGACCAAAGAAAAAGCCAGACCATTTCAGGTTGGTAGGTAGCTGATTTAATCAGTAAAGAGAACTTACACACAAGGCTGGTGGTGGGCGGTGACAAGTAGATCTCCACACCCTCCTGCCACACTTTTTTTTTAAAGTTTCTTTTTTAATGTTTATTTATTTTTGAGAGAGAGAGAGAGAGAGAGAGAGAGAGAGAGCGCGCGTTCGTGTGCACACATGAAGGGTGGAGGAGCAAAGGGAGTGGGAGACACAGAATCCGAAGCAGGCTCCAGGCTCCAAGCTGTTGGCACAGAGCCTGATGTGGGGCTCGAACTCACAGACTACAAGATCATGACCTGAGCCAAAGTCGGACACTTAACTGACTGAGCCATCCAGGCGCCCCTCTCCTGCCACATCTTAAAAGTTTCGATAGACGCCTTAACTGGATTCAATCACATATACCATGCAGGTGTTTTCAACACATCACCATCTCAAGGCTATGTCCTTGGAGCAGCCTCAGGGAGCAGGGAAAGAAAGCAGAACACACATGCCAAGGGCACGGGAGGGAGCGAGGAGCCTCTGATTACCCGGGTCCTGCTCACGGGCCAACCAGTGCTTGTGTCTCCTCAATGACGTCCCCAATGCTTACATCTGTCATGACCAGCTCTTATAATCTCATAGGCTCCCCCTCTTTTGCAACAAGCCCTCGGCGGTCAGCAAGTGATTTCACCAGCATGGAGGTGGCTCCTTTGGTGGCTATCTGGCTGCACTGGAGACAGATGTCACAGCCACAACACAGGCACATGCAGGAGAAAACACAGATTCCCACACTGATTGCCAACATCAGTGACAAGTTGTTTGATCAAGAGCCCCATGATCCGGACCATTGGTCAGGATTTACTCAGGCCGTTTACTTGTGTTTTCACATGATTTAATAAAGATATTCTAGGAGACACATCAGGTATAAACACACAACATTTTGTCTGGACGATGGCACAGGTACCTTCTTGCGAGGCAGTAATAATGTCCAAGGCCATCCTAGTTTGGAGGACAGCTCATTTTTTTTTTAAGAGAATGAGAGAGAGAGAGAGAGAGTGCAGGGGAGGGGCAGAGAGAGGGGGAGACAGAGGATCTGAAGTGGTCTCTGTGCTGACAGCAGAGAGCCCAATGCGGGGCTCGAACTCACGAACCGTGAGACCATGACCTAAGCCACGTCAGATGCTTAAACGACTGTGCCACCCAGGTGCCCCCAGCTTTTTTCTTTCTCTCTGTAATGAGTCATTTCAGTGTTCGATAAGTATAGGCTTTGTTGGCTATCATTCCAGGCTTGCTGAGTGAATTTAGTAAGGGCTTCTATATGTGCTGTAGCATCCTCCAAGACAACAGAGGGAACAAAACCGGCAGCCAAATGAGCGTACCAGTGAAAGAACGTACCCATGTGACCTTAAAAGGAGAGAGATTAGTAGTTCTTGTTACGATGAGGCAGATTCTCCCCTGTGCTCAGGGAAAGCCCAGGGTGCAATGGCCCAACCAGCCAGGTGGAAGCCATAGCCAAAGACGTGTGCCACATGACCATCGGGTTTGATTGGGTGCCACCCAATAAGTGCCTGGGCAGCACAACCAATCAGTGCCAAACCAGTCACTATCCCTTAACGTGACAGAATGATTACACAGTTCCTGTGGTTTTCATTCCACATTTCTAGTACAATTGGATCGATTCCGTTTAGAGTCATCTTTTTGTTCCCAACAGAGGGGTGCCCAGGTGTTCAAATGTCTCTAACCCAGAGTGAGTCACAGAAACCTATCCCAAGTTTGAGCATAGCCATCCACAGCTCTGAAGGTGGCATTTCCAGGACATTTCCTGTCAGAAACTGTATGGGCTCCCCTGAGTTTGCTTGACAGAGAAAGAATACCCATGCCCAGTAGGATTGGCAGTGTGTGCCCCAGGCCAGGTTTCTGGATCAGTATTGGTAACACCAGGTGAACTAGGGGTGTTAGCCCTAGCTCGTTCTTTAATGTAACGCTTTGGGGGGGGGTTAATCCCTTTCCTGGAGGGGTGATACCCATCATGGCAATCCTGACAAGCTAGAGAGGGGCAGCTGTCCACATACCCGCCAACTGAATTGATTTCTTCGTCGGGCCTATGAGTTTGTCTACTGTATAAAGATATGTCCATCAGGTGCCTGTCCCGTGGCTGGTCATCACAGGAACAGCAGAAGTCCGAGGTCAAAAAGACAGATATTTCATAGGAAATTGTATGGGGAGTCCTTCCCCTTCTATAAGAATTACACCTGTGGCCTGATCTTGAGATGTCGACGTGGCTGCAGCTTTAGGAACCTGACCAGATTGTGTATACTATACATGTTGGCTATACATATACGCTGCTGTCTCCTCCGCTCCATCTAGGGGAGTCCAAGTAGAGTGCATTTTGACGGGTCTGGCTTATAGCCGGAGAGCAGGATCCCCGTGGACTCTGAGTAGTTGCCGCTTGCCCAGGGTGTCAAGTAACTCCCCCATGCCGGCAAGATGTCCCATTGCAAACGTCCTCTCCCAGGCATGATGGGGCTTGGCGTTCTCAACAGCAGAGCTCGATGATCTATGGTGAGAGTCGGGCAATAGCTGTCTCCTGCAGTTCCGTACCTTTACAGAACTGGGTGCCTGGGCAATGGTCCCCAGTCTGCCATATGGGCTCTACTCAAATGTATTAAAGCCGCAACAGGGGCGCCTGGGTGGCTCAGGTGGTTGAGCGTCCGACTTCAGCTCAGGTCATGATCTTGAGGTTCATGAGTTCCAGCCCTGCGTCGGGTTCTGTGCTGACAGCTCGGAGCCTGGAGCCTGCTTCGGATTCTGTGTCACCCTCCCTCTCTGCCCCTCCCGGACTCACCTTCTGTCTCTTTCTGTCTCTCAAAAATGAACAAATGTTAAAAAAAAAAAAAAAAAAAAAAAAAAGGAAAGCCTGAATAGTACATTAGTCTACCTGGCCAAGGTTGAATTGAATCACCAGCTAGGAATTGAATCTGCTGCTTTAATATTCCATTTCCCCTTTCTAGCCACGCTGCTGCTTACAGATTCTAGGGGAGATAACTTCCAATTAATATCACATTCTTTCACCCAATCTTATACATCATGACCTTTGAAACGTGATTTCTGTTCACTGTCTATTCAATGAAGGTTTCCATACACGGTACTCAGCTTCTCTGATACCCTGATGGTGGCAATCCGGTTTACACAGCGACCGGGGAATGCTTGGATTAGGCCAGAAGCAGTGTCCACACAAACCAAGGCATGTTTCGAGCCCTGACTCAGAGGGAGGGGACCAATATAATCGATTTTTCAATCCCTCACTGGCTGGGAGCTCCAGTGGATGGCCCCAGACTTCTTGGCTTTGTTCAGAACACACGGGACATGCTGTCATCGCGGTAAGAGCCATTGTACTTTGAGCGCAGTCTGGCATCTTTGGCAATATGTCATCCCATCCGGGAACTGCCGTGACCTCTCTTTCTATCCACCCAATCTGTTGTATGTACTGAAGGAAGGATCCGTTGTTAGGGCACCAGCTTCCCGATTGCCAGGGGGTGTCAGTGCTTTATGAGTTGGGACACGGAAAACAGTGAGGACTGCTTTGGCTCTAGCAGATGGACCCAAATGTCTTTTAATGTTTCCTGACCCCACGAGGGCTTATTCATCATCATCCGCCTCTCAGCTTCCCATTGTCTGAGCCATGGAGTTAATCTCTTTAGAACAGTCCGACTGTCCGTACAAAGGGTTAATAGCCCGGCATCATGAGTGACCAGAGAAGCCAGACAGCTCTGAGTTCAGCCCGTTGGTTACTGTGGTTTGTTCCCGTTTCCCTCCAGATGGTGTCAGTGTTGGACTGAATAGCGACCGCAGTCCTTGTGGATGGATTGCTTCCACTAAATCCACTTATATAGGGGTTATCAGTGGGAATTTCCTTTGCCCCGTCTTGACAGGCTGCAGGGGTGTCTACAAGAATAGGGGCAGGCGTATCCGGAAGATCTACATCCCCAGCAGGACCGAGGCATGCCTACAGCTCTGGAGGCGGCGGGCTGGTGGACAAGGCTCTCTTCTACAAACAGACATGCCACCTGGTCAGAATAGGGTGTTGAACCACCACAGAAGTAGGTGGCTGGAACTTATTTCCAACCCACCCCTTGATAGGCAGGGAAGTTCTCACCACAATGTGCTGTTTGTTAGTGAGAGGCTGTGCTGGGAGGAGCACTGTATACACTGTTGCAAACTGTTGCTCTCTGGGGGTACAGCAAATTCCTTCCCTCTTCCTTATCAAAGGTGGCTCCCTACTCTGATCCACAGTCCCCCACAACCCCTTTCTTTAACAAGTGGTGTAAGGGACAGAGGCACTGCGTCGGGTGGGGAAGAGACGTCCTCCCAAACCCCCATATCCTTACAAAGCCTGTACCTCTTTCTCATCCTCAGGGTTTAGATAGGCTGACACCTTATAAATCACGGCTTCTTACCCAACCAGGTGACTCCCAAAAACCTTACAGCAGTGGCCGGTCCTTGGATTTTCTGTGGATTTTACCGCCCATCCTCTCCCTCGCAGGTGCTGCAGCAAAGCCAAGTCTGCACGTGTTAGCACGATTATCAACAATGTGACGGGCCCCAGGTTAACTGACGGGAGGAAGGAGAACTGGGACAGGTCTTGGGCTACCGTCCTAGGACATGTGCTGGAGCTATGTCCATGACCTTGGGGAAGCACTTGAAAGATCCATTATTGTCCCTTGCGTGTGAAGGCGAGTTGATCTTTTGTGTCATTGGCCACGGATATACTGAAAAAAAGCATTTGTTAAATTCAGCACAGCATGGGACACTCCTAGGACCGTGGCCAAGGTATCTAAGATGGTAGCAACATTGGGCACAGCCAACATGGCGGGCTGGGCACGACCTTGTCCAATTCTTGGTAGTCCACCATCATCTGTCATGAGCCATCTGGCTTTTTAATCTTTTAATTAAAAAAATTGTTTAATGTTTATTTATCTTTAAGAGAGAGAGAGAGTGTGTGTGTGAGCAGGGGAGGGGCAGAGAGAGAGAGAGACAGAGAATCCGAAGCAGGCTCCGCACTGTCAGCGCAAAGCCTGACGTGAGGCTTGAATCCATGAACTGTGAGATCATGACCTGCGCCAGAGTCAGACCCTCAACTGACTGAGCCACCCAGGCGCCTTGCGTCTTAGCCATAACAGGTTGTGGAAGCACTGTGGCCACGGCGTACAAGGCCCACTCAATGTGGTTCTTGGAAAGTTTCTATGTCCTTATGCCTCGCAAGCTGTTTGTGTTGTTTGGAAGTTACTACTCTTCGTGGGGGTGGCAGGCTCACCAGCTCTCAGTTGGTGTTTCCCACTGGTTCGATTACTCTAACCTGGAGGTGGAATTCACCAACAGAGACTTGCAGAGGTTGACCTTGTAGGATAACAATACCCAATATGTTCTCTGGTATTGGAGATGATAACCTCACATTCTCACACGCTCCTGGGCAGGAGAATGCCCAAACCGCAGTGTCAGAAAGACCTTCCTGACTGTAACTGTTTGCCCTCCATAACCTTCATGGCACTAAGGGGGCCAGGAAACTTCTGGGGGGCGACTGTGTATTAGAGTACATTCAACTGTTATCCTCCCGAGCCATCACCTTTTGTTTATTTCTGGAGGATCAGTGAATAGGGAGTTCAACATGAGGCCTCTGACCGCCTGCAATGGCCCTCACCCGAAGGCAGTTTTGGCATGCATCCTATACCCAGAGTGTGGGAGGCATTCGCCCCAAATAAGACTGTATCTCTGAGGGCTTTGCTGGAGCACGCGGGGCATCGGGGATTGTAGGCAAAGATGGAGCAGGTCTAAACTGTTGCTCAGATTTTAAGGCTTTCTACACACCGACCAACACATGGTTAGGTTGTTGGTCAGTCCGTTTAGGCGGGGCACCTGCAGTGATAAGATCACAACCCATTTGCTTCCTGGTTATTCTTACTAAACCTTTACAGCCAACTAGGGTAGCGGCTTCACTTTGTGAGCTTTCCTTCTCTTTGGGGCCTTTCCCACAGCCCATATCTGTTCCTGGGATCTGTCTGTCTGTTTCCCCCAGGTCAGCAAAGGATTGCCCAAAATCATAAACTGTCCTGTCCCACAACTGAGCTCAGCATGGATCTCGGCATCTCATATCCGGTGCTGGGGGTAGACTGGGGAACCTTGGCTTTCATTCCTGCAGTGAATGCGGCCCCATCGGGGTCTTCGAAGAAAGGGGCATAGACGGCCCGTCTCATTCCCACCTCTCTAAGAATTTGCTTTACCTCCCTTATAGATTTTCAGAGTCCCACACTCCCAGGGAGATCCCCCTCTTTGGGCCAAGACTCCCTGCAAGATGGAATAATCCAATCTCTAAGAGAGTGAGTACCGTGCACCCCCAGAACACCATGCAGGCACCGCTGGAGGGCGGGGCGGGTGGCGATGTTGTTTATCCTCTCTGCCCTCTGCTTGTTCAGAGACACGTCAGCGCCCCCGTATCCCGTAGGTGTACTAACCACACCCAGACACTTTCCCTGGTCTTTTGCCGGAACTTGACAGCTATGTGAATACGTTCAGCTGAAGCATCTTCACTCCTGAACATTTCCCGAAACAGGGACTGCCCCACAGGCTGGAGTCACTGTTCCGGGCCTTTGGGTTTCCTTTGTGTTAGGGGTTGGATGGCTCCAGGCGTTTTGTCTGTTTCCCTGTCAAGTCACAATATCTTCCTCTTCATTCTCATCACTCTCCCAGGGACTCCACCTCTTAACTTCCCAATCAGGCTTTGCCACAAGCATTCAGATCTCAATCGGAGGCATCTTGTGCCCTCCTAGCATGGGCTAGGCCTCCGTGTCTAGAGACATTCAATTCCACAACCTACCAGGACATTTGCTTCCAGAACTGGCCAGAGCTTACGCGGAATGAGCTCCCGAAGGCTAACACATTGTAACATCTCTACTGTATGCTTTCAGGGAGAATTCTGCAGGTCTTTAAGTGTCAAGGGTATGTGTTCTCAGCCAAGCGTGGGAATGTGGAGCTGCTCCGGGGTTTGGTCTCCTGACCCCATCCTTGCTCTCTGCTGCTTGCTTTCTTCCTCTTTCTGATCTCTGGCATTTTTTTAGCTTTAAAAATATTTTTAAAAAATTTTTAATGTTTATTTATTTTTGGGAAAGAGAGAGAGACAGAGCGTGAGCAGGAGGAGGGTCAGAGAGAGAGAGAGGGAGACACAGAAGCCGAAGCAGGCTCCAGGCACTGAGCTGTCAGCACAGAGCCCGACGCAGGGCTCGAACTCACAAACCGTGAGATCATGACCTGAGCCGAAGTCGGACATTAACTGACTGAGCCACCCAGGTGCCCCTAAAAGTATTTTTTAACAATAAATACTGAAGGGGACCAGAATATGTCACCTCAAAAGACGTCACTTTGGCATGTGGACGTTTTTGAGCTGAAGGCCACCAAGACCCAGCAGACTCAGGAAAAGGCGGCCCACATGAATTAACTGTAGATGGGTAGGAGAAATCTTATTGGGGCAAATAAAATATTCTAAAATTAAATTGCACAGTTAAAATAGGTGAATGGTAACTTTATGGCATGTAATGAAAATTCAAGAAAGTTGTTAAAATATACATATTTATTGGGGCACCTGGGTGGCTCAGTCAGTTTAGCGTCTGACTCTTGGTTTCGGCTCAGGTCATGATCTCGCGTTTCGTGGGATCGAGCCCTGAGTGGGGCTCCGCACTGACACAGAGCCTGCTTGGGATTCTCTCCCTCATTCCCTCTCTCTCTGCCCTTCCCCTGTGTGTTCTCTCTCTCACACAAATAAAATAAACTTAAAAATATATATATTTATTTATATAACACACATATATATATATATATATGTATCCATGTGTGTATGACATGTGTGTTATTATGAGACTACAAGGGTGGGTGTTTCAGCCGTGTCAGAGAAGTCAGAGACAAAGAAATGATATTATCAGCTTTTGAGAATATTATCAAATGTGATTGGATTTCTCAAGTTTCGATTAACAGTGTTTCATAAAATGTGTTTAGAAATCCTCTTCCTGAACCATATCTCTAGAACAGTCTGAATAACAAAGGTAGATCTTTCCTGGAAGCTTAGAAAGTCTGCGCTTGCAAAACCAGGTCCAAGGCGTATAAGATCTTGCCCTGGGGATTTTCTTTGAGGTTAGAAGGAAATCTCAGTGCCAATCGTCTTAATTTCTTCCGTGGTAATTTATCCCTTCTGATTTTCCATCTCTTCTAGAAGCAGTTTTGATTTCAAATTGCTAATTTCTTTTTACTTGCAAATATATTTGCATACGTGTGGTCAAATATTTCTACTTCTTTCCATTTCTACCTATCATTGTTTCCCCATTCTTAGTCATCATTAAATGTATCGCTGCTTTCAACATAAATTTCCTGATTATTTCAGACTTGCAACTCTCACCTTTGACATACTGCATTCCTTTGATGTACTGATTGCATTTCACCTGCTCCTTTCCGGTGTTTACGTGAATTGGCTTAATCTCCTAGTAGCTATTTTAACGCTATGAAAACCATTTAGTCTGCATTTTCTTACCGGCACAAATGTAAGAATATTCATTCCCTTCCCATATGTAGCAGGAGATATGAATTATACTTTTAGTCTCTTGCTTACATTTTCCCTCTAAGTAGTTTTCACGAATAAGCGCAGAGACTTTCTTTTCCATATTATTTATTTATCTTGCCTATTACTTAGGTTCTACGTTGAGGTGTTTTTGACCTTTATAGCAAATCTAAGAGTACCCTTGTGTTACTCTCGCACATAAATGAGAGCTTAGTTGGACACAAAATTCTTGAGTCAGAATATTTCACCCTCAAATCTATGTTCTGCCACCCAAATGTCCTCAGGCTTTTCGGCATTAGGATACTATTTGGGTATTTTCTTTCGTGAGTAACGTTATTTTCTGACGTGCGATTGTATGAATGCTTGTAGAATTTTACTTTATTTCTAAATTCAATGTTGTATAACGCAGCGCTACTTTCATTAACTTTGTCTAGTACCTGGTAGACTTTCAACTCTGAAAACGCTTTGTGTAGATAAAGGAAATTTTTTTCCTGTTATTTTTTGGTGTTTCTTTTGAGCCGTGTGCTCTATTTTATGCTTTTAGGGAAACTATGATATAGATGTTAGATGGTCCATATCATTTTTTATGTGTCACCCTTGTTTCCGTAAATTATTTCCAAGTGCTGGCATCATTTCTTAAACTGGACTCTGACGGGGCACCTGGGATGCTGTCAGTTAAGTGGCCCAACTCAATTTCGGCTCAGGTCATGGACTCGTGGTCGTGAGATTGAGCCCCCTCTCAGGCCCCGAGCTGACAGCACAGAGCCTGCTGGGGATTCTCTCCCTCTCTTTCTGCCCCTCCCCCACTAGCTCTCTGTGTCTCTCTCAAAATAAGTAAATAAAAACATTAATAAAACTGGACTCCTATGAACTGATGTCATGTTCTGAAATACCCAACATGTTATTAACTGAGTATATTTTTTAACTTGAATGTTTATCTGAATGTCATTTCTGATCTCAAATTATTTCCTTTTTATGGATGTGCTATCCTCTTGTCTGCTCTAAGAGACAGTCTGCTCTGCTACGGTGTTGGTTAGACTCGTTACTGTTTTTGTTAGCGTAGTGATTGCAAAGTTGCGTATGTTTCAAATCCCCTGCTTCTACTTTATTTTATAATAAGCCTTGTTATTTTTAGTGAAATATTGTGATATTTGAGATTTATTTTTCTGGAATGCATGCATCACATTATAACCAAGTAGGTACATGTCATTTAATTTGGATTAAAGAGAGACCTATCCACCTAAAAATACACCCAACAGTGAGCATCACCAGTGCGCCCAATGGTTTTTCTACTGATTTTTCTGAGATAGTCCTAAAGTACCCAGGACATCACCCAGGGCCAATGAGGTGTAGAACTCTGCAGGATAAGTGTATAGCACCTTACAAAATTTGCCCGGCCATATATGATGGCCATGGAGGTATGCTTTTTTTTTTTTTAATGTTTATTTATTTATTTTGAGACCGAGAGAGCACGAGCAGGGGGAGGGGCAGGGAGAGAGGGAGAGACACAGAATACCAAGCAGGCTCCGACCTGGGGTTTGAACCCACGAACCGTGAGATCGTGAGCCGAGCCGAAATCAAGAGGCGGACACTTAATCACCTGAGCCACCCAGGCGCCCCCGGCACAATGCTTTCTGTTTCATTATCAAGCTGCTTCTCATTGCGAATACTTACAGATTCCATTTTCGTTATTATGCATTCCCATCGTTGAACAGATTATCCAAATCTGAAATGCCTCTCTTCTCTCTGTTCCCCTCCATCTAATTCGCTATTTATAAAAGGAATGACATAAAAATTTCAAAACACCAAGAAACAGCTGTCAGAGAGTTTCTATACAGCTTGTTTTATTTTTTTTTTTTACCTAAGATAATATTAATGGTCAAATATTACTTTCAATGACTTTCAGATATCTGTTAGCAAAGTCTCTTTCTTTGTTTTTTTCTTCTTTTTTTTTTTCAGAAGCCAAAATATTTTTATATCTCTTCCAAATGGAAAGGGAGAAAGGAAAAGCCAAGGGCAAAGGCAAGCTTCATAGACATATGATGGTAACTGCGGTGGAAGGGAAAATTGGCCTCATCTCTACCTTTATTTACTTTCCCGAGGCGATACTAATTGACAGTAATGAAATTCATCTCCACTCAAGGCATTAAAAGAGTTTTTTTTTCCTATTCTATAATAGAAACATTAAAAAGTCGTATGCAATGGGGCGCCTGACTGGCTCAGTCGGTTAAGCGTCGGACTTCGGCTCAGGTCATGGTCTCACAATCCGCAGGTTTGAGCCCCTCATCGTCCTCTATGCTGAAAACTCAGAGCCTGAAACCTGCTTTGGATCCTGCGTCTCCCTCTCTCTCTCTGCCCCTCCCCTGCTCACACTCCGTCTCTCACTCTCAAAAATAAATAAACATTTAAAAAAACTTTTTTAAAGTTGTATGCACCAAAAAAAATCGTATGCACACATAGTTTCTGAACACTGAGATACATGAACATGTTGCAGATTTATATTTGTATCCACTTACTGCTGGTATTTACAACCTACATGAATCATCTCTCTTTTTTGGAGTTTATTTGCTTTTTTGAGTGAGATGGGCACAGAGTAAGAGGGAAAGAGAGAATCCCAAGCAGGCTATGCACTGTCAGCTCGCAACCTGACGTGGGGCTCGAACTTATGAACCACAAGATCATGACCTGAGCCAAAATCAAGAGCTGGACAGTTAACTGACTGAGCCACCCAGGCACCTCTATAAACCATCTCTTGAGATTGAATGGACAGATTCTTTTCATATTCTACTCAAGAACACTAAGGATAGTTCATCAGTCTCATCTCTCCTTAGGAGAAGGAATGACTTTTACATGGCCAACTTCCCCAAACCATTTAGCCTGCATGTAGGATTATTTAAGGATCTTCTGAAAGGTTACATCTAACCATGAAAGATGTGGCCAGCTCCTCAGCATGCTGACGCCCACAGGCTTGTTCTCCACCCTGCCCAACAAATTAGCTTTTATCGTTCTTTTCCTACTTTCTAGAACTGCCTCCTGTTTAGACTTTTCCTTGGCATGCTTTAGATATCAAGGGAGCGGCAGTACCCCTGTATTTGGTCACGTCTTTTACATATCTTTTATAAATTTGAGCTTCTTGTTGGCAGCCTTCTCTACTGTCAGGGAGGAAGAATTTCCTCTGTCCTCTAAGATTCTTATAGCTGTACTGAGGACCAAAATGGCATGAGACAAATTAACAAGAGAAAGTCTAATTTAATTTCATACATGTAGAAATCCACACGAACATGAAAACTCTGAAGACAGTTGGGCAAAATTAGGTACATATGTCATTTTGAACTAAGGAGAAGGGGGTAGGGGCCTGGAATTCAGAGAGAAGGAATGTAGTTCACGGAAAGATGAAAAAGAGTAAATATTTGTTAAGCAAATATTTGCTGGGCCACTCAAAAATGGTGGGACATTGGGGCGCCTGGGTGGCTCGGTTGGTTGGGGTTCGACTTTGGCTCAGGTAGTGATCCCACCTCTCATGAGTTCGAGCCCCGTATCCGGCTCTGTGCTGACAGCTTAGAGCCTGGAGCCTGCTTCGGATTCTGTGTCTCCCTCTCTCTCTGCCCCTCCCCTGCTCGTGCTCTGTCTGTGTCTCTCTCTCAAAAATAAATAAACATAAAAAAAAATTTAAAGGGAGAAGTAAAATGCCTTACCTGAATCTTCTAGATTTTAATTGCTTTTTTTAATGTGTACTTATTGATTTTGATGGGAGGAAGAGAGAGACAGACCGAGACAGAGAGTTCCAAGCTGGCTGCATGCTGTCAGTACACAACCCAACTCGGGGCTCGATCCCACAAACCGTGAGATCATGACTTGAGGTGAAATCGAGTCAGACACTTAACCAACTGAGCACCCAGGTGCCCCTGAATTGTCTTTTAACTCAAAATAATATTCACGCCAAAGTGGCTTATCTTGGGGTGGCCTGCCCTCAGCCTCTACACAACTTTCTAGCACCGATCCAAAATTTACTCAAATCATCATATTCCTTTAATTATTTAATAAGAACTGGGGCAGCAGAAGTGTTAATTATGTGGGATATGATTGCCATCTTAAACAGGAAGTCCAAAGTGATTTATATTAAACATGTCACAGAGTCTGTAAGAAATAAACTACCGAAATTAAAAGATTAAAACAGCTTGCAAATGAATTATAGTCTAAATATATTCATGCTAATCAAGTTTCAATGACATCGAAATAAACTCACCACAGGGTTGCCTGGGTGGCTCAGTCTGTGAAGCGTCCGACCCTTGGTTTCGGCTCAGGTCATGATCCCACGGTTCGTGGGTTTGAGCCCCACATTGGGCTCCATGCTGGCAGTGCAGAGTCTGCTTGGGATTTTCTCTGTCTCCCTCTCTCTGCTTCTACCCTGCTCATGCTGTCTCTGTCTTTCTCAAAATAAATAAATAAACTTAAAAATTTTTTTAAAAAGAAAAATATTCACCACAAAACATTATATAGTTGATCGTATTTTGTATTATTACAAGGAAAATAATGAGAGCAGTTACAAGAAATGTATTGATACCTTTTTAGATAAGCGTAGTAAATACAAGCCACACTGAGTATTATTATAAAAATGAACCAGAAAAAGAGGTGTGCCCAAAATTATACAGTTTTCAGGAGGAAGGCTTTCTTCTACCCTTAAAAGTCCTTCTAGCTGAACTAAGAACCAAATCGACAGAAGACAGATTAACAGGAGAAAATCGAATTTAGTTTTGGACATAGTGGACATCCACACACACATGAACTTCCGAAGACAGGCGACATGAGGCTTCTATAACTTCCGAAGCTAAGGAGAGGGGTAGGAGTGCAGGGATCCAAAGGGGAGGAAGGCTGTCGGCAGGAAGATGAGGAGAGATGCTTGGAAAACATAAGTTGCCCTGGTAACCAGATAGGTTTCTCGGGTAAAGAAGAATCTCTGTTAATAGCTCTCTTTCTTGTAAAGGCAGGCAGCTGGATGGGGGATACAGAGTTTTTCCCGAATCTGCCGGGTTTTGATTGGTTTTAACTCAAAATAATATTTATGCCAACATGGCCCAGCTTGGGGTGACCTGCCCTTGGCCCCTACACGCTCATCAATCTGTTGTCAGTCATAAATTAATCTTTTATTGATCTCTTATAGAAAGCTGGCAGTTCCACCCAGTATGGCTAAAACATACCTGCCATGATTCACCATGTACCTTTGCGATTCCCTTTGTCGATTAAACAAACCATTGGGACTCCTGGAAGAGTTTGTCTGAATTGTCTTCAAACTACTTCGAGGCTTTCACTGCCAGGTAAGAGTCAATTACGACGACCTCTGTGATTGTCCAAACACCTTCCACATGTGGTCATAGGGAAAATTAATCGTGTGAAAATTCATAAAGGGAAACCTCGCTAAAATGCAGTTAGGAGGTGCAGCACGGAGGGCTCTCGTGCCCTATCGCTCCTCATCAATTGTAAATCCTAGAAGAAGAGACAGACCTTTGCCCAGCAACAGCCCAGCCAATGAGAGACAATCACAACTCAGCCAACTAGAAGCCACTATACTTCGAAGTCCCAGTTTACACCAATGGACTTTTTGTCTATAACGGCCCTTCCCAATGTCCCCCTTTCCTTTACAAAAGAGCATTCTCCTTCGTTGTTGTCTTCTTGCCTATGGGTTTGCACTACTTTCTTGTCCCAGGTCACAATTCTTTGCTATTCTCAAATAAACCCATCTTTTGCTGGTAAAATAATTGACAGGTGTTTTTTTTGTTTTGTTTTGTTTTGTTGTTTGAGGTTAACATTACTTGGTGATCGGACGTGGGATCCACAGAAGACTCCTGACAACTCTGAGACTGGTGGGCAAACAGGTGACGGTACTCACAGAGACAATTAGGGACTCTGCTTTCTTGCTGACCCTGGGGTTTGAGGGTATGTTGTCGCCTAGCTTTTGAGCTGCATACTTTGGGTTTGAGGTCTCCAGGATTTATCTGGGACCTGTTTTAAAGCCTCGTTTATGTTTTTTTGTACTTCGTGTTTTGTTTTATCTCAGAAAGTACTCATTAAGCCTTCGATTGGACTGCTTTTTGGAAGCCGGCTGCTCCTGTTGGAAGTGTGCCAGTTTGAAATATGTAGGCCTTTGGTCTGACGCCCTTTGGGGATCAGACTGTTCCAGTTGGAACTGTGCCCTTTGGAACCGGTCTAGCCTTTAGTTAGATTCCTGTTTGGGATCAGATTCTTCCCACTGGAATTGTGCTAGCCTTAGGTCTGACTCCTTTTCAGACTGGACTGTTCTTTTAGAATTCTGCTGGCCTTCGGTCTGATACCTTTGGACCCAGACTATTTTAATAATACCTAAACTATGATGTTTAGGAATTTTCTAGTTATTCTAAAGTAAAACCTCTAAGAAATGGGATCCCAGTCATCAAAATGCTTTGAGGTTGCCCCTTCCTACTGGGACTCTGGCAGGTTTTATGTTTAAAGACTATCATCTCTCCATATGCACACTTATAACTAAATAGTCTGCCTGAAGCAGAAGTGATTTAGAACTTCAGTGGCCATTGCGAGGAACTTTCCATCTCTCCAAAATTATTTTACTCAAAAGTAAATTTGAAGGCCATGGCTCCTTCAAAGAAAAGGAAAAAATATGAACAGGATGCTTTTTTGAAATGGTACCTTGAGGCTTCCAGATGTCTTCAAGATTCTACATTTGCTTCCTTGCAAGATACTATTTCTAAATTAAGTGAAGCAAGCCATTGAAAAAAGTCAAAATGGCTTCAGAGGCCTCTTTTTCCTCTCCCCTGTCTTCTTTATCTGCTGATATGTGGCAGCCATCTTGTGCTCAGGGCCCACCTCTGGGACCATTTTCCTCTATCCTTTCTGAAGAATTTACCTTTTTTCTCCAAATCTCTCCTCAGTCCCTCCTCTCCTGAACCTATTAAAACCTGCCTCTTCCAAACCACAAGAGACTCTTAAATACAAAGAACCAAAAAAAAAAAAAAAATACAGAGAACAAACTGAAGGTTGAAGGGGGGGTGGGGGAGAGGGAAAATGGGTGATGGGCATTGAGGAGGGCACTTGTTGGGATGAGCACTGGGGGTGGTATGGAAGCCAATTTGGCAATAAATATTGTATAAATAAATAAAAAAATAAATAAATAAAAACTGCCTCTTCAGTAGATGTGTTAACTGCTGCACAAGATGGAACTTGAGCTCTCATAAAAACAAAATGCTGTGTATACATTCCAGATTGCCACAAAAGCATTTCCGGATTTCAAACTGACGTGAATACTCACAATGGCCCTTTAAACAATCCCTGTCTTTCCTTCAGTGGTTGGTTAAACTCCTGGAGATTTTCGTCAACCACCGAAAGACTTCTTCTTCTTGTCGATCTAATTATGTTTTGCTCTCTTCTCCCATGTCAGCCTGGTGCCTAAGATCCTGTCACTGCAATAACTGCAAGCCCACAGATGATCCTTTCTACTCAAGGGGGTTCATATATGTTCTCCATGGTGGATTCAGCTGCCTCCACTTTTGTTACTCCCTTGTACCTTCCCCGACCGACCAACATGGACCGATAGGTAGGGACATCTCTACACACCTACCCAGCCCCTACAGAAGATGAGACCTTTCGCCTTCAACAACTTTAAAGATTTAAGGGTCAAAATTGTTCAAGGGGGGGATATGATGCGGGAGCATAAGGCAAGCTGAGGGCAAAGCACAAGCTGGCACACTGTCCCTCCCCCCAGGTGGGATATGTATGATATTCCCCAGGCCCTCCTGGCTGCCCAAGAACAAAAGAAGGGGGAAAACAAATGGTTAACGGATAGAGATCAGTTCATATGAGATGTGAGCCCCCATCGGTTTGCAAATATCTTAGTAAATTACAAGGAAAAGGCAATCTTATCAATAGCCTAATGTCCAGAAACCTATAGACTCGGTTTCCTGGATCCCATAATATCACCCTCCCGTCCATAGTGATGTGGGGAACAAAGGCGGAAGGAAATGGCAGGTAAAATTAAATTTCCTTATAACCTGCAGTCCACTGACAAATACTTGAGGCTGGCAGAGTAAAACGTTTCTCCAGGAACTCCCTACTGTCTTAATGTCAATGCTTTGCTAGAAAAACAACCTTAGTTTAACAATAGCTAGGTGTCCAGTAATCTGTCAGCCTTTAGCATGTGAAAATCCCTTTAAGAAACTTCCTCTTGACTCTATCTCCCCCAACTCCAAAGTATATAACCAGTTACTCTTCAACCCCAGTGCAGGTCTTTCTACCCACAAGTCCTGTCACCGTGCTTTAATAAAATCACCTTTTTGCACCAAAAAATTTGCCTCTTTAAAGTTAAACCTTTTGACAATCTAAATAAACCTCGAGTCTCTTATGTTCCCTGGACTGAGGTCAAATTGTAAGCCATAGTTAAAAGGTTTTCTAAAGTGACTGAGGATCCCCATAGATTTGCAGAAGAAGGATAGAGGTTTGTCCGGAAACCATAAATAACATTGTTATTCCTCAGCACCCTGTTGTTCCCAACCCCCCCCCCCCCCGTACACTCCTGACATCCATTTGCATCGAAAGCAAATTGTTCACTTGTAATCGATGTATGCAGTGCATTTTTTAGTATTTCAGTTGAGAAGGGTGGCCAATAGCTTTTTGCTTTTACTTGAGTAGGGCAGTAATTCCCCAAGGTTTCACAGAGTCTTTCCTACTTTTTACCAGCCTTAGAAGCTGATTTGGAAGATATAAAGATTTCCACAAGCTCTACATTGTTATAATACATGGATGATTTGCTTCTCGGCTCCCCTTCTCAAACCTCTTCAAAGGAAGACAGCCTCCAATGGCAATAAAATTAAAAATGGCTCCTGGGTTCAAAATTTATTAGACACCTTTCTCTTGTCAATTGCTCTGGCTATTAAGATTCCTGGGTGTGCCAGACTCGACTCCCCAGAGGTTAGAGTAATCCACCTCGTTATTCCACCAGAAATGCTGCTATGAAGGAAACCAACAGGTGAACCTTTGTCATGGTCCAAAGGGATGTTCTCCTAAATGATAAGTTTTGGAAATGTAGTCAAAAATATTACCAACGTTTGGTCCCAGAAAGGAGAAGCACTACCTGAAATCTAATACTTGCTGGCTCAATAAAAAGAGAAGTCTGGTGGGGCACCTGAGTGACTCAGTTGGCTAAGCATCTGACTCTTGATCTTGGCTCAGGTCATGATCTCACAGTTCGTGAGTTCGAGCCCCACATCAGGCTCCTCGCTGACAACACCAGAGCCTTCTTGGGATTCTGTCTCTCCCTCTCTCTGTCCCTCCCCTTCTTTCTCTCTCTCTCAAAATAAATAAGTAAACTTAAAAAAAAGAGAGAGAGAGAGAGAGAAATCTGGTTTGGACCAAATAACAATCACCATCCCAATCAAGATGGTGTATATTGTAAAATAACAATAAAGATAAATACATTTTCAGAATGGAAAAAAAATACGTTTGGAGGAATAAATGAAGAAAATCATTCAGGAACACGATGGGGAAAAAAGAGCAATATGAGGGCATAATGTTACCAAATGGTAAAACATATAGTCTCTATAATTAAAAGAGTGGCAATTGGCATAGGGGAAAAATGGAATTTAGAAAATTCAGAAATAGACTCAACTGCACATGGAATTCAGTATAAGATAAAGATGGCATTCAAATCAGACAGCAAAGATGAATTTCTTAATAAGTGGTATTAGGATAGCTCAATTTCCATAAGGAAAACAAAATTGTTTCTATTTATCACAACATACACACAAGTATATAAGAAAACGTGGGAATGTTTTACTATCATTTGGAATTAGGGAAAAAATTTCATTTCTGACTCCTAATCCAAAAACTATATATAAAAAAATAAACAAATATTGGGGTGCCTGGGTGGCTCAGTCAGTTAAGCATCCGACTTTGGCTCAGGTCATGATCTCTTGGCCTGTGAGTTCAAGCGCTATGTTGGGCTCTGTGCTGACAGCCCAGAGCCTGGAGCCTGCTTCAGATTCTGTGTCTCCCTCTTTCTCTCTGCCCCTCCCCTGTTCATGCTCTCTCTCTCTCTCTCTCTCTGAAAAATAAATAAACATTAAAAAAATTAGAAATTCAAATTACATTTTGACTATGGAAAACTTCAATCATACTAAAATAGAATTATACAGTGAACCCCACGTACCTGTCACTCAGCCTCATAAATTATAGAAACGCAGCCATAACAAGCCATCCAGATCAAACCACATCTCTAATTCCAGGAGACTGAAACAAACATTTCTCCAGCAGTAGGGAAGGTAGGTGATTGAAAACAGTGAGCTGAGTCCCTCTCCAGGAACTGTTCTCAGCTTAAGCAAGCAGCCGTATTCAAAATTATGTCCCCTTTCTGAGGACAGCCTGCATCCAATGGTGGTCAGGGAGAAGATACGAAGGCCTGACCCTTTGCTTCAAATCGGAACATCGCTTCTCGTTAACCTCAGCTCTGGAATTCGCCCTAGGATCTGCTGAGGACTGTTCATAGACATCAAACTGTAGCTTCTCCCTTTGCCCAACACCATTTCCATCAAATCCGAGTCTGTTTCCTGGGGAACTGACCTGCAACAAATGTGAATCAAAATACATTGAGAAGTTGTTTCTCACCCATCGGATCGGCAAAAAATCAAAAAATTTGACAGCATACTCTGTTGGCAAGGCTGTAGGGGGAAGGCATTTCTTCTATGTTGCTAGTGAGGAAGGAAAATGATGGGATTCATCTGGAGAATTGGCAGTATTTATGAAAATTCCACATACAGTGACCATTTAACACGGAAACTACTAGACCCAACAAACTATCCCAGAGATGAACTGGCAAAAATATGGCGTGATATATGTACAAGGATATTTTTTGTAGCACTATTTGTAATAGCAGAAGTCTGTAAAGAACCCAAGAATCCATCAATAAAAGACCTTTGGAATAATGTATGGTACATTCACATAATCTAGTAATCAGTAACAAAACAATGGGCTGGAGAAAAGCTCTAGGTATTTCAATGGGGTAATCTCAAGGACACATTGTTAAGTAAAAAAAAAAAAAAACAAGCAGCCAAACAATGTGTGTAATATGTGACCTTCTATCTAAGAAAGGGGAAATAAAATGTACGTATGTTTTTGCTTGTATTAAAACAGTGCTAAAAGAAGTAAAGAAGGCTTAAGTAAGATGGAAAGATATATATTTTTAAATGTTTATTTATTTATTTTGAGAGAGAGAATACACATGCACTCACAAGCTGGGGGGTGGGCACAGAGAGAGACAGAGAAAGAATCCCAAGCAGGCTCTACACCCAGCATGGAGCCCGACGTCGGGTCCGATCTCATGACCGTGAAATCATGACCTGAGCTGAAATCAAGAGTCAGATGTTTACCAGACAGAGCCACCCAGGTGCCCCAAAATATACTATCTTTATGGTTCAGGAAGACACAATATGGTAAAGATGTAATTTCTCTCCAAATTGATCTATAAACTCAATACAATGCCAAATGAACCCCCAAAAGACTTGCTGTGGAATGTCACAAGCTGACCCTAGAATTTATATGGAAATGAAAAGGACATAGAATTGCCAAAACGACTTTGAAAACTAACAAATTTGGAAGACTAACACTGCCTGTTTTCAAGGCTTTATTATAAAGTTACAGTAATCAAGACAGTGGTCCTGTCAGGAAAGTAAGCAAATAGATCAGTGAACAAAATTAAAAGTACAGAAGTACACACACATGCATATGGGCAACTGATTTGTGGCACAGTCTCAAACACAAGTTAGTGGAGAAATTGCAATCTTTGCAACAAATTGTGCTGGAACAATTTCATATTCACATGGAAAAAATTAACTTCTATTCATAATATACACCACATACAAACGTTAAATCATTAACCGAAGCATAAAACCTAAAAATATAGGGGCGTCTGGGTGGCTCAGTTGGTTGAGCATCCAACGCTTGATTTCAGCCCAAGTCATGGTCCCAGGGTCATGGGTTCAAGCCCCACATCTGGCTCCACGCTCAGCATGGAGCCTGCTTATGATTCTCTCTCTTGTCTCTCCCTCTGCCCCTCTCCCCTGCTCTCTCTTTCACTCTAAAAAATTAAAAATTAAAACAAAACGAAAAAAATCCTACAAATATAAACCTCTAGAAGAAAACATTACAGAAACCCTTGCAATCTTGGCTTACAAAAAGATTTCCTAGACACAATAGTAAAAACGTGGCCCATAAGGAACAAATTAATAAATTGGACTTGATCAAAATTCAAATTTCTCACTTTGAAAGACACTCTTAGAAGGAGGAATAGACCAGCTACGGATTGAGAAGATATATTTGCAAATCACATATCTGATAAAGGAGTTTTTCAGAATTTTATAAAGAACTTTCAAACTTCAATAATACAGAAGCAACCCATTAAATTTTTTTTAATGTTTTTATTTATTTTTTTGAGAGAGAGAGGGATACAGAGCATGAGCAGGGGAGGGGCAGAGAAAAGGGAGGCACAGAATCTAAAGCAGGCTCCAGACTCCAAGCTGTCAGCAAAGAGCTGGACATGGGGCTTGAATCCACAAACTGTGAGATCATGACCTGAGCTGAAGTCAGACACTTAACTGACTGAGCAACCCAGGCACTGGAAAAAACAACCCAATTTTTAAAAAGACAAAAGGTTTGAATGGATCCTTAACCAAAGAAGATACATATTGTTCACAGATGATATGACTGTCTACGTAGAAAATATAAGAGTTGACAAAAATCTCCTGGAACTAATAAAAGTATAGGAAAGGTAGAGAATGCAAGGTTAATATACAGGTATCAATTGCTTTTCTATATATCAGCTATGAACAAGTGGAATTTGAAATTAAAAAAGCAATACTATTTACATTAGCATCCCCCAAAATGAAATACTTAGGTATAAATCTAAAAAAATATGTACAACATCTATATGAGGAGGGGTGCCTGGGTGGCTCAGTCAGTGATGCATCCAACTCTTGATTTCAGCTCAGGCCATGACCTCACAGTTCATGAGTTCGAGCCTCACATCAGGCTCTGAGCTAGCAGCACAGAGCCTGCTTAGAATTCTCTCTCTCCCTTTCATTCTGCCTCTCCCCCACTCATGCTGTCTCTGCTCTCTCAAAATAAATAAATAAAGATCTGTTTTTTACAAAAAGATATATTTGAAGAAAACTACAAAACTCTGATGAAAGAATTCAAAGAAAAACAAAACAAATGGAGAGATAATGTTTATATAATAGATGATTCAATATTGTCAAGACGTCATTTCTTCCCAACTTGTTCTAGAGAGTCAACGCAATCTTAATCAAAATTCCAGCCATTTATTTTTGTGGTATTGACAAACTAATTCTCACATTTATATGGAAAGGCAAAAGGCCCAGAATAGCCAACACGATATCGAAGAAGAACAAAGTTAGAAGACTCATGCTACCTGACTTCCAGACTTATTATGAAGCTAGTGTGATCAAGATAATGTGGTATCGGCAAAAGATTAGACAAATAGATCAACGGAACAGAAAGCCCAGAAACAGACCCACGTAAATACAGCCAACCGATCTTTGACAAAGGAGCAAAGGCAATACAATGGAGCAAAGGTAGTCGTTTCAACCAGCGGTGCTGGAACAACTGGACATCCACGAACAAAGAAATTAATTTAGACACAGATCTCACATCCTTTGCAAAAACTCACTCAAAATGGATCACAGATCTCAAGGCAAAATGCAAAACTTTAAAACTTCTAGAAGATAACATAGGAGAAAACCTAGGTGACCTTGGGTATGGCAATGACTTTTTGAAATAAAGTATAGTTGGCTAGGGCCACGACCATCACCCCTCCCACTACTCCTTTAAAACTCTTGCACCTTTGGAAACTCTCTCTCTCTCTCTCAACCCACCGCTGCATTGGTGCAGGTAGGAGATTGAGCTCGAGCTAGCTCGAATAAAGGCTCTTTGTTCTTGCATCGGGCTCGGCTCCCTGGTGGTTCTTGGGGTTCCCGAATTCTGGGCATAACAGCAGGCATCTCTGGCAATTCTGGCATCTCTGCCCTACTGGTCTCAGTGTCTTTATTTTTAAAGGTAGTAAGTGACATTACAACAAAGAGCGGCATCCCATCGGTAAGCAGAGTTTGCTATCTTTAGCAACAGTGTGTCTTGATCAGCGAAGGGCAATTGCCTCAGTCTCCCGTGTTGTTTACATCATTCCTTTTTAGACCATAAAGGAAGCAATTCTTATCTTAGCTATTTTGTGATTCTGCTCCTAAGTTAATTAACATAAGCTGTCTTTGAAGTAGGATTAGGTAAATTTGCGGCAGGGGGAGAAAACAGGATGTTTATGAAGCAAGTGGGGTTGTTATCCTTACAGTAAGTCTCGGTAAGCAGAGGGCGCATACATTATCATCTTATTACCTATGTTAATCGTCTATAGAACTCTCCTGGTAAAGACATAATTCCTAAGGCTCGTCTAAGTTCCTTTGCTTATGAATGAGTGAATTTACGTAATAGGGGCCTAACGTTTACATAAGTTACACTAATATTTAGCCAGCTCATAACTGCTATCAATTCGTGTAACCTGTCCCCAAGTGGCAACTCCGAGGCCACTTCTGGCCAGGCTGCTCTCACTCACATGGAATCCATCAAAGCATTGCACTCCAGGTCCTTCTTTTTTATTTAAATGCCACAAAACAAAAGAGCATTAAATCCCTTGAGGCCAAAGAAAGCAGCTCAAGAAATTCAAGCCTGAAAGGTTATTATTAGAAGGAGATGGCATTGGGTGCCAATTTGGTTGGCAGGAGCCTTTGCAATGTCTGCCTCTTCACACAGGGTGAGTGTCAACCTGTGAGCCCACGATGGCTCCCGACAGAGAGGGGGAAATCTTAAGCAGGCTCCACACTCAGCACAGAGCCTGATGTGCGGTTCCATCCCACGGCCCTGGGATCAGGACCTGAACTGAAATCAAGAGTTGGACCTTAACAAGCTGAGCCATCCAGGCGCCCCAATCATACCAAGTTTCGACAAAGCTATGGAACGCTTGGAACTCTCATACGCCCATGGTGGGAATGTAAAATGATACAACCACCGTGGAAGACAATTTGACAGCTTCTCGAGAAGTTAAAACCGCATAACTCCACTCCAAAAGAAATGGAAGCATATGTCCATACAAAGCCTTGTACCCCAATTCTTATAGCAGCCTCATTTGTAATAGCAAAAGCCTGAAAACAACCCTAAAGCATATCAACAGGTGGGTGGACAAAGAAATTATGGTGTAACGATACAGTGGAATGAAATCTGGCAACAAAAATGAACGATTTATACATGCCACGATATGAATGAGTTTCAAAATAATTATGTGTGTGAAAAGCTGACCAAAAATAATACATTCTGTATGATTCCACTCATATAAAATTCCAGAAAATGAAACCAAGATAAAGTGACAGAAAACAGATCAGTAATTGCCTAGCATGTGGAGGAGGGGGGTGGTGGGGGAAACAAAGAAAATTTGGGGGTGATGGATATGGTCACCATTTCCACTGGGGTGGGGATTTCACTGGTGTGGACATATGTCTAAATACATCAAATCGTACACTTTAATTACGTGTAGTTTATTGTACGTCGACTATATTTAATAAAGGTATTTACAAACCAAAGACGGGGCACCTGGGTAGGTCAGTCGATTAAGCGTCTGACTCTTGATTTTGGCTCAAGTTATGATCTCAAGGTTCGTGAGATCGAGCCCCACTTTGGGCTCTGCACTAACGGTGTGGAGCCTGCTTGGGATTCTCTCTCTCTGCCCCTCCCTGCTTGCGTGCTCTCTCTCAAAATAAATAAACATTAAACAACAGCAACAACAATGAAAAAAGACAAAAACAAAGAATAAAGACAGAGAAAACGAGTAGATAGCATATCATTTGTTCATTATGGAAACATTACTCTGACAGACACATCTTCAGGCACAATAAGGGTAATATTATTAATGGGAGTTAACCAAATAAGTATTTCTTTAAAAATATGTTGTGTATCATAGCTAGAAATGGAATTTAATTATTCTACTACTCTTTATTAAGGAGAAAGGGTGAAAGCTACTAGAAAACCTAGAAAGGATGATAAATGGCCTTCTGACTGAAGCGGTCGAGTCTCCTCACTCTTAATCACTGAATTATACAAATTATCATTCTCAGGGCACTGGGTGCCCTGGGTGGCTCAGTAGGCTGATTTTGGCTCAGGTCACGATCTCATGGTTCATGGGTTCGAGCCCTACATCAGGCTCGCTGCTGTCAGTGCAGAGCCGTTTCGGATCCTCTGTCCCCCTACGTCTCTGCCCCTCCCCAACTTGCGCTTTCTCTCCCTTTCTCTCTCTCAAAAATTAATATACATTAAAAAAAAAGACAAATTCAGGGCGCATGAGTGGCTCGGTCAGTTGAGTGTCCAACCCTTGATTTCGGCTCAGGTCATGATCTCATGGTCCTGAGATCAAGCCCCACATAGGGCTCTGCATTGAGCATGGAGCTGGTTTGGAATTCTCTCTCTCCCTCTCCCTCTGCCTCTCCCCTGCTTGCTCTTTCTCTCAACATAAATAAATAAATAAATAAATAAATAAATAAATAAATAAATAAATATGAAAAAAAAAGGATAACTACTTTTGGGGCGCCTGGGTGGCTCAGTCTGTTAAACTTCTGACTCTTGATTTCGGCTCAGGTCATGATCTCACAGTTTGTGAGATCGAGCCCCGTTGTGCTGACAGCACGGAGCCTGCTTGGGATCCTCTCTCTGCCCCTCTCCTGCTCTCTCTCCCAAAATAAATAAATAAACATTTTAAAAAGCCTTTAAATAAAGGCAGATTCCACAAGATTTTTCCACAGATTGAATATCAGGTGTAAGAGAGAGAAGAGAGGAGAATAAATCCAAGTTTGATTTGCTGACTGACTAGTGGTACATTTTACTGAGACAAGGAACTCTAAGGGGGAGCAGGTTGGAGGTGAGGGAATCAAGCTCTTGATTTAAACATTTTTATATACATATGGTTACAATATATACACAGAGATTCATATATGAAATACATAGATGCAAATACGCATATATTTATACACAAACACATACACAGGTTTTTAAAAACAGCTAGATTTTTGCCTTTGCTTTTTTCTTCACAAAATTTTAGAGAGCTTTATGCATCAGTACCTATAAACAAATCTCACTCCTTTTAATGTCTTCATGGTATTCCAGAGTATGAATAAGCCATAATTTATTTAAGCATTTCATAATTAATAAATGATCAGTCTGTTTACTAAAATTTTCTAATATTAGTCTTCAGCGTACACACGTCTGCATTTATCCTAACTTTTGCAGGTATTTCTGTATGACTTCTTCAACTATTGAGTCAGGACTTTCGTTATTATTAACAATTATGTTGAAAGAAATAACTTTTTTTATTGTCTGTCTAGCACCACCCAGGACACAGGCTGACTCTATCACTTACAGTTCCACCAGGACAACAAAACCATTCTGGGTCTTTCTGAAAGAAAGAATCTAATACTGGCCTTTGTGAGAAGATGGACACACTGAGAAACCAAATAGAAAAAGGCGAGACCAGAGAGTAGAAATGACAGAGAGCCACGCCTCCCCATGAAGAAGTGACAAAGGGTTGGAGCTATTATCAGCACCCAGAAGCTGAGTCGGTACCGTAGTACCTAGAACCAAGACTAGAGCCAGGACCATAGGGGAGGATCACAACCAGGCAGGAGAATGAGCCATTGTGAGAGATGCCAGAGGAAGTGGCAAAAAGAGGGGAAATTACCTTGTCTTCCTGCCTCTTCACACCCTCCAATATTCCAGTGCCTCGCATTTGCCCGTGCCCAACCCGCTAAGAAAGGAAAGGGCAAAGATACCTAAGAAAGGCTGTTTTGATACAGAAAAGCGGAAGGAGATGGATTCCAGGGCAAATAGGTAATTGATCAGCACACAGACCAAGGCGACCCCTCCAATTATTGGATACTCGTACCCCCCATATGGGAAGCAGAGAAGTCGTTGAAGTTTTCCGTGACTTGGCTAGTTCTCAGTTCATGTTTACAGATCAGTATTCTACCTATTGATTTGATTTCTAAGATTCTTGATACGAGGAAGACAGGGGCCTACGGAGCACTCCGTAGCCATCATTGGCTAGTTCTCTTGACAATCGCGTACTAATAAATTACCATTAGCATGTTTAACGTGAAAACAGAATCTGAGAAGAGAGAGAGAAAGAAAAGAAAAAATTGCAGCTTAATGTGTTGGAAAATTTATTTTCTTGGCTCAATCCTTTGGGGGAATTACAGTGGTGCTCAAATTACTATAATCCCAAATATAAACTCACATCACTTCCCAAAAAGAAATGATTGTGACTGACTTGGGGATGAAGTTCCCTGAGGCCCTTGGCTTCGACGGGCTTGTCTTATGTGTTTGTACTTGTCAAAGCCTATTTGACACACATCTTATTTTGTCTGGAGAATAATTTGCAGAGACGGCTCATCAGTGTTTATCAGCCGGCAGTCAGTTGGTTAGGAACTTGCCTGAACATTACTTTATTTTCTTGGCTATATGCTACAACGTCTTGCCCGCCACAGAACACAATTTTTTCCTGTAGCCTTATCTACTATTGTTAAATGGCCGAGAAAGCTTGTCTGTCTGATGACACTGGTCACAATTCAGGATTTGAATTCCATGAGTTTTGTTCAAAAGTTTTTTAATGCTCATTTATTTTTGAGAGAGAGAGAAACAGAGTGAGGGCAGGGGAGGGACAGAGAGAGAGGGAGACACAGAATCTGAAGCAGGCTCCAGGCTCCGAGCTGCCAGCCCAGAGCCCGACGCAGGGCTCAAACACTCGAACCGTGAGATCATGACCGGAGCCGAAGTCAGCCGCTTAATGCACTGAGCCAACCAGGCGCCCCCATGTGTGTTTGTGATGTTATTTGGAAGACTGAATTATTTCTTTGTTAGGCGGACAGATGTCCCCTTTTGTAAGCATTGATGGAGGTTCAGTTCACAGATGCTGAATGAATTACCTAGTTTCATCTTTTATCCAACAAGAATCTTTTTTTGAAGTGTATTTATTTATTTTGAAAGAGGGAGAGAGTGAGGGGAGGGGCAGAGAGAGGGGGGAGAGAGAATCCCAAGCCCGCTCCACCCTGTCAGCACAGAGCCCGATGCAGGGCTCAATCTCATGAACCTCCCGAGATCATGACCTGAGCTCAAATCAAGAGTCAGAAGCTGAACCAACTGAGCCACCCAGACGCCCCCCAACAAGAATCTTAACGTCAAAAAAGGCAAGCCGCATGCTTCAACGGATCCCTCCGGGCCATCTAGGTATCAACGCAGAGAGAAACAAATGAAATGGTCCAGAATCTCAAATGTCTGTTTACAAACTTGTGCTGATCCGTGTTCTGACTCGGAATCGCCTGGGGGAATGTGTGTTAGTAAGGAAGTGAGTAGATACAGAAACCTGGCCTTCTGGGCTCCCCCAAATCACTCAGCACGGGAGGTATTCCTTTACTAGGGCTGTGTGGGGTCCAGGGATTTATGACTCAGACACTTCTCCTCATGTTTCCGACTTGGGAAATAAGGCTGCAGGCTGTCTCAGTCCATAAAGGCACTCAGAATACGCTGATCGAGTTCCAAGATGTTATCAGTGTCCAAAGAAATGTATGTTTGCACGTCTGCAGGAAAGTTCTTACCACCACATTAAAACTATCGTGGCCAAGAGGAGCTTCCGCAGACATGATAACAAAATGTAATGCGGCATTCTGGCTGGGATCCTGGAGCAGAAAAAGGGTTATTAGGTAAAAACCAAGGACATCTAACTAAATTATGGATTTTAATAATAATGATAATGTGCGAACATTGGTTCATTCGTAATGACAAAGGCACCATACTGACATGAGATGTTAATAATAGGGAAACCGGGTGTGGGTATACTGTACTCTGTTTGCAATTTTCCTGTAAACCTGTAACTGTCGTAAAATGACCAGTTCACTTAAAAACATACATCTGTCTGTATCATGATGTATGCACTACAAAGCATACATTATCTGTTTTTGATTCAAGATAACTTCTAATACCAATGGCACTGTTAGTGTTCCCATTTTACAAATGGGAAAACTGAGGATTAGAAAACCTAAAGGATCTACGTGATAGCCTAGCTTGTAAATGCTAACGTAGAGACCGGTGTGTACCAGCACGGCTCACACTCCCGCCCAGCGTCCGCTATAATTAACATCTTAAGGCACGATGGTACATTTGTTACAATTAGTGAATCAATACTGACGCATCGTTATTAACTAAAGTGCCTACTTTATTCATATGTCCTTAGTTTTTACCTAATGCCCTTCTTCTTTTCCAGGGTCCCATCGAAAATGCCACATGACATTTAGTTCTCATGTCTGTTATGGGCTGAATTGGGTCCCCCCAAAATTCATATGTGGAAGCCCCGATCCCCCAGTCCTCTGAATGTGAGCAGTATTTGAAAATAGGGCCTTTAAAGAGGTGATTGAGTTAAAATGAGGCCATTAGGGTGGCCCCGAATTCAATCTGACTGGTGTCCTTATAAGAAGTTGAAATTTGGACTCACAGAGAAACATCAGACATGCTCACAGACAGAGGAGAGACCATGCATTTCCAGCCTCCATATATATAATATATATAATATTTTTTGTGTTATTTTGTTCTGCAGCCATACCAAGCTAATACAGTGTCTTACTAAAAATAAACTAACCTTTGGGCATTTTTTAATATTGAGATTTCAATGTCTCTACTCATATTTTATTTTATTTTATTTTTTTAACATTTATTCATTTTTGAGAGACAGAGAGAAAGAGAGACATAGTGCAAGCGGGGGAGGACAGAGAGAGAGGGAGACACAGAATCCAAAGCAGGCTCCAGGCTCTGAGCTGTCAGCATAGAGCCCCATGCGGGGCTCGAACACATGAACCATGAGATCATGACCTAAGTCAGACACTTAACTGACTCCTCTACTTGTATTTTAGATTCCGTATGTGTTGTGGTGACAAATAAAAGCTGTATTTCAAGAACATTGATGCTTCCTATAATCCACCGATTTTAAGAAACACTTTTTAAAAAGTCAATCCACTTTTTTAAAGTTTATTTATTTTTTGTGGGGGGGAGAGAGAGAGAGAGCAGGTATAGGTAGGTTTGCATGAGAGCAGGGGAGGGGCAGAGAGAAAGGGGGACAGAAGATCTGAAGCGGGTTCTGTGCTGATAGCAGAGAACCCAATGCAGAGCTTGAACTCAGGAACCATGAGATCATGACCTGAGCCAAAGCTGGAAGCTTAACCAATTGAGCCGCCCAGGCTCCCTGAGAAACGCTAGGCTAAGCCAATGGTTTTAAATCTTCAGCGATCTTAAAATCCCCTGGGCCTATGGATCTAGTTAAAGTGAAGGTCTTATGGTACTGCCCTTAAAGTTTCTGATTAAGTAGGTATGTGAACAAAACTATCTGAACAAGAATCTCGGTGGATTCTGATATGAGTGGTCTTTGGGTTACAGATTGGGAAATGTTTTTCTTTCCAATCCAATGTACAGCAAAGAGGTACATATTCCCCAAAAGGGAACCCAAAATGATCTATTGAGGTTTGAAAAAAATAAATTGTTTACATTTTTAACACAACCTTTAAAAATCTCAAGGTCTTGGGGATGCCTGGGTGGCTCAGTTGGTTAAGTGTCTAGCTTCAGCTCGGATCATGATCTCCAGGTTCGCGAGTTTGAGCCCGGCTCTGGGCTCTGTGCTGACAGCTCAGATCCTGGAGCCTGCTTCGGATTCTGCATCTCCCTCTCTCTCTGCCCCTCCCCCACTCACACTCTGTCTCTCTCAAAAATAAATGTTAAAAAAATTCTTTTAAATCTCAATGTCTTGTATGTTTTATTATAAATATATTCTATATATTTGGAAAGTATTGACCAAGAGCATATATACATTTCTCTCTATACATACAGAGAAAGTGAATTTCCTGGAGGCCTTCTGTCTGGGAGAACAACCTGTCTGAGGGAACTTTCTTCATACGAAATAATAAGGCTGACACAATGGAAGTCGTGGTCAGAACACGGGTTCCCCCTGCTGTCTGAAACTAGAGCATTCTCATGGAGACTTTCATAAGCCAATATGGCATGAAGCGAAGAGTATTTCCTGCTTTCTATAAGTCTGTGTCACACCGCTTCACCTTTACGAGAGACGGACATTAGTATAGAGATGGCCTTATTCCTAAAAGTGAAAACCCTCAGATCTCTTTCAGTTAGCTGAAAATGGAGTCAACCATCCATCACACCTACATGACGAAGCCTCTGTAAACTCTCAAAAGTACCAGGTTCAGAGAGCTTCCGGGTTGGTGACTCCATGGGGGGCTGGGAGAGAGGCACCCCGGAGGACATTGGAAGCCCTGTGCCCTTTCCCCACACCTTTTTCTATGCCTCTCTTCCATCTGGCTGCCCCTGAGTTATATCCTGTTATAATAGACCAGTGATCTAGTAAGGTATTTCTCTGAGTTCTGCAAGCCGGTCTAGCAAACGAATCAAACCCAACTGCAGCTGGTTGGCCAGAAGCACAGGCGATAGCCTGAGCTTGTGACCGATGTCTGAAGTGAGGGAAGGGGCAGCCTCGTAGCACCAAACCCTTAACCTGTGGATTCTGATGCCATCTCTGGGTAGATTGTTTCAGAATTGACTTGAGTTCTTGGACACCCTGCCGGTGTCCGTGAATCGCTTGTGGTATGGGGGGAAATCTTCACACATTTGGTGACCAGAAGGGAAGTGTTTTGTGTGAATAGTAAAGGGCACTTACAAAATAAAGAAACACATAGCTGGTTTTTTTTCCTACATAAGAAGGACAAAATTGGGTTTTTCCATTATATCATCCTGGTGAGTGTGAAGTGGTATCTTATCGTGGTTTTGATTTATATTTCATTAATGTCTAATGACGGCAAGCACGTTTCTTATGCCTATGGGCCATTTTATATATGGTCTTTGAGAAAATGTCTATTCAGGGCCATTGTCCATTTTTTTTAGTTTTTATTTATTTAAATTTTTAATGTTTATTAATTTTTGAGAGACAGAGAGAGAGACAGAATGTGAATGGGGGAGGGACAGAGAAAGAGAGAGGCCCAGGATCTGAAGCAGGCTCCAAGCTCTGAGCTGTCAGCACAGACCCCTATGTGGGGCTCAAACACACGAGATCATGACCTGAGCCTAAGTGGGACACTTAACTGGCTGAGCCATCCAGGCACCCCATTGTCCATTTTTTAAATTGAACTCTGTCTTTTTACTGTCAGGTTGTAATTCTTGATATATTCAGGATACTAAACCCCTACTAGATATATGATTTGCAGACAATTTCTCCCATTCTGTTGGTTTTCTTTTCAACTTTCTTAATAGTGTCATTTGAAGTACAAAACTTCTTCCTTTTGATAAAGTCCAATTCCTATATTTCTCCTTTTGCTGAGTATGCTTTTGATGTCATATGTAAGAACCTATTTTCATATCCAAGCTCATGAAGATTCATCTCTGTTTCTACTTAAGAGCTTTATATTTTTTAGCTTTTACATTTAAGTCTTTGATCCATTTTTTAGTTAATTTTTGTTTATGGTGCAAGAGAGCAGTCCAACATCTTTCTTTTGTGTATGGATATCCATTTGTCCCAGTATCTTTCATTGAAGAACCTATTCTTTCCCCCATTGAAGAGTCTTAACAACCTTGCAGAAAATTAACTGACCATAGAAATATGGGATTATTCATGGACTCCCAATTTTATGTCATTGTTCTCTGTATCTATCTTCATGCCAGCAGTACAGGTTTGATTACTGTAGCTTTGTAGCCAATTTTAAATAGGGAAATCTGAATTCTCCAACTTTGTTCTTTTTTCAAGACTATTTTGACTGTTCTCAGTTGTTTGAAATTCCATATTAATTTTTTTAGTACCAAAAAAATTTGGTACTAGTTTGTCAAGTTTTGCAAGCATACTGGGTTTGGGGGAGAATTGCATTAAAGCTATAGGCCAGTTTGAGGAGTATTACCATTTTAACATTAAAACATCCCCAATTCATGGACACAGAGTGTCTTTCCATGTATTTAGATCTTTAATTTCTTCCAATAATGCTTTGTAGATTTCAATGTACAAGTTTGACACTGCTTTGATAACTTTATTCCCAAGTATCTGATTCTTTTGGATGCCAGCATAAATGGGATTGCTTTCTTAAATTCATTTTCAGATTGTTTACTGATAGTGTATTGAATTTTGTACATTGCTCTCATATCTTGCCATCTTGTGGAATTTATTTATTGCTCCAACAGTGGGGTTTTTTTTAGTGGATTGCTTAGGTTTTTGTAAATACAAGATCATGTCACACGCAAATATGGAGAGTTTTGCTTCTTTTTTTCTGCATGAATACCTTTTATTTCTTTGTCTTGCCTAACTGTCCTGGCTAAAACCTCCAGTTCAATGTTGACTAGAACTGGTGAGAACACATATCCCTGTCTTCTTCCTGATCTTAGGGGGAAAATATCCATTCTTTCACCATTAAGTATAAGGTTAGCCGTGTTTTTCATAAATGCCTTTATCGTGTTGAGAAACTTCCTTTGTATTTCTAGCTTGTTGAGTGTTTTTATCATGGATGGATATTGGATTGTCAGGTACTTTCTGATATCTATTGAGATGATCATGTATTTTTTGTTTCATTGTATGATATGATGCATTATGTTACTGAGAAGAATATGTATTTATTCTTCTCTTGTTGGATGGAGTGTTCTGTTGGGTCTAGTTGATTTATAATGTTGCTCAAGTCTTCCACCTCTTTGGCTTTATTTTCTTTTTAATTTTTTTAATGTTTATTTATTTTTGTGAGACATAGAGAGAGAGACAGAGTATGAGCAGAGGAGGGTCAGAGAGAGGGAGAAACAGAATCTGAAGCTACCTCCAGGCTCTGAGCTGTCAGCACAGAGCCCGACGCGGGGCTCAAACTCACAAACCGTGAGATCATGACCTGAGCCGAAGTTGGACGCTTAACCGACTGAGCCACCCAGGATCCCCCAAGTCTTCCACCTCTGATCATGTGTCTAGTTGTTCTATCCATTGTTGAAAGTGGATTATGGAAGTCCAATCACTATTGCTGATTTGTCTATGTCTTCTTTCAGTTCTCTTACTTGTATCTTACTTGCTTCTTGTATCTTGTGAATCTTGTTGGATACATATATGTTTATAATTGTTCCGACTTTTGGATGGATTGATCCTTTTATAATTATGAAGTATCCTTTTCTGTCTCTCATAACAATTTTTTGTCTTACAGTCTCTATTAGTTTCTTAGCGCCGCCATAACAATTACCACAAGCGAATGGCTTCAAACAACACAAATGTATTCTCTCATAGCCCTGGAGATTTAGAAGTTTGCAATCAAAATGTCAGCAGGGACATTTGCCTATTCCTAGCTTCTGGGGATTGCCGCCAGTCCTGGACTTACCTTGGCTTGGACATGCATCATTCCAATCTCTGCCTCTGTCATCACATGACTTTTTTACTGTGTCTCTGTCCAACTTTCTCTCTTCTTAAAAGGACACCAGTCATTGAATTGGAACCCAGACTATTCCAGTATAGCCTCATCCTATCGTAATTATGTCCACAAAGGTACTATTTTCAAATAAGGTCATATTCGTAGATTTCAAATGGACATGAATTTGGGGGGACACTATGCAACCCAGCATAGTCTCTTTTGATTCATATTATTACAGGTCCTATAGATCTCTCTTTGTTTCTGTTTACATAGTTTGTCTTTTGCCATTATGTTACTTTCGACGTATCTGTGCCTTTGAAATTCAAGTGTGTATCTTATAGACAACATCTAGTTAGCTCATTTAAAAAAAATTTATTCTATCAATCTCAGCCATTTAATTGAGGTGCTTAATACATTACAGTTAATGTAATTACTGATAAGGTAGGATATATGTGTGTCATTTTGCATTTGTTTTCCTATGTGTTTTTTTTTCTCCCTATTCCTCCATTACTGCCTTTTTGGCTGTTAAATAGATATTTTCTGAACTATCACTTAAATTCCCTTGTCATTTCTTTTATTATAATTTTTTAAATTTATTTTCTTAGTGGTGGCCCTGGAGGTTACAATTAACATCTTAATTTATAACAATCTAATGCCACCATAATTTTAATAGTTATACAAAATGTTGCTCCTTCTTTATTCAATTTCTTCCTCTCTCCTTTGGGCTGGTATTGTCATACAAATCACATCTATATAAACATTATGCCCCAACATGAAGTTTTTAAGTTTTTACTTTATGTAGTTGACTTGTTTTTAAACATTTATTTATTTTTGAGAGACAGAGCACAAGTGGGGGAGGGGCAGAGAGAGAAGGAGACAGAAAATCTGAAGCAGGCTCCAGGCTCTGAGCTGTCAGCACAGAGCCCAATGCAGGGCTTGAACCCACGAACTGTGAGATCATGACATGAGCCAAAGTCGGAGGCTTAACTGCCTGAACCACCCAGGCATCCCACATAGTTGACTTTTAAATGAGAAAGAAGAAAAAGGAGTTACAAACAAAATATAAATGTATACTGTCTTTTAAATTAATCTGTGTGGTTATCTTTATTGGTCTCTTTCTTCATGTGGATTTGAATCACAATTTACTGTCTTTCCATTTCAGCCTGAAAGACTCTACTTTTTATTTCCTGTAGGGAAAGTATCCAAGGGACTCTCTCAGTTTTTATGTGAGAATGCCTTTATTTCTCATTTGGTTTTGAAGGACAGTTTTGTCATATTTATGATTCTTAGTTAACAGTTTCTTCTTTCAGCACTCTGATTGTGTCATCTGACTTCCTGCTAGCCTCCATGGTTTCTGAAAAGAAATCCACTGTTAATCTTATTGAAGATCCCTTGTATAAGTCAAATTTCTCTTGCCACTTTCAAGTTTCACTGTCTTTGATTTTCAACAGTTTAGTCATGATGCGTGGACTTATGACTTTTTTAGTTTATTCTCTTTGAGTTCATTGAGCCTCTTGGATGTGTAGATAAATGCATTTCAATCAAATTTGGGGAGTTCTCAATACTAAAATACCTAGCAATAAGCCTAACCAAAGAGGCAAAAGATCTGTACTCTGAAAACTATAAAACACTGATGCAAGAAATTGAAGATGACACAAAGAAATGGGAAGACATTCCATGCTCATGGATAGGAAGAACAAATATGGTTAACATGTCTATACTACTCAAAGCAATCTACACATTTAATGCAATTCCTAGCAAAACAACAATAGCACTTTTCATAGAGCCACAAAATAAACCTAAAATTTGTATGGAATCAGAAAAGACCCCAAATAGCCAAAGCAACCTTGAAAAATAAAATCAAAGCTGGAGGCATCACAATTCCAGACTTCAAGTTATATTACAAAGTTATAGCGATCAAGACAGTGTGGTACTGGCACAGAAATAGACACAAAGATCAATGGAACAGAACAGAAAACCCAGATATGTGCCCACGACTATATGATCGATTAATCTTTGATAAAGCAGGAAAGAATATCCAATGTAAAAAAGACAGTCTCTTCAACAAATTGTGTTGGGAAAACTAGACAGCGACAAGCAAAAGAAAGAAACTGGACCGCCTTCTTACACCACACACAAAAATAAATTAAAAATGGATGAAAGAGCTAACTGGGAGACCTCAAGCTATCTAAATCCTAGAGGAGAACACAGGCAGTAACCTCTTTGACACTGGTCATAGCAACATCTCTCTAGATATGTCTCCTGAGGCAACAGAAACAAAAGCAAAAGTAAACCATTGGAACCTTATCAAAATGAAAAGCTTCTGCACAGCAAAAGAAAGAATTAACAAAATGGAAAGGCAACCAAAGGAACGGGAGAAGATATTTACAAATGACATATCTGATTAAGGGTTAGTATCCAAAATATATAAAGAACTTATAAAACTAAATACCCAAAAAAAGAATAATCCAATTAAGTAATGGTAATGGCAAAAGACATGAATAGGCATTTCTCCAAAGAAGACATCCAGATGGAGAACAGACACGTGAAAAGATGCTCAATGTCATGCAAATCAAAACTACAATGACATATCACTTCACACCTGTCAGAATGGCTATAATCAACACAAGAAACAACAGGTGTTGGTGAGGATGTGGAGAAAGGGGAACTCTCTTTCCCTGTTGGTGGGAAATCAAACTAGTGAAGCGATTCTGGAAAACAGTATGGAAGTTCCTCGAACGATTAAAAATAGAACTACCCTACAACCCAGCAATCGCACTACTAGGTATTTATCCAGAGGATACAGGAGTGCTGATTCACAGGGGCACATGCACCCCAATGTTTATAGCAGTGCTATCAATAATAGCCAAAGTATGGAAAGAGCCCGAATGTCATCGACAGATGAATGGATAAATAAGATGTGGTATATATATACAATAGGGTACTACTCGGCAATCGAAAAGAATGAAATCTTGCCATTTGCAACGTGGAACTAGAATGTATTATGCTAAGCGAAATTAGAGAAAGACAAATATCATATGACTTCACTCATATGTGGAATTTAAGATACAAAACAGATGAACATAAGGGAAGGGAAGCAAACCAGGGAGGGGGCAAAACATAAGAGATTTTTAAATCTATGAGGGTTGCTGGAAGGTTTGTGAGTGGGAGGATGGGCTAAAGGGCAAGGGGCATTAAGTAAGACAGTTGGGATGAGCACTGGGTGTTATACATAGGGGATGAATCACTGGATTCTACTTCTGAAATCATTATTCCACTATATGCTAACTAACTTGGATGTAAGTTTTTTAAAAAATAAATAATAAAAAAATTAAAAACCTCAAATGAAAACAAATACTAAGTCAAATACTAAGACAAAAGAAACCTCAATTATACAACTTTAGAAATCTCTTATGTTGAAAGTCGTACATTGGTGACACCCAGTGGTAGTCAGATATAAAACAAGCTTGGTTTCTATTATTTTCATGTCCACCTACATTGAATGATTTTACTATATTTTACATTTATATTTTATTTTTTATATACATAATTCTTATTTGAAAAAGACTGAAAAGTAAAGCAATTTCAAAGAATATTGTTTATTAGCATATCAAAAAACAATAATTCTATCCTTTTAATGTGATTTTAAACAAAATCACAGGCTTAACAATAGTGCTTTACGAGGAATATCCAAACACACAGCCTGGGTCTTTACTCTAGCACATGAAAAGTCACAGCCATGAAATATTAAAACTGTGAGGGAGGCAAATAAAAAAGCAAAGGAAGTAGTTTCCAAGAGGGTGTCATCCACTAATGTTTGGCATTTCTCTAGGGCTTTCATCTTTGCGAAGCATTTTAAATGCCTTGTATAATATCTCAGGTGCAAGATAAGAGGCTCTTTCTTTTTTGAAAAAGCTATTGTGAAAGCATTCAATAGCAGAATTAGAAGTCCCCTCTAATATTCTCATGTCTTACTTGCTTCCCTGAGAAAAGCACACAGCCATCATCATCATGTATCTTGCCTCTTTTCCAAGGTTGGAACAAAGTCTACTGCTGTTTAATGCCAAGATGGCAGCTGCTCTTGGAAGTTGTCAACTGAAAAACAAAACCACATTCAAAAACATCTGAACGAGGGGCGCCTGGGTGGCTCAGTTGGTTAAGTGTCCGGCTTCGGCTCAGGTCATGATCTCACGGTTCCTGGGTCCGAGCCCTGCGTCAGGCTCTGTGCTGACAGCCTGGAGCCTGCTTTGGATTCTTTGTCTCCCTCTGTCACTGCCCCTCCCCAACTCACGCTCTGTCTCTCTCTCTCTCATACGAATAAATAAACATTAAAAAAATTTTTTTAATAAATAAAAAACATCTGAAAGAAATGGATACTTGCACTAGTAGATAGCCGAAGAAAGGGGGAACTCACACTTTGATGTTTTAGCTTTAAGTTCATCTCATATGGTCATAGGCCTTAGTATCATGCTCTGATATACAGTTGTTATTAAAATTTTTTTAAGTATGGGAATTTTTAATAATACCATAAGGCATGATATATTATTCCCTCAAAAAGGGTATTTTATTTTTTTAATGTTTATTAGTTTTGAGAGAGACAGAGAGAGAGAGAGAGCAAGCAGGAGAGGGGCAAAGAGGGAGGGAAACACAGAATTGGAAACAGGCTCCAGGCTCTGAGCTGTCAGCACAAAGCCTGAGGTGGGGCTCAAACTCACAGACCTCGAGATCATGACCTGAGCCGCAGTCAGCCTCTTAACCGACTGAGTCACCCAGGTTCCCAGGAAAGGCACTTTTAGACTTAAAAAAAAAAAAAAAAAAAAAAACAGAAAATTTGCCAACAGCAGTCACACAGTTGAAAAATTACGAAAGGATGATATTCAAGGAGAAAGAAATTGAGAACAAATTTGAAGACAGAGGCAAAAACGAAGAGCAACAAAAGGGTAAATGTGTGACTTCACAAAAACTCGTGCTGATTATTAATTCTTTTAAGTTTATTTATTTCCTTTGAGAGAGAGAGCATGAGTGGGGTAGGGGCAGAGTTCGACAAGGTGCTCGAACTCACCAACCAGGAGATCATGACCTGAGCCGAAGGCAGACGGTTAACCGACTGAGCCACCCAGGCGCCCTAGTCCTGATTATTCTTAATAATAATGTACCGAGTGGTTTAAAAATGCAGAGAATCAATATTCATGACAAAGGTAATATATAAAATAAAAAGAAAGTAGATGAAGTTTAAAATATCTATGGTCATTAAATTGCCAGGAAGAGGTAATGGTTTATATTTAAGAGGTATAAAGGTTTATATTTAAGAGGTAAAAATTTATAGCACTTTGATATCGGGAATGCACACGAAGATATTTATGTTAGCTAGTCTGAATATTACAAGAATATTTAAGTACAGGTGCCGACCCGCACGGACCCTGAAAATAAACAGCCACTACCTTCTGAACCACCTTCCCTAGGCCTGTGTCCGAGTCTCTGCCACTGTAGGCCTGCTCAGACGCCAAAGATCTAACCGCAGCCTTGAGAAGCAATAACTGCTTCAAGTGTGGATGATCTGGGCGTTGGGCCCAGGAGCGCCCTAGCTAGTGGAAGCCATGGTTGTGGAATGAAAAGCCACGGTAGAGGTGGTTTTACCTCAGTTAGAGGTTTCCACTTTGGTTTCTCGTCTCTTCCAGACACCTGTTATCACCGTGCTGTGTCTGGTCATCTTGTCAAGGACTGGGGTCTTCAGAAGGATGCCTGCTGTCACGGAAGCAGAGGTGGCCACGTGGCCAAGGACCGCAGAGAGCCCAAGAGAGGGCGAGAGCAGTGCTGCTACAACGGCGGTAAACCAGCCCATCTGGCTCATGACCGTGACCACGCGGATGAGCAGAATTGTTCTTGTGGAGCATTTGAACACATTCAGGAAGATCGCGCCAAAGTGAAATACTACACCTTGAATGAAACTGGTCACGGAACCATCAACTGCCACAAGGCAGGTGAGGTCAACTATTACTGCTGTGGCGAGTCAAGGCACCTTATAGAGGAATGCGCGATTGAAGCCATAGCTTAATTCTTTTCCTTTGTCGCCTCTCCTTTTTCTGATTAACGGCTGTATTATTTTCTCTGAGACCCCTTCGCTGGCCGACGATTGGCAGAAAGAGGTTTCTCCCAGGCCAGTGAGCTTCACTTGCCGTGTTAAAGGAGGAAAGGAGTGGGGGGGGGGGGGGGGAATCGACTTTCTGCATTTAACTAAAATAAATAAATAAGTAAATACAGTTCATGTCAAGTTTGGTAGAGGGGTCATGTGTAATGCTTTGTCGAAGAACCCCCTTTTCGTGCCTCTGGTGACCAGGAATTGGTGACTAGGAAGAGTTGAGTCAGACCAGTAAGACCGTTCTGGGTGTCTTGGATATGTTCCCATGTAGGAAGTAAAACCAATTCTGGAAGTATCTATGAGTTTCCATAAATAACTTAAATTTTAGCATAATGATGGCCTCGGATTGTCTGACCTCGGTAGCTATTAAATAACATCAAGCAACATCTGTATCGAGCCCCACATAGAACATACAGTTGAGCAGAAGTAAACAAAATAAAAGACAGACATATGTTATTGGTTGTGCAAGAAAAATTGAGGTAAACTCCTAAACAGGAAAAACTTCACTGCAGTGTTGATGCTAGATACACATAATATGACGGCAAAGGTTTAGAGCACATTTTTTTCAAAGACTAAATCTTAAAACCCCGACTAAACATCTAAGCTCAGAGTTAGCATAATCTGGAATTCAGGAATGGCAGAGAAACGCATTTTCACAGAAACCAAGATGTTATTTTTATATACTCTATCGCTTAGACAACCGTTTCATTTGCTGTAATCAGTTTTTAACAGTCAGATGGGAAAAGCAACTGCTAATCTAGAAAATAGAAATGTAATTTGAAACTATCCCACAAAGCTGGGGGAGGAAAGGGGATTTGACTACAGTTGTTTTTGTTTGTTACAAATTTTCATTACTGTAGATAGTGCAAAATATAATATTAAAGATATTAAAGAGGGGCATGCAGAGGACTAAAAACAAGAGAAGATTTAAGTATAAGGTTAATATTGGGGCGCCTGGGTGGCTCAGTCGGTTAAGCGGCCGACTTCGGCTCAGGTCGTGATCTCGCGGTCTGTGAGTTCAAGCCCCGCGTCGGGCTCTGTGCTGACAGCTCAGAGCCTGCAGCCTGCTTCGGATTCTGTGTCTCCCTCTCTCTCTGCCCTCCTCCTGCTTACGCTCTGTCTCTATGTCTCAAAAATAAATAAACATTAACAAAATTAAAAAAAAGTATAAAGTTAATATAAAGAAGTACATAAAAAATAATCAATACAAAAGACAGCAAGAAAGAAAGGAGGACATAAAATAGTGGCACAAACAGCAAGGTATTAAATTGAAGCTAAAATATATTGGAAAATACATCTCACAAAAATGGACAAAGTGCTACAATTAAAAGATAATTATTTTCAACAACTACATGTTGCTTTTTGAAAAACCATTTTACATGTACAGATAAAAGTAAAAAGGTGGAATAAGATATAGCAGGCATACGTTCATCAAAAGAAAGCCGCCATAACTAAAGTAATATCACAAAACATAGATTTTAAGGTAAAATTTCCACATTAACACAAAAAGTTATATTTCATAATGACAAAGTTTAACTCACTCATCAACACAGTAGCAAAAATTCTAAATTAGAAAAATAAATAACCCCGTTGAGTTTGATCCAGGAATACCAGACTGGTTTAACATATGAGAAATCAGTCGATGTAACCGACTATATTAAAAGAGCAAAGGAGAAAAAAAACATCTCGATAGATGCGGAAAAAGTACCTAAGAGGATTCACTGAACATTTATGGTGAAGACTCTTAGAAAACTAGAAATAGGAGGAAACATTCTTAATCTGATAAATGGTGTCTACAAAAACCACAGACAAACCAACACAACTATCGTAAACAAAAAAATGTAGGAATGAAATGTTGAAACTTTCCTTCTCAGTTTGGGAAAGACCAAAAAAGTCCACAATCTCTACTTCCACTCAACATTGTACTGGAAGTCCTAGCCAGTTCAATAAAGCAGGAAAAAAATAAATAATAAGTACGTGCACTTAAAAGAGGGAGCTAAAACTGACATCACGTTCAAACACATGACTATGTTTTCAGAAAATTCAAAGAATGTTCGAATAAAGTCCAAGTGCAGCGAGTTTAGCAAAAATGCAGGTGTCGTCACCATCTCCTATTCACTGTGTCGATGAGGAGGGTTTCCTGCTCTAGGGTTATGGGACCAGCGAACACACGAAAACACTGCGCAGAAGAGATCAATAGAGTTTATTAGTCATATATACTCACATCCCAGAGGGAAAAACCACGATCTGTAGGAGGCCTTGTAGTATTAAGAGGATGGGGGTGAGCTTGGTTTCTGGGGGAGAATGTATTGGCTTGTTTCAATAATTCTGTGCTCTGTCAGAGAATGGAAGCTCATTCCTTCAGGATAAGCAGAAACTATGCCCGGCCCCGTTGATGAGGAGGATATTTTAGCTAGAGGAACTTATCTGCAGAGGCAGAATGCGGAGGAGAACTTGGCAGTTGGTCCGTTAGAGGCCCTTCCGGTTTTACCAGAAGGCAAGGCAGCACACGATAGTTTGCCTTAATTTGGGGCCTTATACCACAAATGTATTCAAAAATCAAAGTTTTTAAAATACATTTTTATATGCAAGCAACAAACAAAAGATGGAGTTTATATATAACTTTACATATGCAATGTCATCAAAAGCTAACACATTCCTATTAATAAGTCTAATGAACAATAAACAAGAATCCTACACAGAAAACTATAAAACACTTTTGAAAGAAATGAAAGAAAACCTAAATAAATGGAGTCTCATACTATGTTAATAATTACAAGACTCAGTATTGTAATGATTACACTTCTCTCCCAAAGTAAAGATAGTCAATACGATCTCAATAAAAACCCCAGAAAGTTTTTCATAGAAATTGACAAACTCAGGGGCGCCTGGGCGGCTCAGTCGGTTGAGCGGCCGACTTCGGCTCAGGTCATGATCTCACGGTCTGTGAGTTCGAGCCCCGCGTCGGGCTCTGTGCTGACGGCTCAGAGCCTGGAGCCTGCTTCAGATTCTGTGTCTCCCTCTCTCTCTGCCCTTCCCCTGTTCACGCTGTGCCTCTATGTCTCTCAAAAATAAATAAACATTTAAAAAAAAAGAAAAAAAAAGAAATTGACAAACTCATAGTAAAATATATATATGGAAATGCAAGGCCAAGAATATTCAGAGAATTTTGTGGAAGAAATAGAGCAAAGTCAGAGGACTTGACATCCAGATATCAAAGCTCAAAGAACTACGGTAATTAAGATAATCTGTTATTGCCCAATGGTAGCAAAATAACCCAGCAGAACAGAAGAATCTGAAATAGATTCACAATCATTCAATCACTTAATGATAACAGCTAAGCGTCAGACAGACTTCAGCTCAGGTCATGATCTCCCAGTTCGTGGGTGCAAGCCCCGTGTCGGGCTCTGTGCTGACAGCTCAGAGCCTGAAGCTGGCTTCGAATTCTGTGTCTCCCTCTCTCTCTGCCCCTTCCCCACTCTCACTCTGTCTCTCTCTCTCAAAAATAAACATCAAAAAAAATTTTTTTAAAAAGGATACTTAAAGATTAACCATAAGGAAGTGGTTGATAAACCATATGAAATTTAAGGACATTTGTTCGTTGACATCACGACTGACTAAAAAAGCAAGTCACAGTGTGGTAAAAGATAATTTGCAACGCATAACTTGGAAACAATTCATATCCATAAGGTATAAAGAATTCATAGAAATCAAGAAGAAATCACAGACGATCCGTTATAATATTAGGCAGAAGACTTCAAGAAGCTTTTTACAAAACAATATAGCCAAAAAATATATTAAAAAGTCCTCAGCCTCATTACTAATAATGGAAGTACAAAATTTAAAAAATGACGTACCATTACACGAACGTCAGGATAGGAAAAATTATAAAGACGAACAGTTACAAGTGTGGGTGTTTATGCAGCGTCACCAGAACTCATACATTGCTGGTGGGAAATGTTACACCCACTTTGGAAAAAAGACTGCATGTTTTCATAAAGTTAAACACACATTTACCAGGTGATCCAAAAGCCTACCGCCAGATATTTATTTGGGAGAAGAGAAAACATACCTCGCACAAATAATTGCAGATGAATTTATGTTCATTGCTGCTTTATCCATGATAGCCCGAGGCAGGAAGTAAATGTCTGTTAATCAATGAATGGATAAAGAAAATATTGTGCACCCTGGCAATGGAAGCGTACTTAAAAATAAAAAGGAACAAACTACTTATATGTGCAACTACATGGACGAATCTCAAAACCATTAAGCTAAGTGAAGGTGATCAGACTTTGAAGACGACATGCTCAATGACTTCATTAAAGTGATATTTTGAAAATGATAAAACTAAAGGGACAGGAAACAATGAGTGGATGCCGAGGGTTAGTGGTGGAGAAAGGAGTTTAGGTACAAATGGTCATGAGGGAAATTCTTTGGATAATGAAAATATTCCATACTATAATTGTGATGGTATTTACATGGGTAGAATTCTTTTCAAGCCTTATCTAAATGTACATTGTAAATGGATGTATTTTATTTTATGTGACTTAAACCTCAATAAGGTTTATTTTTAAACAAACAAAAATTGCTAAAGAAGATAAAACTAGTTTACGTTTAGTTTTTATTTATTTTTATTTTCTGTTAGGTTTTTTCATTGGAATTCCAGTATAGTTAACATACAGTGTTATATAAGTTTCAGGTGTACAATACAGTAATTCAACAAGTCTATATAGTACTCAGCGCTCATCATTATAAGTGACTCTTCACCTATTTCACTCATCCCCCTACCCACCTCCCCTCTGGTAACCATCAGTTTGTCCTCTGTAGTTAAGAATCTTGGTTTCGCTCTCTCTCTCTTTCTTTGCTTATTTGTTTTGCATCTTAAATTCTACATATGAGCGGAATCTACTTGTCTTTCTCCAATTGACTATTTTACTTAGCATTATACTCTCTAGTTTCATCCATGTTGTTGCAGATGGCAAGATTTCATTCTTTCTTACAGCTGAATTATATTCCATTATATTCCATTATATATATATATATATATAATCCATAATGTACACAGTAATATCTAGATATATTATAATATATATGGCATATATATACTATACCAAATATATCATAATATGTATACTGTACATATATATTATACCGTATCTTCTTTATCCATTCATCTATCGATGGACACTGGCTGCTTCCATAATTTGACTATTGTAAGCACTGCTGCAATAAGCATAGGGGAACATGTATCCCTCTGAATGAGTGTTTTTGTATTTTTTGGGTAAATGCCCAGTAGTATGATTACTGGTTCATAAGGTAGTTCTATTTTTAAGTTTTTGAGAAACTTCCATACCGTTTTCCACAGTGGCTGCACCAGTTTGCATTCCCACCATCAGTACGAGCTAGTTTATTTTTGAAGGTTCCTTTTAAACAAACAAAACAGTACTAAAGAAGAGAAAACTAAATAATAAAATTTGGATATTACATCCTATTTAATCAGCAATGAAGTATTCACTTTAAGTGAATAAAAATGTGACTTGAAAGAGAAAAAAGATATTCATACCTGTTCATCAAAGACATAATTAAAAATAAAAAAGTCAAAGACACAGTGTGGGAGAAAATAGTTGCAAAACCTAAGTGGAAGGATGACCTAGCAAAAAATTCTCTCCCCTGCGAAAGCAATTAGAAAACTGGCCAAAAAAACATGGTCAGAATCAATATTTTTAGAACCCTGCAAATTAACTAAAGGCTTGCAGCAATCCAAGGAGGATTTATTCAAGAAATCTTGATAAGAACAATGAGTTTTAGGGTGTGTCGACCAGCACTATTCCAATCCTCCTCTCTCAACCTCTGTAATGCCGTTGAAAACGAAAAGCTAGCTATCACGGTGGAAATCGGCAGCCTGGCAGCCAACACATGGGCAGAACAGCACTGGAGGTTGTTCATGACCTCATTCTCACAGATGTGTTATCACTTTACATAAGTGGTAGTTCCCCGGAACACCACAATATCGGACTATCTTCATTCGACTGGACTCAGAGCTTACCTAATGCAAAACTACTCTTCCCCAGGGAATTTTGATGAAATCATTTAGAGGTAGTTGTTCGAGGCTTCCAAAGAGGTTGGTAAGAGTTGGGGCAAATGATCGACTAACCAAAAATCTGAAAAAGAAGAGCTAGGGAATGAGATAACTAAAGGGATTTGAAAAGCTCTGACAGAACCATGGGAATCCAGAATGTCACAAGCATGTGTAGGACTGACTATGCACACAGCCAGAGGCCTAAACTGTCTGTCTGGTTGACCTTGAAACTCTGCACATGCAAGAAGTAAAGGCTCAGGCAGAGTTGTCAATTACCAGGCTGAGTGTTGTACGTATACCCCAACACAAACACACACACACACACACACACACACACACACACACACAACTCTGCAGCAAATATTAGGAGACCGCTTGGTTCTAGGTGTCTGAGGAAATCTCTATTGATTCATCAGCTTACGAGTTACCTAAGTGAACTGACCTTTCGGTGATAACACACAACAAAGAACAAAGACTTGACAGAATTAATTCAGTAAAATACCTAAGAAGCAGTCAGCAATAACATTAAAGTAACAACAAAAACTAACACTAGGCAGGGGCAAGAATAGGATTTCCAGAGTTGATACATTATATTGATTAAAATGTCAAATTTTGAAAACAATTATGAGATATGTCAAGAAACAGGAAAGTATAGCACACACACAGGAAGAAAGGAAATCATAGACACTACCGCTAAGGAAGCTAAACAAAAACCTTAAGTCAACTATTTTAAGTGTGACCAAAGAACTAAGGAAAACCATGTTTTAAAAACTAAAGAGGGGCACCTGGGTGGCTCAGTTGGTTAAGCATCCGACTTCAGCTCAGGTCATGATCTCATGGTTCTTGGGTTCGAGTCCCGCGTCGGGCTCTGTGCTGACAGCTCAGAGCCTGGAGCCTGCCTCCGATTCTGTGTCTCCCTCTTTCTCTGCCCCTCCCCTGCTCGTTCTCTCTCTCTCTCTCTCAAAGGTAAATAAACATTTGAAAAAATTAAAAACTAAAGAAAAAAATATGAGAATATTGTCTCACCAAATAAAGACTATCAATAATGGGCTAGGAATTATTTTTGAAAAAAGCATCAAAAGAAATTTAGGAGTTGAAAAGTACACTAACGGAAATGGCAAATTATTTAAAGGCGCTCAACAGCAGATTTGAGCTGGCAAAAGCCGAATTAGCAAACTGTGAGAAGAAAGTAGGAGGACTCACCCTTCCTGATTTTGAAACTTGCTATAAACCTGCGCCAATCCAAAAAATGTGGTCCTGGCATGGGGACAGACACACAGCTCCGTGGAACAGAATTGAGAGTACAGAAATAAACCTTGTAATTTGGGTCAACTGAATTTCAACACAGGAGTCAAAATAATTCGATGGGGGAAAGAAGACTCCTGTTAACAAATGATCCCAGAACAAATGGATGTCGACACGCACAAGGATGAAGTTCAACCAGCATATATAAAAATTAACTCACAATCAATCATGGATCTAAAGGTAAGAGCTAAAATTATAAAAATCATTGGAGAAAACACTGGAGTGAAGCTTCATGACCTTAGATATGACACCAAAATTACAAGTGATAAGTGATTGATGCTTTGACTTCATCAACTTAAAAATTGCATTTCAAAAGACTGTCGAGAAAGTGAAAAGACACCCCATACAATGGGCCAAAATTTACAAATCATATACCTTATAAGTTTTTGTTCGAACACCTATTTTCAATTCTCTTGTGTATATACTGGAATATGCAAACAGCACTTACAACTCCATCATGAAATGATAAATAACTCAATTTTAAAATGAGCCAAAGACTCAAATAGACATCTCTAAAGAAGATAATACAAATGGCCTGCAAGCTCTTGAAGACATGTTCAAAATCATTAGCCATTAGGGAAAAGCAAATCGAAACTACAATGAAATAGCTCTCCACAACCACTAGGATGGTTAGAATCAAAAGCACAGGGGCACCTGGGTGGCTCAGTGGGTTGAGCGTGTGACTCACTCAGGCTCATGGTCATGATCTCACGGTTCGTGAGTTTGATCCCCACATCGGGCTCTGTGCTGACAGCTCGGAACCTGGAGCCTGCTTCGGATTCTGTGTCTCCCTCTCTCTCTGCTCCCCCTCCCCACCCCCCGCTTGCTCTCTCTCAAAAATAAGTAAACATTGAAAATTTTTCAATAAAAAATGTTGATAAATGTTCATAGCGTCGTTATTCATAAAAAGGGAATACTGGAAACCCTGCAAATGTCCATCTACTGATGAATGAATAAACAAAATCTGGTATATTCGTACAATGGAATAGTATCCAGCCATATAAAGGACTGAAATACTGATTCATGGCACAGCACGAAGGAACCTTGAAAACATTATACCAAGTAAAGGAAGCCAGATACAGAAGGTCACTTATTAGATGATTTCATTTATATGAATGTCTGTGATAACTGAACCTGTAGAGACAGAACATAGATTAATGGTTGCTTAGGGCTGAAGAAAGAGTTGGAGAGAGAATGGGGAGTGACTGCTAACAGGTACAAGGTTATTTTTGGAGTGATGAAAATGTTCTAAAATTAGATTATATGATGGTCCCACCCTGTGTAAATATACTGAGAAACATTAAATAATATGCCTTAAATGAGCGTGCATAAGTCCTAAAAAAAAAAAATCTTAATATAACTTAAGTGTTTGACATATTTAAAAATTGTTTTACAATAGTTAAAGATGTGCATATCTACAGAAACAGCAGTGACGTGAAACATAAAAGAGTAATATGAACAACTTTATGCCAAAATCTTGACATTCTAGATTGAACGGTTTATTAGCTAGAAAAATATAACCTACTAAAACTCACTAATGATGACATAGAAAGACTGGGTAATTCATAATTTCTAAAGACTTACAATAGTAGCTTAAATCCTTCTCACAAGTAAACTCTAGTTAGATGATGTATGGGTGTCTTACACCACCTTTTCAAGGAACCAATTATTCAAATATTATCTTAAACCTTGCAGAGACCAGAAGATCAACCACGCAATTTTCCTTTATTTTTTATTTTAAAATAACAGTATGAGTGAGGAAATTGATAGACGAGTCTTACCCATCAATCATAGATGCAAAGATCCCGAAAAAAAAGCAAACGGAAACTAGTAGCGTGTAAAAATAAGACTTTATTAATGTTAGGTTGATCTCAGGAAGAGAAGTCTTGCTTAACATTATCAAATCCACAAATGTAATTCACTTTCTAACACCTTAAAAAAGCAAATATACATAACAATCTCAGTAGAAAGTTTTTACTAAAATTCAAAATAAAAAAAATTAGATCTTACTAATGAGGAATAATATGGAATTTTGCTAACCTGTTAGAGGGTATCAACCGAAAAAATGTAGTGAGTATAATTCTTAATGGTTAAAGGTTAAATGCGCTTCCTTTGAAATCAAGAAGAAAACAGTGCTATCCATTAGTACCGCTTCCATTTAACAATGTACTGTAGTTAACTGTCTGGAGCAGAAAGGCAAGAGAAAGAAACAAGAAGTATGAGGTTAAGAAAGGAAAAATAATATTGCCGGTACCTACTATGTAAAGCATCAAGAGGAAAGGTGTCTGTCCTTGAGTCACCAAATGGAAGACTCACGCCCAAAAATGCACGTTGGACTCTATGTGAACAACAAACTACCATTGAGGTAAGACACTGAGATTTAGGGATGTATTTGTCAGAAGACCAACTTTTACCTTAACAAATGCATTCATAGAAGATATGATTATTTACAGAGAAAATGCAAAGAATCTACGCCTTAATAGAAATAATAATCATTTAGCAAAGTCAGTGAATGTAAAAATCAATATTCAAAAATCAATTTTATATACCAGTAGCAAACAGAAAATTTAAATTTTAAAACTCCTGTCAATAGCAAACTATTAAGACACATAGGAATAAAGCTAATGAAGTTGTGAACGACCTATATATACAGAAAAGTTATTGGAAAAGAATCAAGAAGATCCAAGTAAATGAAGAAATGTATCTGTGCATATAAGCCTTGACATTATACATATAGTAACTCTACCAAAATTCATATATAGACTCAATGATATTCTAATAAAAATCCCAAGAGAATTTTTCAAGGCACTTGGCACAGTGATCCTAAAATATATGTGTAACAGAAAAGAGCCAAGAATAACTAAGACACTGCTGAAGAACAACAAGGAAGAAGTGAAGGAGGAGGAGGAGGAGGAGAGAAAAAGGAGGAAGGAGACAAGGAGGAGGAGGAGGCGGCTGGGAGACGAGGTATGAAAATTTGCCCTAGCAGATCTCAAGACTGATTACAATACTAGAGAAATAAAGACGGTGTGGTTTTGACACTGAAAGAGACAACAATCGATGGAATGAAACAGGAAGACCGGAAATACTCATTCACCTATGGAAATAGCATTTGTCACAGCTCAATGTAAATCAGCAGGGAAAGGAAAGATGACTCAGTAAGATGTACCAAGATAAGTTGGTTACCCAGTTGGAAAAAATGAAGTGGAATGAAGCCTTTATTACATTGTACGCAACACTTAACTTAAGATGGATCAGAGACTTAAATGTGGAAGAGAAAACATTAAAACTTCTAAAAGGGAACATTAAAAGATATTTACAGGACCTTAGAATAAGTGATAATTTCTTAATTTAAGATATTAAATAATTTCCTAATTTCTTATGGGAAGCATTCCTATAGCACCTCATCCTTATTTCCAAAATTCCAGTATCTAATTTTACATAGGATCATAACTGCTTATTTTACTGTCTACTCCACCGAGCAGATAACTACTTGAGATAGGGGCTGTATCCTATTAATTTTATCTTCCCCCTTACCTTGGTATGTGTTGTATCTCTAGGACACAAGAGAGAAGAGAGGTTCAGGAAAGATGTTTTATTTTTCCCTTGACTTGGCTCACCCAGCGGTTTTCCTTCCTAATAATTACCCAAGTTTTTTTGTTTTTGTTTTTGTTTTTTGTCTCTGTTGGATACATGAAGTGACACTCACATATCTGTCTATAACACCAGCCTCCTCGTCCAAGTCATGTTTTCCACCACGCAGTCTTAATCATCTACCCGTTTGTATATTTTTGCTCCATTATCCATTCCTTCAGGTTCTGAACTTCTGGGCTTTCGAAGGGAACCACTCAGTGAAGAATAAAGCCCTATTAATAACTAAGAGAAAACAATCCATAGGAGACCTTTCCCGAGTACTATCTGTTCAGTTCTAAATTGGATCTCTGGAGGCTAACCTCCAGAAAAGAGATTTTTAAGGGTGCAATTTAAGGGTGCACACTTCTGACTGAGAGGACTGTGCCACTGCAGACCGGTCTTGGATCTGGAAGAAACCTTCCCAAGGGTCTGATTCCCCCTCCGATGTGAGAAGCTCTTCTTTCACGTTGCTGGCATTTCATGAACCAACTCAGCTGTAATCCTTCAAACAGTGTACTTCTGGTGACAAGAAGCTCACTGTTTCAGAGGAAAGCCTTTTCCATTTTGTTCTGTCCTAGCTAGTCTAAAAAAGGGAACACACAGCCCTTAGGCAATAAGAGCTTGTGTGCATTGTCAAAATTTCCATATTTCGGTAGGTGGTTTCCCAAGATATTTTCTCCAGAATGTTTTTCATCATGACCCCCGAGATTGCGTAACTAGAGACAAACACAGAATGCCCCAAAGCCTCTTGTATATAGAAAAGCAACTAGTCGAAGCTAGTCAGCATCTTCCATAGTTTGCATTCCAGAAATGTTGAGTCATTTGAAAAGGCAGAAGAAATTGAACCATGAAAATTATACACCAGCTGCTCAATAGGGCGTGTCGATATTATCGATGAGTCAGATGGGTGATTAAGCCTGCTGCAGGCTTAAAAGTCTAAACAAGACATAGAGGCTGAGTGTTGATCAATTTCATTCAAGAATCAAAATGTGTCCAGAATAGGAAAGGCCACAAAGATCATTACACAGAATACGAGTTCTACAAAAGATTCTGAATGAGGAGGATTTCAATGGCTAATGTATGTAAAAAACAAAAACAAAACAAGAACGTCTGTCTAAAGTCCCCTCTAGAGGACTCCAGAAGACATTAGCATGTTACAAGATCTTGACTGCAAAAAGCCTATTTAACTTTGCTTACCTGACTGTGTCTCAAATACACCTAACGGCAACTAAACTTTTTAGTAACGCCTAGCAAAATAAGAATGCATCTCAAATATACTCGAAGAAATACTAACCTAGTTCATTCTTTTCATTTTAAAGATGAGGACAGAAAGACCCAGAAAAGTTTGCAAAATGCTCGAGTCAACAAAACTACTTAGTTGCAGAGCCGGGACTACAACTCAGGTATCATGGCAACTCTCAAGTCTGGAACATTCTTCTGCTCTGCCTTCAGTGTCTCCAAGTCCCTGGGGAAGGATATCATTGCAAACATAACCACCAACTGATTTCTTGACATTCTCCTTCATACCCTCTTTAAGGAAAATTTTACTACCTACAGAAGTGATTTTTAACCAGATTGGCAGGGTGCTAAATGGGCTCAGGAAGGAATGTTGACAGAATTTGCAGGGCAAGGAGAGGTATATTTTTATAAAACTTTTAATGTTTATTTTTGAGACACACACACACACACACACACACACACACACAGAGTGAGAGTGGGGGAGGGGCAGAGAAAGAGAGGGAAACACAGAATTTGAAGCAGGCTCCAGGTTCCCAACAGTCAGCACAGAGCCCAATGCGGGGCTCTAACTCACGTACTGTGAGATCGTGACCTGAGCTGAAGTCGGACGCTTAACCGACTGAGGCACCCAGGAGCCCCTAAAGATATATTTTTAAAGCCTATTAAACATTAAAGTATACTTTTTTATTCAGAAAGAAAGAATTCCAAACCATGTCTCATATTTTAAATTACAAAGAGAATATGACATTGTTTACCTAAAGTACATGTAGATTTTAAAAGTTTGCAAAACACCGACAATAAGAATATATATACAGGGAACATAACCTGATTTTATATAAGGCTTCCTGAGGGAAATCGCATTTAGTCCCATGATGAACAAATAGTGGTCACCCAGGCAAGTCAGAGCAGGAGTAATTGAAGTGTGTTCCAGGCAGAGATGGTAATAAAGTTTAAGGACTAGAGGCACTAGAGACAGTGCCGTGACTAAGAGTCTAGCAATGGTTGAGAGGGGCTGAAAGAGAGAACAGGCACTTGGGGGAGGAGGAGGAACAAGGGAGTAGGGCGGTGAGGAAGAGTGTGCACTCAGAGATAGGCAACACCCTGAAGAACGAACCACGGGCCAAGTGACAGGGCCTTGCATCCCACGCAATGGAATTGATCTTTATCATGACAGCAATCGTAACTCTTTGAAAGGTTTAAGCGGGAGAATTGTAGAATCAGATTCATATTGTGGTAAAATCGTTCAGAGGAAAAGCCCACACTGTCTCACAGAAGGAAGTTTATATTGCGCTCAAATCGTTCTGGTGTTTAGTTTCTATTTTTTTCCAGTGTGGCCTTTGTTCTGAGTGTTGAATTAATCTACAGGGTCTAAAGAGAGACTCTGAGAACTGAACCATCCAGAGATTGAGGTGAAACCGTTCACTCACCAAAAGGGCACAGCTGACTCAGAGGCAGTAACACAACTTGTCCAAGCCAGTAAGGATTTCAGTGGAGGCCACCAAGAATATAGCTGGCAAGGAAATCCACACTTGCTATTTCCATAAGATAACAGACTCAATGAGAACACTTTAAGTTCTGTTTAAGTCCATAATGTTTTAATTGAAGAAACGAAAATTTTGAGTTTTATTTACTTCATAATTTATTCCAACTCATTGTTTTAGAATCGATTATCCACCAAGAAATTGTCTCAATTACCCTTACCTCAGGCCTTATATATTCTTTTTTTTTTAATTTTTTTAACATGTATTTATTTTCGAGAGACATAGAGTCAGAGTGTGAGCAGGGGAAGGGCAGAGAGAGAGGCAGACACGGAATCTGAAGCAGGCTCCAGCCACCCAGGTGCCCCAGGACTTATATTAAAGAAGCTCTTTGCTACAAGTTTGAAGACCCTTAGATAGCTGCAATGCTACAGAAACACAAATTATATGGGGCGCCTGGGTGGCTCAGTCGGTTAAGCGTCCGACCTTGGCTCAGGTCATGATCTCACCGTTCCTGAGTTCGAGCCCCACATCGGGCTCTGTGCTGACAGCTCAGAGCCTGGAGCCTGCTTCGGATTCCGGGTCTCCCTTTCTCTCTGTCCCTCCCCAGCTCACACTGTGTCTCTGTCTCAAAAATAAATACACATTTAAAATTTTTAAAAAAAGAAACACAAATTATAATTATACTAGAAGCATAAATAGTAATAGAAACAAAAATGATACTAATAACTCAGTACTTTCTCTATCCCAGGCACTGTGCTAGAAACTCCACGCATTGGGGCACCCGGGTGGCTGGGTTGGTTAAGCATCTGACTTCAGCTCAGCTCAGGATCTCATGTCTTGTGAGTTCGAGTCCCGCTTCGGGCTCTGTGCTAACAGCTCGGAGCCTAGAGCCTGGTTCAGATTCTGTATCTCCCTCTCTCTCTCTCTGCCCCTCCCCCACTCATGCTCGCCTTCAAAATAATCATTAAAAAAAAAGAACTTAAAAAAAAAAGAAACTTCATGCATTATCCCATTCGTGTACAAAATCCCATGAGTTAGATACTGTTAATATCCCAATTTGACAGATGAGTAATTGTTAGAGAGATTAAGTAAACTGTCCATGGTCAGACAGTTTGTGATCCAAGTCAGATATCAAATCCAGGTCTGTATGAGTACAAAATCTAACACTTAGCTCTGTATTTTCTAATACTTTTAGTTACCTGTGAAATAGCACTTACTACAAATATACTTGGAACTGTGCCTGTCAGTGTATAAACATTACATCATTTAATCTTCAAACAAACCTACCAAGAGGTAACATTATTCGTATTTTACAATGAAGAAATCAAAGCTCAAAATATTTAATTGCCGACGGCTCTGCAGGTAGAAAGAAGCAGAGGATTCAGATCTAGATTTGTCTGATTCTCAATCCGCGTGTTCAGCCACAACTTATGCCATTAGAACGTGATAACGTAAACCAGTAAGTAGTTCTCTATTCCCCACGGAGCTCCACGGGCCTGAGATTTCAAAAGAAGACAGCTATTCATGGTTTCTAAGGTAGAAGCTCATTGTTTCAAGTTTTTAGCCACTAACAGCTTCACAGAGATTGGCTGATGGTCATCTGAGAGCTGAGGCAATGGCACTTCAGAATGACACTGCGGTCAGCGCCGCGGTGAAGACCTGGTCCAGGATCCAGGAGGGAAATCTACGGGATAGGGATCATAGGGGAAGCACAAGGATCTTTTTCTCTCCCTCTCTCTCGCCTCCTGAGGTGGTTCCATTCTCTGATTCCAAGAACATAGGAAGAATGGGGAATTACCCTAAATAAAACAGCTGTAACATTAAGTTCCCCACCTCCTAACATTGGCAGTTGATTTCAGACTCCAAACCATGAAAGCCCACCCGGGACTAATCTTGCAGATTATAAGGTCACGTTTCCTCCATTCTGCCCAGAAGCAGGGCGATGGGCCTCATGAAACTAAATACCCTTTACTCTGCTGCAAGACACAGTCATAAAGATCAAATAAATCCAAATACAATGTTTCCTAAATATATTCCATGGAACGTGTAAGACACTCCTCGAAAAAAAAAAAAAAAGTTCCGTGGACAATTAAGTGTTGGAAACGCTTCATAAGCTCTGTTTCTCAAAGATAGGGTGACCTACAATTAATCACCCAAGCTAGGCCACTTCTGAGTGCCAAAAGGGATGTTGTTAATAATCACACTGAGACAGCAAGTACGTCCTGGAAATGTACTGGGTAAAGTGAGACCTATGGTTAGTCTGCAGTTTAGCCCAGAACTTTCCAAATTAGTTTGACCACAGAACATCTTTTCCCCCTTGCAACACCTGCAAACCTCACGAGGAACCATTTTCCACAGAATATACTTCCGGGAAGACTAAACGTAGAGGTTTTAGGAAAAGTCTGCATGAAATGCAATAGACCACTGCTTCCCAATCATTTCTTGTCAATGTTGACCTAGGAAGGAGGTGTTCATATATTTGCGGTATAAAAAGGCAAATGGGGGTGCCTGGGTGGGGGGCTCAGTCGGTTGAGCATTCGACCTTTGATCTCGGCTCAGGTCATGATCGCATGGTTTGTGGGCTCGAGTCCCATGTGCTGACAGCATAGAGACTGCTTGGGATTCTCTCTCTCCCTCTCTCTCCCTCTCTCTCTGCCCCTCCCCTGCTTGAGCACACACGCATGCTCTCTTTCTTCCTCTCTCTCTCAAAATAAGTAAATAAACTTAAGGGTAAGTAAGGAAGGTAAGTGAATGAGGCTCCTTGTAGCCAGAGAAGACTGGCCAGGGGAGTGGGATATTTGAATGGACTACTATCTCAGCACTCCTGTAATTCTCTGAGACATATAGAAACCCAGCATACAGGTCATGAAGCTGTGAACAGACTAAAACACACCCACGACTGACCTCCGTGTGTTTCTCTTCCTTGAAGACCGATTGCCGATGATTTACATTAAATGAAGGCAATGAAGGGCTTGCAAAAATTGTTTGCCCTTTCAGCCCCTTGGCCTATTTTGTTGCCTAGGATTTGGGTCCGTGTCAAAAATCTTGCAAATTATGGGAAACGCAACAAATCTCCTGACTGACTCAATCTATCCATCAAAACAGTTGGGGGGGGGGAGGGACACTTCCTTAGAAAAATAGAAACTGTATTAAGTATTTCAACACCGAGTCTAATGCAAGGAATTGGGTAAACAGGCAGTAGAAGATTGGAAAAACAAAAAGGGAGCACTGAGGCAACGCGACGCCCAGTTGTGACCTCAGATTTCTGAGGAGGGGCAGTGCCCAAGTGATACTGGCACGTCAAAGGGGCACAGCGATGTTGGTTCCGGAGTTCTAAAAGAAGGCGGAGACTTGGTCTCTTCACAGTTTCCTGACTAACTGACCAGCAACAGATGATTCCAGTCACTCAGTTGTGGAAGTATTTGGAAGGCAGAAGACTCTGCGTTTTCAGGTACTGTATTTACTACCAGCTGGAGCTGCTAGTCCCTCCCAGAGACCCTTGCCACTGAATTGAGGACTGGGCTCTCGGGAGCTCTTGATAAGTCTGGGTTTAAACTTAGCTCGCTAGCCCCGCAGAAAACACCTCAGAGAGGCATTGGATTTCGATGGGCGTTTGAAGCACCAAAGCCTTACAAAGTTGCTTTGAAGATTTCAGTGAAGAAGAGAGAGGCAAAGGTGGACGGGACGCTAAAGAAGGGAACTTGAGAGGAAAATGTAGGAAGCGTTTTCACCTTTTCCATTCAGGAGGGAAAAGAAGCCATTCAGAAAGGGCTTTGAGCAAGGAAACAGTGTTTGAAGGTTCGTCTCCTACCAGATGCTTTTAAATTGTGACAGTCATCTCGTGGTGGGCGTTTTACCCCGTTCCACTCATCGGTTGAAAGTCAGAAGCCATACATTTGACAGGCAGCCCTCCACCGTTTATTCCAGAGACGGCCGCTCTGTTTACCTTCCTCAAAGCTGCTGTGAAAGGACGAAGAGAAAGGGAATCGCCTACACTCCGGCCAAGGAGGGCCCGTTGGAGGGCTCCGGCGAGCCAGAGGAATAGCGATGGGCTCCGATTAAAGGTTAGGGTCTGAGATGATAAACTGATAAAAGCATTTAAAACTAAAATATTCAGAGACGGAGTCTATTTTAAAGCCTAAGATCATAGCTATCGTATTCTTAGGAAATCAGGTTATCTCTGTCTAGAGACAGAGCATATGGATAACAATATAATATTATATTATTAATGGTAAGGGGGAAATATTTTTTGAGAAAACACTCACAAACTCAAAAATCAAACCCCGTGTCTTAAAGGAAGGTCCGCTTTGCCTGGGCATTTGTGTGCCTCTTCCTCCTTGAATATTCGTAATGCAACAGTCCTCAAGCAGTGAATGGGCTCAGACACTATCTACAACCTGTGTTCTGGGAGAAAGGATGTGATTTTACACCTTTTGGGAGAAATCAAAACAAACATAACGTGTATTGAGCTCTTTGTGATCAGCGAAGGGCTACATACTGTGGTTATTTAATCCTGAACACAATGCTCCCAAGCTGTCTTATTCTCCTGTTTGGAATCTGGGTCTCAGAAATGTTAATTAACCCTGACTTTATCCCTTGATTTGGAATACCACGAAACCCGCCTCAGCCACAATTCCTCAACCACAACCAAATCTCTTAATCCATAGGAAAAAAAACACCACAACACCTTGTCTACAGTGTGTGCTCAGTGTTTCAAAATATTTTGAACTCTAAAGACTTTATAGAGGGATTTTTTTTTCCTTTGCCAATAACGTTGCTTTGTCATACGCGCTTTGTCACAACTACTGGATTCTCAAAAGCAAATGAAGGAACATTCTTGCTTTTCTCTTTGCCTCCTATAATCCGTGTTTCTTCACATCCCGGGAGAATAGGAGGGCTCAGTGCCTGAGGTCCATTCTGCCAGGATTGTATCTGTTACCAAAAACTATGTCTTTATCTAGGCCACATTTGTCACCCTTCACCCCTTTTTCCCTCCAACTATTCCCTCAAGACACAAAGTCACAGGATCCCTGATTCTGAGCTATCCCTGTTCAGGGACTTCTAATTCTCCACTTATTTTTAATTTTTTTAAATTTGTTTAACATGTATTTATTTTTGAGAGACAGAGATAGAGTGTGAACGGGGGAGGGGAAGAGAGAGAGAGACAGAGAGAGAGAGAGAGAGAGAGAGATAGAATCCAAAGCAGGCTCCAAGCTGTCAGCACAGAGTCCGACGCGGGGCTCGAATGCATGAACCGTGAGATCACGACCTGAGCCGAAGTCAGATGCTTAACCGACTGAGCCACCCAGGCACTCCTCTCCACGTCTCTTTTTAAACCAGCACATAGAAGGGGAGCCAGAGATGGTTGCTTTCACACTCCCACTCAGATCATGTCCTCAGCACCACCCCGTCCCATCTTCTGCCTGGGAACATCCCTTTCACTCAGTCCACAGTCCCATCAACTGTTGGCCGGGCAGCACTTGAAGCAGGTGGAAGAACTCCACTATCAGTATTGTCTTAAGTACTAGCTGTCATCGAACTTCTAAACAACTTTTTCCCATCTTTAAAGAGTCTAAAGGACAACTTGTTACTTGCTCGGCATAAGACTGAATCACCGATTTTGGTTAAGTAGGCAGTAAACAGATCTAAACCTCCACGGGCCCAAGATACACAGATGCCCTCCTTCAATGCCTAGCTCCGCCCGAGTGACATTCCAGGCCTTGCAGTTAGCATCGTCTCACTTTTCGGGCAGGCAGAAAATACCACTGATACTTTCAACATGGCCCAAATTATTTTCTCTCTGGAGTACTCTCCTGGGAGATCTAAATAGTTGTCTACTCATATTTGGAATCAAAAAAAGCTGAACACACAGATACAGAGAGTGAAATGGTGGTTGCCAGGGGCTGGGGGTGGGGATGGGAAGCTGGGAGAAATGGAGAGACGCTGGTTAAGGGGTGCGAACTTTGTTATAAGACGGATAGGTTCTGGGAATCTAATGTACAGTATGGTGGTTATAATTCATTTTCATTTATTTTTATTTATTTTTAAGTTTTTTAAATTTTTTTAACGTTATTTATTTTTGAGGGACATAGAGACAGAGTATGAGCAGGGGAAGGACAGAGAGAGAGGGAGACACAGAATCTGAAGCAGGCTCCAGGCTCTGAGCCGCCAGCACAGAGCCCGATGCGGGGCTCGAACTCACAGATCATGAGATCATGACCTGAGCTGAAGTCGGCTGCCTAACCGAATGAGCCACCCAGGCGCCCCTATAATTCATTTTTAAAAAGAAGGGGTAACCATATGACACGATGGAGGTGGCGATAAGCTAATGCTAATATTACATTGGTAATCATTTTGTGATACATAAGCATATCAAACCAACATGCCGTACACCTGAAACTTACACAGTGGTACATGCCGATTACGTATGAATAAAGCTAGAAAAAAATAGCTGTGGTATAAGCAAAAGTGGTTTCCCAATCAAACGAATTTGGAAAATGCTGAATGCTATGATGTAAGCGTCACAACACATAGGAAAATAAAGTCTCTGCCAAGTCTTAACCCAGAATTTCCCCCACAGAGCACATGTAGGCGTCTTATTAATCCAAATGATCCTTTTTTTACTGCTTATTTATTTTTGAGGTGGGGGAGGGGCAGAGAGAAGAGGAGACAGGATCTGAGACAGGCTCTGTGCTGGTAGCCGAGAGCCCAATGCAGGGCTCGAACTCACGAACCGTGAGATCATGACCTGAGCCGAAGTCAGATGCTTCACCGACTGACCCACCCAGGTGTCCCCCAAAGAAGCATTTTTAACACTAAGCACAAAATGCATTTTACAACTGGGGAAACTGATCCGCACTTAAAAGTGTTCTCATTTTCGTGGAAATCGTTACCTAGGATAACCTTCCGTCGTGTTGTCCCACACAGTTGTGATACAGTTAGATCGTTTAGGCAGATTCTGCATTCCATTCCTGATGTCTACATGACGTTTTTAGTCGCGAACCTTCATGTTCGCTCTTTGTGCTGCGAAGTTCCACGGGTTCTGACTGACCTACAGTGCCACGGACCCACCATAACGACATCATACAGGTCACTGCCCGAAAATATCGTGTAGGCTGCAGCTCTTCAACTCTCGCCCCTGCCCCCTGAGCCCCGAGCAACCACTGATCTGCTTACTCCAGAGTTTTACCTTTTCCAGAATGGCAGATAGCCGACATCACGTAGTGTATAGCTTTCTTCAGACTAGCTTCTCTCACTTAGCGATAGGCCTTCGACCTGTACCCATCTCTTCTTGTGGTTTGATAGCTCATTTCCTTTTCCTGCAGAATAGTGTTCCATTATGTTGATATACGACAGGGGTTTTTTGGATAACTTAACTCCAATATGGTTTTTTAAAATTTGATTTTAGGGGCACCTGGCGGCTCACTTGGTTAAGCGTCTGACTTCAGCTCAGGTCACGATCTCGCAGTTTGTGAGTTCGGGCCTCGCGTCAGGCTCTGTGCTGACAGCTCGGAGCCTGGAGCCTGCTTCGGATTCTGTGTCTCCCTCTTGCTCTGCCCCACCCCTGCTTGCACTCTGCCTCTCTCTCAAAAAGAAAAACATTACCCATTTTTTAAATAGGATTTTAATTGTTTTTTAGTCCGCTATCGAAGAACATCTTCGTTGCTTCCAGGTGTGTGTGTGATTATGAATAAGGCTGCTATAAAATCAACGTACAGGTTTTTATGTGGGCATAAGCTTTTAAATCAGTTGGTTAAACACGTATAAGCATGATTGCCAGATGACATGGTAGGAAAGGGGTGGGGGGAAATAGCGCTGACCTAAGTAACTGTGGAAACAAATAGAGTCTGTAAGACTAAAGGCAAAAGAAAAAAAGCACTCTACTCTAGTTGATGATGTTCTTTTCCATGGGGATACAGGTTAAAAATCCTGATACCACTATACATACATACTTAAATTGAAGAGTTAAACAGATAGCAGATGGCGGGAGGCAGGTTTCTCACTGATGGAGTGGGAAGTGATAGATAAGCAAGGGGAGAAGGCTCGAATGATTTATTTGTACGGCAATGGACTACTGTTGGATGTATTTAACTTTTATAGACACAGATGGTTACATATAGAAATACTTATATCTATACACTAATAGATATATTACTAATATACACTAATATAATACGGGTACATGATATGATTATAAGATATGAGTACACACAAATATATTTCTTTGCTCTATTAGCTGAAAAGACCCAAAAGACATGGAAACTCAGAAGTCTGAAAGAAACTACTTGGTAGCAATAAACACATCTTGGGCCCAGATCTTGGTTTCTAACACCATTTTCCCATAAAAAGACCAGCTCTTTAGAGAAATGATTCCTTCTAGGGTTCAGAGAAGAAACACAGAACCTGGACCTAGAAGGTCTTATAATGCCAAAAGTAAGGAAGCACTAAAAACTAAGAGCCCCACAACGTGGGGGTATGTCAAAGGGACATAGGAAAGGGCTCCCGATTGCCAAAGCTGTAACAATATGAGCAACGAAATAAATATGATCATATTCGATTGAAATCCAAAGCGTAATAAAAGTACCCATGAGTCCATACAGATATGAATAAATGAGTTAATAAATAAATAAATGTGGAAAAAGAGATCAATCTCCATGCACAAGAATTCCAAATAATTTACATAGATAACTCTGCCTTTAAAGAGGTGGAGTATAACTCTCTATTCCTTAAGTGTGGGCTATACATAGTGACTTCCTTCCAAAGAATAAAATATAGAAAGAGAGAAAGAGAGTAATTTTACAGTAGAATAACTTGGCAAACACTACCTCAGCCAAGTGGGCAAGGTCAAGAACAACAGGGCCAAGTTACGCTGGCCACACACGCCCTTAATATGATGCGATGGAAATGGCACCGAACTTCTGTGGTCTTCTTCATCAAAAACACACAGCCTCAATCCAATCGTGAGAAAAATATCCCTCGTCGAGGGAAATTCTAGAAATGCCTGAGTAGTATTCCTCAAAACTGCCAAGGTCATCAAAAATAAGTAAATTGTCACAGCCAAGAGGAGTCTAAGGAGACATGATGATGAAATGCCATGTGGTATCCTGGTTGGGTTCCAGGAACAGAAAAAGGGCATGAGGTAAAAACTAAGGAAATCTGAATGAAATATGGCCTTTAGTTACTAATAATGTGTGTCGTATATGGGGACTCTCTGTAAGTATCTTTGCATTTTTTGTAAATATGAAACTATTTTAAATATTTAAAAGTTTATTTTTTAAAAAATAGAATGATGGAAGTAGTATAAGCAATACTATGATGATATAAACAATGATGATATTGTTGAGCATCTGGAGACTCCCAGAGAAAATTACTATATACTTTCAGAGGTATGAGAAAGATGACTAGATAAAAATAATATACAAAGCAGTGTTCGTATATTCTAAAAACCAGTTACATTTGTAATGAAATAAAGATATCATTTACAATAGTTATAAAAATAATTACTTAGGGATAGATTTACAATAGTTATAAAAATAATTAGTTAGGTGCCTGGGGGGCTCTCACAGTTCATGAGTTCGGACCCCACACCAGGCTTTGCGCTAATGATGTGGGGCCTGCTAGGGATTCTGTCTCTCCTTCTCTCTGCCCCTCCCCTGCTTGTGTTCTCACTCCCTCTTTCTCTCTCTCTCTCTCTCTCTCTCAAAATTAATAAATAAACCTAAGGGGTGCCTGGGTTGCTCAGTTGGTTGGGGGTCCGACTTTGGCCCAGGTCATGATCTCGGGGCGGGTTCAAGCCCCGAGTCGGGCTCTGTGTTGACAGCTCGGAGCCTGGAGCCTGCTTTGGATTCTGTGTCTCCCTCTCTCTCTGCCCCTGCCCCTCTTATGCTCTGTCTCTCTCTATCTCTCTCTCTCAAAAATAAAAATTAAAAATTAAAAAAATTAATAAACTTAAAAAGAGAAAGAAAGAAATTTAACAGGGCTGCTGCTGCGCGCAGCGCTGCTGGTCACGGCTGCACGTCGGGCCTCCGTGTGGGCTACGGGCAGGCAGTGGCAGACCCCACAGTGCTCCCGGGGCTCTGCTACAACGCCCTGGTGCACTTTGCACTGGAGGGGTTAGAGATGATGTGGGAGTGGGAAGACCCTAGGCTTCCCTCGTTCCGTGAATATAACTAGATAACTATCGAATCATCCCAAATACCCCAGAAATTGACCGGAAGACTGGCAGAACTCCACGACAAAAGCTAGAGACAAAGACGCTTCGAAGAAGGTAAGAAGTGTGGAGATGCGGTTCGTGAGAGAAAAGATTGTGGTCACTGCAGTGGCGAGCCACGGGGGCAGAGAAGGGCTAGGGACAGACCAGCACAGAGGGGAACACCTGGGGAAAGCAAATCCCCATATCAATTGGCATGGAAAGTGAGACGGGCCAGATTTCGTGAGTTCTTGCAACCAGCAGGGCTTACAGACTGGGATTTGAAAGGTCAGTGGACTTGGCTGCAATAGAGCCTGGGGGGGGCGGGGCACTGTGCTGCTCTTCGAGAGGAAGCAGGCAAACAACCTGGGGACTTACAGCAAGGAAACAATGAACTGAAGAGTGCCCGAGGTACGCAGTAGGGAGGCTATTTGCTCATCTCAGAGCATGCCCCAGAGAGATAGCGTTCACAGAGAGACCCCTCCAGGAAAGAAAGGAACTGGCCAGCGCCATTTCATTCTCCAGCCCTTCTAGCATAAGCACAGGGCCACCTGTGGGAAAGCAGCACAGCACCAAAACTCACGACCTGATTTCTTATACCAAACCCTACCCACCCATGCTCCAGTGCAACGGCCCCACTCAGCCATGCTTCCGTCAGTCCCAGTGAGGCCGGCCCCCTCCCCTAGAAGACTAGCCCATACCCCTGCTCACACCATGTCATACCATGTGGGAGTTTTGCGGAGCCTTGGCTCTAGTGGCAGTGGTGACAGGCCTTATTTCACAGACCAGAGCACACCAGTGAAAACACCACATTCAAGCCAGGAACCAAACGCTGCCCAAAATAAGCAAAGAGAGCCTCTGCAGACAACTGGCCTAAAGGATAAAGCGGCCAAAACACAACAGGAGAGCACATGCAACACACATTGGAGATGCTTCCTGAAGGAGCAGGCCCTGGGGAATAAGGGATACTACACGGCAGGGCACTACGGGACCTCTTCTTCATAAGGCCGTTACTCTCAAGAACAGGATATATGGCTGACTTTCCTAACACAGACACAGGCACAGAGGCACACAAAATGAGAAGACAGAGAAATTTATTCCAAATGAAAGAACAGGAAAAGGGCATGGCCAGAGATCTAAGCAAAACACATAAATAACACGCCTGATAAAGAATTTAAAGTGACGATCATAAAGATACTCAGTGGACTTGAAAAAAAGAGCAGAACACAAGAATGAGACTCTTACCACAGAGAGATAAGGAATAACATAGCAGAGATAAAGGACTCAATAAGGGAAATGAGAAACGTGCTTGATGGAATGAACAGCAGGATGGAAGAAGCAGAGGAATGATTAACGACCTAGATGATAGAGTAATGGAAAGTCACCAAGCTGAAGATAAGAGATAAAAAAGAATTATACAGGGGCACCTGGGTGGCTCAGTCAGTTAAGCATCCGACTTCGGCTGAGGTCATGATCTCACGGTTTGTGAGTTTGAGCCCCACATCGGGCTCTCTGCTGTCAGCACAGAGCCTGCTTCAGATCCTCTATCCTCCCCTCTCTCTGCCCCTCCCCCACTTGAGCATATGCACTTTCTCTCTCTCTCTCAAAAATAAACATTTAAAAAAAGCATGATGCAAAAAAAAACAAGAATAGACTCAGGAAACTCAATGACCTCATCAAATGTAATAACATTTGTATTACAGGAGTCCCGAAACAAGAGAAAAGGGGGCAGAAAGTTATTTTGAAGAAATAATAGCTGAAAATTTCCCTAATCTGGGGAAGGAAACAAATATCCAGATCCAGGTGGCACAGAAAACTTCCATCAAAATTAACAGAAGCAGATCCACACAAAGATATTGTAATTAAGTTGGGAAAATACAGTGCCAAATAAAAACGTTTAAAGCAGTAAGACAAAAGAAGACAGTAACTTACAAGGCAAATTTCATAAGGCTAGCAGGGGGTTTTCAGCAAAAACTTTCCAAGCCAGAAGGGAGTGGCATCATATACATATTCCAAATGATAAATGGGAAAAATCTGCAGCCAAGAATCCTCTATCCGGCAAGGTTATCATTCAGAAGAGAAGGAGAGATAAAGAGTTTCCGGACAAACAAAAACTAAAGGAGTTTGTGACCACTAAACAAACTCTGCAAGAAATATTAAAGGGGACTCTGAGTGGAAAGGAGACACCAAAAGTGACAGTATAAAGGTAGAAAACACAAAAGCAGTTAAATTGAGTATTTCTGTAAAAAATAAGTCATGGAACCCACAAAATGGAAGGACGTAAAATGTAAAAGCATATACCTAAACTGTTGGGAGGAGAGGAGGAAAGAATGGGTTCAAATGCAAACAACCATCAACTTAATACGGACTGCTATATGCAGAAGAGGTTATACACAAACCTAATGGCAACCATATATCAAAACCCACTAATAAATATGCAAAGAGTAAAGAGAAAGAAGTCCAAATACATCACTGAAGAAAATCAGCAAACCGTGAGAGAAAGACGAGAAAGGATCAGAAAGAATCTTCAGAAACAACCACAAAACAAAAAATAAAATGACAATAAATATATATCTATCTGTAACTACTTTGAACATATATGGACCAAACTCTCCAATCAAAAGACTTAGGGTGTCAGAATGGATTTAAAAAACAAGACCCATTTATATGATGCTCACAAGAGACCGATTTTAGACCTAAAGACACCTGCAGATTGAAAGTGAGGGGATGGAGAAACAACTATCATGCAATGGATGTCAAAAGAAAGCCAGAGTACCAATACTTATATCAGAAAAAATAGACTTTAAAACAAAACTGTAACGAGAGACAAAGAAAGACACTATATGATATCAAAGGACACAACACAACAAGAAGATACAACCGTTGTAAATATTTATGCACCTAACATAGACGTTCCCAAATGCAACTGTTAATAACAAACAAAAAGGAAGTAATTGATAATAACACAATAATAGTAGGGGACTTTAACACCCCATTTACATCAATGGATAGATTTAAATAGAAAATCATCAAGGAACAATGGCTTTGAATGACACACTGGAACAGATGGATTTAATAGATATATTCAGAACATTACATTCTTTTTTTTAATTTTTTTAACGTTTATTTATTTTTGAGAGACATAGAGACAGAGCATGAGCAGGGGAAGGGCAGAGAGAGGGAGATACAGAATCTGAAGCAGGCTCCAGGTTCTGAGCCGCCAGCACAGAGCCTGACGCGGGGCTCGAACTCACAGACCGTGAGATCGTGACCTGAGCTGAAGTCGGCCGCTTAACCCACTGAGCCACCCAGGTGCCCCAGAACATTACATTCTAAAACAGCAGAATACACATTCGTTTCAAGCACACACAGAACATTCTCCAGAATAGATCACATATTAGCCCACAAAACAAGCCTCAACAAATTCAAGAAGATAGATACCATTCATCTTTTCTGCTGACAATACTATGCGACTAAATCAACCACAAGAAAAACTGTGGAAAGACCACAAATACACGGAGTTTAAACAACATGCTACTAAACAATAAATGGGTCAACCATGAAATCAAAGAAGAAATAAAAAATACATGGCCACAGATGAAAACAAAAACACAAGAGTCCAAAACGATTTGGGATGCGGCAAAAATGGTTCTAAGAGAGAAGTTTATGGTAACACAGGCCTACCTCATGAAGCGAGAACAATCTCAAATAAACAACTTATCCTAACACCTAAAGGAGCTAGAAAAAGAACAATAAATAAAACCCAAAACCCACAGGAGGAAGGAAATAATAAAGATTAGAGAAGAGATAAATTATGTAGAAACTAAAAAAACAAAACAAAACCAATAGAACAGATCAATGAAACCAGAAGCTCATTCTTTGAAAAAAATAATAAAATTGATAATCCTCTGGCCAGACTTAGCAAAAAGAAAAGAGAAGTTCGACCCATATAAATAAAATCACAAGTGAGAGAGGAGAAATAACAACCAACACCACAGAAATGTAAATAATTATAAGAGAATATTATGAAAAGCTATATGGAACAAAGAGGACAACGTGGAAGAAACGGATAAATTCCTAGAAACCTATCAACTGACAAAACTGAAACAAGAAGAAATAGAAAACTGGAACAAGCTGATAACCAGCAAAGAAACTGAATCAGTAATCAAACAACTCCCAAAAGCAAAAGTCCAGGGCTGGATGGCTTCATAAGCGAATTCTACCAAACATTTAAAGAAGAGTTAGTACCCATCATTCTCAAACTATTCCAAAACTATAGAAAAGGAAGGAAAACTTTCAAATTCATTCCAGGAGGCCAGCATGACCCAGATACCAAAACCAGATAAAGAACCTACTAAAAAAGTGAACTGCAGGCCAATATCCCTGATGAACTTAGATGCAAATATCCTCAGCAAGATACTAGCACACCTAATCCAGCAGTACATTAAAAAAATAATCCACCAGGATCAAGCGGGATTTATTCCGGCGTTGCAAGAGTGGTTCAATATTCACAAGTCAGTCAATGGGACTGGTCACATCAATAAGAGAAACCATATGATCAGTTCAATAGATGCATGAAAAGCATTCGACAGTGGGCGCCTGGGTGGCTCAGTCAGCTAAGTATTCAACTCTTGATTTTGGCTCAGGTCACGATCTCACGGTTCACAAATTCAAGCCCCGCATCAGGCTCCACACTATTGGCACGGAGCATGCTTGTGATTCTCTGTCTCCCTCTCTCTCTCCCTTCCCCACTTTCTCTCTTTCTCTCTCTCTCTCAAAATAAACAAAATACACTGAAAAACCTATTTGACAAAGCGCAACATGCATTCATGATAAAACACCCTCAATAAAGCAGGTTTAGAGGGGACGTACCTCAACATAATAAAGGTCACATATGAAAACCCACAGGGAACATCATCCTTAGTGGGGAAAACTGAGAACCTTTCTCCTAAGGTACAGAGTAAGACATAGCTATCCATTCTCACCACTTTTATTCAACATCGTACTGGAAGTCCTAGCCACAGTAATGAGACAACAAAAAGAAATAAAAGGCATCCAAATTGACAACGAAGAAGCAAACCTTTAACTATTTGCAGAAGATACGATACTCTATAGAGAAAACCTGAAAGACTTCACCAAAAAACCGCTCTAACTGAGAAACAAATTCGGTAAAGTCACAGGATACAAAATGAATGTACAGAAATCTGTTGCATTTCTATGCACCAATAGTGAGGCAGCGGAATGAGAAATTAATAAAACGATCCCATTTGCAATTGGATTAAAAATAATAAGATAGCTAGGGAAACCTAACCAAAGAGGTGAAAGACCTGTACTCCGAAGACAATAAAACGAGATGAGAAAAGTTGAAGATGACACAAAGAAATAGAAAGACATTCCACGCTCATGGGTTCGAAGAACAAATATTGTTAACATGTCTATACTACCCGACGCACTCCACCCATTTAATCCAATCCCTTTCAAAATACCAACAGCATTCTTCACACAACTGGAACAAAGAATCCCACAATTTGTATGGAAACACAAAGACCCCGAATAACGAAGGCAATCTTGAAAATGAATAGCAAAGCTGGGAGCGTCACAAGTCTGGACTTTAAGATATATTACAAAGCTGCAGTAATGAAAACAGTAGGGTACTGGCGCAAAAATAGACACAGAGATCAATGGAACAGAACAGAAAACCTGGAAATGACCCCAAAATTAGATGGTCAACTGAGAGCAAGGAGATTTCTGCAAAAGAGGTACTGGTGCATGACTAGTACTGGTACATGATTAGACTTCGTTCCCTGGGAGAGAAAAGAAAGTCTAAAAATAAGCGCAACTGCATATTCACACACATACACAGTAGTTTTGTCTGAGTGTTTTTGTCCTTCCCCCTCCCATTAATGTAATGATATTATGAGGTGAGGCCTCTGGGAGATGCTTAGGCTGTAAGAGCGGAGCCCTCATGACTGGGGTTAATGCTCTTATAAAAGATCCCATGGAACTCTCTAGCCCCTTTCACCACGTATGGATGTAAGTGGAGTCTGCAACCTGGAAGAGAGCCCTCACTTGACCATGCTCGAACACTAATCCTGGACTTCTGGCCTGCAGAACCACGAGAAATACATTTCTGTTATTTGCTAGCTACCCACCGTGTGGTATTTTGTTATGTGATAGGGTCTCCTCCCTAAGAAGAGAAGACAAAACAAAACAAAACCCCAAGGTGACCTGGCTGTACGTGCCCGTGACAACACCCCTCACGACCTTGTAACATGAGACCACTTAATCAGACTGCAGGTTTGCGTGTTACCATATATGGGAGACAGAGAAATAGAAAATGTATAAAAAACTATGCCACGTGGCGTTCTGGGCTCAGTTCTTCGGGTCCGAACCCAACCCGAGCAGTGCCAGCACGAATAAAGCTGCTTCCCGGAAAGAAAAGCCTCAGTGTCGCGACTCTCTGTGTGAGAATTCTGCTATAGTTCTAGCAGCCTGAACAGACTAAGATACACACACGCAAAGGAAATATATGGTAAAGGTGGAAAGCGTCATTTCACCTTGGGAGAAATCAGTGTGTATGATAAATTGTGATGCTATTATTGGGTAACTTCCCGGCAAAAAACTATAAACTTGCAAATTCTTTTTCTATAGCCCATAATTCACATATAAGTTCCCTACCTGAAATTCCTTTATCTTCGATTGGCAATACCCGCCAATGAAGCTCAAGCACCCTTTCTCCTTCTTCCTCTTTCTGAGCAGCTGGGCTAGATCTAGGTAGGCATCTGCGATGCAGAAGAGTGGAACCACGGTGTACCAGAGGGAGATGTTAGAGCTGGGGTGGGGGAGGGGTGAGAAGGATACCCATGCAGTCGGAGTAACCTAGTATGGGGAGGCAAAACTCAAATAGAGCGAGAAGAGATCCGCAAAGGTGGGGGGTGGGTAGTATGAGATGTCAGAGCCCGATTAGGGTAAACAGAACGCCCATGCTGGGACCTGTCCCGACGCTGGCAGTCGGTGCCTGAGTGGCATTAGGAAGGTGGCTGTGCAGGAGAGCAGCTCAGTATCCAAAGAGGAGGCTGGCCTGGTGTAGAGAGTCAGAGCCCGAGTGAGGGAGAGATGGAAATTCACAAGGAAGCAGGCTGGCACGGAAAGGTAGAGGCCAAGCGAGATGAGGAGCTCATCCATGCGAGGGGTGGGGGCTGCCCTGTGTGGACAGTCGGAGGCTGAGTGGAGTAAGGAAGTTATCTGCACATGGTAGAGTCCAATGAGAAGAGCTGCGAAATAATGAGTATATGCAGCTTTCATATATTGGCTTCTAAATTCCACTTTCCACTGACAGGAATTGGGACTTCTTGGAGAAAGAGTTTATTTCATGGCTAGGGCAGGAATAGTACAAGATGGGCCCAGAATATTTGTACCAAAAGCACGGAATTGCTCAAAGAATGATGGGGACACGTCAAAGGGACAGAGAAGCCGGCTTAAAAGGTTCCCACTGTCCAACAAATATGCAACAGCATTAACACAAAAACAAAGAATAGTGATAGATCATAACTCGGTGACTGAAAGAAGAAACCACTAACTTAACAGATATTGATTAATGAATCTAAAGTTCCGTGAGTAATAGAATCTTTTAAAACACAAAATGCTTCATAATTGCAAGGTGGGGGGAGAGTAACTTTACAGGGAAGAAGCTGGATAGCAACCACTGTAATGAGGTGATCAAAGCGAGCACCATCAATAATGGGACACACTGAAATCATGCGCCACCTGACAGAAGGCCCTGAGATGAGCAGAGCACTGTTCCTGCGATATTTCTGTCAAAGATGCATGACACGAATCTAATCATGAGGAGACACGGTGTGAGCCAAAGCTGAAGGTATTTCTACAAAATAGCTTGCTTCCGGTTTTGGCATCCAGGCAATATTGGCCTCAGAATGAGCTGGGAAACGTTTCTTCCCCATCTACATTTAGAATGAGTTTGTGGAAAATTGACATGAATTCTTGTTTAAATGTTTGGTAGAATTCACCAGGGAGGCCATCTGGGCCTCGGTTGTTCTGCAGAGAAGTTTAAAAGTTACTAATACTAAGAACAAACTGAGGGGTTAGGGGGATATGGGAGGGGGGAGAGAGGGTGATGGGCACCGAGGAGGGCACTTGTTGGGATGAGCACTGGGTGTTGTATGGAAACCAATTTGACAATAAATTGACTAGAAAAAAGTTACTAATTCAATCTCTTTTGTTTACTGTTCAGATTATTTCTTCCGGAATCAATTTCAGTCATTTGTGTCTTTCCAGGAATTTGTACGTTTCATCTAAGTTTTCTCATCTGTGGCATGATATTCCCTTGCAACCATTTTTATTTCTGTAAGGTTGGTAGCAATTTCTCCTTTTTAATTCCTAATTTTAGTAATACGAGTCTTCGCCCTCCCTTTTATCTATAGCTAAAGGTTTGGCAAGTTACTGATCTTTTCGAGATCATCTCTGTTTTTCTATTCTCCATTTCATTTATTTTGCTCTAATTTTTATTATTTACTATTTTCTACTTACTTTGGGTTAAGTTTGTTCTCTTTTTCCAGGGTCGTAAGTGGAAAGTTACGTTGTTGAGTTTTTTTCTTTTTTTATATGAATTTATAAATTTTCTGCTCACCACTGCTTTGGCTGCACCCCGTAAATTAGGTGTGTTGTGTTTGTGTTTTCACTCTTCTCAAAATATTTTCTACTTTCCCTTGTGATGCCTTCTTTGACCCACTTGTTATTTGGGAGTGTGTTATTTAATTTCCACATATTTGTCTGTCTCTAAATATTTAGGTTTTACTATTTTCTCCTTTCATTACATTATATTCAGAGAACAGAGTTTAAATGATTTAGATCCTTTTGGTTTAGGTCACATCCTGGATACTGTTCCGTGTACTCTTAAGAAGAATGCGCATGCCACTCCTGTTGCATAAACTGTTCTATAGACATCTGTTAGGTCTAGCTTATTTATATTACATTCAAGTTCTCTGTTTCTTAGTTGATCTGCTGCTCACTTGTTCTTTTATTGAAAATGAGTTATTGAAGTCAATTATTACTGAGATGTCTATGTCTCCAATTCTATCGGTTTTTTTCTCCATGTAATTTTGGACAGTCTTGTTAGGTGCATATGTAATTGTTATGTCTTCCTCATGGAGTCACTCTTTTATCATTACAAAATGTCTTTATCCCTTAGTCACATTTTTTTTACTCACATTTTAAAATTAAGGTTTTCTGTTTGATATTAGTATAGCCAATTCTGTGGTATATCTTTTTCAGACATTTCACTTAAGACCTGGTCTGTATCTTTAAATCTAAAATCTGTCTCCTATAGAGGCACCTGGGTGGCTCAGTCGGTTAAGTGTTCAGCTCAGGTCATGCTCTCGCAGTCTGTGAGTTCGAGCCCTGCATCCGGCTCTGTACTGACAGCTTGGAGCCTGGAGCCTGCTTCGGATTCTGTGTCTCCTGCTCTCTCTGCCCCCTACCCTCACTCAAGCTCTGTCTCTCTCTCTCAAAAATAAACTTAAAAATAATTTTTAAATTAAAATAAAATCTGTCTCCCATTAATAATATATTGTTGGATATTTTTTAAACACTTTTTACTGTTTCTTTATTTTTGACAGACAGAGAGACAGAGCAGGAGTAGGGGGAGGGGCAGAGAGAGAGGTAGACATAGACTATGAAGCAGGCTCCAGGCTCCGAGCTGTCAGCACAGAGCCTGACGCAGGGCTCAAACCCATGAACCGTGAGATCATGACTTGAGCCATAGTTGGACGCTTAACTGACTGAGCCACCCAGACACCCCTTGTTGGATCTTTTTTAAAAACCCAGTCTCATACGTCTGCTTTTTGATTAATTAATTCACAATTTTGTTGTTAAAACAGTTGTTATAACTGCCATTTTACTTTTTGCTTTTCCTATGACTCATTATTTTCTCATTTTCTCTTTATTGTCTTCATTTGTAAGTGAATATTTTCAGTGTAGTATTTCAGTTACTTTAATGATTGTTCACTATTTTTACAATTTATTTTCCTGGTTACACCAGAGCTTTCTGTATACATCTTAACTGATCAGATTTACTTCAAATTTATACCAACTTAATGACAGGGAGACATAGAAATGATACTCCTATGTAGCTCTATCCTTAAACGAACTTTTCCAGTCTCTATCTCAAATAAAGTCAGTCCCTTTAGGGAGAGCTAATGAGCTGCCTGTTCTTATGGCCTGACTGTCCCCCTATGTGAACCTCTTTGCTGCTGCTCCAGAGATGGGGGCAGGAACTTCTACTCTTGCAGTACCGCCCCTTACGAGCAAGACTCCAGACTTGGGGGCAGGAAGGGGAGGAGTATCTCTGGTCTTCTTGATTTGTCCCTCCGAGCATAGGACCTCTGCCTTACATGGAAGCTGGGGTGAAGATTACTGGAACCCAGTATTCTCAGCTTGCTGGGCCTAGGAATGGGAGCCAGGTAGAGGGAGGGAGCCTCAAATGTCCCTTGCCAGGAACACAGCTTCTACAACACAGAACTGGGAAGGATCAGTAACGCTGGTGGCCAAGCCCTCTTGGAGAGAAATCATAGTCAAACTGGGATAGCGATGTTTTTATGGTACAGCCTGAGCAGACTAATCAGAACTGCTGTCGGCTATCAGGAGCGGATATGTAATTAAGAGAGAACAGTGAAGAATAACATATGGGACTCCTTCAAAACTCATTGAGAATTTACTAATTTGCTAATCATGTTACAGCTCAGTTCCTATTACCATGGGGTTTTAAGGTTTCACAAGGATCGGTCTACTTAGGGAAGTGGTGATGTATCCTATCATTGATTACAAGTGGCAGTTGAGGATGGCATTCTGGTTTACACCTCAGTTTTAGCTCTCTTCCCCCTCTTAGAGATAAATGGTCACTACCAATAACATTCAAAGCTATGGTTACCCTGCTCATGGGCCTACCTCTCCCTTATATGATTTTAATCTTTCACTCTAAAATGCTCCTATGTATCAGCGCTTTTCAAATTGAATATGCAAATGAATCACCTGGACATGTTCTTAAAATTCAGATTGCTAATTGAGTAGATTTGGGTTCAGGTCTGAGATTCTGCATTTCTAATAAGCTCCCGGGAAAAGCCTACTCTATTGGTGTGTGGACCACAGAGCAGAAAACACTCTGAATACTATTAAATACAAATTGGGCCAAACTAAAATCTTGGCTCTTGCTTGACATCTATAGGTCATTATACCCTAAGTTTTAAAGCAACTGTCTCCACTTTGGTTGCCGCATTCTTTCCCAGATCTCCCAGAAGTCAACTGTCAATTAGTCAGAAAGGCGGATGTACTTTTAAAAAACTTCTTAGTAATTTCAAAGGCTTCTGCCTTTTGGTCCCTGAACTTTAAAAAAAAAAAAAAACAAAAAACAAAAAACACCGTCAGAAAGTAGGAAATGCTGTCTGCCAACTAGCACAGGAAACTCCCAAGCTTTTAGTGCATATTCGTGACACCTGAACTTTTCAAATATGATCTTTCTATTCATTTCATTATTTTCAGCTTTCTATGCATTGCATTCCTCTTACGTTTTTCATGAGATGTAAACACACATTTGGACTATGAATGTCCTGAAAACTTCTTGCTTCTTATTAATCCTCTCCACAGGTTACTTTTAAAGCCAAACCATCTTTCTTATGGTGAATACATTCATCACAAGTACAATTAAAAAAAAAAAATTAGAGGGGCGCCTGGGTGGCTCAGTGGGTTAAGGGCCAGACTTCGGCTCAGGTCATGATCTCACGGTTCGTGGGTTCAAGCCCATGTCGGGCTCTGTCCTGACAGCTCAGAGTCTGGAGCCTGCTTTGGATTCTCCCTCTTTCTCTGCCCCTCCTTTGCTTGCACTGTCTCTTACTCTCAAAAATAAATAAACATTTAAAAATTTTTAATTAAAAAAAATTAGAATCTCATCTTCCAAGATTTAATAATATCTCTGGCTTAGTGCAAGTTATAAAATCACGTTGTTTTAGTAATACACCAGTGAATAGACCTGACTCAACCCTTGACGTACCAATGTGTAGCACTCTGACCATGGATTAATAAGGAAAAAAAAACTGTTACTAGAATCCAGAAAATGTACTGCTAGTTATAGATTTGAGTATTCTAAAGCTTATTTAAATACAACAATGCTTTTAAGGTAAGATTTATTCATTTTTTTGGAGAAAACATTCCATTTAATTAGACTCATTTAACATTTGGCCATAAGACTCAAAGTTATTAAGTCAACAGTGTGTCTTGATGAGAAAAGACTTCTTTTTTTCTATGAAAGATCTGAAATTAAGAAAGAGCTCCATTAATAGTCATTAATAACATAAACTATTTCAACTCAGACTAGTAACTCAGAGAAACAGATTTAAAAAAACATTCAGCAGAGAAATAAAGTGAAATATTTCATACACATTCAAATTTCCCTTTATCTTTAAAAGACTTGGCATTAAGACATTTTTCTCCAAGTCACAATTTCCGTAAAGTCCACCAACCCATAGTGACCTTCATCTTCCGAAATTGTATAACATTCGCTGTACAACTCAAACAGGAATCATCTGACAACAGCTCACAGTGCAGGTTATATTTTTTATAGAGTTTGTTCTCCCCCAACTAGAGTATGAACTCTTTGAGGGCAGGCAACTTCTTTTCCAATTTTTGTGAACTTTGCCTGTGACCGTCTAGTAATATATTTCCGTCTCCGTCCAGTCTAAGTAACTCTTTTCTTCCTCCCAATCCTGCTTTTCTCTTGTATCTCTTCCCTCATATTGTTCCCTATTCTAGAAGTAAACAGTGTTTCATGTTCTAAATCCTTGTTCCTATATTTCAACAAAAGTAAACCTACCTCCAAGTTTAGCCTAATGGGGTTAATTTTTCAAATTATTATATTTTCTGAAGACAATCATCATAATCCATACAACATCAATTGTACACCCACAGTGTACAGGAAAAATTATAAACTGTGGGTCCATCAGTTCTAAATGCAGAATATTGTTATCTACTATCTCAGGCTAAACAGTGTGTTACATGACTTACCATTTTCAGTACATCTTTCTGCTTGTACAACAGCAGACAAGTTACTATCAAAACAAACAGTGAGACAAAAGCAAATGGTATCAGGAAAAACACCAAGGTTTCCTCCCATATGTCACCTGGGATTAAAAATCACAAAAAAAGAGGATGGGTTAGAGTTTACGATTATTTTCCAAAGTTAATTATTTTATAAATAAAGCAGTAACTAGTGAAGAACTGAGTTAAGTCAGCAGTTTCTGCCATATTTCCTGGTGGATAGATACCACAGTTATATTTGAGCATAGCATTCCTTTCATTTGTGCATATTTTATAGAACAATTACCTTACTAAACTGTAACGTCTCTTCCTTTCACTTAGCAAAACAACTCCCCAAAGCTCAATTCTTGTTTTCTGATAGGATTTTGTTTAAAATTTGACCTTATAAAATTTCATAACAGAATGATAAAATGTTAGCTACGTGATTACGGAAACAGGTCCTGCGTATCTCTTAACTCTTAATATGTCAAAGGCGCATGTTGCATCATATAATGCTAGAGCGAGTGAGAGCTGGTGACAGGAAGCAGACTACGTGACCAGAAAATATGCCACTTTGACATGGGGATTATTTGAAGCTGAAGGCAATCAAGACCCAGCAGACTCAAGAAAAACATTTCCTCTCTCTTAACTACATAAAAGAATTTGGATAAGGGGCCTGGCTCTGAGAGCGAGAGCTATTACTAGAGACAACTTCTATTTGAATAACCTACCTCTATGAAAGGCCAAAACATCTAATTATAGTAGTGCCTCAACCCCCTGTCCTTGTCCGTGGTTTTGCTTTTACCCGTGGTCAACTGCAATCCGGAAACAGACGATCGTCTTTCTGATGTATCGTCAGGTCAATAGTAGCCTAATGCTATGCCATAATGCCTACATCATTCACCTCACTTCGTCCCATCACTTAGGCATTTTATCATTCATTTCATACCATCACAAGAAGATGAGTGAGTACAGTATACGGTGTTTTGAAAGACCCCGTTATTACAGTACATATATTGTTATAACTGTTCTATTTTGTTATTGCTGTTAATCTCTTACTGTGGCTAATTTGTAATTAAGCTTTATCATAGATTAAACACAGGAAAAAACCCCAGTTTATATAGGGTTCAGTACTCTCCATGGTTTTAGGCAGCCACAGGGGGGTCTTAGAATGTATTTCCTGGGATAAGGGGAGCACTACTGTACCAAACATCTCCTCTTCTTGTTATCCTGTGAAATACCTCCCTCTGCCTTTGAAGTCCCAGGCCCCCTCATCCCATTCCTTAGCTCATGATGGCATATAAGCCTCAAACGCCGTACTTGCCCTTGGGCTCACATTTCTATGGAGCTCCTATACCTATGAAATTAAATTTGTTTTTTGGGGGTGCGCCTGGGTGGCTCAGTCACTTAAGAGTTCAACTCTTGATTTCAACTCAGGTCATGATCTCACAGTTTGTGAGTTCGAGCCTCACGTCAGGCTCTGCGCTGACGGCACAGAGCCTGCTTGGGATTCTCTCTCTCTCCCTCTTTCTCTGCCCCTCCCCTGCTCATGCTCTTTCTCACACTCTCCAAATAAATAAATAAACTTAAAAAAAGAGAAAAAATCAATTTGTTTTATTGTTACTCTGTTTTATGTCAATTTAATTATTAGAGCAGCCAAAGAACCTAGAAGAGTAGAAGGAACATTTTTCCTCCACAATAGTTAGCTTACTGTGCAGGATAAACTTTAACTGGCGGGTAAGAATTCATAGCATGTCAGTCTCCTGGATCTCTGCCTACAGTGTCTGATGAGAGCAAGAGTGGGGAGAGTCTTTTTCTTTTTGTAAATTTAAATTGGCAGTAGAAAATATTTACGGAACTAGTTCCATGGGTATAGTACCTCTGGTAAAGGTTTCGTATTAGTACTTTTGTTTTTTGTTGATCCTTTTCCTGTTCCCCTTTGTCATTTTCTAGGACTCGAGAGCTTGGCTTTATGACCAGTGAGAATATTCTGCTCACCAAAGGGGACATGTACCTGTGTGCATCTGGCAGACGGCCAAACAGGCTGTGGATCTGAGCTGACTGTATTTAGGACTGGGTCCAACTTAAAAAACAAACCTTGGGCTCAACTAGGTCTACAATGAGGTTTCATTGTCTGACCCTGCCAGCTATCAGGGGGAATTTTGTCATATGGGGTCCCACTCCATAAGGGGCCTTTGTCCTATTAACCTTTATTGTCTCATTGTGATAATAAAGGCCTTTGTTTTCTTATGCTGGATCTTGCGAGGGCTGCATCTTTTGCACTCTCCTCTGGAATGTCTCTTGTGTCCGAGGTTAAGCCTAGAGAGACTTACTGGTTTGAGTCACTATTCAGATTAATAGATCCTACGTATCAATGGCCAAAGGATCTTTTGAATTGGACTTCTAGATTGAAATTTTTTTAGAGAGTACTCATCCTATGGATGAGTGGAAAAACTAAATTAAAAATGGGACACAAAGGAATCTAACGGCTAGCCTTAGGGACTCCGTTAACAAGATGAAGGAATATAAATTAGAACACAAATTAAAATCGACATCCAGTGTAAACTCCCCTTTTCAAAATCCAGCTCTGTACGCCTATCTTAGCTTTGCTTTTCCCGTAACATTTACAGAGAGTGCTCAGGCCTGATCTCTAAGCCCAGGGTATACAGGTTACTTGTACAAATGCTGAAAGCTAGGAAGTGATTTTAGTGGAAGCACCCAAGAAGAGTGGTGGGCTCACTGCTATCCCTTATAACTCCTCCTACTTTCCGGGCTCTACCGGCTTCAGGTCTTCCTACACGATGTCATTTTCAGGTACATCCTGGACCCCCACTACAAAGAATTCTTGTCCCATGAACAGAAGCAAATCTTTGAAAGTATAAAGCCCTTTTACCTCCACTTTCAGAAGATCATACCATTTTAGAGAGGAGTTGGAAAGATTCATGGCCATTCATCCTCCCACTCGCAAGGACCTCATTAGATGCTAAAGGGTGTTCTTCCCACCCGTAGGTGCAGTTAAAAGACAAATCACGTGGCTCCCTGAAAAAACCACACCCCCCACCCCAGAGGAAATAGATGACCAGAATTTCTCCTAGGCCTTCCCACAAATGATCAGCTGAAGGTCAATGTTCAGGGGCTGATAGAAGCAACAGCAGAGGCTTCTCCCCTCCGGCCCAGCAACAAAGGTGAATTGGTCCAAGGTTAAACTGTATTTTCAGAAAGAAGGCCTTCGCTTAAAAATTTTACACAGACTTTACAAAGGCCCTGTGCAAATTCTTCAACATCAACTCGAATGCCCTCATATTTATTCCTGAAGAAGGGTTCCCATATGGACCCCTCTCAGAGTTGATGAGTCATCAATATTGCAGTTAAGATTGTATGTAATATACATAAAAGGATGGGTATTATTTGAGGATGTGACTAACAACTCACCATATCCACTTTAAGCCATGCATTGACTAATGGTAAGATATAATTCAGGACACGATTTTCTCAATGTCGGTTTCACAGAGTGTCCAGATTTCTTACACCAATGACAAAAATGAATAACAGAACCAGTACGTGTTCTTTCTGATTCCATACATCTCTTGGTTAATTGAGTTCTCCCTTTCTACCTGTGTTTTCTTCATAGCCCTTAGTAATTATATGATACGGTTGGCTTCTTTATTGCTTATCTCTATTCACTATGAGAATAAAATATCAATTCTGTAAAGACAGGGATTCTTACCACTGTGTCTCCAATGCTTGAAAAAGTCTGATGCATATTAGGTGCTTTAGAAATATTTAATGAATGAAAGAGAACAGTGATATCAATATAATAGGGAGATAATAGTCAAATAGGGATTCTATTATAATGGAACAATATGAAAAGAGATGAATGATTGACATGTGCCAGTATCTACATATCTATATACCTGAAAGAGCAATGCTGAGTTAATTTCCTTCACTTCTGAATAATTATTAGTAACTTCTGTTGATAAAGCTAGTATACTGTGAAGCACAATAATATCTTGCCTCGGTCTCAAGACTTTTTAGTTTATATTGTTATTTAATTTAAATATGTCTTTTTTATCATAAGTCACTTTAAGTCAGAATTGGAAGTGACATATTGGCATATGCTTTTACTAATGATGACATATTAATTGGAAAAATACTAATCATTAGGCACAGGACTAGACACTGAAAAACAAGTGTACTCTTGATTTCAACTCAGGTCATGATCTCACATTTCTTGAGTTCAAGCCTTGTGTTGGGCTCCATGCCGACAGCACAGAGCCTGCTTGGGATTCTCTCCCTCCCTCTCACTCTGCCCCTCCTCCACTCATGCTCTCTTTCTCCTTCTAAAAAAAAAAAAAAACTTAGAGAAAAAGATTTCTGTTCTCTTGAAGATTGAAAGCATAGGAAAATACTGACTAAAGTAGGCTCCCCCCCCCACAAAAGAACTAAAATATTTTCTTTAGTGACAGTCAGAAAAACAAGAATATTGCTGAGAGAGCTATAACAAGAGTCTTAAACTAGTTGACGCCTAGTTAAAACTGAATATGAGATTTTCCATAAATCTATGTTTAAGGTGCTTGCTCATTGATCTTCTTTGTTTACAGACTATATGCAAGAGCATTCTGATTTCCACAATTACAAAGCAGACCATATGAAAATTGACTTGCCAACAGAGAGCTACCGTTATTTGGTCACTGCTCTTATCCACCTACCTTTCCAGCACTGCTCATCACTCCACTCGCTCCAAATTCCATCATCTGAGCAATAGATGTTCACTTTGCTTCTTACCAAAAAGCATAAATGTTGGCTTTTATTTGAGATTCTTGCGATGTTTATCTCATTTTCGACGGTGGTAGTCTGAAAGCCAAGTAAAAATAAGACGGCATTATTGGATCTAATTGTAGCTACATAGATCCCATCTGATTTGTCACTTTCATAGTGCATTTTGTGGCATAAAACATATGCATCGAGTGACTGGAAGGGTATATACCAAAATCTTAACAGCGATTATTTCTCTGTATGGTGGGTTATTTTTTTTTTTCATTTTTTCCCCCTTCCTTACCTATAAGTTAATTTTTTTCTACAGGAATAATGGATCACCCGTAGTGAAGGGCACGCATGACAGGGCAAAATGCCTGGAAAGCTTTGGTGTTTATGACAGCCAGTATTCAGAATAGTGTCAAATTTCTCAGATTCTATAAACTAGAAAATGTTATCTATACTGGGTTAGCAAAAAGAAAGGCCATCATCTGAATGCCATTTCTATGGAAACTATAGCTTTTTTCCCCCCTCCTTATTCTCAGTTAGGTTAACTGCTATAAAAGCTGTGTGTCCGTGCTCAGGGCTTCGCATGAAACTACTTCTTCAGATACGAGAATACACATGACTGGGTGATCTCAAAGGAAGAAAAAAAATCACTGAAGAAATTACTTCAGTGTTAGCATTTCAAAGAATCGAACAGAGTTCCTCGTCCACAATAACAGCTTTTCTTTTCTTGTAACTTTCCTTGGGAACCGGCATAACGTTGCGGGCTGGGAATAGCCGCATAATTTGATTATAAGTCAGTTCGCTTCCTTGGGACACGTCAATCACTTCAACTGCCGGTGTTCTCATCAGTATATGATTAACTGATTAGAACGAATGGCTCGCCTTCACATCTCCACCACTCTTTAAGTTGGAAACCAATGAATAAAACTAACATGTAACAATGTGGGACTGAAGGCATCATCACATCGTTGGTGCTGGGGGGTAATCAGTCTTGCCACTGTTGCCTGTCTCCCCGGTTAGCCCCTCCTCTGCACAGCAAGCAATTCAGGCAGCCCCGTCAGAGTCTACTTCTGACCTGAGGCTTGTTCCTCAGGAAGTGGTTTTTACATGCGTGTGTTTTCTGTTCTTTTCACCTAAGGCCTTCTCATAATCCATCTCATAGTTGCATTTGGCAATTTTAATTTATTGGTACAATATTGGAAACAAATGACTAGATTATCTCTGGAACCCTAATACAGCTTTAAAATGGGTATGACTGATTATGCTTTCAGATTGCAAGCAAGCATCTTCCTTTTGTCCACTATATGATACGGTTTTCTGGAAATTAAGATACATGTCATACACTATTCCTCATATGGATGGCAATCTCATGTCTGCTGTTTTGTTTAAAAGGCTATGCTTATAAAAATTAAATAAAATAAATAAAGGGCAGGGTGCCTAGGTGCCTGGGTGGCTCAGTCAGTGAAGCGTCCAACTCTTGATTTCAGCTCAGGTCATGATCTCACGGTTGTGAGTGAGCCCTGAGATCGATTCTGCACTGCGTGGAGCCTGCTTAGGAGTCTCTCTCTCCTTTTCCTTTGCTCCTCCCCGACTTGTGTTTTCTCTCTACCTTTCTCTAAATAAATAAATAAGTAAATAAAGGTGAGGTTTATGATTTTCACAAATAAATGCAATGTTCATACCACCCAAGTTGTATCATCTTCGGTGAATTCAATTTCATACATAAAGCATTTTGCCGGAATGGGTCCTTTAGGTATGTTCCATTTCAGGGTAACTTCCTCTGAATTCTTCCCAGTAAGAATAAGGTAGTCTGGTGGCAAAGGTTTAACTGAAAAGCAGAAGAAACCGTTTCAACATGGAGGTTACTAAGTTTAGCAGTAGCTCTTATCAAAAGCTAGGGACACCTAGTAACAGAAGCATCTAAGATAAATCAGGTGGCTCAAGACTAATCTCCATAATGTGAATTAACATCAAAGTTGCTTGCCAGCCAAGTTCAGTTTGTTGAGAAACTTGGCTGTTTTGGAAAGCAAATTGTTGATATGTCACATATTGATAAACAATTTAAGCCCAAGAGAAGAGTTAGAAGATCCAAAGCATTACAGTCGTTTTTCCATTTTGTAACATTAGAAACAACTGCTGCAACCATTACTATTACTATTTTTATTAATAGCCGACTCTTATTTAGAGCGTATGATATGCCAGGCACCGAACCAGGGATAAACTCACTCATGTCTCACAATAAACCTATGAAGTGCCCTCTAGCATCCTCATTTTACTGATAAGGAAATTGAAACAGATGTTAAAGTCAGTTGCCCAAGGTCATACAGCTAGAAAGTGGTAAATCCAAGATTCATATTCAGGGATGGCTCACTCTAGAACCCGTCACTCTCATACCCGTCAGAACTAGGAATGCAGACTCAGACTACAACTATTTGGCTATCGAGGTGTGGGAATCCTCCATCATTAACACTAGACAAAAATACTGTAGAGCGGACCGCCTTTTTGAAGCTGGGGAATAAATTCTAAATTTGAAATAAAAATTCTAAAAACATGATTCTTCATTCAAACCCTTTTTCCTGTACTTCTACATTTAATAAGAGGTCCTTCCCATGCTCTACTGGCCCTCCTTTCTCTGGCTTTGCCTTTCCAAAGGTTTCTCTATATCTCTGTCTCCATCTCTTTGCTTGCATGTGGTTGTAAATGGCCCAAGCTAGAAACATTTTAAAGTTGTTTAACTCACCTATATTTTGCAGCTGAAAAATAAAATAGCTGGGTCTGATAGGATGGGAGTCTGATGATCCATTAACACAGATGTAGAAATCTTTATAGTCTGACGCCTCCAAATAGGGAAACCTGCATCCAATATTTTGTCCATCAACCTGGATGTAATCAGGACACTGTGTTGCATGGCCCAAGCCGTCATACCTGTAAAAGAAGTATTGTTAAGAATTGTGTTTTCCAATATCTTATAGTATCGTGGTATTCAATTTTCAATTATCTTAAGATACCAAGCGAATAAAAAAGTCATTTAATGACATGCAATACGGATTAAGCACCAACTCTATGACAAATCCTAGGCCATGTGCTAGGGATATGATAGTCAGGAAAGCAGGCATAGCCCGTACTTTCACAGAGATTACAATCTGGTGGGAGACTTTACAAAATCTCAAAGGTAAGGATTCTTCCTCATGCACTTAGGTTATGTTGACTTGCCCACAGGGTTTGTGAATCAAAGAGTAAGATTTCTATTATAAAAACCTGGGGTTTATGTAGATAATCCTGGATGATACTGCCTTTTTTACATTGTACTGGAGAGCTTATATTAGAAGAAAGCAGATTTAAAAGTAAACTTACATGATATTGGTATATTTAATAAAATGAAAGAAATTACTTTGAGGATACAATTCACATCAAGAGATAAAGCTCAGAACAGCCAACAGAGGGATCAAAGAGAAAAAGAAGAGGGGCGCCTGGGTGGCAGGGTCGGTTAAGCATTGGACTTCAGCTCAGGTTATGATCTCACGGTTCGCGAGTTCGAGCCCCGCGTTGGGCTCTGCCCTGATAGTGCAGAGCCTGGAGCCTGTTTCAGATTCTGTGTCTCTCTCTCTGCCCCTCCTCTACTTGTGCTCTCCCTCTCAAAAATAAATAACCATATTAAAATTCTCTTTAAAAATTACAAAAAGAGAAAGAAGAGCTGTGTGGCAAGTATATATCTAAATGTGGCCATATCGTTGAAAGTTAACCTCTTTCCAAGTAATAAGGCCAATGCAAATTAGGGGGGGGATTTCCCTACTGATGTTCAAAGCAACAAATGCCTGGTTTACTTTCCTAAAGAAGAGCGTGCAATGCCAAATGTGACATCTTTTGCAAAAGCAGCCCAAATCCCTTTTGAAATTAGGCCAATCTAGCAGCTGATATGGTGCTGCTACTGAATTCGGTTTTAGTTTGCTGTTGTTGTTTGTTTGTTCATTCTCCCAAGGTGTTATTTGTTTACATGCGGGGGGGAAGGGAGGCGCGGGCGGAGAATCTTTTATGATAGTGAAAATATATTTTATTTTTTAATAGAATAGCTGGCAGCAATATACTGGTGGTAGAGAGAGAAAAAGTACAAGCATTCTATAATAAGCTTTCACCTGCCTTTTGAAGTAGCCAAGTATTTACTCTGGGCAGAAGTAACAACCTGGTTAGTTCACTGATTAGAGTTTGGGAGACTTGAGTTCTAGGCTTGACTTTATCCAGATTTATATTGTGCCAGTGGGAAGCCTGCTGGTACCCTTATTTTCCAGTTTCTAAGATGTCAGTATTTCTCCCTCGCTAGTAAAATGTTAAATATGAACTACAACGTAGAAGCAGGTAAGACCTTTGTCTTATTCGCACTTCCTGCCTTTTTATCTAGAACAGCACCTGGCATTTAATAATTGCTTAATATTTGTTGAATTAAGGAGAAAATAAATTAGGCCATAGAAATTGACCCCTCCATTTCCAGATGAAAAACCTGAGATCCCCCAAAAGGAAAACTGAGTGCCCAAGGCTACTAAGTTAAATGATGCGAGAGCAGGGATTAGAACCCAGTTCGCAGGATTCGTAATAGCTTACACCTATCGCTTATGGATTATCATTTTTCTAAAGAAAAAAGCCATGATAATTTGGGCCTGAAACTCACAAAGAGTAACACTTTGTCCTCTCTTGCTTTTTTTTTTCCTGTTATTTCATAAATGCATAAATTCTGACACATATTTATCAATGTACGAATACTCTTATCATTTGTTTCATTCATCTAATGGCTATTTTGTGATAATCTACTATGGGCATAGCACAGCACAGACACTTAAGAGAAATGTAAGAAGCAATTCCTGCCCACCAATCTCTTACCAATTTAAGAGAGCAGACAAACCACACAATCTTTGACAAAAATGTAAATGCCATCCAGACAAGGAATTGAGAGCTATAAGAAGTTTGAAGAAAAACTGAACAGAAGTTGACACGATCAGTAAAGGGATAATGAAATGGACTACCAAATGGGCCTTGAAAGACAGTTAAGAGTTGGTGAGAAAGTCAGAGGGCATTCCAGACAGCAATGGACACAGGGGCATAAAAGATCATAACGTGAGTGAGAAAAAAATGTAGAGATGGGTCTAAATGGAGTGGAACACTCACAGCGGTGATAGGAGAGGGTAACGTTGGAAAGCAGTGATAGAGTGAGGCAGAAATGTGAATGCCAGCTTAGATTTTTATCCGGGAGGCGATGAGTAGCCGCTGGAAGTTTTGGAACAAAAGAGTGGCACACGAAAATAGAAAATAGGAAGATTATAGGAAGATAAATCTGGCTATAGTGTGCAGAATGAATAAGAAGGGGAGAGACTGGAAGCAGAGACCATCATTTGGGCACCTTGGCAGTCATCCAGGTGTGGAATGAGGCGAGGGGAAGTAAAGAACAGGTGTGCGACCTTGCAAAGGAGTGTCGGAGCGCAGCATTCGAGGTTACCGTGAAACAATGAAGGAATGAAGGAGATAGAAGATTCGAGATGGCTGTAAGTTTAAAAGCCTCGGTGATCATTAAAAAAGAGAAGTCAGAAAAGGGATCCAGTTTTAATACCTGCTTTTTAAAAGACGCAAGAACAAAGTATGCCAAAACTTTTTGGGCTTTAATCCTAAGTATCTAAAGAATACAAGGGGCACCCGGGGGTCTCAGTCGGTTAAACGTATCTAAAGAATACAAAATTTAATCCAGTACAGGAACAGCGCTGCATTCTTTATATCCCCGCCCCCCAGAGTTCCTTCCAGTAGCTACAGCCTAAACCTACTTATTCCCATTGAAAACTCCAAATAATTGTAAACAACCTTCATCATAAATACAACTCTGAAGAATACTCTATTTACTTTAGTGAAAATACAGTTACTCATCCCGCAGATTAATTTTTAGAGACATTTTCTTAATATGGAATTCTTATTATAAAAATACTTACCAGTAAAACAACTGGTAACTGGTATCAAAATGGACACTCGTGCCAGGCTTCCAGGAGCAGAGTAAATATTGCCAGTTGTAATACACACAATCCATTTCCTGAATCTTAGATTCCTGATTTCCTAAGGAATGAATGAACTGTGAATGCTTGAAAGGCACGGGGACGACTCATTTGGGAAGTCAATATGTAATTTTAATTCATTTCTTTTGACCTCTCCATTTCATTTAGCAATCAACATAATCACGAATATTCCAAAAGGAAGTTGTTAAAAATCACTTCACTGTACGTGGGGCATGCAAACTCAAAACGCTGTGAGGGCTCATTTAATGATACGAGTGTAAGCATATGCAAAAGTACTAAATTAATAATTCTAGGATGCTCTGAGCAGTTGAGCAAATACTCACATGCATATTTACTAATACGACCTCCAAAGTGGGAATTACATTAGCCTAATAAGATGGGTTTGCCGATTAAAAGGATTCAAAAAGGCCAGGCACCCACTCGTAAAAAAAATTCTATTTGCTGCCACACTTTCACTTGTACGTACAATCTGGTGTATAAGAGTTCAGGGGGCCTTATTTCCCTTGTGGATTGTCCCGAGAGTATTAAATACGAAAAGAGAGCTTTGTTTTAACCTTGTGGTGGTGTCCAATAAGTAGCTTCTGACCATAAACTTTGAACTTCGGATCCATTGGTGCAGTGCGAGGGCAGAAGTGTGTGTATCTTTGCTTCAATACCTTTGTTAAGATCAAACCCGTCTTTGTAATGCAGATTCTTGGTAATAACGGTCTGATAAGAAGACGAGACAAAGTCAAGCTTATAAGCAGTGACAGCATCATGAGCCACATTGTTACGGCTAAGAAGTCTCCCAGGAGAGGTCTGAGTATCTAAGAACTTCCTAATGATTATCTGATACAACGTCCTAGATAGAATTCTGGCTGAGCTCATTTGTGCATATTATATCATTCGATGAGCTCATTTGAATCTTAACGTCTTATTAAAAATAACCCCAGGGACGCCTGGCCGGGTCAGTTGGTAGAGCATGCGACTCTTAATCTTGGGGTCATGAGTCCGAACCCCATGTTGAGCGTAGAGCCTATTTAAAAACAAACAAACAAAAAAAGAAACTAAAGAAAAGAAAAACAAAAAAGAAACGAACCAAACAAAAGAAAACCAAAATAACCCCCAAAACTTCTGGAAAAGAGCCTCTAAGGTAGGAACTTGAGCTATCACAAAGTTGAAATCAAGAGAATTTTGCAGATACCATATGCATATTACATGACAAAGGATTTTATCACATTTCAAATATCACATGAACACTTCGAGAATCATATACAGTAAAATGTTGGAGGCAACCGGAAAAAGCCAGACAAATTCTGAGCTCTAGGGGGACTACAATCATGTCATTTATCCTTGTGTTCCGAGATGTAGCCAAGTGCCTGGTCCAAAAGGTTGTTCAATAAATGTTTGATTTGAACGGTGTCTTGAAACCACCAAGCTGAATGAGGAAGGTAACGATATGCTTCGTAAAACGAAAATCTTTGAATGAACATGCATGGCGATGTAGTTAATAAGTCAATAAATGTTCGCTGAACGCTTACTATAATATATGCAAAGGACTATGCTGTGTTCTACGGAGTCAGTACAAAGAAAGATAAATGAGGCTTAATTTTTACAAAGAGAAAGTTCACAGTCCAGTAGCATACATAAGACTCATATAGAAGCATGTAAGTAACTGGAAAATACAAGAAAATGTGTAAGTATTCTTCAGGTCCATATTCCATGGGTGGGACCAAGTATTCGGTTTCCCTGTACTTCTAATGGTAGTCTTAATACGGGGGGTGGGGGGGGAGGGAGGGTTAACACAGATGTGGCGGGATGCACGGGAGATAGCAGCGGGCATGCCACCTTCTTATTTCTTAATAATAGCTATGGAGAGACAGGAATTAGAATGGACAGGGACATTAAAGATCACAAGAAAGCTCCTAATAATCGCACTGATATGACAAGCGCATGCTTTACTTACCTTCCAGTCTTCGCTATCAATGCTTCGGTATTTTAATTCATATTCCACTGTGCATTCCTCAAAATCATCCAGGGACAGTGGAGGTTGCCATTGCAAACAGAGATAACCTAAGTATCCAGGGTCTACTATCTCAAAATCCTGAGGAGGATTAACTGAAATAAAATCAATAAAATATTTGTACTTTTTTTCCTGTATCTTATGACAAAAATTGCTAAGTCTAGATTACTTCCCTGTGTTCGTCAGCTGGCGAATGGAGAAATAAACTGTAGTACATCTACGCAATGGGATATTATCAGCCATAAGGAAAAAATGAGGTTCTGATACATGCTACAGCATGGAAGAGCCTCAAAAACATCAAGCTAATTGAAAGACACCAGTCACAAAAGATCATATAAGACCAATTTATATGAAATGTGCAGAATAGGCAAATCCACAGAGACAAAAGTCGATTAGTGGTTGCCAGGGGCTGGAGGAAGGGAAGAATAACAGATGACTGCTGAATAAATATTTGATTTCTTTTGGAGCAATATAAATATTCTGGAATTGAGTAATTGGGGCTGTCACACAACTCTGTGGGTATACTACAGACCACTGACCAGTACACTTTAAAAGGGTGGGTTTTATGTTACATAAGTCATATCTATAAAACTGTTAAAAAGTCTAGATTACTCCTTTATGAAATACGACTTTGCCTAGCTAGGTACTAAGTTTTCCTAGATACGAGAAATTCAACATGGAGTCATCTCTGTGGTTATACAGACCAGAATTTGCCCTAGGAGGGAGCACTTTATTATGTAAATCTCTCTAATAGCAAGAACCAATCGGTATTCAGTGTTTACTATATACACATAACATCCTGGCACTCACACACAAAAGGGATGGAAAATGTCAAGTATGGCTACTATGGCTAAATGCCTTAAGAATTAGAACAAGCAGATCTTGTTGTTCAATTCTGGTTCATTGAACCCTCGAGCTAACTAAAGTTCAGAGCTATTCCTAGAGTATGGCCAACCAGGGCCATTCTCTGGAAGGACCTAAGAAAACTGTCAGGCAGCTGAGTACAGCGGCGTCAGGAAAAAGCCCATTTTGTTTGGGGGTGGGGGTGGAGGTAAGGAACAGTGCAAGGCAATGGCTCCTCCATATGGTGATTTTAAAACAACTTTTTTAATATTTATTCATTTTTGAGAGACAGAGAGAGAAAGAGTACGAGCAGGGGAGAGGCAGAGAGAGAGAGGAAGACACAGAATCCGAAGCAGGTAGCAGGTTCCAGGTTCCGAGCTGTCAGCACAGAGCCAGACGTGGGACTCGAACCCACAAACCCTGAGATCATGTCCAGGACCAAAGCCAGACGTTTAACCGCCTGAGCCACCCAGGCGCCCCCATCTGGTGATTTAAAAAGCAAACAAACAGGGGCACCTGGGTGACTTAGTCGGTTGAATTCCAACTTCAGCTCCGGACATGATCTCAGGGTTTGTGGGTTCGAGCCCCGTGTGGGCTCTGTGCTGACAGCTCGGAGCGTGGAACCTGCTTCGGATTCTGTGTCTTCCTCTCTCTGCCCCTCCCCTGCTCACACCCTGTCTCTCTTTCTCTCTCAAAATTAAATAAACATTAAACAAAATGTTTTCAAAGATAAAAAGCAAACGAACACTTCTATCAACTTTCTATTACTAGCAAATCTAATCAGTAGTAGAGTACCGCCCTCCTGTTGCCTTCCTGCTAATAATTTCCCTTCGTTTCAGCCCATTTGTTTATTTTAATGCTTAATTTCACAATTCTTATTGAGGTGAAGAATCCACAAAAAGAAACGGTGGCACAAGTTATAATTCGACATTGGGACACCCATGCACCGATCAAGAAGGTCTTTTACTGTGGATGAAATGACAATCCTACTGCTTCGACTCTTACGGTTAGAAAACTTTGTGAATTACATTGTTCCGATTACCTTCTGCAACAAGAAAACTTCAATAGACATGATTTAGTAATTCTGCGGTCATTTTTAAATTTTACTTAAATCTCTGTATATTTTTCATGTTTATCTAATTGTCTTAATCGTTAAGGATGGCAAATAAGGAAAGTTTCCAGTAAGTTGAGTCCCAGGCAGTGAGGCGTCAGATAAGTAACCTATTTCTTAGAAGACTATGCAAAAAGGAATGGCAAGTGTCTTTTAGCTTGGCTCTCGCTCTGCAAAACGTTCGTTATCATTAGTTACCTTATGTGTGAGGCTGACTACTAACGATTTATCTTTTGTGTATGGGCTTCCTAAAACATGTCCAGTAACAATCCATCTACTTGTTAAGCACTTTAACAGGGTAGGTTGAAAAGATAGTTAATATCCGAAATTTTAAAACTACTCCATTGTTGCTTTACCTTTTATCTCAGCATTTGAAGACACAGAGCTAACTGTGCAAATTAGCAGAGTATAGAAGCATACGACATCCAAACGAACGAAAGCCATTTCTCCACGATTCAACACCTTGAAATAGCCACTCTGAGAAGGAAAAATACAACATTTTAACTTTATCTGACTTCCAACTACCAAATGACTAAATATAATTAAAAATACACTTGGAAACAGTGCGCTTTCTTCCAGGGTTTGAACAAACTGCCCCTTTGAATGTGGAAACCAAAAAATCAAGTTTGGAACCGAAAAACTGGAAAGGGAGGATTCTAGTCTCATTTTTCTCTAAGAGTATGAGAAAGGCCAAACAAATGGACAAAAACACCCCATATCCCTTCGTGCCCGCCCCACATAAAGAGACCTTTCCGTACATGACGTGCTAGAGCCAGGATAGGGTGACTTCGAATAGCCTTCAGCCTGAAGACTGACTGAGCCAGACCCACCAGAGTGTAACTGGCTCACAGTGGGAATTATGAGGTCATTGGTCTCCACGGCGATCCTCTGTCCTAGCAACAAAGATTATACACAGATACATATACCTTTTTTTGAGATTAAAAAGTATTTGAAAGTTATCTGACTACTAAGAAAGCATAGAAACTACACCAAAGCCTCAGATAGCTCTTTGCTCCGTTTCTTCACAAATACGAAATCACTGCCCTCTACTCTTTCTCTCTCTCTGCTCCACTCTTCCCTGTTGCCTGTATCAGAAAATGGCACCATCATCTTCACAGTCGCCCCGACCAGAAACCTGGGCACTTTCCTCAACTCCTCCCTCTCCCATACAACCTCGCCATTATCACCATCCCTTCCAAGATGAGGATCTTTTCTTCAGACCTCATCATCCAGTCTTTCCTGCCTCCAAACCATTCTCCATACCACGCACAGCAAGAATGACCTCTCTAAAAGGCAAATCTCACTTTTCACCCCTTTCCTGAAACAATACTTCACTGTCATAGAATACAATTTAATAATCTTTACTTTCTTGAAGGATATTGGTTGTTTGATCAGAATCTAAAGGAGTCATGTCTCCACATACCTACTGAGTCAAACACCACTCGCCTTTCAAAGAAAAATCACTACTCCCCGCTCTGTATTTCTCTTTGAGTCTCTATTCCTGGAACCAACAATTTCACAGGAAGTTAAGGAGTAAAGATCACTATACCAACATCCAGGGATTACTTTCTTTTTCTCCTACATAAATTCACCAAGCAGGAGAGAGGGTCTCTCCTGTACCACCCTCTTCAACCTACCTGGCCGATCTGTAACGTTCTAATGTCGGTAGGTTTCAATTATTACATCATAGAATCTTGGGATCCAACCGTTAGAGCTGGCATGTAGATTGGAGACATTAGCCCAATCACATTTATATATTGGGAAGTAAAACTCAGACTTGCTCAAGATTACACAGCAAGTTAGTAGCAGGGCTGAAGTGGGACAGAAATACGATTCCTAATCCAGCATATTTCTACCCTATTATGCTGGATCCCACAAGTTTAACCGTTATGAAAGTTCTTCCTCTGGGACTCCAGTATCTAAGTCTTGCTTCAATTAGCTAGCCAGGGTGAATCAATACCATGCTATTTTTTCGATGTCTCATGAAAGCATAACAAAACAGCATTTCTCTTACTGAGGTCCAATAAATCTCTCTCCTCAATTCTTCCCTCCCCACGTGCAAACCCTTTGTTGTCCTCTAAAGCATCCGTATGTAGGAAGTAGGTGTGGTCAACAGATCTTCCATAGAGCTGCTCTCGCGGAATGAGGTGAACACACTGGTTACTTAGGGATTCAAGGCAGCAATACGTCTGACAAAGGGAAATCCTTTCATATTACCAATAAGGACCGAGACGATCAGAACTCCTTTAAACTGCTCCCAAAGAGATCTTAAAGTTCTCTCTCCCGTATCAATCTGTCCTTACATATTTCATAGCCCTGCGTCACGTGCAGTGCAAATGGTAAGGGTTAAAAAGCCCTTGTTTTAGGGAGCCTGGGTGGCTCAGTCAGTTAAGGGGCCGACTCCTGATTTTGGCTCAGGTCATGATCTCATGGTTCCTGAGTTCAAGCCTCACGTCGGGCTCTCTGCTGTCAGTGCAGAGCCTGCTATGGATCCTCTATCTCCCTCTCTCTTTGTCCCTACCCCCCCCTCAAAAAAATAAATAAACGTTTTAAAAGAATCTCTTGCTTCTATGCTTTTTATAGGCTAATGAAATTTGACTCAGGCTATCAAATAGCATTTTCTAGATCAGCCCAATGCATTTAAGCAAAGGTAAGAAATGGAGTAGCTGGCTTCCGGAGTCACTTTTCTATAAATCTATGAAAGGAGCTCCCTGACTTACACTTAGGGTCCCACTCCACCTTTCTCACACAAATGAACATGAAGACAACTCTTTCCTTGGCTTCTGGGTTACAAGATTGCCGCTTGTGCAGTGACGTACCAGGAAAGACAGAGAGGAAGGGACCTGAAGACCAACGGGAAGATGAGGGATGAAAATGCAGACACACAACCTTTAAAATAGTTTCTGGGGTGCCTGGGTGGCTCAGTTGGTTAAGCATCTGACTTCGGCTCACAGTCTGTGGGTTTGAGCCCTGCATCGGGCTCTGTGCTGACAGCTCGGAGCCCGGGGCCTGCTTCGGATTCTGTGTCTCCCTCTCTCTCTATGCCCCTCCCCCGCTCACACTCTTTCTCTCAAAAATAAAATAAAAAACATTAAAAAAAATAAAATAGTTTCTGATATACTCTGCATCCCCAGCCCGCAGTTAACAACCACCCATCTAGTCTTAACTCTGTTTTTAAAAAGGAGGAAATATCGACAGAGAAAGGTGAATTGTCCGAACTCACACAACTCATTGGCGGCAGAGCTAGGACCGAAAACCAGCTCTCATGAGCCCTTTTCACTGACTAGAAAATAATGTTATGAGGACGCTGTCCTACAGCAACCTAGCTTACCAGAAGCCTCCCCTGAGGTCAACGTACTCTCACCACCCAAACCATCAAGCCACCATGCAGTTTTACCATCGTGACATTTTGAGCAGAGTAATAACGCAACAAGCTTTCACTGAGCACCTTCGTTCTGCCACATACTATTCCAGGTAAATCTTGTCGAAGATACAAGGTGCAAGTGACGTGTCACAATATCTAAATAGCAACAATCCTCCTCCTATTTATTCAGCATTCACAGCAGCCGGGGCACTGCCCTGTGCTAGGCATTCATTCTACATACATCATATCGTATGATACTCATAGTCAGCATTGGATTGAGGTACCATTTTTGTTCCCATTTTAAAGACTAGAAGCTGAGACGCAGAGAAATTAAACAATCTCCTGCAAGTCACAGAGGCCATAAATGGTGAAGCTTGGATTTGAATCCAGTCTAGTACCAAACCCCTTGATGATAACCACTATACTAGGCATTTCCGTTCCTCAGATCAATGTGGAGGGCAGTTTCCTGTTTCTACCGGCTCAGTTTCACACGACACTATTGCTTAAACAATTTCCCACTGAGAACGTCCTTTGGAATGGCAAGCCTAAACTATTTCCTGTTTTCAGCCTCACTTCCCATCTCTTCAAAGCCATGCTACGTAATCCCCTTGTTCTAGGAGCTGGCTGGGATAATCCTTGCATAACTGGAAAAACTCCAGGTACTTACCAATAATATGGTTTCTCAAGAAACGAATTATCATGGGCAATTATCACAGGTCTTCTTTGTTTTCTCTTCTCCACTTTGGAGACATTAATTAGAATCTCTAATACTTCCCTTCCTGTCTTATAATCAAGCACACTGGAAAAAAAAAAATAGATAGGAGCTCCTGAAATAGCCAGCAGGCCAGAATACAGATTCTACAAGTCACAAGACGGGGGAGGTTATGGGTGGGGCAAAAAGCAACTAAAGCAAATCAGAATCACAGCAATGTATGTAAAAGCTGGCAGGACTGATTAATCTTTGGATAAACAAATAGATATACAGCTGACGAACTTGTAATAAAAGCGCAATGGCGTGAGTATCAACCTGGATTTCGGCCCTGCCTCAACCACTAGTGCTCTTGGAGGGAAATTATAATTCAATTCCCATCTAGAAAGTGGAGGTACTGATACCACCCTGGCAGACTCGGGCCGAAGATTAAATGAGACAACGTACGTGAACGTGCTGTGAGAACAGGAAGTTGCTCTGTATGCTTGAGAGGAGTTTGCTTCCGGGCACCTTGCTACTAACCAAATATTTGAAAATAACTTGTTGCAACCCTACACATGTGCCCCTACTAATTCAGCAAAGTTGACCTGTCCACAGTTGATAGGTAGAACCTTATTATTAACCCCCAACTTCCACCACCCTTGATGATACATTAGTTGTGTTTATGGCTATGTGTCTGAATAACAATTAACTTCATGCATTTGTTTACCTTTTTAGAGTTTACAAAGAATTTAAAGAATTATTTCGACAAATCTGCAGGTGTATAAGGTTGGCATTACAGATTTACAGTCGGTAAAGTTGGGGCTTAGAGAACTGATGTGACTTGCACAAGATTTCACAGCTGGTACAAATCTGTATTGAAAGGCAAGGTAAAAGAAGCGAGGGACGGAAAAATGTTGCAAAGCTAAGAATGCAATCACTCACGTAGTATGGCTTTGTAGACAAGTTCCTTTCGTACCTTGACAAAGAAACAGAGAAAGATTATTCCAAAGTATCTGAAATGACCACAGGCCGTTGTTTGGTTTGTAAGTTACAGAGACAAATACTTAATAGAAAATAATGAAAGGAGTTTTACAAGGTCACTAAGATGACTTCTTAAGAACCACATACAAAAAAGTATGGCCATGTTATTTATGTTGCCACCAGACTGAAAACAGCAGTGTTATAAAACTTGATACCATCCATTCACATTATTCCAAGTGTCTAAAAAAAAATCCCAGCCAGAGCAATAAGAATAGGGCTGGAGAAAAAGAGAACGGGAAAGTCTCTAGAGAAGTAGAGCTTGAGGAGAGAAAATGGAAAAGTGGAGGGACTGCAAAGGCATAAATGCCACCCGTGGGTGGAACGCTTGATGTGGTCTTACACGAGAAGGCACACAGACCAGGAGATCTGGGCGCTAGCACCGACTTTGCCAGGAGCTTTAGAAAATAATAAGAGGGACTGTAGTTTTTCAAGCTCTTACCAGGCGTCAAGCTCTGTGCCGGAGGCTTAATATGGATTAGCTCATTTAAGTCTCACAAACGTTGATAGTTACTATATTATCATCCCAATATTACAAATGAGTTGTTTGAGGCTCAGAAAAGTTAACTCAGTTACTCGAGGTCATATACCTTAAGCAAGAGAAGAGGTGTATATCTGATTCTGAAAGACTATGTTCCTTTTAGCATATAATACTGTCTTAACTATTCTCACTTTAGTGAAGCTCAATGTCCTCTCATGCCAGTTATCCCTGGGATATCACTCTGCTTCATCAGTTCATCTGCTGCGTATCCATCCATGGTTTCAGGATGTGACTCAAAAGCACTAGCTTCCTGAATGAGTAACCCTGTTTCGAGGAGACCATCCGACGTGTACAAATGTCTATTCATAGCTTCTGGCATATGGCCATGACTCAGCACCGTGATCAGCACCTCTGGAACCTGCCAGACCCTGAGGCCTGACAACACGCCTGAGATCAATACATGGCTCAACAGCAGTACAGTCAACATCTAAACTAGTGGTGAGTCAAATCCAATTTAGATAATCACTAGCAAATAAGTTTTTCTGCAGTGGAGTAGTTCACAAAGAATGCTGAAGATGAGTCTGTGTACTCTCAAACACACACAAAAAACCCACTTTGACTCAGACTCATCATTCTTGCCACTAGTCAAGGGTAATTCATTTACCACAGAAACACACAAAAACATTAGACACATGCTGAATGGTAACGATCACCGTAGACCAATGAAATACAGGTAGGATCTCTTTTCAACAAATACCACTTTAACAACTGGCTCTAAAGAACTTGATTATATTTTTGTTCTTGACGACATTACATTCTAACATTGCATATTGATATTTATGAAATATGTCCAATGAATCTTGTAAAACATAGGTAAGGCATCTTCCTCCCTAATTCTTTTTTTGGATGCTTTCCTGAATGACATCCTGAGTTCATCCAGCTAACAAGTTTCCTAAAGCACTTTCGAAACCAGTGATTTCAGCTTTGAGCTGCAACAGCAACTACCGGGTTCACAGTGTTAACTCATGAGGCAGTTTACACACTTCAGAATCACTCCCTAGTCTGAGCTGCTCAGAGCTTTATTAGTTCATCATCGCACCCAACGAACCACCAACAGGCTTTTTCAACCCTTTAAGGAAATCCCCCACTTTATCCACTTCTTAGAACCGGTCAAGCTGCTATTATGAAATATACCTTACATGCTATTCAAGTGAAGTTGCAGCTGTAGAGCCATGCAGTTATCTTCAAAGGCACCACTTCTCTGGAACCAGCAAAACAATCTCTTTTGTTCAACACCCTTCTCCTCATTCCCAGATGCTCCCAAATACTTGTCAGCAAGGAAACACTGTGTACTCAAAACATTCACTTCGCGTAACGACTTCAAAAGTAAATAATGGAGTGTGCCCCACCCCCTCCAATTAAGAAAGACAGAATACAAAATGTACAATTGTACAATAAGAGCAGGTTTTATATGACTTTGGGATGATTCTACCAGTATGTTCCTTCATGTCCGGGAGGCATCAATTGTAAATCCAGGAAAATGTGATATTATACCATATATAGTACCATCGATTCTAGAAAAGAATGTTAACAAAAAACATATAAATATTTCTATCGTGTATCATTATTTACCAATTAGTTTTGGAAGCCTACCACAGGCCAGGCAATCTTCCAGGCATGAGGGACACAAGAATGAACAAGACAAAAAAACCTGCCCTGTTGGAACCAGCTTTCTTGGGTGGCAGACAGACAATAACCATATCAGATAATTATAATTTCTAATTATAATTTCTATAAAGAAAAACAAAACAGGATAATATGAAAGAGAGTAATGAGGACTCCTTTTCGATAGGTCAGGGAATGCCTCTCTGAAAAAGTGGCATTAAGGACTTCACTGAAGTGAGGAAATGAATCAGGTAAAGACACAGGAGAAGAATCTTCCAGGTAGAAGGAATAGCACAATCAAAGGCCCTGAGGTGGGAATCAGCTTAGTAATTCTAGAAATAGCAAGACCAGCAGGATAGGAAAGAGAAAAAGGTTAGATGATCTCCTAAAGATAGGCAGACTGTAGACCATGGTCATGAATTTCCCATTTATTTTAGTAAAATGGGAGGCAGTTGGACAGTCGTGAGTATGGTGACATGATGTAACTTACTTTTTCAAAAGCTACTCTGATTGGAAGGAAAAGGTAGAAGCCATAATGCAGGTTAGAGCTGATGGTGATGTGGATCAAGCTGACAGCAGTGGAGATGCTGATAGAATCTACTGATGGACTGAGCGTAGAGTAGCAGAGGACGATGCCTCTATTTTCGTCATGGGCAACTGGACCATTGTTTATGGGGCCTGGGGATGATGCACAAGAGTTCAGCTTTGGATGGTTCAGTTTAAGCTGCCTAACTAAACGTCCAAGGGAAGAAGATGAATAGGCAGTTGGATATTTGACTCTGGAGATTAACGGAAAGACCAGAGCTATAGATATATATTTGACAGTCACCAGTATATAGATGGTATTAAAGCCACAGGAACAACTGAAGTCCTCTAGGGTATACTATAAAGTAGACGAAATAAAAGAGAACCAAAGACTGAGATCTAGGACGCTCTAATCTATAGAGGTCAAAGAATGAGGATGTACCAATAAGCGAGACTAAGGAAAGACCAGGGAGATAAGAGGAAAACTTAGAGCTTTTGGTACTCCAGAAACCATGTAAAGAAAATGGTTCAAGGATAGAGTGATAGACAATGTCAAAAGCTGCTGATGGGACAAGTAAGGTGAGGCCTGAGAATGGTCTCATCGATTTGGCAAATGGGAAGTAATTGGCGACACTGATAAGGGAACAAGTGCAATATCTGGAGCAAATCTCAGATTAAAGTGGGGTCAGGAAAGAATGGACGGGCCAATGGAGACAGTGAGTATAGGTAACTCTGCTGAGGAGTCTGCTATAAAGGAATGCACGTGCTCCATTTTTTTCAAATTTTTACTTACATTCTAGGTAGTTAGCATATAGTGTAATATTGGGTTTCAGGAGAATTTAGTGACTCATCACTTACCTATGACACCCAGTGCTCATCCCAACAAGTGCTCTCCTTAATGCCCATCACCCATCTAGCCCACGCCCCACCCACCACCCCTCCACCAACCCTCAGTTTGTTCTCAATAGTTAAGAGTCTTTTATGGTTTGCCTCCCTCTCTGTTTTTATCTTATTTTATTTTTCCTTCCCTTCATTTTTAAAACACTGGAACATTCTCTCTTCTCAATACACTTTCATTAGGTCTTTGGCTTAAGAATAATACTTTCCATGATCACTTGAAGATTGAACCAGTTTTGTAACCTTGTAAGCTTACTTTTTAAAAGTGCTTATGACAGGGGCGCCCGGGTGGCTCAGTCAGTTAAGCTTCAGACTTTGGTTCAGGTCACCATCTTGTGGTCCGTGAGTTTGAGCCCCGTGTTAGACTCTGTGCTGACAGATCGGAGCCTGCTTCAGATTCTGTGTCTCCCTTTCTCTCTCTGTCCCTCCCCACTCATGCTCTGTCTCTCTCGAAAATGAATAGATGTTAAAAAATTTTTAAGTGTTTATGACAAAAGAAGAGTTATTTTGTACTTGTATGCAGGCAGAGATATTGTTTTTCAGTGGACTTATTGCCCTTCCTAAAAATGAATTTCCTACTTTAAGAGAACTGGTTCTTTATAATCACCTGCTTAAAAGCTCTAACTAAATCCATTTCATAATCCTAAGTGACGGGTCTGCCTACCTACCCACTTTCCCACTGTTTTTTTTCTTTTGCTTCGTTTTGTTTTTTGCTTTTCATTTGAAGACAGAGAGTGGGAGTGGGGGAGGGGCAGAGAGAGAATCTTAAGCAGGCTCCGCACTGTCAGCACAGAGCTGGACGCGGTTCTCAAACTCACAAACCGCGAGATCATGACTTGAGCTGAAATCGAGAGTCAGACGCTTACCCCACTGACCCACTCAGGCACCTCTCTCACTGTTTTTGACAGCTGCTTTTGATCCTGGGTTAGACAATATTTCCTAAGTGACTCTAGAGTCCTCTCATCAAAAGGGAACCTCAGAGTCTCTGTTTTTCTAACTGTCCTCTGGTTGCTGTATTGGTGCTGACAGGGTCGTAGGCATCCATTCAGATCTTCACTTCGCAGACATTTTCTGGGCATCCATTTTGCACTCAAGACTACAGACATGAAAACAAGCAAGACTCAGTGTTCCCTACTCTCGAGTCTACTTAAGGAGCAGTCAAAAAAAATAGTTACTCACTACACACCTACTAGAGTGGCCAAAATCTGGAACACCAACAGCAACAAATGACAGAGAGGATGTGGAGCAACAGGAACGATCATTCATTGATGGTGGGAATGCAAAATAGTACAGCCACTTTGGAAGACAGTTTGGGGATTTCTTACGAAGCTGAATATATTCTTACTATTCCACCCAGCAATCGTGCTTGTTGGTAGTTCCTCAAAGAAGTCAAAAACGTATGTCTACACAAAAATCTGAGCATGGATGTTTATAGTAGTTTTATTCATAATTGCCAACACTTGGAAGCCACCCAAGATGTCTTTCAGCAGGTGAACAGATAAACTATGGTACATCCAGACAATGGAATATTATTCAGTGCTAAAAAGAAATGAGTTATCAAGCCACAAAAACACATAAAGGGGGGCTCCTGGGGGGCTCAGTCGGCAAAGCACCTGACTCTTGATTTTGGCTCAGGTTATGATCTCCTGGTTCATGGGTTCGAGCCCCACATCGGACTCTGCACTGACAGCTGGGAGCCTGGAGCCTGCTTCTGATTCTGTGTCTCCCTCTCTCTCTCTGCCCCTCCCCCACTCATGCTCTGTGTGTCTCTCTCTCAAAAATGAATAAACATTAAAAAAACTTTTTAAAAAGACATGGAGGAGTTTTAAATACCTATTACCTAGTGAAAGAAGCCAATCTGAAAAGGCTACATACTATATGATTCCAACTATATGACATTCTAGAAAAGACAAAAGCATAAAGATAAAATGATCGGAGGTTGCCAGGGGCTGGAGTGAGGGAGAGGGATGAACAGGCAGAGCACGGAGAATTTTGAACGCTATTTGTGTCCACACAAAATGAAGACTAACATTTCCGAACATCTTTTCAGCTACATGTGATATGTGCTTACGTTCTGGCCCACAAGATGTAAAAGGAAGTGTTATCTCCAATATCTGGGTCATGCCTTTAAACAGGACAGTCCTTGGGGCGCCTGGCTGGTTCGGTCTGTTAAGTGTCTGACTCTTGATTTTGGCTCAGGGCACGATCTGAGGTCATGGTCGTGAGATCAAGGCCTGTGTCGGGCTCTGCGCTGAGTGTGGAGCCTGCTTTAGATTCTCTCTCTTTTCCTTTGCCCCTTCTCTCTCTCCCTCCTTCTCTGTCTCAAACAAACAAATACGTAAATAAGCAAATTAATAAATAATAAAATAACATAAAATAACATAAAAAATAAAAAGAATGGACCATTTATCCCCTTCCCCTTTCCTACTTTCTCCATCCTGCTGCTTAGAATATGGTCTTGGTAGTGAGCCACCTTTGATCAAGCAGATGAGGGAAACACCCTAGGTGTGGCAGAACAACAAGTTCGGAGTAGCCCAGAGCTCTTGACCTCATGCAATAAAGCTGCATATTCTTCCTGCAGCCTTGGATTAGCCACCTCAAGACAGTCATGTGAGAGCAAAATGAACCACTTTCTTATTGAAGCAAAACCCATAACCTAACTAGAGAAGTATTTAGCATTGTGTATTAAAATACTTTAAAAGTTCATAACCCTTTAAGCACAAATTTCCAAGAAATAAAAGAAGTTTGCAGTATACAGTCCAACCCCTCATTTTCTACGGAGCCTGAGTCAGGAGCTCATTCCTGTAAAGGGCCACAGTTAAGCTTATGCAGCACTTCCTTTGGCTAAAGCCTCCAACCAGATACTTTTGGCAGGGGAGGAGGGAACATACTGAACCACCCCATTTGCAAATATTATAACCACAAAACGCCGCAGCAGAAACTGTTTACAAACAACAACAACAACAATAACAACAAAAACACACAAACACTTCAATGGCCCCCTCTGGGGGCTTCGAAGTCCTTACAGTCATCAACAAGAGGACCTAAGTCCCAGAGGGCTCTCCACGGCCCTCTGGAGGTTCCGCTCATAATAACTGCTCTTGTGAACCACAGCACCTCTCCCATCACGAGCTGCTGCCACGGCGTTCGGAACGATGTTCTGACGATGCACTCACACACTTTTAATCACATGTAACTTCTCCTTTTCCAGATATTGACAGTTCGTCCCACATGCTTTGGTTATTATCAAGATGCCCTGGAGTTCAAGTTTCCTCTCAATAAATCAGGGCTAACTCTATCAACGACGTACACTGTTCTTCCTGCAAAAGCGCTAGACAAAGCAGAAGGCTGATTGCATAATTAGAGACTAATCACTGCTGGGTGAGCAAAGTCAAACATGCCTAGGGAGAGGAAAACTACTTGTAATAGAATCGTGCCTTTAGAACACAGCTTTGTCTTCCTTTGCCTGAGCATCCACAGGAAAGTTAGAGTGACTAATACCTCCTACCCCTCAACTCCACTTCATTCCTTAGAAGTGGGTGGGATGCCCTTCTGGAGCAACGAGGCCCATCTGATTCTACTGATACTACCAAAGACAGTGAGACATGTGTACAAATTTACACACACACACACACACACACACACACACACACACACTGGGCTTCCATTATGACTTATATATAAATGAGAAAACAGAGGCCAGAGAAATAAAATTATTTTCCCATAATCTCATTTCTTTCAAGCTTCTGTTTTTAAGGACTGCCACTCTGATCGTTTTTGTGCTTTGCAAAGATCTGACTGGTTTTTTCCAAATTCACCCATCAGATTTTGCCTTTTTTCCTTTCTTTTCGTGATCTAGATTAGCTTCCACACCCCAAACTAAACTTGCTTTTTTATCATAACTTCCTGCCCAAATCCCAAATCTAAATGAACTCAACTCTCAGGTTTCCTCTGTGCCTGTCACTGCGCAGGTGGGTGCTGATGGAAGAAGTCCCACAATAGATTAGTTCCATGAAAAACTCAGAACATTCCGTTTTAAATAAATCCACGGAACCACTCAAAAACCCTATTACAGGTCTCTGTTCAACTTTATTCCATTATCGACAACAATTAAAACCTTCTTCTAGTATCTTCCATCCTTTCATCCCCTCTCCTCCAACCTCAACATATGACCTGGTCTCTTTAAAAACAAAATGAGAAACTCCCTCATCTTCCTGATTCCATACATTCCCCGCATCCTTTCTTCCTTCCCTCCCGCTATAACAAAGGAAGCATATGTCCTACTATCCCAGGTAAAACGCATACCCTGCTCACGTGATCAGAATCTTACAATTGAATTTTTTCCTTCTCTCTTTAATATCTTCAGCATACACAAGATGTATATACAGATACACATCTCAGCCAGGTACATCCCATTGGCATTCAGACACGCACTTTACTCCCTAAGCTTAAAAAACATCAACTACCTTGCCCACATATTCGCCTCCAGCTACTGCTCCAATACGTCCTCACAGCCAAATTTCTAGAAAGAGTTGTCTATACTTGATATTTTCTCCACGCTCCTACTCACTCTTTATCATTCCACTTCCTTCTAGTTTTTTCCTTCATCCCACCACCAATCCATGACTCTCTTAAAACAGGTCCCACTAGAATAACTAATGACTTCCCGGTTACTGAATCCAATCCATAATTTTTATTCCAATCTTATTTCTCTCTTAGTGGCATTCACCTGTTTATCACCATCCCTGAAACACTATTCCCTTGGCTTTTCTGACAAGAGCTTTCCAGTTTTCCATCCATCTCTCTGGCTACACCGCTCATTTTCTTTTTAGGCTTATCCTTCACTTATCCTAATATTTCGCGTCAGAGTTCTTTAAGGCCCTCATTTCTTCTGACAATATGTGCCCTCTAGGTGATTTTATCTACTATCCACGCCCACATCTTCCATTACCATCGATATGGTGACGGCTTTCAAACATTTATCTCTCATCTGCACTAGTGTTCTAAGCTCCAGACTTGTATATCTAATTGCTTTCTCAAGATCTTCACTGAGGAGTCTCAAACCCAACCTCAAATGTAAAATGCCAAACAACAAAATCATGATCTTCCTTCTGAAAATGGGTCCTCTTGCCGGAAGTGTAGTAGTTTCAAGATGTGGTAGTTCCATCTTGCTAGTTAGCAGTGATCTCCATTCAACAGTATAAGCCATAAACCAAGGAAACAGTCACCCTAGACACCTGATCCTCTACCTCCTATGTCCAATTCTCAATCAAATTCAATCCACTCTTCAAACATCCCTTGAAACTACTTATACCTCATCCATATCCCTCCCAGGCTAGTCCAAATCTCCATCATAATTTGCCTGGACTGTTACAGTAGCTTCTTTAAAAAAAAATCTGTATTCAACTTTTAACCATCACCAATGGCCAACGTGGGGCTTGAACTCATGACCCCAAGATCAAGAGTCTCATGCTCTACAGACTAAGCCAGCCAGGGGCCCCTACAAGAGCTTCTTAATACATCTCCCTGAATTTACTCTGGCCCTGCTCTATTTCCACATTACAGGCAGCCTGCCTTTCTTCTGTTTTCTAAGTGCAAATCTTATTACGCAACTCTCCTGCTAAAAATTCTTCAGGGCTTCCTCTTTATCTGGAGATAAAGATAAAAATTGTTTACTTGGCCCTCAAGGTCCTAAATATTGTGGCATCTGATGACTTCTATAAACGCTTTTTAAACAATCTCCGATTCTGTGCTCCGCACTCTCACCACAAGGCCTGTGAACATGCTGCTCCATCTGCCTGGAATATTCCTCTCTTTCTCTATCACTTACGGTTAATTGTGAGGCCCGTGGCAGTAGAAAGTGCTTCTGCTTTTATATTAACATAAGGCCTATCACAGAGCCGGCAAGAAGTGGTGAATGAATGAATGAACTCCTAGGGCATTAAGACTCTGGTTTTGGAAAGATGACAGACTCCTGATCCAAAATAAATTGACCAGGGCTCTGTCATGGTAACTTGATACTTCCACAACGTCAGTCACCAAAGGATTCTTCTCAATAATATTTCTGAGGGGCACCTGGGTGGCTCGGTCGGTTAAGTGTCCAACTCTTGATTTCAGCTCAGGCAATGGTCTCATGGTTGTGAGATCAGGCCCCGCGTCAGGCTCCACAGTGAGCGTGAAGCCTGCTTAACCTTCTCTACCTCCCTCTACCCCTCCCCAACTTGCACATGCGTGCTTCTGTCTAAAAAAAAACAAATTCTGTTTTTGAGCTGTATAAATAACAAACCAGCACATATCAAAGAACAGCAGAAGAAGGTATATCTTCCCTGGAACAGTGGCAAATTCTGCTTATGCAGATTATCTTAAAATATCCAGATAATCCTTCCATGTATGATTTCAAAACACTGATGGGCAATGTAATTCAGTTTTCTCTGTTTCAAACAACATGAATACACATGGGGACTATGAATACACAAAACGTTAATGCAACTTATCATCTCTTTCCTTTTCTCTATTTCCAGTACCAAACGGTAGCAAGACTCTCCAAGCAGTGTCCTAAAATAGAAACACAGGAGTCAACCTAGGTTCCTTTTTCTCATTTATCTTCAACCACCATTTCATACACGCACACACACAATATCGTTAAGATTCCATTCGCTAAATACCTTGAGGACCCATTCATATCACTCCATCTTCGTTGCCACGGCCCTAATCCTAGCCCTCACCACCTCTTGACTGACCAATTGCAATAACCTCCCGATGCATTTCCATCTTCTAGCAAGACAGATCCATGTCAGTCTCCAGGCAGTAGTCAGTGCGACCTTTTCAGAACACAAATATGTCCATTTAAACTCCTTCACTAGCTCCCCATTGCCCTAGAGAATAATTGATAATAAGAGCTCATGATTCAGCAGACTCGCAGCGCGCCAGTGCTTTTGAAAGCATTCCACTGTCTCAATTCACTTAACCATCACCACAGCATTAGGAGATAGGTTCTTTTACCAATAATAATAAGGCAACTGAGGTCCAGAGAAGCTAAATGATTATCACAAGATCGCATAGCTGCTCAGTGATGGAGCCAGATTCAAAGCCAGGCAAAAGTCCCTCCAGAATTTGTGCCCTGACCTCTATGCCGTATTGCCTGTCATAAAATAAAGTACAAAGTCTTTAGCATGGCAATCAACGCTTCTCATTATCTGGACCTCACCAGCACTTTCTGTGTCATTTCCTACATGTAGATCTTAAAAAGTAGGGTCTCACCTTACCTCTAAACTTTTGTCCATGCTGGTCCCCTGATACCCATACTGTTTTACCTAGCCTAGTCACGGATTCCTCCTCGTCACTGAGATTTAGCTCAGGGAGCAGCACTTCCCTCTATACACTGAGTACTCCTTCTCCTAGACTAGACTGTGAGTTACATCTGATCTACGCTCCTTACAGAAATACTCGGAAATGAAACTCTGCAATGTATTCAAAGGTACTTGCAATTTAATGAAGGGAAGAGACTCATAAACAGACAAGTAGAGGGACGCCTGGGTGGCTCAGCCGGTTAAGCGCCTGCCTTCGTCTCAGGTCAGGATCTCACGATTCATGGGTTCAGGCTCCGTATCAGGCTCTGTGCTGGCAGCTCAGAACCTGAAGCCTGCTTTGGATTCTGTGTCTCCATCTCTCTCTCTCTGCTCCTCCCCGCTCGCGCGCGTGCACTCTCATGCACACGCTCTCTCTCTCCAATGTAAATAAGTAAACGTTAAGAGAATTAAAAAATAAAAATAAACAGACAAGTCTATGGCATCATATTTTGAGATAACTGTGTTTCGCTCAAAGTTTTTTTTGCTTCTCCCTCCCATTTCAAGGAGATAACCAGGCTTTGTTATCCTTCCTTACCTTGCCTAACGGGATCCCTCCTCCCCTGTTGCCAAGACTAAAAGCACAAGTTGTGCCCAGACTCACCTTCCTGGCTTTTGTATGGCCAAAACCCAGGCTCAAGGGAGAGGTTATGCTTGGGAGAACCAACGCAGGTCTCAAGAAGACAGATGAAACTCCTTTTAGGGCATTCAGGAGGGAAAAGGACATATACTTTAGACAAAAGAAGTCAGGGGTCCGGCAGGGGTTAGAAGTAGCAAGGGGAACAGCTCAACATTTGATGGTAGCAGCCTAGGAAGGGGCCAAAGTTCAGAGGGATTTTAATGAGTGGGCTGGGCCCTAGACCCTGGGGGACCTAATCTCAGCAATGATCCAGTCCCCTGAGCTTTGCATAGAAGCAGCAGCAGCAACAAACGTAAAAGGGGCATCCCTGGTTGAGACAAAATTGTATATCAGAGACCAGATCAGAGAGTTGACAGAGACTTAAAGATCAGTGACCAAAAGGGGCTCCCTAGTATTTGGTGTTGCCTAAGGCCTCAGAGCATTTGCATAACCCAGTAGGAGGCTCAAGTATTAACCGAAATCGCATATCTTACTTTCCTGGCAGAATGCTGAACACGAGGCAGCTTAAAGAACATTTGGAAATGCGGAATTTCTTTCAGACTGCAGACCGATTTCAGAGTAAATTCCTTTATAATAAGGTGTGGTAAATTCTGAGAGGCAAGCACTTAAAAGCACAGAGGACAGGTACCTAGTCTGCTCCGTAGTGGTCAAGTAAGAGTCCTTACAGGAAGTAGTACCTAAACTATCTCATAGATAAGGAGTAGGTGTTTGCAGGGGCAGGGAATATGAGGGAAGGATTCCTCCCCAATGGCAATTGATTAAGCCACAGCAGAGAAGCGAGAAAGCATAATGAATTCAGACATCTATGAGTGGTTTGTTTTGGCTGCAGAGTAAGAGGTACACAGGCCTGCTCTCTGAGCCATGTTAAAGGACTCTGGAGTTAACACTGGCGGGAATAAGCGGTACTGACAGGAAGCGGCATCGAGGAAAACTACTGACGTGGGAGATCTCAAGGAAAAGGTATTTAAAAGCCAAGTGCTCCGAAGCCAAGAGGGGTGGCGTGCGGGTGTTAGTAAGACAAGAATGGCAATGTGTCTGTTGTACTTGGACACAAGAAGTAGTTAGTGACTTCGGTAAAGGCAGTCATATGTATAAATCACTTTTTACTGAAGCCTGGTTGTATAGGTTCGATAGGTCTTGGTTATACAGGGAAGGGGTAAGAAAAGGTATCTTTCTTTCTTTGCTGAATAAAGAACACATACAGAGGAAGAGATTAAAAGACACCAGAGAAAGGGAATAATTATGTAAAGAGATCCCTGAAAAGGGGAAGAGGCCAGCATGTAATCTAAAACAAAAGTGGAAAGACTGAATTTGGACTGACAGACGGCTCTGAGACAGGACAAGGGCAGGGACGGAGGTAAAAATTGATGTGTTTATAAAAGACAGTGGGGCAGGTGAAGAAGAGGTTCAGGCACAGTGGATGGCATTTATTTTCTGTGTGAAATGGGAGCCAAGCCTGCATTCTGAGGATAAATGCATCGTAGCTGAGTGGAAGGCTCAAAAAGAGAGGAGAAAGCTTGCACCAGCCACCGAGGAGGCTGTACAAGAACTGAGGGAAATCCAGCAGACTCTGAGGAGAGACACGTCGAAGATGACCTGGTTAATACCTCCTCAGCCTTCAGGCGTCAGCTCAGACGTCACCAGCTCAGAGGTGAAATGGAGCCCCTGTTATGTGCTTCACAAAACTAAATTTCCTTTAAAGACTTATAACGGTGTTAATCTTGCCCTGGTTTGTGGGATAATGGGGTTCACGTCTACTCCATCAGACCGCACACTCAGTGAGGTCGGGGGTCATATTTACTTTGCTCACCACGCTATAACTTAACCCCAAGTCTCCCATCTGAAAGTATGAACGGCATTAATGCTGCTCTATGTGACCGGGATACGGACACAGTTAGGTTAGCAACGAACTCGAATTTACGATCTAAGGAAGCAGGGACTTCAAATGGTTTGTGTTGTATCCTCAGTGCCTAGCACAGTGCATGGCACATAGTAGATGCTCAGTAAACCTGAATAAATGAAATGGATATGGCAGAACGCCAAGTCTCCTGACTCCCATTCCAGTGCTCTTCTCGCTCTATTACGGCAATCCATACCAAATGTTCGACATATTACGGTTACTGTAATAAGGGCCTAGGCGTATGCATTATTCTCTCTGTTTCTCTCAAGGAGAAAGTGAAGCTCAAGTTTAACAGCGAGGATGCGGTGGAATCAGAATTCAATTGCAGGTCTTCCTGGCTCCAAAACCTGTGTTCTTTCTCCTATTCCATGCTGCCTGCTAAGGTATTAAGTGATAAAAGATTCAACCTATGACCCTTCCTAGGGATGTGTGCATTTGAAAGTACCCCCAGTGTCCCCACTGGCAAAGAAAAACAAAACAGACAAACAAAACGCTTTCACATCCAAAGTAATGACTTCCGCGGTAAGATCTCGGGCGAAGTGACCTGAGACAGGCCAATGAAGATATTATTTGTGAGCTGGCACCTGTCGACAGTCTCCTAAATCAGACCACATAGGCACTTGCCGACCTACTCGCTAAGCCTGTACACCCATCTCAGCAGCATGAGGCTTGATTACACACAGAGAATGGAAGAAATGATTCCAAAGAGTTCATCTTCTCAGCATTGCTTCGGTGTGACACTAGAAGCAGCATGGAATAACGGAAGCAGAGGGACACTGCAGCCACGCAGATCTGGGCAAGACCCTTCAGCTCTCTAAGCCTCGATTTTCTTATCTTGCCAAATGAAGGCAATGATACTTGCCACCATACGGTTTAGGGAATGATTAAATGAGATAGTACGTGTAAATGTGTGCAGCATAGTGGGCATAATAACTCGATTGTTATTAGCTGCCTTCCACTTCTTCCACATCCAGGAGCCACCTCCTATCAAGTCCTTGAAGACACCCTGAAAAACACATCAAAAAGGAACAAGCAAACCCACCCACCCCCACTCCTTTTGTTTAACCCTATTGTTTAAATAATCATTTTTAACAGTTCTATTGCCTTTCACTGTGTTAGTCATACTCAGGACATTTGGCTCATTTTACAGATAAGGAAACACAGATGAAAAGCTCTTAGTCCTTAGTTTATTATTCTCTGTTCAAAACAATAACAATAGTAGCTCTGTGCAGCTTGCTTAAGTCTTAAACTCTCTAAAACATTTCGTATTGTAATAAAATCTGTATCAAAAACAACTGGTAAATTTCCTGCATCCACGGCCTGGTTTGATATACCCTCTTACATATTAAACAAAGAAAACGAATCTGGGAATAGCCAAAGAGAGTGCAGTGTGCAAAAGTGATGGTCAGATTTAATTGTTAACTATTTATTGTTTCAGAAGAAAACAAGCGTCAAATGTGTAAGATGCTAGTTTGTTTCAGAGCAAAATCAGTGAAAATTGCAATTTATATTTTAATAACTATATGTATGTAACCATAATATACAAATAAATGAAATCATCACATATAGAAGGTATGAATGTTCCATAAATTAAATCAAAACATCATATAAAAATATACTAAGTCTTTCATTTTAGAGGACCTCTATGGTTATTTCTGAGCTTAAGAGAGAAAAGTTGCTGCAAAGTAGAGAATTCTCATCTATAGGAAAAAAATCACATAGATAATAATTTCAGAAAACCTCTTAACTCTACAATGCAATTATCCTTACCTTTTTCCAAAGGACCAGGTTTGCTTACAGGCAATGTGATTTTTATAGGAAATAAAGGCCGATAAGAAAATAACCACAAATTAATTAAAAGCAATAATGTTATTCATACTGATTATCTGGCACCTGTCTGCTTCATGCGAAAAAAATGCAGTATTTCCTCAAATTAACATATATCCAGTCAAATTATTTTTGCCATAAAAAGATTTATGAGCCCATTTTTTTAATTTAAAAATTTAATTATTTCTTTAAAAAGAACTAATTAGTTAAAATAAGTTACCTCTCATCCCCACACTCCCTCTCCCAAACTTAAGTTGCAGACTTACTGTGAATGAATAATGTATCCAGTTATAATCACATTCTTCTGAAATACCACTGAAATCTGTCTCAATGAATAGCTTCTTAGCTTAATGGATTTTAAATGACCTTAGAACTGGAGTCTTAACGTAGGAGGAGCTCTGGTTTATCCACCAAATGTACTGTCATGAGAAAATTTGCATTCAAAGCAGGTCAGCATTCAAGGTTACATGTGTCAAAAGATTCAGAGGAAATCGTGAAATGCATCGGAGTGATTTTTTTTGCCTTTTTAATTAGTTCCTGATATGGCATTTCAGTATGCCAATGTTATTTTAGTATGTGACTCACCACATTGGAAATTAAAACCTAATCCAAAGGTAAGTATGTGATTGCCAGGTCTATGTTGTTTCCTCAGAGTATATTATCCAAAGTACTTCACTGTTTTGAGTTTCAAATACCTTAAGTATGGAAAGAGTCATAAACGGACAAGGACTCTGGAAACCTGTTTTCTAGTCTAGGTGCTCCCTCCCACAATCAGCTAGGCGACCCTGGGCAATTTCCTTAAATTCCTGAGGCCTCGTTTTCAAAAACTTTATGAAAGGGAACCTCAGAAGTCGTCCAGTCTAACCTTCAAAGGCAAGCAAAAATTGCCTTAAATGTAAAATTAGCAGTGAGAACAGATGAGGTCGAAAACCCTTGGTGCTGTAAATTAAAATTCAGTCATCGTCATGTATATGGGTGTTTCCCATTGAAAGCTTATCGAATACTTCTTTACGTAACTAACCGGGATTTTCTTTCAGCCCAGATAAAATTAAGTAAAAAAACTCAGAGCACCACCACATTGCCCCTCAACCTTCAAGTCTCCGCAGAGTAATTTCCATGTCCGGGAACCACGCAAAGCCATAAGCAGCTGGAACAGTTTTGACGCTATTCTAAACTCTATGACATGATGTCAGCCATTTATTCCAAAACGCAAGCAAATTGAGACTGAATCCAGTCCATATATCACCTGATATTCCACTGGTTTAAAAGAAAAAAAGAAGTGTCGTCCTTGGTTTGGAACGCAGGTTCAGACTTGACACATTCTCTCAGATACCAAAGACTTCTTTTACACTAAATGTGTGAACAAACAACTAAGAGGCAAGGAGTCCGAATTAAGACTATGGATACAGCCTTCCTTCCATTACTAACTTTATGTTTTGCTCTGAGAGTTTTTTTTATTATTATTATTCACTGCATAGTTCAAGCTTCACACTAAATTGAAATTGGAAGGTGGGAAGAAATTGAGCCTTGTTTAGGGAACTTGGTCTTTGCTTTTCAGATGCCAGCTAGTTTGTCTATTTCACAATCATATTTCTAGAAATTATTTACTAGGCCTACATGAGGAATATTATAATCAGAACTTGCTGACATGATGGTAAGTAAAGGACTGTGATTCAAAATCTTCTTTCCTTTTCCCGTGATTGCAATTCCAATTAACTTATTTATCATCTTCTATTCAAAGAACTCTCCATGAAGTTTTCCTCAAGCTTCCTGTTTTCTCCAAATCTTCTGGCCCTTGCAAACATTTCATTATACTATACTTTATAGTTTTAATGGAGAGGTACAATTCCAAGATATACAAGTATAATCATATCTTGGAATGATACAGTGCATTTATTTATAGACATTCAAACCATAAGCTAAATATAGTTAATAAAATACAGTTGGAAAAATTGTTTTAAGTTTATTTATTCTTAGAGAGACGGAGACAGCAAAAGTTGGGGAGGGCGGAGAGAGAGGGAGAGAGAGAATGCCGAACAGATTCTGCACTGTCAGCATAGAGCCCCATGCGGGGCTTGAACCCACGAAGCCACGAGATCATGACCTGGGCAGATACCAAGAGTCGGACGCTCAACCGACTGAGCCGCCCAGGCGCTCCAGATGGAAATTTTAAAAGAAGTAAAAATAAAATAAAATACAGTTGGAAACAATAATGCACCATGCCTCAGATGTCAGATTTCATTAGATGTGAACTTCTACCCTGATTTTATAGCTTAATCGGCGCAAGCACAGGCTAAGCTTTGCTTCTTGGTGTGAAGAGGAAGACATTAAAAAGACAATGGACTTTAATATACTGAAAGTCCTATTTGATGGCTCTCTAGTGACATCAATAGAAGTTGCCAATGATAATTGTGTGCTTGTACCTCAGCACTCATTACTCTGCCCCAGATACAAGGCATGTTGCAACTCCTAAAAACGAGAATTGGGGAGTAAACCTGACTGGTGCAGACAAAGGAGACTGGGTAAGACTAACTGGAGCAGTCCCTCCCCTAGCTGGAAGTTAGTCCAAAATCAACAGAGAGTATAAATCAACGTTTGATGCAGGCCAGGGTCAGTGTCACCCAGTAGGCATGAAATGAAGAGGTACTCCAAGACTTCCGAGTGGGGAAGTGCTTCGGGATAGTGGGGATCAAGGCACTCTTCTGGGAGAATTGGGCAAGATAATACAAATGAATCTGCAAGCAATCAACCGTCAGTTCCTGGAAGGGGGCCAGCAGAAACTAGGCAAAAAAATTTGGGCCTGGGCTCTAATTTCGGCAGAGACACAGGGAATTGAGCTTCCATATGGGAGCCAAAGTCCAACTAATTAAACAGGCAACAGCAGATGGTGGCATAAGAAACAAAAGCTAAAGCCTGATGCTTCCAGTTTCCCAGGGGCCCAAATCAACTCCAGAGGCAAAGCACACACTAGGCTGTTTCCTGACTTCTGCCTGCTAGAAGAGAACGGTTCTCATCGGGCCAGGGCTGGTGTACGAACTGAGGCTTCCCAGGCCGATACCATGAGGTGAAGCTAGGACAGACCCAGGGTACGAAAGTGCTCTCCCTGGCCTTCCCAGCAGGAACATGGGTATTACTTTATTTTACCCATTATCCCCCTGAGATGGCTAAGTAGATATTCAGTTTTATACATAAACACCACTTGACTTTCAACAGGTTGTTACTTTCTAGAAGTCAAAAATCCAAGAGAAATAAAATCTAGGTGGGCCTGACACCCAGCCCAGTGCTCTTCCTGCAGTGGGCCAGCTGCTAGGGTTCTCTCTGGTTCCTCAGTAGCTGAACTAGTTGCCTGGCAGGGATCATGCTATCTCTTTCACTGTGCAAAGCTATAATAGCTCCTATTCTGTTGACCATCAAAACAGGAAAACGGGTATTCCTGAATTGCTCTTCAAATGAAGCAATCAGCAAAGTATTTAATGCCCCAAAGTGTTATTTCCTTTGGAAGTTTAAAATACATTAAATAAGCAAAAACAAGGAAAATAAATATCGTACAATAAAAATAAAATAACCACTGACTATTGCCTGTGTACACACACACACACACACACACACACACACACACAGTTCTTAACAAAATTACTGGATTTGGGAACAGATTCTAAACGTTCAGGCAAACGTCAAACTTACAATGTACCGAGAGCTTTCTTTTTCCACACAACACCCCCAGAGAACTGACCTGAAAAGTTATTTGGTAGACTTGGCATACTGTACAGAAAAGCAGTGTCTTATAAAGAGCACTTCTTATAAAGAGAATCTAGACTTCTGCTTTCCCTGAATCCCAGGCTTTTAATTCTCAAACCAATTAATTTATGAAATCTGAATCCCCCTCCAGACTACAATAGACTGAACAGCAGAACACCAGAGCCGAGATTCTCAGGAAATCCACGTGAGCTGAGAAATACAGCAATGTCATGATCCAGTCCCCAGATTAACTCCAAACAGGCTTAACCACAGACCACAGACCACAGAGGTCACCCACCAGTGCCTGACTCTGCCTTCTCTTCACTCACATGCATTCAAAAGCCTACAGAGCAATGATGTGCCCAGCATTGTGCTAGATGCTCGGGGCACAAAGCTGACTTACATACTATCTCCTGTAGCTCAACGCTAGTTGGAGCTATAGAAGCTAGAAACTACTGAATCATCACAGTACAGCGTGATAAGACCAGTGTACTATGACAGAATCGACAGAATCATTGGCATCGAAGGGAGCTCAGAGAACAACTCATTCTATTTGCTTTGTGATGAAAAGGGTATCTTCAGGTGGAAATGGTTTGGGGGGCAGGTCATTCTTGCTCCTGATGTCAAATTGTGGTATAAAATATATATATATTTGGTCTTTGTCTCCAGTTCCTGGCACAGAGCTCCTAAAACCCTTAGAAATTCCTGAGTGACAGAAGTGTCTTTTGTTACTCCTAATGAGCCCCTTTCCACCATACCTGAGTTTACGCTAATGCAGTGCCTATTGGTGAGCCCCTAGGTAGCTTCAGCCTGAGGGTCAGTTGCCGGAGAATGGATCATGTGACTACAGGGTTGGAACTATCAGCCTCACCCCCCTCCCAATCTTGCGGAAGGAGAGAGGAACTGGAAGTTGAGTGAGTTCGATCACCAATGGTGAATGAATTACTCAGCTAGGATGGACCTAAGGTAGACAAGTGCTAATCCTGGCCTCTTTAGCAGGAACATAGGTATTACTTTATTTTATCCATTTATCCCCCTGAGATAGCTAAGAAGATACTATTTCGGTTTTACAAATGGCCATCATTCAAGTTTCAATGGGTTATGTTACTTTCCAGAAGTCAAAAACTCGAAAGAAATAAAATCTAGGTAGACCTGACACCCAAGTCCATGCCTTAATAATGAAGCTTTCATAAAAACCCTTAAACAACCAGATGCACAGCCGTTCCAGGTTGGAGAACATAGGGAGGTACTAGGAAGGTGGCATGCCTGGAGAGAGAATGGAAGCTCCTCAAGATGCATAACCCCTACACACACACACACACACACACACACACACACACACACACACACCCCTCTTGCCCTAAGCATCTCTTCCATTTGGCTGTACCTGAGTTGTATTCTTTATTAGAAACCTATAATAGTAAGTGGAGTATTTTCCTGAGTTCTGTGAGTTGTTCTAGTGAATTATCAAACCTGAGAGACGTCATGAGAACTCCTGAACTTGTAACTGGTTAGTCAGAAAGAAGTACTAGGAATTTCCATTGGCATCTGAGGTGGGATTAATCTTGTGGGACTGGGCCCTTATCCTACGGAGTCTTTGCTAATTCCAAGTATAATGTAGTATAGTGTGTGTAATATAATTACATGTATAATGTCAGAATTGAATTGAATGGTGGGATACCCGCTGGTGTCAGAGAATCTGAGACTGGATAATTGCTTGATGTCAGAAAACACCCCCAACAAGTCAAACTTCTTTATGATTGTTTCTTTATGCATCAAACAGCCCACCTATTTGGAAAGGCCTAGGTATTTCCAGAAGCTTTATCAAGATCAAGTTGTCTGATAAACTGTGGCAGAGATTGCTAACTTTTTCTCAGTATCCATTCTCCTACTCTTCCTTTTAGTAATTGAAACTCTGGAGTTTTAGCTGTGGACACAGCCTCCCCATCAAACACTGTATATTCCAGATGCCTCTGCAGTTTCATATGAAGATCTGACAGAAATTTAGACAATGATATGCAAGCAGCAGTGATATGTGCAACCTGCGGGTCATGTTTTGACAAGAAAACCCCTTGTTCTTTTCCTTCTCTGCCCGCAACCAACCAGCAAGCTATAGCACAGACATGACAGTGGGGACCATATGTGACCACACAGACAAAGTCAACATACTAGGAGATGGCAAAGCAACAAGGTAGAAGGATCCTGGGCCTTTGATGACCTGCTGCAGTGCTGCCTGACCACCTTTGGTCTGTTGCTTGAGCCATCATATTTTGAGGTCTCTTGCTTATAGCAACTTACCTTGTATCTGAAATAATACAGAAATAAATCTTCGTTAAAGGGCAAGTGAGGGGTGCCCGGGTGGGTCGAGCCCCCCACTCTTGGTTTCCGCTCAGGTCACGATCTCACGGTTCGTGAGTTCAAGCCCCGCATCGGGCTCCGCGCTGACAGTGTGGCGCCTGCTTGGGATTCTCTCCCTTCCTCTCTCTCTGCCCCTCCCCTGCTCATTCTCTCGGTCTCTCTCAAAATAAATAAATAAACTTAAAAATTTTTTAAAAAGTGCAAGTGATATTAACGCATTATTCTTCCCAAAGCCATTTGCACATGGAATCCAAAAATCCAAGAAACTGTCAAGTCCAAAGGAAAAATATCCTAATGGTGTTTCGAACGCTGTGACAGGCCAGAGGTTATTGGTTTGGGTTTTGGTTTGTTTTGCCCTCCCTTTGAATCTCAGCCCAGCATACTCAGTGTTTGCCCACTCTGTCATGCCTTTCGGTTTGGCCCTGACTCTAAGCTCTCACGTGTCTATTTCTCTCCTTAGTACGTGATTTCCTTCAGAGCAGGAAGTGTGCCTTACTTGCTTCTATAAAACTAGTTCCTAGAATACAGCATGTGTTCAATAAACATGTATTGAGTGCTTCTAGTGAAGGTAACCAACACAGCCATATTCCCTCCCCCTTTTTTTTAATTCTTCCACATATAACTTTTATTCTAATAATGCAAAAAACTAAATGACCAAAATAATAACGACAGAAAAAGCTGATACTGATGGTTTAAATTTGTCAAGCTCTATGTTTCATGATTACCCAGATTCTTTAGTCATCACGATGACCCCAGCATGTGTATACTACGATTGATATTCTCATTTTACAGAAATGATAACTGAGGTTCGAAAAAGTAAGAACAAAAAACAAAAAGCTTTCTTAAGATCTCACATTCAGGACACAGCTGAAATAGGGATTTGAACCCAGGACTGCTTACCATTAAAAGACACTTTCCTAGCTACACCGTGATCTACCATATTATCCTCCGGAAACGGCCTGGTAATGTGTAGGATGGCAAGGGAAAAAAATCAGCGTGGGTTTTTTTTTAGGGATGAGTTACAGATAATTAAGCTAACCTAAATTACATGTTATGAGAGCCAAATCAATATCAATTATATCATGCTTGTAAAAAAGGCTGACCTTGAAAATATGTTCCTGGGGAAATTTTTTAATCTGGTCTCGACCTTGGCACGGTTATCTAAAAATGAAAAAAGTTGTCCTGGAATGATCAGAAGAGAGACTGCTGTTTTGTGTAAATATTTCAGAGAACAATGGAAGAAAACAGCATCAACAGAAAATAGACTTCACCAGGCCCACGTGAATGCAGCATCTGCTATCACGCATTTTGTTAATCAATCAGATTTCTAAACTTGCTATTGTGTAAGAATGTTCAAACCTATGTAGAGGCACCTGGGTGGCTCAGTTGCTTAAACGTCTGACTCTTGGTTTGGGCTCAGGTCATGATCCCACAGTTTGCGGGTCTGAGCCTCACATCGGCCTCTGCGCTGACAGAGCAGAGCCTGCTTAGGATTCTCTCTGTCTCTTCAATCCTCTCTCTGCCCCTCCCCGTGCTCCTTTTCTCTTTCAAAATAAGTAAGAAAACATTTTTTTAAAAACTATATAAAAGTAGGAATAGTTAGATGAAATCAAAATGTACCCATTATCCAGATTCGACAACTATCAGGCTAACATATTTACTGGTCAAATCATGAGAGCAGATATTCCTGGTCTCTGAGATCAATAATTATGTTCACAGAAACTTAAACTAGTAGTGCTGAAATAAATCTAAAACTCTAGTCTAGGGGCAGCTGGGTAGCTCAGCTGGTTAAATGACCAACTTTAGCTCAGGTCATGACCTCACTGTTTGTGACTTGGAGTCCCCACACCGGGCTCTGTGCTGGCAGTGTGGAGCCCGCTTGGGATCCGGGACAGAGGAGCCTGCTGTGGATCCTCTGTCCCCCTCTCCCTCTGCCCCTCTCCTGCTCATGCACGAGTGTGTGCACTCTTTTTCTCTCTCTCTCTCAAAAATAAGTAATCATTAAAAAAATTTTTTAATGTTTATTTATTTTTGAGAGAGAGAGACAGACAGACAGAGCATGAGCAGGGGAGAGGCACAGAGAGGGAGACACAGAATCTGAGGCAGGCTCCAGGCTCTGAGCTGTCAGCACAGAGCCCGACGCGGGGCTGGAACTTGGAACGGTGAGATCATGACCTGATCCGAAGTCGGACGCTCAATCGACTGAGCCACCCAGGCGCCCCTAAAAAAATTTTTTTTTAAACTCTAGTCTAACACCCTCTTTTTATAGCCAAGAAAACCAAAGACCTGAATGAAGAGATGATCTAATCAAGGTCATTTATAAGCCTATGTAAGAGTCAGTTTTCGGATCCACATTGCTATTTAGTGTTAAACACTCTTCAATTTACTTGAATTCTTTGAAAACAATGAAATATGATAAAAGCCTTTCCTCTATAAATCCGTTAGAACAGACTAGGCTATTCTCCAAATAGGACTCTTTCCTACCTAAATTTTTTCCAAGAATACGAGTTACACAACAACTCTCCCATTTATCCCCTTTAACATGTAAATGTATCATTAAATAAACAGTTCTTCAATCAAAAGCATTCAGAGAAACAATCATATAGAATTTTACCGTAACTTCATGATCTTTCCCGACTTATCTCCTGACAATGCTGAGACAGGAACAAACACATAATGAACTTGTTAATGAACTATTAACAGGAAAACAGGGTGTAGACATGTGTGTCCTCAGATCGAGGCTTAAGAAAATTAGGAAGTTAAGTCCCAGCTGGAGCCCGGACAACCAGCAGAAAATTCCTGACAGCCAGGACGCATCACACTTTCAGGAAGAGTGAAGATCAACAGCACATATTAATTTTCTCAAGTTGTCACTCTATTAGTGGCAGGCAAGTGGGTTTTAAAATGCTTGCGCAGGTTAGTAAACAGGGTTTCAAAGCCATCTCATCTATTATTCTTTGCATTTAATGTAGAAGAACACCACAGATTCTGCGGGTCCTGTTCACTGCGTATCAGCGCGTGCCTGTAAAGCGGCTACACGGCCTGAGAAGAGAACAGTTGGATCTTTCACACGAATACTGACATGATTTTGTGAGTGATTTTATAGACCGACAGCATATCTTCGAAGAAGATTTTCATTCTTTCCTCAGATGGTGACGTACTTTTTCCCGAGGTTACTGCCATTTAGTGACTCATCGAATCACTCAGTTATTTATTCAACAAATGGTTACTGAGTTTGTGCTCAGTAACTGGGATACTGCGTGCACTGAGTGAACAAACTCCTGCCCTCGTGGAACTGACATCCCAGTAATGGAGAGAGATCATAGACAAACAAGGTAAAATACGTTAGGTGATGATAAGGGCCATTTACGAAAGCAGGGTAGGATGCTAGATAGTGATGGGTAAAGGGAGGGAAAGAGGCTCTTTTAGATAGGAAGGTTAGGAAGTCCTCTCGAGGAAGAACCTGAAGAAAAGGATGGTGGGAGTCATGAACACGACGGAGAGCGTTTCAGGCAGATGCAGCAGCCAGCGCGTTGGCCCTGAAAGGGGCTGCGCTCGGCGGGTCGTTGCTAGTAGCCCTGTGTTGCTGGAGCAAAGCGCGCAAGGAAGAAAGTAGGAGGAGAGGTCAGAGAGGTAAAGGGGACAGTTTGTGTGGTGTCTCGTAGGCTACTTTAAACTTTGGCTTTTGATCCGAGACAGGGAGCCACTGGAAGGTTTTGACCAGGGAAATACATACAATTAGTTATGTTTTAGACATAACTCTGCCTGCTGATGAATAATCAAATGCATGAGTACAAAATGGTAGCCGGGAGATGACCCGGGAAGCTCTTGCAATTGTCTAGCCAAGAGAGGATGGCGGCATCTGCTATGATGGTGAGAAGTGCCATGTTCTAAATACACGTGAAAGGAGGAATGGTATAATTTTCTAAAGGACTGGATGTGGGGTATACACAAGAGATGGTGATCAAAAATGCTGCCAAGGATTCTAATCTAAGCAACTAGGTAAGCGGTGATGACATTTATTGAAAGGAGGCACACTGGGGGAGAAGCAGACTTGGTATGGGAATAAAGAATTCCGTTTGGGGCATGACAAGCTTGAGCTGCTCCTTCAACTTCCAAATTGAGATACAGAGTAGACAGCTGGATACCTGAGTCTGGAACGTAAGGGAGACTTCAGTATTAAAGATGAAAGTGGAGAGTTAATGGTATACACATGGTATTTAAATCCCGGAGACTGAATGAGATTGCTTGGTGATCAGTTGTTTGAGTCGTGTAACGGGCTAAGGCACAGGTCGTTCTAAAACCCAAAAATTAGGAATTCTAGAGAATTACCACACCCACACCTTTAAAGAAAAAATGAACATGTACTGATTGAGACAATTATCAAATATCATTAAACCACGTTTGATGGTTTTCACCTCTTTGTCCTTCATTCTCAATTGCAAAAGTGTATTATCTTACATGGTAACCTGTCAGAACTAATTGAGGCTCATTTATCTAACCAATTCTGAGTCGTTTTAAATAGTCAAAGCTTCAGCAATGCTAACGCTATATTCCAAAAGCCATGTAGTCTTTTACTCACTTTGTAAAATTCATTCTTACAAAGCTCTTCTACTTTTCTAGAACTTTTCATTTGCCTGGCTGATGGCATTACATACAAATATGCAACTTTCTTACTTCTAGACAACACATTTCATTCTCTTTCAAAAAACTTGAAGTCCAATTTAAAACTGTGCTCATGTGACAACTAGAAGACAATAACTGAATATTTCTCTGAAGACAAAGCTGTTCAAAGACTCATAATTTCAGTACTCAAATGACACTTTAAAAAATCCCCCAAACTCAGTAAAGTGTACACATTAAATATGTGCAGTTCTTTGTATATCAATGGTACCTCATTAAGCTATTAAAAATATTTTTTTTGTTGTCCAGTAGGTTGCCTCTTTGTTTTGTCGATGGTTTCCTTTGCTGTGCAAAAGCTTTTTATTTCAACATAGTCCCAACAGTTTATATCTGATAAGGGATTAGTATCCAAAATATATAAAGAACTTATACAACTCGACACCTCTCCCTCAAACAAGTAATTTGATTACAATGGGCAGAAGACCTGAATAGACATTTTTCCAAAGAAGACATACAGAGGGCTGACACACACATGAAAAAATGCTCAACATCACTCATCATCAAGGAAACACCAATCAAAATCACAAATGACATATTACCTCATACTTGACAGAATGCTCAAAACCAAAAAGACAGGAAATATCAAGAATTGGCAAGGATGTGGAGGAAAAGGAACTTGCACGCTCTGTTGGTTGGAATGTAAATTGGTGTCACTGTGGAAAACGGTACAGAGGTTCTTCAAAAAATTAAAAATAGAAATACCATACAATCCAATAATTCTGCTACTGGGTATTTACCAAAAGAAAACAAAAACATTAATTCAAAAAGATATATGCACTCCTATGTTTATTGCAACATTATTTATAATAGTCAAGATATGGAAGCAACCTAAGTGCCTTTCAATAGACGAATGGATAAAGAAGATGTGAGATCTTGCCATCTGGGGCAACATGGATGGACCTTAAGGGTATTACGCTACGAAAAATAAGTCAGACTGAGAAAGACAAATACCATGTGATTTCACTCATATGTGGAATCTACAAAACAAAACAAATGAATAAACAAACAAAAAGTAGATTCAGACCTCTAAATACAGAGAACAAACATGGCTGCCAGAGGGAAGGGGAATAGAGAACGGACAAAGTGGGTGAAGGGAAGTGGAAGATACTGTCTTCTGGTTATGGAATGAATCAATCATGGGAATAAAAGGTAGAGCATAGGGAATATAGTCAATGAAACTGCAATAGAGTTGTATGTGACAGAGGGTAGCTACACTTGTGCTGAGCATGGCACAAGGTTCAGAGATGTTGACTCATTATGTTGTACACCTGAAACTAATGTAACATTGTGTGCCAACTATACTCAAAAGAGAAATTTGGAATACCTGGCTGGTTCAGGCGGTAGAGCATGCAACTCTTGCTCTCAGAGTCGTGAGTTTGAGCCCCAGTCGGACAGAGAGATTACTTAAAAAAAAAAGAAAGAAGAAGAAGAAGAAAAGCAAAAAGAAATTTAAATAAATATTTTTTATGTCTTTCTTCTTTCTTGAATCACCAAATTGTGGCACCGATCTCCTGTTACTGCTAGTTTTGGTTGATCTTTTTGGTGCATTCCCCATTACTTGTTGTGTGCTGTGTTTAAATGTTGAGAGTGAAGTTAATACCATTTTCCTTGGTTCTGAGCTGCTCTCTAGCATACATGTATGACACATATTTGGAAGATAAAGAATAGCTATGAGAAATGCACATGTACATACTAAATTGATCATACTAGTTCCATATCTTAATATGTGTCCAAGAGCATTAAATCTGGAGTCAGAATACCTTGGTTTGAATCTCAGCACCATTTACCAGCTGTGTGACCCTGGAAAATGAACTAAACATTTCTATGCCTCAGTCTCCTCATCTTTAAAATGGGGATAGTAATAGGGCTTATTACATCATGGGATTACAGTGAGAGAATTAAATGAATTTATATGTATAAAGCACTTACTATGTGCCTGGCACACAGTAGGCCTATGTGTGAATTAGGTGATGGCAAGTTCTGATCAGAAGACTAAAGCTCCGCCTGTCCATTTACTTGCCAATATTTCCCCTTGCCACCTACGGGGTTTATTAAGTCCCAATATTAGCACCGCTCCTTTGTGACAAGCTCCCAAACCAGGAATTATTTTCTCTAAAAAACCCATTGATATTTACATAAAGTATTCAACAGGTCTGTGTGGGAAAGAAGCGGTGTTAGTCTTTCGCATTTGTACTGCATGACTAATTCTTATCTTGAGTATTTTGCAAAGTACAAAGAGTAGGACTGGTAAACTTTAGTGATGTATGTATAAGGACTGAGTACGTGACTATGCGGATGCATGCATAAATGAAGCAAAAAATTCTCGATGAGAGAGGGTAAACATAATGAAAAAGTTTCAAACAGGAAGGAAATGGGAAAGCAAAAGTTGCTAAGCCACCAAAGATCTCATTCACCACCTGGCAACTGCTCCTAAGCCTCCCGCATTTTTTTAAGAGGAACTATTTTCTGTAAAGGCTTAACAGATATCCCTTAAGTTCTACTGTTGATACCAAAGAGGTTACCCCCTTTGGAAAAAATGAAGCACAGAGCATCTCAGGATACAATATCCACAAATAATTGCAAATCCCCAACCATGAAATAGCAATGACCAGATCCCTTCCCTGTTTTTCATCAATTCCATATGCCAGAGTGGGTTATAAAATCTCAAGGACTCAGATGATAGAATAAAGGGTTGTAAGGAAGCCAAGGTGGAAAAGCTGTTATTTTCACTTCTTCCTAAGGGTTGAAAAACTTAAATTAGGGGAAAGGGGTAATGGAAATATCTTACAAATCTTTCAAGTAAAATTGGTCACATATGTAAACTTGATTTGTGTTATTTGTAGCTATTTATAAAGACTTAAATGCCCATTACACCTTTTAATAATTACTAAAGTGTCATTTATTTCCCCTGAATAACCTCAGTGGTGAGGCGGCCAGGCAAATCTTCAGAAGCCTTTACAAAGTCTTCACTCATGCCCAAAAGTCAGGTAAGCACTGCAAAAGGAACAGAGGGGAATATAATACCTGCCTCTGGGAAGTACTAGAAAACGAGAGAAAATAAAAGACTGCTCCAGGACAGTATGGAATGAAGGGATAAATTACTGAGTATGGATTCTAAGTGCATTCGGAAGAGGCAGAAAAAAAGGCTGAGTACAAACGACTCTCCTGAGCTCCATACTGTTATATCAAATTTGTACTAGAAAGGGTCACCCAGATACTTCGCACGTTAGTCAAGGTCAATGTGTCCAAGTCCGAATTCATCATCTTCCTCGCCCACGCACAACTGGTCATCTTCCTCTGTTCCGGATTTCAGAGAATGGCACTGCTATCCAGTTGCTCAAGCCAGATAAGATAATCATAGTCTTTGGCACAAAAACAGACACTCCGATCAATGGAACAGAATAGAGAATCCAGAAACGGACCCACAAATGTATGGCCAACTAATACAAAGCAGGAAAGAATATTCAATGGAATAAAGACTGTCTCTTTAGCAAGTGGTGCTGGGAAAACTGGACAGCGACATGCAGAAAAATGAACCTGGACCACTTTCTTACACCATACACAAAAATAAACTCAAAATGGATGAAAGACCTAAACATAAGACAGGAAGCCATCAAAATCCTAGAGGAGAAAGCAGGCAAAAACCTCTTTTACTTCAGCTGCAGCAACTTCTTACTCAATGTCTCCAGGGGCAAGGGAAACAAAAGCCAAAATGAACTATTGAGACCTCATCAAGACAAAAAGCTTCTGCACAGTGAAGGAAACAATCAGCAAAACTAAAAGGTAACCAACGCAATGGGAGAAGATATTTGCAAATGACATATTGGATAAAGGGTTAGTATCCAAAATCTATAAAGAACATATCAAACTCAACATCCAAAAAACAAATAATCCGGTGAAGAAATGGGCAAAAGATACGAATAGACACTTCTGCAAAGAAGATATCCAGATGGCCAACAGACACATGAAAAAATGCTCAACATCACTCATCATCAGGGAAACACAAATCAAAACCACGATGAGATACCACCTCGCACCTGTCACAATGGCTAACATTAACAAGTCAGGCAACAACCGATGTTGGCGAGGATGCGGAGAAAGAGGATCTCTTTTGCACTGCTGGTGGGAATGCAAACTGGTGCAGCCACCAGTTTGGAGGTTCCTCAAAAAATTAAAAATAGAACTACCCTATGACCCAGCAATTGCACTACTAGGTATTTATCCAAGGGATACAGGTATGCTGTTTCGAAGGGGCACGTGCACCCCAATGTTTATAGCAGCGCTATCAACAATAGCCAGAGTATGGAAAGAGCCCAAATGTCCATCAACGGATGAATGGATGAGGAAGATGTCGTGTGTGTACACACACACACACACACACACACACACACACACACACACACACAATGGAGTATTACTCGGCAATCAAAAAGAATGAAATCTTGCCATTTGCAACTACGTGAATGGAACTAGAGGGTATCATGCTAAGCGAAATTAGTCAGAGAAAGACAAATGTCATATGACTTCACTCATATGAGGACTTTAAGATACAAAACAGATGAACATAAGGGAAGGGAAGCAAAAATAACATAAAAACTTCTATCATAGTATTAAGTAGAATGCATCATAATTGTCTCTTTATCTCTCTACCTCCCTGAACTGGAGAGTGGGCTTCTTGAAGAAATGAACCATATTATTCTTTACCTCTGAGCCCTTGGAATCTAAAGTGCATATCTGGTGGGGCCGGAGATGAATCAGAGGGAGGAAAACTATGAGGGAGGACTTGAGTTGTCTGGGAAAGCAAAACTTGACATGGGTACAGCAAACATGGTTTTCCTTTAGGACAAAGTCGCTTGATTGTGCACAAATTTGGGCTGCTTTTTCCTTCATTTAATGCATCAGTGATACTGGTATTCCACATTGCTGTGAGCCTCTTACACTGCCACGTTGCTTGACAACTCATACTTGCTATTTCACGCATATACTTAATATGGACACCTTAGAAAAATAATCTGATAGCTATGAAAATGCTTTATTATATAAGGTTTAGTGGGATTTTGTCGTGACCCATACATGCCAGATTTAATTTCTTAACTATTGTCTATGATACTTAATATGAGGAAAATTCCCATAATACCAACCATTTGTATTTCCATACATGGTAAATTAGTACCTCTCCATTCTCCTCATCCCTTATTCTGGAAGAGTCCAAAAAGAAAAACATCATCTCTAAAATCAAAAGACATATCTTCTGTATGAGTTTCCCTCTACCACAGTACCCTTCCTCTGTCCCTCCTCTTTAAAGAACATACTCTTTGGGGAGGAGGAAAACAAGAGCGGAGCAGGAGGACCCTAGGCTTACCTCGTCCCATGAATACAACTAGATAACTATGAAACCATCCTCAATACCCCAGAAATCAACCTGAAGACTGGCAAGAACGAACTGCACAACTAAAGGGAGAGAAGAGGCCACATCAAAGACGGTAGGAAAGGCAAAGATGCAGTTTAGGGGAAAAATGGATCCTGGCTGCTGTGGAGGGGAGGGGGCCGTGGTTGCAGAGAAGAGTGAGAGAGAGAGAGAGAGAGTGAGAGGAGCACACAGGGGACGCACAAGAAGAATGTTTCCACATAGCTACTGGCTTGGAAAATGATAGGGGGCTGAATTTCATGAGTTCTTGCAACCAGTGGGGATTCAAGTCTACAGTTTTAAAGGTCAGCAGGGTGGGCTAGGATAGAGCCCAGAGGTCACTCTGCTGCTGTTGGAGAGAAGGCAGGCGAACAGCCCGGAGGCATACGGTGTGGAAACAGTGATCTGAGGGGTGTCCAGGGCACACAGTGGGGAGATAATTTGCTCTTCTCTGTGCACATCCCTGACAGACAGCATTCAGAAAGACACTACTCTGGGAACAGAGGAGCTGGCCGGCACCATCTCCCTCCTCCGCCCCTCCACATAAACACAGAACCACGTGTGGGAAGCAGCACAGCACAGACACGGGCTGCCTCACTTGTTTACACTAAGCCCCGCCCCCTTGCACTCTGAGGGAACTGCCTTTCTGCATCACGCTTGCCTCAGTCCCAGCAGGGCAGACCCCTCACTGAGAAGACCAGCCCGAACCCCAGCCCACGCTGCATTTCCCCACCGGAGAGGTCTGCAGGGCCTCAGTTCCAGTGGAGGCAGTGACAGGTCTCTTCAAAAGCAGAGCAGAGCACATCTAGCTCAAACCCGTCACATGCGGGCCAGGGAACAAACACTGCCTGCCCAGGCAAGGAGCGCGTCTGCAGACAACCGGCCTGAAGGGTACAGTGGCCAGAACACAACAACAGAGTTCACACAGACACGCTGGAGACAATCCCTGAAGCTCCAGGTCCTGGGCAGTACACGACCTCTTCTTCATAAGGCCATTGCTTTCAGGAATGGGAGACATAAATGGCTTTTGTAACACAGAGAAACAGGCAGAGACTTAGACAAAAAGAGAAGACGAAGAAATTTATCCCAAATGAAAGAACAAAAATAAGGTCACGGCCACAGATCTAAGTGAAATAGATATAAGTAACATGACTGATGAAGAATTTAAAGCAACCGTTGGGGCGCCTGGGTGACTTAGTCGGTTAGGCATCCAACTTCAGCTCAGGTCATGACCTCGCGGTCTGAGAGTTCGAGCTCCGCATTGGGCTCTGCACTGACAGCTCAGAGCCTGGAGCCTGCTTCGGCTTCTGTGTCTCCCTCTCTCTCTCTGTCCCTCCCCGGCTCACGCCTCTGTCTCTCTCTCTCTCAAAAGTAAATAAACATTAAAAAATAAAAATAATAATAATAAATAAAGCAACTGTCATAAGGATACTCACTGGACTTGAGAAAAGAAGACATCAGTGAGACCCTTACCACAGAGATAAAAGTTTAAAAAAATTAATCAGGGGCACCTGGGTGGCTCAGTCGGTTAAGCATACCACTTCAGCTCAGGTCATGAACTCGCAGTTTGTGAGTTTGAGCCCCGCATTGGGCGAGTTCGAGCCCCACTTCAGGTGAGATCGAGCCTCACTTCGGGTGAGCTCAAGCCTTGCTTCGGGCTGTGCGCCGACAGGGCAGAGCCTGCGTGGGATTCTGTCTCTCTGTCTCTCTACCCCTCGTGGGATTCTCTCTTCTCCTTCTCTCTGCCTCTCACTCTTTTGTGCTCTCTCTCTCTCTCAAATACATAAATAAATAAATAAGTAATAATCAATTAGAGATGAAGAGTGCAATAAATGAGATTAGAAACAGGCTTGATGCAATGAAGAACAGGCTGGAAGAAGAGGAAAGAATTAATGACCTCGATGACAAAGTAATGGAAAGCAATGAAGATGAACAAAAGAGAAAAATAAAAGAATCATGCAAAATGAGAAGAGACTTAGGGAACTCGGTGACTCAATCAAATGTAAAAACATTCATATATAGGAGTCCCAGAAGAAGAAAAGAGAGAAAAGGGGGCAGAAAATTTATTTAAAGAACTAATAGGTGAAAACCTCCCTAATCTGAGGAAAGAAACAGGCATCCAGATCCAACAGAGAGGCACAGAGAACTGCCAACAAAATCAACAAAAGCAGGCCAAGAACAAGACATACTGTAATTAAATTTGCAAAATATAGTGATAAAGAAAACAATTTTTAAAGCAGGAGGACAAAAGAAGTGCTTAACTTACAAGGCAAAACCCATAAGGCTAGCAGCACATTTCTTATCAGAAACTGTCCAGGCCAGAAGGGAGTGGCATGATATATTCAAAGTGCTGAATGGAAAAATCTACAGCCAAGAATCCTCTATCCAGCAAAGCTATCATTCAGAAGGAGAGATAAAGAGTTTCCTAGACAAACAAAAACTAAAGGAGTTCCTGACCACTAAACCAGCCCTGAAAGAAATATTTAAGGGGACTCACTGAGTGGAAAAGAGAGAACAAAAGTGAAAGTATAAAGGCAGGAGACAAAAAAGCAGCAAAAATGAATATTTCTGTAAAAAATACAGTCAAGGAACTCACAGAAAAGGATACAAAATATAGCAACATATATCTAAAATGTGGGGAGGAGAAGCATAAAGAATGGGTTCAAACTTAAAGACCATCAACTTAATACAGACTGCTATATGCAGAACAGATTACATATAAACCTAATGGTAACCATGTATTGAAACCCACTAAGAAACATGCAAAGTATGGAAAACCACTAATAAGCATGTAAAGAATGTAGAAAAAGAAATCCAAATATATCACTAAAGAATATCAGGAACACATGAAAGAAAGACAAGAAAAGATTAAAGTCCCAGAAACAACCAAAAAACAAGTAATAAAATGGCAATAAGTACATGCATATCAATAATTACTATGAATGTAAATGGACTAAATGCTCCAATCAAAGGACAGGGGGCATCAGAAAGGATAAAAAAAAAACAACAAGACCCATCTATATGCTGCCTATAAAAGACTCATTATAGAACTACAGACACCTGCGGACTGAAAGTGAGGGGATGGAGAAACATTTATCATGCCAATGGATATGAAAAGAAAGCAGGAGTAGCAATACCTACATTAGAAAAACTAGATGTTAAAACAGACACTGTAACAAGACACAAAGAAGGGTACTATATAATAAAAAAGGGGACGACCCAATCAGAAGATATAACAATTGTAAATATTTATGCACCTAACATGGCGGCCCTCAAATATTAAAACAATACCAAACATAAAGAAACTAATTAATAATAATACGATAAGAGTATGGGACTTTACACCCCACTTACATCACAGGACAGATCATCTAAACAGAAAATCAACAAGGAAGCAATGGCTTTAAATGACATACTGGACCAGATGGACTTAACAGATACATTCAGAACATTCCATCCAAAAACAGGAGAATATACATTCTTTTCAAGGGCACATGGAACATTCTTCAGGACAGATCACATATTAGGCCACAAAGCAGGCCTCAACAAATACAAGAATGAGACCCTAATTGACTCAATCAGTAGAGCATGTGACTCAACACCTTGGTATCATGACTTCGAGCCCCAGGTAGGGTGTAGAGCTTATTTAAAAAAAAAACAAAAACCAGGAAGATTGAAGTCATATCACGTACCTTTTCTAACCACGAAGCTATGAAACTAGAAATCAACCACAAAAAAAAAAATCTGGAAAGACCATAAACACATGGAGGTTAACTAACATGCTACTAAACAATGAATGAGTCAACCAGGAAATCAAAGAAGAAATTTATAAAATACATGTAAACAAATGAAGATGAAAACGCAACCATCCAAAACCGTTGGGATGCAGCCAAAACGGTCACAAGAGAGAAGTATGTAGGTCACGATTAGGCAATACAGGCCTACCTCAGAAGCAAGAGAAATCTCAAGTAAACAACCTAACCTTACACCTATAGGAGCTAGAAAAAGAACAACCAACAGAGCCTAAAGCCAGCAAAAGGAAGGAAATAACAAACATTAGAGCAGAAACGAATGATACAGAAACTAAACAAAACAAAACAAAAAAACAAAAACAATAGAATAGATCAATGAAACCAGGAGCTGGTTCTTTGAAAAAATTAATAAAATTGAGAAACCTCCAGCCAGACTTATCAATAAGGAAAAAGATCCAAATAAAATCACAAATGAGAGAGGAGAAATAACGACCAACACTATAGAAATACAAACTACTATAAGAGAATATTATGAAAAATTACATGCCAACAAACTGGACAACCTAGAAGAAATGGATAAATTCCTAAACACCTATAAATTACCAAAACTGAAATAGGAAAAAACAGAAAATATAAACAGACTGATAACCAGCAAAGAAATTGAATCGGTAATCAAAAGACTCCCAACAAACAGAAGACCAGGGGAGATGGCTTCATGGGTGAATTCTACCAAACATTTAAAGAAGAGTTAATAATTCCCAAACTATTCCAAAAAACAGAAATGGAAGGAAAACCTCCAAGTCCATTCTATGAGGTCAACATGACCTTGATACTAAAACCGGATAAAGACACCACAAAAAAGGGGTATAGGCCAATACCTCTGATGAATCTAAATGCAAACATCCTCAACAAAAATACTATCAAACTGAATCTAATAATAATACATTAAAAAGTCATTCACCAAGCTCAAGTGGGATTAATTCCTGGTTTACAAGGATGGTTTGATATTCATAAATCAATCAATGTCACATATCACATTAATAAAGAAAGGATAAGGACCATATGATCATCTCGGTAGATGCAGAAAAAGCATTTGCCAAAGTAGAACATCCATTCATGAAAAACCATCCACAAAGTTTAGAGGGAACATACTTTAACATAATAAAGACCATCTATGAAAAGCTCACAGGTAATATTATCCTCAATGGGGAAAAACTAAGAGCTTTTCTTCTACAGTCAGGAACAAGACAGGGATATCCACTTTCACCACGTTTATTGAACACAGGAAGGTCTGGCCACAGCGATCAGACAACAAAAAGAAATAAAAGGCATCCAAATTGGGAAGGAAGAAATAAAACTATATTTGCAGATGCCATGATACTTTCTATATAGGAAACACAAAAACTACTAGAACTGGGGCGTCTTGGTGGCTCAGTCGGTTGAGCATCCGACCTTAGCTTGTTCATGATCTTGCAGTCTGTGAGTTCAAGCCCTGTGTCAGACTCTGTGCTGTCAGCTCAGAGCCTGGAGCCTGCTTTGGATTCTGTGTCTCCCTCCCTGTCTGTCCCTCCCCCACTCATACTCTGTCCCTCTCTCTCAAAAATAAATAAACACTGAAGAATTAAAAAAAATACTAGAACTGATACACAAATTCAGTGAAGTCACAGGATACAAAATCAACATATGGAAATCACTTGCATTTATATACCAATACTGAAGTAGCAGAAGGAGAAATTAAGGAATCTGTCCCGTTTATGATTGCACCAAAAATAATAAGGTACCTAGGAATAAACCTAATCAAAGAGGTGAAAGATCTATACTCAGAAAACCATAAAATGCTGATGCGAAATGTTGAAGATGACACAAAGAAATGGAAAGATATTCCATGCTTATGGATTGGAAGAACAAATATTGTTAACATGTCTATACTACACAAAGCAATCTACACATTTAATGCAATACCTATCAAAATACCACTGACATTCTTCGCAGAGATGGAACAACTCTAAAATTCGTATGGAACCACAAAAGACCCCAAATGGCCAAAGCAATCTTGAAAAGCAATGCTGGAGGCATCACAATTTTGGACTTCAAGTTATATTACAAAGCTGTAGTAATTAAAACAGCATGGTACTGGTACAAAAACAGACACATCGATCAATGGAACAGAACAGAAAACTCAGAAATGACCCCAAAATTATGTGGCCTATTGATCTTTAACCCAGCAGGATGGAAGACTGTATCTTCAACAAATGGTGTTGGAAAAATAGGTCAGCCACAGTGAACAAAACTATAAACAAAACTAAAAGACAACACACAGAATGGGAGATGTTTGCAAATGACATATCTGATAAAGGGTTAGTATCCAAAATATATAAAGAACTTATCAAACTCAATACTCAAAAAATAAATAATCCAAGTTAAAAATGGGCAGAAGACACGAATAGACGTTTTTCCAAAGATGACATCTGGATGGCCAATAGACATGGAAAGACGCTCACCATCACTGATCGGCAGGGAAGTGCAGATCAAAACTCCAATTAGATATCACCTCACACTTGTCAGCATGGCTAAAATCCACAAGAAACAACAGGTGTTGGCATGGATGTAGAGAAAGGGGAACTCTCTTGCATTGTTGGTGTGAATGCAAACTGGCGATGCCATTCGGGAAAACAGTATAAAGTTCCTCAAAAAGTTAAAAATAGAACTACCCTAGGATCCAGCAACTGCACTACTGGGTATCTACCCCAAGAATACAAAGATAATAATTCAAAGAGATACATGCATCCCAATGTTTACAGCAGTATCATGAACATAGACAAATTATGGAAACATCCCAAGTGTTATCAGTTGATGAATGGATAAAGAAGAAGTGGCATATTATATATAATATGTAATGGAATATATATGTATACATATATATATATATATAGTGGAATATTACTCAGCCATCAAAAGAATGAAATCTTGCCATTTGCAATGACATGGATGGAGCTAGAGGGTATTACGCTAGGTAAAGTAAGTCAATCAGAGAAAACCAAATACCATACAATGTCACTCGTTATGTGGAATTTAAGAAACAAAAGAGCAACAGGAAAAAAAAATGGAGAAGCAAACCTGGAAACAGCTTCTTAACTGTAGAGAACAAAGTGATGATTATCAGAAGGGAGGGGCTGGGGGAATGGTTTAAATAGGTGATGAGGATTAGTGCACTAGTTGTGATGAGCACTGACTGTTGTAAGTGTTGAATCGCTATATTGTATACCTGAAACTAATATTACACCGTATGTTAATTAACTGAAATTTAAATTTAAAAAATTTTTTTAAAAAAAAGCTCTTCTGAATAGTAACCCACTTTTTTTTTTTTGAGCGAGAGAGAAAGAGAGAGTGGAGGGGCAGAGAGAAAGAGGGAGACAGAGAATCTGAAGCAGGCTCCAGGCTGTCAGCGCAAAGACAGACTGGGGGCTCGAACTCACAAACCTTGAGGTCATGGCCTGAACCTAAGTTGCACGCCTAACTGACTGAGCCACCCAGGCGCCCCTGAATCGCCTCCCACATTTGACATGGAGAATTTGTCAGCCCGAAATATGCTTCGTTGGTATAAGGATTTATTTTAGGTTGATTTTTTTTTTAACAGCACATTTAGGAAAAGTCTTTTCCCTCCCCATCAACTGCCTAAATTTACACTTGAAAGGGAGCCTGAGCCAGGAAGAGAATTATTAACAGAAATATCTTTTTACCCAAGAAAGTTATCTGCATAACATGACGACCTTTGTTTTCCAAAACTCTCTCACTTTCTTGTGAATGGCCTTTCTTATTTTGTATCCCTGGCCCCCTATTCCTTTCCTGAGCTTAGGATGTCTTATAAGCCTCAATTACCTGGCTGCCCATTAGGGCTTATATTTTTATGCGGCTCCCGTACATATGAAATTTGTTGTTTCTCCTGTTAATCTATCTTTTGTCAATTTGATGATTAGTCAAAGAACCTAGAGGGGATGAAAGGAAAATTACTCCTCCCCTACAGTTGGTGACCACAAAGGAATCCTTAGTGGCTGGACACTTACCTTTCCACGGCTGCTGTAGCTGTGAGACCCTGGGACCTATGACAAAAGCCAGCAGAAGGTAAGAATTCTTACCATGTCAGGGGCGCCTGGGTGGCTCCGTCAGTTAAGCCACCGACTCTTGATTTTGGCTCAGGTCATGATCTCACGGTTTGTGAGTTCAAGCCCCGCGTCTGGCTCTGCGCTGAAGGTGTGGAGCCTGTTTAGGACTCTCCTCTGCCCCTCCTCTGCTTTCTTTCTCTCTCTCCCTCTCTCTCTCTCTCTCACGAATTAAAACAAAAAACAAAAAAACAAAAATATTAACTTAGAAAAAAAGAATTCTTATCATGTCAGTCTCCCAGATCTCTGCCTGCAGTGTCTGATGGAAGTGAGAGTAATGAGAGCCCTTTTCTTTTTGTAAATTTAGATTAGCAGAAGAAAAAATCTGGGTAAACTAGTTCCTTGGGTATAGCAACTTTGGTAAAAGTCTGTTATGAGGACATTTGTTTTCTATTAATGCTTTTCTTCCCAGAGATAGTCACTGTTTTCTTTTTCCCCTGTTGTAAAATTTGGCCAGACAAAAATGTGGGTTACATCCTGCTTGCAATTAGATATGGCTCGCCTGGGGCGCCTGGGTGGCTCAGTTAGTTAAGCGTGCGACTTCAGCCTAGGTCATGGTCTCACTGGTCCCGAGTTCGAGCCCTGCATTAGGCTCTGTGCTGACAGCTCAGAGCCTGGAGTCTGCTTCTGATTCTATGTCTCCCTCTCTCTCTCTGTTCCTCCCCCACTCACACTCTGTCTCTCTCTCTCTCTCTCAAAAATAAACATTAAAAAAATTTTTTAAAAAGATATGGCTGGACAGAAATGAGGGTTGTACCCCATTTATGGCTAAATGTGTGTCTTCATCTCTCTTTTCTTTTCTTCTTTTTTGGAACTAAAATTTTTGAATTGTGAGACTGCATTTTTTTCACTCGCCTTTGGAAATGTTTCTTGCATCCATGGTTCCACCATAAAAAGACTTAATGTTTTGACCCACTATCGAGATGAATATAAGATCATACTTGTCAGAGGATGGATCCTTTGAAGTGGCCAGATTGAAAAGAAAAGAAAAAATAGAGAGCTCTCGTCCTAAACAATTGTCATATTGGTACCTGCGGAGAGACCCGGTCGAAACGTGGATACAAAGGAGTAGCTAGCCTAGGGATTCCTTTAATAAGATGAAAGAATAGAAATTGGACTTAGAACTAAAAGTCCACAGCTAATATAAATTCCTTCTCTGCCCTCTTATCTACACTTTTAAAATCCCCTACTCCCTGTCCCTGAGGCTTTTGGAGCACTGGGCCCGTGGTCTAAAAGCCCCCCTCTCAAAATCCAGCCCCATTGCCTCAGCAAATTCCCTTAAATCCCCAAATTCCTCCAGCTTCCCCAGAAAAATCCCTTAAACTCCCGGCTGCCTGTTTGACTTCCGTCTCTGTAAGATTTACAGAGAGCACTCCAGCCTGACCTCCAGGCCCAGAGTATACAGATTACTCACGTACATACTAAAAGCCAGGAAATGAGTGGGACAGAAGCACCGGAGACAGGAGGAAGGCGTGGTTTTGCTATTCCTTACAATTCCTCCTACCTGCCGGGGCTCTGTAACCCGGTGCTGCCAGCTTCGGGTCTTCCCGTGCAACTTCCTTTATGACTGCATCCTAGACACCCACCACCAAGAAGGCACATCCCCTGGCCATCAGTAGATCCTGTAAATTATAACGCCCTTTTACCTCCACCTTCAGAAGATCATACCAAATTTAGGGAGAAATTGAAAAGACTAGTGGCCATTCACAACCCCGCAAGCCTAGATTCTCACCTAGATTGGCTGTTAAGGGGTATTCTTCTTGCCTATGATTATAGTAGTGTTATGAGACAAGCCAGGTGGCCCCCTAGGGAAAGCCCTCCCCCAAGAGAAAACAGAAGGCCAGAATTTCTCCCAGGCCCTCCTTCGAATGTCCAGGAACTGGTTCAGCTGAAGGCTGATATTCAGGGGCTGATTGGAGCAATAGTAGAGGCTTCCCCAACTAAGGTGAATTGGTCTAAGGTTCAATTGTGCACTTGGAAAGGAGAACATACAAGGCCTTTGCTGAGTGCTCTATACGGGTTTTTTAAAAGGCCATACTACAGCGAATCCTGAAAGTCTAGAACACAGAAATCTTTTGATTTATATAGTAGTTACAAATATCCCTGATATAAAGAAGCAAATTAAGGAAACTGTAGTTGGATGGGCAAATCAGTGTTCTGGGTACCATTCAGGATACAACTCAATTCTTTAAGGAATTGGAAACAATTGTCTTTGTCTTGTAAATCTCAACAAACCAGAAATGCAGCTCTAGGAAAAATTTAAAGTCCATCCATCCTTACCAGTCGCAAAACCTCACCTATTCCTCTCCAAATATTTACAGGTGTTGTAAAAGACCAGGACACTGGAAACAGAAGTATCCTGCACTTATGGAAAGGAGGAAAAACTTTAATACTAATTACCCTATACCCCCGATAATAGGCGAATATGACCCCAAAACTCTTGGAGAAAACTCGCATACTTTCCCCGTACCTCTGGGATGTAGATTTTCTACTCCCATGATCTCTAGGACCTAAAAGCCACTCTTTAAAATACAAATAGGAGAGAGAAGTTTTTCCCGAGAAGGAGAAAAAAGGAACTATTGGGAAATTGGGCTAATGAAAAATCTTACCTAAATGTCCTCTTCACAAACATAAATAAAAAACTTCAGCCATCTGAAGCAGGTGAACTTAACTCATTACAATTGCAAAATCAAAATTTGGATTCAACCGCTCTTCTACACGCTAGTGAGCTTTGCGCTATCATACCTGTCCCAAGGCTAGAATTTTAAAACGAAAGCTATAAGCTTTCATTAGCATATATCTGTACGTTTGTGTCTATATATGTACATTGTAGATGTGTGATATTTTTCTACTTCTGAATAGTATTGCTAAAATTACTTTGTAAAAGAGCTCTATTCAATTGACTTAAAAACAAACAAGTTTTGGTGCACCTGGGTGGCTCAGTCGGTGAAGCATCCAACTTTAACTCAGATCATGATCCTGAGGTTAGGGAGTTTGAGCCCCGGGTCATGCTCTGTGCTGACAGCTCTGAGCCTGGAGCCTGCTTTGGATTCTGTGTCTCCCTCTCTCTCTGCCCCTCCTCCCTCTTCTCTCTCTCTCCCTCTCTCTCTCACTCGAAAATAAACATTTAAAAAAAGTACTTATATGAATTAAGGATTCCCAAAACTCTTAGAAATATAATAGAAACTAACCCAAATGCTTTTCAAGTTCATGCGATCTAGGGTAATTTTTGGTAAATAAAAGCTAGTTTATGTTTTTTGGTTTGATTAAAACAGGCATGTCTTTAGAGTTATCAGTATTAAATATAATACTGCATTCTACCCAGGTTTACTAAAAGCCAAATAAGTTCATGTTATCTCTGCTGCAAAATTTGTCAGCAAGAAAACTAGCTTGGGATGACGGCTGACTAATGTTTCATGAAGTTTTCATGAGTAATGTAAACATAATTATTAACAACAAGTGATTTAGGGCGCCTGGGTGGCTCAGTCGGGGGTTTAGTGTCTCACTCTTGATCTTGGCTCAGGTCATGATGTCACAGTTTGTAAGTTCAAGCTCTCCATCAGCCTCTGCACTGATGGCATGGAGCCTGCTTGGGATTCTGTCTCTCCTCTCTGCCCCTCTCCTGCTGATGTTCTCTCTCTCTCTCTCTCTCTCTCTCTCTCTCTCTCTCATAATAAATAAATAAACTTAAAACAAAGAACAAGTGATTTAGGGGCACTTGGGTGACTCAGTCGGTCAAGCCTCCCACTCTTGGTCTCAGTTTGGGTCATGATTTCACTCTTTGTGGGATTGAGCCCCTTATCAGGCTCTGCGCTGACAGCACAGAGCCTGCTTGGGATTCTCTCTCCCTCTCTCCCTACCCCTCCTCCACTTGCATGTTCACACTTGCTCTCTCTCTCTCACTCAAAATAAATAAGCAACCTTAAAAAGAAGAACACGTGGTTTAGGGGCACCCACTGAGTGGGGGGCTCAGTCAGTTGAGTGTCCGACTCTTGATTTCAGCTCAGGTCGTGATTTCACGGTCCAGAGATCAAGCCCCGCATCAGGCTTGCTGCAGAGTGTAGAGCCTGCTTAAGATTCTCTTTCTCTCTCTCCCTCTCCCTCCCCCTCTGCCCCTCTCCCCTGCTCATGCTCTCTCTCTCTCTCTCTCTCTCTCTCTCTCTCTCTTTCTTCTTAAAAATAAAAGAAGAAGTAATTTAAATAGATGTAAATGGGGTAAGAGTTTTCAAGTGAATTTTTTAGTAATAATTACATTTTATGGAATATGTGCTTAAGAAACTTCTAAAATCTTTTTTGGTAACTTGGAACTCTAGAGTTTTGCAAAGTTAAATGATGGAAATCAATTGAATATCTAGATCATTTCCAAAGAACATAAAATAGTGAAACACTGGAGTGTCTGGCTGGCTAAATTGGTAGAGCACACAACTCTTGATCTCGGGGTCATGAGTTCAAGCCCCACGTTGGGTCTTGAGCTTACTTAAAAATAAACAAAAAAACAAATTAGTTAATTTTAAAAATTAAAAAAACAGTGAAACATTAATTACTGAACATAGGTTTACCTATTTTTGGCTTCCTATTACAGGGAAACTAAAGATAAATTTGAGTTTCTTAGTAAACATAAGCTGCGTCACAATGAAAGCCTGAACTACAAGAAAGTACATGTTTCTAGAAATTACAAAATGCATTCATAAAGTTTCCAATCTAAGGAATACTGGTATAACAGACAGTTTGTAACTCTTGACTTCTTCGTTTCACTAGAAATTAAGGTTTCTAGGTGTTAAGAACTCTAATTAACATGTGTAATTAAAGCTACTAGAAACCACAAGGGAAACAACTCTGTAACAAGAAAAGTAGAATGTGTTTTGGGGTATTTGTTATTTGGCTATTAATCTGTTATTTAGCTATTAATAAACAAAGTAAAAGTAGTTATTTCAAAGTGAAAAAGAGAAGGATAAAGTATGAACCAGAGAGAGAGAGAGAGACAGAGAGAGAGAGAGAGAGAGAATCCTATCTTGTGTGGTCACGATGTCTAAAATTGAATGAATTTGTTAAAAATGCTATAAAATTAAGCTTTAAAGTCAGTAAGTGTACTTATGTAAAAGGAAAACTTAATTTTCTCTGATCTCTTATAAGGACAAAGTTTTCTTGGACTATTGGTATGCTCCTGAGAAGAGACTGCAAAAGGTTTTTCTTTACCTTTTAAGTAATCTGCCTAGAAAGCAAAATTCTGTGTTTTATCAAAATAATTTCTTGTGCTTCATGTTATCTTTATCATCAGGTCTTTGATTACTTAGGAAAACAAAGTCTTCTTTATATTAAAAGAACTAGGCTTTGCTCACAACTATTTGACATTCTATATTTGTCTTTGAAATCTTTTATTGTCACCTTGGTTAAAAAGATAATTAAGTATTGTTTCATAATAACGTGTGACCTTATTTAGGCAAGTGTCTAAAACCCTTTGATATTTTTGATAAAATTCCAAAATCAAATCCTAAATGAAGTCCTTTTGACCCGGAAGTAATTTTGGAATTTTCCAGGCAGTCTCTGGAATATCTCAAGATATATTATCTCTCCTTATTAAAAAACAAAATCAAAAACAAAAATGAGAGGCGTTAAACTAATTAGGCCTATTTGATACGCTAAGTTACATGGGAAGCACTGTCAGTTAAGAAGTACTGCTAAACTTTTATTTATATGGACAGATGTTAATAATATAAATATTCCAGAAAGTGTATGAAATTTCTAAAATTCTGATATGTCCTTGTATAATGTTAATCAGTCATAATTCTAGTTATTATCTTAAAATGTGTGTCACAGAAATAACAAAATTATCTTGTTGATGGCATTACAATGAACTCTCACTGGATGGTTAGCCATGGTCATTTTTAAGTCTTTTGTCATTCACTGTGATTGTTTTACTCTGATGGTTTTGCAAAAGTGTTCCTGCAAAAGTACTTTATCTTCAAAGAAACTAATGGAGAGGTCTCTGGCAAGCACATGTTTCTGATAATTTTTAGATCATAAAACTGAACTGAGTAAGCGTTTTCCAAAACTAATGGAAAAAAACTAGATTCAAGCAGAACGAGAATTAATTACATAAACTGGATGAACTGATGATGATTATAATTTTTATGACTTTTTATATGAAACATTGCTGGCTCTTTAGTGCTTTGTTTTTCCAGATTTAAGGATATCTTTTCTCCTAAGAGAAAGGAGAAAGGAGTAAGGATATCTTACTCCTAAGCCTTAGAGTAGCTGGGAAAGGTGTACCTTTATAAACAATTTTCATCCCTATTCCATCCCTCCAGAGTTTGCCGACTCTTAGTGAGTATCCTTATTTTCATGCTAATATATTTATTTGCAAAAGTTCAATAAGAATCTGTTCTCTTTCTCTTAAATACTAAGAACAAACCGGGGGTTGAGGGGGATGGGGAGGGGAGACGGGCACTGAGCAGGGCACGGGCTGGGATGAGCACTGGGTGTTGTATGGAAAACAATTTGACGATAAAAAATTAAAAAAAAAAAAAGAATCTGTTCTCTTTGTAATAGGACGCTACTGGAAACATTGGTTATATTACCAATACCATGAATGGAATGTCAGATTATTTTTAAGTTTGTTTATTTATTTTGAGAAAGAGAGAGAAGAGCAGAGAGAGAGAGAGAGAGAATCCCAGGCAGGCTCTGCACTGGTAGCGCAGAGCCAGACACTGACTGGGCTTGAACCCAAGATCTGTGAGATCATGACCTGAGCCTAAACTAAGAGTCAGTAGGTAGGTAGCTCAACCGACAAAGGCACCCTGGTGCCCCAGAACGCCAGATTTGAGAATATACATAGAATCAGATATTCCAGGCAGCTTTAAGGAACTAAGGTTGACTTTATGGAGCCAATAAAGCCCCTTTGAAAAACAGCCTGGTACCTGCTTACAGGGTTCCCCAGAGCCTAACCGGGTAAGTAAAGAAAGTCACTTCCTGGCAGCTGTAGGAAACTCAGGATATTCAGGAGACCTCAAGAAGAGAGGAATTCACTCAAATCTATAGGTTTTGCAGGTGAAGTATGATGGCAAGCTCTTGGCTTGGCTTTCTAGCCTCAAGAGGCTCTTAAAAGTTCAATCCGAGATTCCTTACCACAAGTTCCAGCAAAGCGGATTTACAAGAGCCTATAATGATAAATCACTATTCTTGCTGTATACTTCTACAAATAACCAGGCCAAATTTAATAAGACTAGACTTAATTTAACAAATTATAGTATAATTATACTGGGTAGAAATGGGGGTGACCGTAGAGAGAAAAGTTTTGTTTCAGTAGTAACTATAGTACACGCATGTGAATAAGCTTCTAGTTCTGTTTATTGTCTTTGAAGTTTTATTATTTGCCTTTAAACTGGACTGGATCCTGAATTCGAGTGTCTTTAGATATCTGGCTAGAAAACTCCAAACGCGCATTTCCAATTTTTTCTCATCCTTTTGACCTGGAATCATTGAGAACTAAAACTGCCCCTTTTCCTGAAGCCCTCAGACTGAAGCTAGATGACCGGACATAAACTTCAGAGAAACCACTACAAAGCTCATGTTTACACAATCTTCCTTGCGCCTGTGGCTGTGTGCGCCATTCAGGAAGCTTACCCGATGACACCATTAGATTATTATCTTTTCTCCATATAAATTCCTCTTATTAATTACCTGATTGCTTGCACCATATAAGCCTAACTTTGAGAGCCCAGTTGCAAGACCACCTCCTGAAATGAGACAAAACTGTTTAACTGAATTGACCTATTCTCAAGACCGAGATGGGTATAATGAGATAATATAACAATCTATTAACTTCTAGATTATGAAATTTCTCATCTGAAGTTTCGAAGACCAGACTGAAGGGGAGCAGAATTTACCATCCCAAAATACGTCACTTTGGCATGAGGATTATTTTGAGCTAAAGGCAGGGGCGCCTGGGTGTCTTAGTCGGTTAAGCATCGACTCAGGTCTTGATCTCAAGGTTCCTAGGATTGAACCCCGCATCGGGCTCTGTGCTGGCAGTTCAGAGCCTGTTTGGGATTCTCTCTCTCTGTCTCTGTCTCTGTATCTCTCTCTCTCTCTCCCTCTCTCTCTGCCCCTCCCCCGCTCATGCTGTCTATCTCTCTCTCAAAATAAATAAATATTAACAAAAGTAAGGCAATCAAAACCCATAAGATTCAGACGAAGCTCTTTACCTCCTCCCTCTGACTGTCTTAATTTACACTGGAAAGGGGGCCTGTGCCAGGAAGAGAACTATTAAGAGCGAGAACTTTTGATCAAGAAACTTAACCTGCATAACAGGGCAACCTTTGTTTTCCAAACATCTCATCTGCCTTCCTATGAATGGCCTTCCTTCCCTTTGGGTCTGCAGACCCCTGCCCTTTTCCTCAGCTCAGCATGTTACAGAAGCATCCATAACCTCACTACCTTCTGGGCTTCATATTTTTATGGGGCTCCTGTTACAAATGAAATTTATTTTTCTCCTGTTAACTTGCCTTATGTCGATTTGATTTTGAGACCAGCCAATGTTCCTCGAAGGATCCTGGAAGGGAAAATTCTTCTGCTCCTACGCTCTCCTACGGCTGTCACATGTCCACGGACCAACAGATTCTTAGCCCTAACAGACATGCGCATACACATTCCACCAAATAACCAGCAGACAAATAACTACCGAAACAAAGGAAGATTTAGTGCCGCGTGCTGTAAAAAGCACTGAGCTTTGAGTGAGGGGCCTGAGTTTAGGCCCTGATGCTATCACTGTTAGGCTGGATACAAACATGCTTTGCTCAGGATCTGTTTCTTCCACAGAATAAGCCTGAGGAACTTCAAAGTTCTATCCAACTCTAACTTGTCTGAAAACTAGTTGAGAATGAATGTTGTTTTATTACCAATGCATGTATCTTACACAATTCTTTACAACGAGTTTTAAGAAAATGAAAACTTACCTTTCCAAATGTGAGTGAGATCCGGCCACTTCTTGTGAATTGTCTCTACGAGGCGCAGTGGAGGAGAGTAATACGGGTTAAAAGCAAATGAAGTTACAGGGAAAGAACATTCAACGTGGTAACCTCCTGATGCTATCTGTGTAAAGGAAATTATTCAAATAAATCCTGTATTCTTTGACAAAATGCTTAAGGTAACAGAACATATGTGGACTGGCATAGTTCACATGATTCTCCCTCTTTTCAAGAAGAATGGGTAATATTAATACTAACCATAACCCACGAAGTAATTATTACTGACAGAGTAAAGAAACATACTGAGACATTACCCAGACTGTCATATGTTTGGAAATGAGAGGAAGCTACTAAAGGTTATAATTTGTTTACAGGAGATATATATTTTTTAATATTACTTAGCCAATAGTTTAAATGCAAATCATGCCAGTACCCTCTCACATTATATAAAGACAACATGATTCCAATAAAACCGATGTACCAAGTGCAGTACTACAGAAGAGACCGTAGGATGGCTAGGTCTTGCTGCTACAGTCAAACCATCAGAGGCAGATGAGACTTTTTCCTATTTATAAACTTCTCTAGAGTGAAGATTCCCCCACTTTCTTTAGGAAGCATTTCCAGTGTTTCACAATCACAATTCCTCCTTAAATCTAACCAAAATCTCCAATGGCCTTGCTTAAGTCTATTTAGTCATCTAAGAATAAAGAGAATATTTATTGACTCTCCTCTGTGTCTGAGTCATCGGCGTTTTAAGACAATTATTAAATTACCCACAAGGCTTCTCTTCTTCTGGGTTAATGAATACTATTCCTTCAACAGTCCCCTCAGAGCCCATCTGTTATATCACGGGACCTAGTGGTTCCTTCAAGATTCTGGTAAGGTCTGCCTGGGTTTGAGTTTCTCTTTTTATGTTTCGCACTCTGAAACTCTTAAGAATGGATTCAGAATTCCCATGGGGTCAATGGAATCTGCTCCTTCCCTACAAGTTTAATCTCCCAGCATAATATTAAGTAATATTGCCCAGATTATCGAAATTATAGCTGCATCGCCACCGTGCAAACAAATACAAATGTTAAAAAATTTCAAAGTTCTGACTCTAGCTCGTGAAATAAAATAAGGGCAATGCAGTTTTAGCTTTGTGGTATTCCTGTCCAGAAGCCAAGAAATTATTCAAGTGGTATTTCTCAGGAAACAAATGTTTAGACTCCTGGGAGGAAGCCAGAAATCTGGAGTGGGTGATGTGGTTCTTGGCTCCCTGATTCTTATGTCACTGGAGAAATATTTTGGCTGAAACTACGGACTCATCCTCATTTCCAGACCACTTCATTTTGTGAAGTTAGATTCTTTGGAGAATTACACACTGCATCCCAAGGTGCTTTTTTATGGTCTTATTGCCATATGTTTTATATGTGAAATTTGAACTCCTGGAGTGTATGAAGGTATTGCCAATATAAAAAAGCTGTCTTCCTATATATTACACAATAGCATGAGAACTAATGCCTCTCTAAGGTTTCTGTTTTCTATTACTGAATCAGCCTTTCGACAAGAGAAGAGAATGGTGCCCTCTGAATTTAACCCCGATGTGCCTTACAATTGGGACCAATCCTACACATAGGCAGAACAGTATCACCTTTGTAGTAAGATTTGAGGAGCCCTAAAAAAGGAGCACCTGACTTGCTCCTTTGGGTTCTTAAATGTCTCCTCAATAAGACCTACACTGTAGCCACTCTATACAGAATTCGAACCTGTACCAATCCACAGCCCCCCTTAGTACACCTACTATTTCTCTGTTTTACAAAGCATGAATTTCCTTCTAATATACAGTGCCGCATACTTATTTAGTTACGTCGTTGGTCATAAGGTCATTCATTGCTTGTCCCTCTCCTCTAGACTGTAAGTTCTATGCAGCAGATATTTTTGTCTATTTTGTTCACTGATGACACCCAAGCACCTGCAATGGTACCTGACACACGTTAAGTGTTTAATAAATACATTGTAAATGAATGAATGTGCTGAAAAGGCCATATGGGGGATAGCTAGCACAGAGACTGGCGGCCCGACATGCTAGTTTGATATAATAATGAAGGCATCAATCATCAGCTAAATCACGAAGTTGAAAACAGTCAGTAGAATTCGTCCCACTGCAAATTATTATTAGATGTTGTTTCGGTTTACTTCTCTCAAAACATTTATTCGGTGATGAGAAGGTGTACTTTTTCATCATTTATATGGATATATATATGTTCACATACACAATGACGTGTATTGTTTATAAACACTTAGACAAGGGCACACATGCAAGAAGCAAGAGGAGTGGAGGAGAACAGCAGAATGAACATGAAAATAAAACACAGACAATCAGGGCCTGATTCGTGAGCTGGTCGGACAGCAAGTGGTTTATGCGGAACTGAAGAGACTATAAAAACTTTCAAGAAAAAAACCCAAAAGGTGAGATCAGAGAATAATCAGGAAATATCGCAGCTGGATCTCTCGTGAACCTTAAATTTGATCAGATAGGATAAGTCAGCCTCACTCTACATAAGCCTCACTCCTTTTATTCCTGTTTCTGGGATCCCCACCTATTAAAAACTTGAGATTTTTAACAGCAAACTCCGTTCTCCCAAGGTGCTACATCTCCCTGGTTTCATGAAACTGCTTTAGTGCCTTTTCTCACACATGCGCAAAAAGGTATTTGGTTACCTTAATTAACAAAACAGAAGCGAAGTATTAGACTCGCCTTCTCATGTGACTGTAAACCTTCACATTCTTAGAACATGAGTTCTCAAACAGAACAGGGAGGCTTCCCCACTGATATCTCTTTTGTGCTCTCCACTTTCATTTTTTAGCTCTCCTTCTTTCTTTTTGAGTGTATTTATTTTGAGGGAGAAAGCACAAGTCAGGGAGGGGCAGAGAGACAGAGGGAGAGAGAGAGAATTCCAAGCAGGCTCCACACTGTTTGCGCAGAGCCCAACGCGGGCTTGAACCTACGAACCATGAGATCATGACCTGAGGTGAAGTAGACGCTTAACCAACTGAGGGACCCAGGTGCCACTTCATTTCTTATCTCTGAACAAGTTATTTTTAAGCAGAATTGACTAAAACAAGAACAAAGGGAATGCTGACATCACTTTGACTAGAAGAGGCATTTGGAAATGGTAGGCAAAGCAATGTCTATGTCTCTTTCTCTCCTTTTCAAAAACTCCTGTAACTTTTCCAGTGTGTTCACTGAAGCAATTTGTTTGAACGACTGGAGGAAAGTGTCAGCATTCCAAGGGCTAAACACATTAAAAGGCATTTGCTTTAAATTTCTACACGTATTAACATTTCTCTCCTCTGTCATTTTCTTAGTTTTTCATAGTACTAAGCTTCCCAAGTAATTTATATTTGAAAAATAATAATATGAACATATCGGAACTGTACAGGTTTTTTTTTTTAAGTTCATTTTACTTATTTTTGAGAGAGAGAAAGAGAGAGCAGAGGAGGGGAGAAGAAAGAGAGGGAGAGAGAGAATTCCAAACAGGCTCTGCACTATCAGCGCTGAGCCCAAGGGCTCAAACTCACAAACTGTGAGATCATGACCTGAGCTGAACTAAGAGTCAGATGCTTAACCAGCTGAGCCACCCTGGTGCCCCAGAGCTGTACATGATTTTAAAATTTATCTTTATTTTTGCATGTGAGTTTCATAAGAAATCACTGAAGTAGGCAGAACAGGAAGTATTTACCCCATTTTCTAGGGGAGGAAAATAAAAGTGCATATTTCTACATCATATGACCAAAAACTATCTATATACATGATAAAAGAATTCAGGCTATTTTAGTTCTTGCTGTCATTTAATGTCGGCTACAAATTTCTATTTCTACTTAGCAGATATGAATTGAGCATCCACCACTACAAAACCAAGACCTACATATTCTAGATACAAACATAATACACAGCCCCTCTCCCCTCAGGGAAATTAGCATTTAGTATAGAAAACAGATATGTAAATAAATATTGCCAATACAGTAAGATAAGTTATTGTATGAAGATATTGGTTTCCCAACTTTGTAGATAATACTCTCTATGGTGTTTTCTTATTTTGAACACACCCTCTCAGTAGAAGTGTTTATTTATAAATTACGCATGTGTAGTGTCCTATTACTTAAGGCACAGAACATATTTAGGGTGAAGTTTACTGCTACTATACAGGATATAAATTGATACATCGAAGTCTTCTTGCTAACTTTGAACTGTGTTTTAAATTTGTTTTTAATGTTTATTTTTGAGAGAGAGAGAGAAAGGGAGTCAGAGTGCAAGCAGGGGAGGGGCAGAGAGAGAGAAAGACACAGAATCTGATGCAGGCTCCAGGCTCTGAGCAGTCAGCACAGAGTCCGATGCAGGGCTCGAACCCACGAACCATGAGATCATGACCTGAGCCAGAGTTGGGTGTTTAACCTACTGAGCCACCCAGATGCCCCAGTAGGCCAACATTTTAGCAGATCTAATTAGATCATCATGGTTTTTGGATTTGTTTTGTATTTATTTACTGTTTTATCTCGTATATCAACTAATAGTGTGGTTGACTAAGAATACTGTCAATTTCTTCTTCATCTATGCATACATTATTAGTAATATCACCAATGTTCTTTGCAGGAATCTCACAAAATGATGGTTAGTTTATTAAAAATAAACTTGATAATGTGATTGAGAAATTTAACTGAGAACATGCAAACTGCAACATCTTGCAAGATGGTGAAACTAAACGAATAAATGATGTTTCTGTCCCCTCCTCCATACTTTTGCTCCAGACAACTCATAAGTATGACATCACATATGACCCTCTGTTGTCAAGCACACTAAGTGATAACATCGTTTTTATATGTGTGTGTTTGTGTGTAATTATAGATATTTCAGTATATTTTATATAACTAATTATTTTATAATTACTTTATATAATAAACCAGATTCATTATTCTTGATTATTAAAACACAGACATTCTTAGATGTATACTCAACTCCGATATCCATCTGAAATAATCCCTAGAGTACATCTTAGTTTGGGATACCACTGTACCAGTCTGGCGAACAGACTCAATTTCCGAATTTTGAAAGATTTTCCAAAAAGGACTAAAGAGAAAAATGCTTTCTTTTGCTTTCTGATCCCTAACCAGAAAATCATTTAACCATGCTGTCTCAGATTCAATCTCTATTTCTTCTAGCTGGGCTTTTACTATATTTACTCTGCAATTTTGAAGATCACTTAGAGAGAAAGAGTGTAAGCTGATTACCAGACTAATTAAATGGTTCTATTAATTGTCTATGATTATATATCTCATGTGTTATCATTTTATTGAGAGATTTACTAAATTCCAAGTGATTACACTTGGCTCTGAATCATATTATATTCTCAAGATTATAAATCTAAACAACAAACATATTCTATTACGCCAAACACATATTTAAGGAAGCATGGTATAATGGAAAGAGTTTTGGAGTCAGATAGGCTTGAATTTAAATCCCAGCTCAGCCACTTAGAAGCTGTATGGTCTTGGGAAAGTGGCTTAATTCTCTGAACTTGTTTCCTCATATGCTAAATGGAAGTAGTATCATCTTCCCACCAGGGTATTTTGTGGGTTAAAACATGCCATTCAGTCAGTGCTTAATACCTGAATATCAATTATCACTTAAAATAAATGAAATTATTAGGGCACTGGGTGGCTCAGTTGGTTGAGTATCCATCGGACTCTTGACTGCGGCTCAGGTAATGATCCCAGGGTTGTGGGATCGAGCCCTGTGTCAGGCTCTTCACCGAGCATGGAGCCTGCTTAAGATTCTCTCTCTCCCTGTTCCCCTCTCCCCCACTCATGCTCTCTCTCTTTCTTTCTAAAATAAAATTTTAAAAAAGTAATGAAATTATGTACAGATGGGGGAATTTTGCAGCTGAGTGTTCTATGGTAATTATACCTTCGGGGAGATCTTTCATGAATGGGCTAGTGTAGGGGCTCTTTCATTCAACCATTATTTTTTGAGTACTTCTGCAGCATTGTGCCAGATTTTGTGGGAGGTACAGTGTGCTCCTACTACAATGTTATAGGGTCGATTAAACTGTAAACACATACATGTAATGGTTCCAATGCAACAAAGGCTTAATTCTTGTTCATGTAACCAACCAGAGTGGGTATTCAGGTCACCAGATAGCCTGTCTGTTTTCAACATATAGACATACAGATTCCAATGTTGCCAGAGTCCAGCTCAGCGAGTCCAGGAGTCCTTGAAGGATGAATGGTGTCGGCGCAATAAATGACTTGAGAGAGCTGCTTTGTTTCCGGAACCAGCAGACAACTCTGCTTTGCTGGTCTCAGTATTTTATTTTTAAGTAGTGAGTTTCGTTACATCAGTGAACATTACTTTTTTCTTAGAAGATAGTTAAAGAAAGAAGACAGTGGGTATTATGTCGATCCCCCAGACCTTGAGGGAGAGTCTTATCTTAGCTATTTTAAGATTCTATTCCTAAGCTAATGAATATACACTGTTTTTGCCAGGAAGAAAGCAGGGTTGTTAGTGTAACCTTGAGCAAGCAGGTGGCGCATACATTGTTGCCCTAAGACCCATGCTAATCGTCTACAGACAGGTCAGGAGTCCCTTTGTCTAGCTTCCTAAACTACACTGGAGGAAGTGTAACTCACTTGGCAAGGACATAATTCTCTAATGTCTGCCTAAGTTCCTTTGCTTATGAGCAAGTGAATTTACACAGTAGGGGCCTAACCTCTACATAAGTTACATTCATTTTTAGCCAACTCATAACTGCTATTCTGTGTGATCAATTTGTGTAACCTATCTCCAAGAGGCAACTTTGCGGTTACTTCTAGCCAGGTTACTCTCATTCGGATGTTATCCATCAAGGCATCACACTCTAGGTCCCTTTTTTCAAATGCCGTAAAACAAAAGGGCATTATATCCCTTGGGGCCAACCAGAGCAGTTCAAGAAGTCCAGGCGTGAAAGGTTATTAGAAGGAGATGGTATTGGGGCGCCATTTGGTCGGCAGGACACTTTGCAACATCCACCTTTTCCACACAGGGAGACGTCTCAACCTGTGAGCCCATGATGGCTCCCGACATGCTTTGGTTGCCATCATTCCTTCTTATGGAGAGGCAAATAAAGCTCGGAAGCACATATGTGGAGGTTTTAGGGGAAAGTCCTGGAATTGGCATCTGTAATTTCTGCTCCCATTGCATTGGAGAGAGCTCAGTCAGAAGGTCTATCCTAACTGCAAGAAAAACTAGGAAATGGAGTCTAGCTGTGTGCACAGGAAGGAAGAGAGCACACATATCGGTAAACAGCAATCCGTCTGCAGTTGATTTTTAAAAAGAAATAAGAAAGACGGTAATATCCAAATGCATAGGGAGTCAAGATTCAGAAAGGCTGGGGGAACAGATTCACATTTGTGCTACAGGAGAAAAAGTTCATGACCAGATCACTGTGTTTACACCTCTTCCAATTTATTATAGTACCATCGGTATCTATTTTTCATACAAACTGTTCTTTTCCCAAAGGACTGCAGAATATCATACTAAAACAAATGATTTCCTCATGAATTGGCACGGTTTATATTTTATTTTTCTCTTTTTATTTTTGTCCAGTGCATCTCTAAGTTCAGGGTGGTCTTAAAAAGAATTAAGCCTCTATGTGTTCCCTTTTGCCTCCCATATTCCCCAAGAACATCTTGGCCGCCTCTTACAGTTCCATAGAGCAATAAAGCCTAAGTATCTGCCCCTGCAAATACCGCTACCCTGCACAAGGAAAAAAGCCAATTCAAAGGGAATACAGAGAGAGAGAGAGAGAGAGAGAGAGAGAGAGAGAGAGAGAGAGACTTACTAGTTTCTGAATAACTAAAAAAAAACCCAAAGCTTATTTTCAAGCCTGTATCATAGACCTAACAATCATATTTCACTTAAAGACAATCCAATCAGCTAGCAAGTAAGAAATCACAGATAGAAGAGTTTCCTGAAATAGATAAAATCCTCTTTCCCTGATGCAGTGGTCAAGCAGATGTCTCCTGTGAGAGAAGTTCTTATGCTGTTGCTTGGATTGACAAACAGTCATCATTCCTCGCAGACTGGAATTACAGCTCTCAGTCAAGTTTCCAAATCTGTCCCTACATATATTCGTACGTGTGTGTACAGTTAGGTATTGTCCACTCTCCTCCTCAGACATACATCCATCACGCTAGCTTGGTGAAAGCACTGATATTTTCTGGGAACCGAACATGTAGAAAGCCTGGTGGAGACTGGGTGGCTGGAAGAATGAGGTTAGAGAGGAAAGCAGATAACAAAAGTGAGGAGGACGGAAGTAGGGCACAAAGAACACACTTAAACAAAGTCAAGCCAATTCCATTAAACCATTAGGAATTCATTCTTAGGCCTAGAATTAATTCTAGTTTGTGACAGCCTTTTAGTAAAAGGCAAATGCCTGTGAGAATAATACTTCTAGATGTGTCTGTTAATCTTAAGGAAATAGCTGACAAGGTAGCAAAGGGGAAGGCCTGATAGAAAGGAAAATCAGGTTGGTAGGAAGAGGAGGAAGAACAAGAAGAAGGATGATGGAGGTGGGGAGAAAGGCTGAACAAGGATCACAGAAGGGAAGGGTTGTTTTGCTTCATAAATTGTATTAAGTCCCTCTCCAGATCTTCTGGTTCCCTCTGTTTTTTTCCTTTCCTGCAGATTCCTCATTCTATTTTATACTTCCTTTCCTACTCTCTTTTCTTTAATTCCTAATCCAGACAGAGTTGATCTAGCAGGTTGGAAGAGAAAAAAATCAGTGTGAAATTTTTGAGTTTCACACAAAACAGAGGAAGTAGTCAAGAGTAGAAAGCCAAGGAATAAGTAAGAAAATACGAAGTAAGAGCAAACAGGTAGGTGGTTTTCTCTTTTTCCCATCGCAGTGCTTCAATCTCAGTTTGTATTCTCACCCCAAGTAACATTCAGAATCAAAATCCTATCAGACAATCTTTACACTAGAAAAAAGGAGGAGACAGTTTGGGAAAGAGAACACCAAAACAAAATACATCTGGAAAGGCTGAGTTCCAAACCCTGACCATTACACAATATAACCTAAATTAAACAAAGAGGAAACTGGCAGTGATATTTCCAAAAGAAAGAACTTGCTTCGATCAGAGGGGACAACAACAACACTCATGCCTTGAAGCTCCTGAGCACCCTAGAAATCTTGAGGTTTTCTTTAAAGTCTCATAAATGTATCATTCTTGTTTAAAAATATTTTCAAAATTATGAACCTTTTGACAAAAGATTTAAAGATTTCTTCTACATTCCCAGGAATGTATAAGACAGACAACTCTGTTTACATGTCGTGACCTGAAAACTCTAATGAAAATAGAGATCTTGTTATCCACGTCTTCTCTACCCTTATTAAAATACCGCATGTATTATTCTTGGAAGGCACAGATCATGACCATAATTTAGGAAATATTCTCAAGAACCCGGTCTTCTTGGATGTTGTTTATTAATACACAGCCAGCTGTGCAGCTCCTTGTCACAGTGTTGGCCTATTTTCTCTCTTTGTTCAGTATTTTTCCTCCTCTAGGGGGTTTATTTTTAGCATCTATTGAGATTAGAGTTCAGTGGAATTGGTGATCATAAATAAAAACAGCTTTGTCAGAAAAACAAAAAAAACTCAAGAAAAAGAAAATACTTGATGTATCTTACTTGAGACCAGTATGACAAATGCCGTGACTTCTAAGGAAAGAGAAATATTTTATCTAATTAATCCTTGCAAATCTTTAAAACTCGAGCATGAATCTGTGGGTTGATTTTTCTCATATGACTGAAAAATTAAATGGCTCAAGTTACTTCATAAAGCATATCAATGAGCAGGTACACAAATCCTCTGAGAATAGCTCTTCCCTTAAGTTTCGATCCAAATTTGTTCAGATATCCCAAAGACAGACTGCCAATGTCTAGCCCAGGGAACAACTGATTGATTCCTTCCAGGTGATCTTTAGCTCAGAGGACATATTTTGCTCTCTATTATGCCTACCTAGAATGTATGTTGTTCAGATCACACCAGTTTGCTCTCTGTGATCCAAACAGGAATACGGAATTAAAATGAAGGAAAAAATCTTCATAAAAAAGAGGAAAACTGAAATCGCAGTAAGAAATAGTAACTTATTTTAGGTAACTAAAACTCAATATATGTAGAATTTCTTTCCTATTCTAAATCTGTTTCTCCTACTACCATCTTTATACTATAGGTAATGGCACCACCATCAATATGATTCAAGTCAGAAAGCCTAGAACAGGGAGGCCTGGGTGGCTTGGTCGTTTAAGCATCCGACATCGGCTCAGGTCATGATCTCGAGGTTCATGGGTTCGAGCCCTGCATAGGGCTCTGTGCTGATAGCTTGGAGCCAAGAGCCTGCTTCAAATTCTGTGTCTCCCTCTCTCTGTCCCTCCCTCACTCACACTCTGTGTCTGTCTCTCTCTCTCTCTGAAAAATAAATACACATTTAAAAAAATTAAAAAAAAAAGAAAGCCTAGAATAGCCTTTACTTCTCCAAAGCCCACATGTAGCCAGTCACTCATCAAGTATGGTTGATTTCAGCCCTTAGAAATTCTTTCGTATCAGTCCCTTCTTCTAACTCCACTACCACTGAGCTAGTTTGTGTCTTCATTTCTCACAAAAACCTCTCTCAGACTTCTTGCCAATCTTCCCTGTTATCTGCCACAGTCATCCGCATATACCTCTAAAAGACAATCTGAATAATCCTTTGCTTAGTAACCTTCATTAACATTCATCTCTTAAAGAATCCTGGCTAAATTCCTTAGCATGAAATTCAGCGCCTTTCCTAGTCTAGCTTTCTAACATCATCTCCAGTCACTCATTTCCATACGTCTTATGTGCTAGCACTCTGGACGGACGGATGGATTTATTTTGTGTATCTATGCATGCATGTATGTGTTTTTTCTTTTAGTGACTATGAACTTTTATATTTATTTTTTTAATTAATTTATTTAATGTATGTACGTATGTTTTTATTTTGTTTACTTTTCTCCCAGATGAACCATGTAATTTCGAGACGCTGTTTTCAGTTGTTTTTTTTTTTTTTTTCCTCACGCTTATTTTCTCCACCTGGGATGCCCTCACCCGCTTCAGTCACTAATAAAACTCTAACTCATCTTTAAAGATCTAACCCTCTCGGGGCACCTGGGTGGCTCAGTTGGTTAAGTGTCTGACTCTCGATTTCGGCTCAGGTCATAGTCTCACGGTTCATGGGTTCGAGCCCTGCGATGTGACTATGTGTCTATGCTGATAACGCAGAGCCCACTTGGGATTCTCTCTCTCTCCCTCTCTCTCCCTGCCCCTCCCCTGTTTGCATAATCTCTCTTTCTCAAAAATAAATCAATAAAGATTAAAAATAAAGATCCAACTCTGAAATATCACCTTTGCTCCACAGCTTTCCCTTCATTTCCTCTATACCCACACCCCCGCTCTAGAAACACAGAAACAGGTCCTCCCTCCTTTATGTTCCTATAAGTCCTTCTCTTACAGCTCTTGTTATTTATGTCATACATAGATTACATGTGTATCCTAGTCCTCACTTACTATGTTTCTCACATCTCTGCTGAGTATGTACCACCAAGGTCTATACCATATGACCCTGCTCACCCTCAATCTATGGCTAATTGGACCAAAGGGGAAATAGTACTTTGCAATGGACAGATCTGGTGGCTACCACATTAACCAAGTGGGCGAGCTCGAGCACGACAATGGAATGGCTTGATATGATGCGTCTCCTCATGGGCTGCTGTGGGAATTATACACACCACTCATGTGATCTTCTTCTTGGATGTTTTACCTGAAGCCAATCACAAGGAAACATTCAAATAAATCCAGAATGTGGGACATTCTGTAGAACATCCAGCCTGGTGTCTTCAAAAGACTCAGTGAAATGAAAAAGAGGTTGGTAGTGGGAATCTCGTATCTGCTCTGTAAATCTTTAGCGCTCTAAGCCAGAGCCCCAAGAATTCAAGCCAGATAACAACTCCCCGCCTTGAATCCAGCGGAGACGCAAATCCTCTCAGAAGTGTACGCGACCTATGCCTGTTCACTCACATCCACTGGCCAAACACCAGGATTTCTAGTAACTACCAAGCAGCTTAATCCACGCATCCTCGATCAGCTCCCAGAATGTAAGGTCATTCGGCTGTCTGTTCTCCTTCTAACTATTGTTCCTTTTCAACCCTGACTAAATCTACCACTGATCTCTTTATCTCTTACCTCTCCATTTTATCTTTTAAACCTCCGTTACATTTCAACAAACAGTGTTACCATTTAAGCTCCTTTCATCCACTTTAACTTTCTCTAACCTCAATTTAGACAGCTTTATCTCTGGATAACACTTCTCTTGCCATGTCGTCAGGTGGAGGCTGCTAGTTTCTCCCACGGAGAATTTTGTACTTCTTTTAGAGCTGCACGCACCTGTAAAAACCTCAGTTTGTTGCCTGTGAAAACTTTGGTTTATGGCGTCCAGTTCTAACCACACCTTCTCTGGTTGTGGAACTACCAATCGCTGCTCCTCCATTCATTAGATTGGACTCATGGTTAGTTCAGTATTCTTTTCCACTCACGTCTGGACATCCTAAGGTATTTCAAATCTATGTTAATGATCTATCCATCATTCTGGACTTGGAGTACCTTAATCTTCATCTCCCACAACTTCCTCCCCATTTGGGGCAGACATTTCCATGGCAACCCTCTGGACCTTGTAGTCACACAGGACTGATTACCTCTGAACTAAATTTGGTCACCATGCCATTTGACAACGTTTCCATGATTCTCACTCTCCCGACCTCAAGATATCAGTTCTTTAACCACTATTTCACAAACTCAACTGCTCTATCCATATAAACTTTCCATTGTCTTTCCTTTTGTTCCCAACCAAATTTAGATTTCATGATCTCCCACTTCAACCCTCTGTTGTTAGTATCAACTCCCATGTTTTGTGGCCTAAGACTTGCTGGGGGCAATACAGTTAGTTTTTATTAAAAAGTGTATTCAATCAAATATGTTCATTGTGCTGTTATAATCTTTATCCTTACTCACTTTTTGGTTTTCTTGATGAATCAAACACGGAGAAAGACATGTTAAAATATCCATGATGGTACGTTTGTTATTTGTGAATATTCTATCTATAGATTTTGCTCTATGTATATTAAGGCTAAGATACCGGGTACATGCAAGTTTGGAATTATTATACCTTCATAATGAATTGAAACTTTTATTTTGAGGTCAACTGTCTCTAGGAATGTATCATACTTATTGTCCATTTTGCCTCAGTATAATATATAAGCTCTTGATAGTTATAATTTGGCCGCTAACTTCACCATGATTTTACATTCAACCTTTCAACATACCTGATAAACAGCATATATTTTTATATTTTTCTTTTTAATTTATTGATTCAGTCTGACAGTCTGTGTCTTTAACAGGAAATTTAGCTCTATTTTCATTTATTATCTGAAGTTATTTTATATTTCTTGTCCTGTTTTTCTCTGTATTTTATTATATTTTTAAAATAACAGCTTTGGGATATAATTCATGTATCATAAAATCCACCTTTTTAAAGTGTACAATTGAACAGATTTTAGTACAGATACAGAGTTGTGCAAACATTAATACTATCAATTTTAGAATATTTTTATCACCACAAAAAGAAATCTCATACTCACTAGCAAGCCCACCAACCATATCCCTGCCCCGACCCTGTCAAAGTAGAAACTATTAATCTATGTTCTCTCTATACAGATTTGCCCATTCTGATGCAGAAAAAGCATTTGACAAAGTACAACATCCATTCATGGTAAAAACCCTCAGTAAATTAGGGATAGACGGAACATACCTCAACATCATAAAGGCCATATGTGAAAAACCCACAGCCAATATCATCCTCAATGAGTAAGAACTGAGAACGTTTTCTCTAAGGTCGGGAACAAGACAGGGATGTCTACTCTCACCATTGTTTTTTACACAGTACTGGAAGTCCTAGCCTCAGCAATCAGATAACAAAGAAATAAAAGGCATCCAAATTGGCAAAGAAGTCAAATTTTCACTATTTGCAGATGACATGATACTCTATGGAGAAAACCCAAAAGTCTCCACCAGAAAATTGCTAGAACTGACACATGGATTCAGTAAAGTCATAGGATACAGAATCAACATACAGAAATCTGTTGCACTCCTACACACCGATAATGAAGCAGCAGAAAGAGAAATCAAGGAATTGATCCATTTATACTATTGCACCAAAAACTGTAAGATACTAAGGAATAAACCTAACCAAAGAGATAAAACATATGTATTCTGAAAACTATAAAACACTGATGCAAGAAATTGAAGAAGACACAAAGAAATGGAAAAACATTCCATGCTCATGAATTGGAAGAACAAATATTGTTAAAATGTCTATACTATCCAAAGCAATCTACACATTAAATGCAATCCTTATCAAAATACCACCAGCATTTTCACAGAGCCAGAAGAATCAATCCTAAAATTTGTATGGAACCACAAAAGACCCCGAATAGCCAAAACGATCTTGAAAAAGAAAAGGAAAGCTGGACGCATCCCAATCCTGGACTTAAAGCTATATTACAAAGCTGTAGTCATCAGGACAGTGTGGTCCTGGCACAAAAACAGACACTCAGATCAATAGAACAGAGTAGAAAACCCAGAAACAGACCCACGACCACACGGTCAACTCATCTTTGACAAAGCAGGACAGTGGAAAAAAAGACAGTTTTTCAACAAGTGGTGGTGGGAAAACTGGAGAGCAATGTGCAAAAGAACAAAACTGGACCGCCTTCTTACACCACACACAAAAATAAATTCAAAATGGATGAAAGACCTAAATGTGAGATAGGAGACCATCAAAATCCTAGAGAGAAAACAGGCAGTAACCTCTTTGACACTGGCCATAGCAACTTCTTACTAGATATGTCTTCTGAGGCAAGGGAAACAAAAGCAAAAATAAACCATTGACCCTTCATCGAGATAAAAAGCTCTGCACAGTGAAGGAAACAATCAAAAGTAAAAGGCAACATGCAGAATGGGAGGAGATATTTGCAAATAACACCTCTCATAAAGGGTTAGTATCCAAAATATATTAATAACTTATAAAACTGAACATCCAAAAAACAAGTAATCCAGTGAAAAAATGGGAAGAAGACATGAATAGACATTTTTCCAAAGACATACAGATGGCTAACAGACATAAGGAAAAATGCTGAACATCACTGATTATCAGGGAAATACAAATCAAAGCTACAATGATATATCATCCCATACCTCTCAAGATGGCTAAAATTAATAACACAGTTAACAACAGAATTGGCAAGATTGCGGAGAAAGGAGAACACTCTTACACTGTTGGTAGGAACGCAAACTAGTGCAGCCACTCTGGAAAACAGTATGGAGGTTCCTCAAAATGTTAAAAATAGAACTACCCTACAATCCAGCAATTGCACTACTAGGTATTTACCCAAAGGTTACAAAAATACTGATTCGAAGGGATACATGCACCCTGATGTTTAGGGCAGCATTAACAATAGCCAAATCAGGGCACCTGGGTGGCTCAGTCGGTTGAGCACCTGACTCTTGATTTCGGCTCAGGTCATGATCTCACGGTGCATGAGACTGAGGCCCACGTCAGATTCCACACTCAACATGGATCCTGCTTGGGATTCTCTCTCTCCTTCCTTCTCTGGGCCTCCCCCACTTGGGCTTTCTCTCTCCCTCTCTCTCTCTTTCTCTCTCAAAATAAAGAACCATTTAAATAAAAATAGCCAAATTACAGAAAGAGCCCAATGTCTACTGACTAATGAATGGATAAAGAAGATGTGGTACATATGTGTACACACACACACACACACACACACACACACACACACACAGGAATATTACTCAGCCGTCAAAAAGAATGAAATCTTGCCATTTGCAATGACACAGATGGAACTAGAGAGTATTATGCTAAGTGAAAGAAGTCAGTCAGGGAAAGATAAAAACTATATGATTTCATTCAAATGTGGAATTCAAGACACAAAGCAGATGAACATAGCAGGGAAAAGAGAGGCAAACCATGAAACGGACTTAACTATACAGAACAAACAGGGTTACTGGAGGGGAGGTGGGTGAGAGAATGTGTTAAATGCGTGATGGTTATCAAGGAGGGCACTTGTGATGAGGACTGGATGTTGTATGTAAGTGATGAATGACTAAATTCTACACCTGAAACGAACATTACACTGTATGTTAACTAACTGGAATTTAAATAAAAACCTGGAGGAAAAAACAAGATTTGTCACTGATTATTTCTTCTGCCGGTTCAGATCTGCTTTTGAGCCTCCCCCTAATGCGCTGCATGTTTCAACTGCAAAATTTGTATTTGGGCCTGTCTTAACAAATTCTCTCTCTTTACTGATATTCTCTATTTGGTGAACACCATTCTCATACTTCTGTGAATTCATGGAACAGGATTTTAGTTCTTTGAACATGTTTATAATTCCTTATCCACAATCATTGCGTAGTATCTCAAACACCAGGGCTTCCTCAAGGATAGTTTCTATTGACTACGTTACTTTTTCCTATAGATGCATGATACTTTTCTGTTTTCCTATGTGTCTTGTAATTCTTTTGTTGAAAACTGGATGTTTGAAATAATACAATACGGGAACTCTGGAAATCTGATCTCCCCTCCCCGGGGTATGTTATTGTCAATGTTTATTGCTGTCACTGTTCCTCTGTTTAGAGATTTCCCTAAATTAATTTTTTAGAGTTTATATTCTTTAGCTTTTGTGGCCATTGAAGTCACTGCTCAGATAGCTTAGTGGTCAGCTAATGCGGGACAGAAATTACTTCTAATGTCTCAAACCAATAAGCCTCCCACCCTTTGCTGAGGTGTTTTGTTCATCCAGGAATGTCTCCGATACTCTGGCAGTTTACAACTCTGCCTTAGCCTTCCTTTCCCGTTTGTGTGGAGCTTCCCGTCCGTCAGAGGTAAGAGATTAGGGTCTTCTCGGCTCTTTCTTGGGTATGTACTCAGCCATGCACATGTTCATGGCATCTAGACCCTCATGAATCTGTCAGAACTTTTCCAAGATCCCTATGGACATTTCATTCCCCATGCTTTTACGTGTTTGATCTGCAGCTTCTTTGCCCCAACTGTTATTGCCATCTCACAAAGTTGTGGTACTCAAGTGTTTTTGTAGTGAAAACAAATGCCCTGAGGATAGGTCAAATAAAAGATCAGTCCTGATAATGAGGATTTTCCAGGGAGCTGCCAAAAAGGTCAAACAGTGACATGATGAGGCTTTTGGGGGGCCCAAACCTGTTCTTCTCCCTTCTATGTCTGCCAGGCTGTAGTTACTCACAGCTATGCGTGGTCCTGAAGCTATTCGTTTTCAAGGCTACCCAGGAGTATATAAAAGGAAAATTGGAATAGGGCAAATTGAAACTTCATAATGTTCACTGTTTTGTTGAAATTCAGCCATTTTTCTTAAATAAATGCTCCTCAGATTGCTGCAAGACTACAGTAAATTTTCAGGGTTGTGAAAAAGTTAATTTTGACATTTTCTGCTTGTATTCTCATTTCCTGTATGACGGAGTGGATTTTCAGAGGTCCCCACTCCACCAATGTGGACATGTTTCCCTCATCATCCTTCCATTTTGAATGACTTTTTTTTCTCATGCCACTTCCCCCTTTTATTTCAGAACATTTTTCTTTAGGGGCGCCTGGGTGGCTCAGTCGGTTAAGCATCTGACTTCGGTTCAGGTCATGATCTCACGGTTTGTGAGTTCGAGCCCCGCTTCGGGCTCTGTGCTGACAGCTCGGAGCCTAGAGCCTGCTTCAGATCTTGTGTCTCCCTCTCTCTGCCCCTTCCCTGTTTGTACTCTCTCTCTCTCTCTCTCAAAAATAAACATTAAAAAAAATTTTTAGAATATTTTTCTTTAATCTTTTTCATAGTTTCCTAAGACATCTTATTATGCATGTTTAAAGTCTCAAGTTAAACATCTTACCTCTTCCTGAAAAGACAAGCATCACAGAACATTCACTCAGATCACACCTTCCGCATAAGTTACTTGAATATAGTCTGGTATTTTAGTTTTATTATATTTTCTTTAAATTAGTCATTGTTCTATCACTTAATACAGTCAATGAAGGTTTTGATTTACCCATAATTTACTTCTACCCTAATTTGTCATTTATTCTCAAATCTCAGATGACCTCTGATCATTTTCCTTCCCCCAAAAAAAGTACTTCCTTTAAAATTTTCATTAACACGACTTGATGGGTGGTAAATAATCTTGTTACATGTCTATAAATATCATTTTGTCCTAGCCTTTAAATAAATGGTCTCATAGGGGCACCTGGGCAGCTCAGTCAGTTGAGCATCCAACTTCGGCTCAGGTCATGATCTCACAGTTCGTGAGTTCGAGCCCCACAAGGACTCACTGCTGTCACCACAGAGCCTGATTCTGATCCTGTCTCCCTCTCTCTCTGCCCCTCCCTTGCTTGCAGTCTCTCAAAAATAAATATTTTTAAAAAATGGTCTCATTGAGTATGCAGTTCTTAGTTGATAAAGATTTTCTATCAGATACTGAAGATACTATTGTACTGCCTTCTACCTTTCATTGCTGTAGTAGAGAAATAAGCAAGTAAGCTAATCACTGATGCTTTGTAGCTCTTTTCACTCTAGGTGTTTAGTCTTTTCCTTGTCCTCTGGTGTTGTATATATTACCACGAGGCTTGTAAGTGCGGATCTCTTTTTACTTTAATTGAGATGTGGGGTGTTCTTAAACCTAAGAATTATTGTCTTTCTTCCACGTTGCAAAATCTCAGATTTCATGTATTCCAGTGTTTCTTCCTCTCACCCACTTTCTTTCGCCTTGCCTTTTCAAAACTCCATTATGCTGAGATCAGACCTTCTCCTTTTTATTGTCTCACTATGATGAATTGCAGGTAATTTCTTCATTAATGCTCTCTTCAACTGCCTCCAATATGCTCCAAAATTGGATCATGAAGTCTTTAAATTTAGTCACTGTAACTTTAATTTCTAGATAATTTTGTTTTTAAAAATATTCTTCATCCTTTTTATAGCCTCTTGCCCTTTACTCAATCTGTCCATTTCCGTTTTTAATTTTTTAAACATTTCTGTAAGTCTTATACATTATGTCTAAAGTCTTTTCATGCCTTTAATCAGTTTTTGTTATCTCTGCTGAGCCTTTGGTGTTTCGTGGGATATTCTGAGATGTTATCGTGAGCTCATATTCTACAGGATGCTATGTGTGGGAATTTGAGGTTGAAGATGTACTCCTCCAGGAGATACACTTTTGCTCCGTTCAGTCGGCTGGAAACGCTACCAATCTGGGTACACTTTCCTTAAATTCTATGCATGAGGTTTATAAAATATGCACAGAAATTGTGTAATAAGTCGTAAGCCCATGCTGGAGATGGCTAATTTGAGGTTATACTTATGGGAGATTTTTAAATTTTTTTCTGGCTTTTCACTCAGTGTCAAAGTCAAACTAGGTAAGTTTTCTTGCCCCTTTTTGTACATCACAAAACCTTCTGCAGTCCTAGCCGCCTGTCACTCTATCCTTTTAGAAGCCAACTTTGAAAAATCTCAGATTTTTGTCTCCTGTCCCTAAGTCCTATGCAACTGTCAAAACAAATTTTGTCAGAAACCCTCAGGCTGGTTAGTACCTATAGGTTCCTAATTATCGGCTCAGCAATGTCTTCAGCAATACAGAAATATTTTGACCCAGCACTCTTAATTAACTTTCAGGAGGTGGGTAGTTCTCATGTCATTTCATTTATAATAACACAAGAAACAGAAATCTTGAAGTACCATTCTAAACATTTACATCTCAATAAGATATTTGGATGGCACTGATACTAACATGCCAGACAAAATTTTGCTTGTTCTATTTTTTCTTAGCAAATATTTTTCTTCATAAAGAATTGAAATAAATTAAGCTAACTAAAAGTAGCCCCGAAGGGAATGCTTAAAATACGTGGAAACTGTTTACAACTACCCTGAAACAATTTAGAAGCGCCTACTTACCATTATCTAGATGATTTTTAATCAATCTTATCTGTAGATCAAGCATTCCTCCATATTTCCATCATAACCAGGAGCCTAGAAACATGCAGGTAAATAGATGGAAAGAAGCGAATGAGAGTTTCCAAGTGTTCGGTCTAATTTGTCGGTATGTTGAACACGTGGCAGAAATCTCGCTGGTCCAAATTAAGACTCATTACTAATGTCACAGTTACCAAAAATTGCGTCTTCAAAGCAGTGTTCTCAGGAGCCTGGGCGCCATACAAAGATTAGCAGGCAGCTTGTTGGGGCAGTTTATGAAGAATTTCTTTTTATTGGTCTTAAGGGGTAAGGAAATCAAGGAGAAAAGAAACCCTATTCACAATGTATCTTATTCCTGAAAAAGTTATTCATAGACCTGCTTACGGTTATTTTCATTGAGACTGAGAAACGTGCCTAGGTCCTCACTATTTAAAGTGTGTTCCATGGACCACCAGCATCAACCTCACATAAAAGCTTGTTAGAAATACAAAACCTCAGGCTCTCCCCCAGACCTACTGAGTAAAAATCTGCATTTTAACAAGATTCCTAGGTAATCTGTGTGCACATTAAAGTTTTGAGAAGCACTGGCCTAGACGATTTTGGAGCTCTTTATATCTAGTTGATAAAGTACTTTCATAGTGCCGATTATTATCAATAGTGAATAAGCTCTCAACTAGAACACGTTAATAAAACACTGAAAAATACAATCTATAAACACTTAGATGGAGATATAAATGGTATGCTTATCAAATTTGGAGGGGATAACTGCTAATATGCTAGAATGCAGAATCAAGACTCAAAAATGATTTGGAAATGTCTGACAACTAACAAGATAAAACGAATTGAGAAAAACTTTTAAAAGCTCAAAAATTGAATTGTACAAATAAAGAAGACGGGAATCTGGCTCAATAGCAGTTTATATATAAAATACCTAAGGGATTGGGGCACCTGGGTGGCTAGGTCAGCTGAGGGTCCAACCGGACCTCAGCTCAGGTCATGATCTCACGGTTTGTGAGTTCGAGCCCTGCGTCAGGCTCTGTGCTGATGGCTCAGAGCCTGGAGCCTGCTTCCGATTCTGTGTCTCCCTCTCTCTCTGCCTCTCCCCTGCTCACACTCTGTCTCTCTCTCTCTATGAAAAAATAAAACATTAGAATACTACGCAGCAATGAGAAAGAATGAAATCTGACTATGTGTGGCAACATGGATGGAACTGGAGGGTATTATGCTGAGTGAAATAAGTCAGGCAGAGAAAGACAGATACCATATGTTTCCACGCATAGGTGGGCTTTGCCAGACTTAACAGAAAACCAGGGGGGAGGGGAAGAGGGGAAGGAAAAAAGCCACAGAGAGGGAGGAACACAAAACATAAGAGACTCTCAAAGACTAAGAACAAACTGAGGGGAGAGGGGGATGTGGGAGGGGGGAGAGTGGGTGACGGGAACAGAGGAGGGCACTTGTTGGGATGAGCACTGGGTGTTGTATGGAAACCAATTTGACAATAAATTATTAAAAAAATAAATTCAGTCCCAAAAAAATAAAATAAAATATTTTAAATAAATTTTTTAAATACCTAAGGGGCACCTGGGTGGCTCAGCCGGTAAGCAAGACTTCTAAAAATTCTGTCAGTCATGGAAAACTAGCACAATATTACTAACTTCTCCATGAAATTAACTCTAGAGAAACTAGAGAGGAAAATACAGACCCAAAAGACTAATTTAAATATCCCTGAAAAACCCCTGTGAAGACACAAACTGATGTATATGGGAGAGGACATGGAGTTGGAAGTCTAGTACAAAAGTTACCTAGATGCTGCAGCGAAAGGAGTAGTTAGGGGAAAAAGAGGTTGATGTTTTGGTTCTGCCTCTACTCTGCATCTCCTTGGAACAATTATTATACTACAGTAATGAGAGCAGATATATGTGATGACAGGGGTAATATCAGGGCAGCCAAATGAAATAGGAGGTATTAAAACAATCATTATCAAGGAGGACTGATGGGAGAATTATCCCATCAATACAAGGTTGAATCAACATCAGAAAACCTATTAATGTAAACTGCCATATAACAGACTATTGGATTAAATTACAATTGATGCAAAAAATATTTTTTTTTAAATTTTTTTTTAACGTTTATTTATTTTTGAGACATAGAGGCAGAGCATGAGCAGGAGAAGGGCAGAGAAAGAAGACACAGAATCTGAAGCAGGCTCCAGGCTCCGAGCTGTCAGCACAGAGCCTGACGCGGGGCTCGAACTCACAGACCGTGAGCTCATGACCTGAGCTGAAGTCGGCCACTTAACCGACTGAGCCACCCAGGCGCCCCTGCAAAAAATATTTGATGGAGTCTAACATCTATTTATGATTATTTTTAAAAATCTAGAAACCTAGAATACTTGATAACATGTTCAAAAATGTACAGAAAACATTATACTTAATGGAATAACATTAATTCATTTCTGTTATGACCAAAATGAAGACAAAACAGCCAGCTATCACCACAGTATATAAAACATAGATTGCCAAAGTTACAAAGAAATAAGAGGTTTAAGGATTAGAGGGAGACCTGAAAGCTATCATTAATTGAAAATGATATGATCATTTACATTAAAGAATCAGTATAATAAGCAAGTCATTGAAACTAAGAAGACTTAAGCAAGATTTCCAGATACAAAATGAAGAGCATTTTACCGTGTCTGCAATCACCAAGTAAAAATATAATTTAAAAAGTACCATTCACAATTGCATCGAAATCATAAAATATCTAGGCACTAACTTAATCAGAAGTCCAAGGCCTCTATGGAGAAAATGATAAATTCTAACAGCACACACAGAAAAGCCAAATAGACATATATTCCATACTCTTGACTAGAATGACTTGTTACAAATATATCAATTATCCCCAAATTAATATTTAAATTCCATGTAATCTCAACTAAAATTCTAGTTCATTTTTTAAGAAAGTAAATAAATGTACTAAAAATTTACACAGTATAATAAAGGTTGACAAATTGCTATGTCGACCTTAAGAAGGGTGAAGAAAGTGCCATAATAACTTTATTTTACTTTTTAAAAAGCCATAATACTGTTGCAACAGTCAAATACAGCTATATAACAAAATAGGAAGCACAGAGATAGACACGTGTTTATATGACAATTTAAAATAATAAAGATGGCAGTACAAATCAAAGGAAAAATAATGGATTACTTAGTAGGTGGTGTTGAAAAAAAACACCCTCTCTGTATGAAGGAAAACAAATGACTATTGCTATTGCGTTACAATAATAAAGTCCTGCCTCCCAAGTTTGTCCCTGTGATCAAAAGCAAGCAGGTATGAAAACTCCACTTTGACAAGTAATCCTTCCTTTTCTAAAGAATCTGTCCTTATAAAAACATAATTATAGGCAAAACTAATCTTTGACAAAACAGGAAAGAATATCCAATGGAAAAAAGACAGTCTCCTTAGCAAATGGTGCTGGGAGAACTGGACAGCAACATGCAGAAGAATGAAACTAGACCACTTCCTTACACCACTCACAAAAATAAACTCAAAATGGATGTAAGACAGGAAACTATGAAAATCTTAGAGGAGAAAGCAGGCAACAACCTCTTTGATCTCAGCCGCAGCAATTTCTTGCTCGACACATCTCCAAATGCAAGGGAATTAAAAGCAAAAATGAACTACTGAGACCTCATCAAGATAAAAATCTCTGCACTGCAAAGGAAACAATAAACAAAACCAAAAGACAACCGACAGAATGGGAAAAGATATTTGCAAATGACATATCGGATAAAGGGTTAGTATCCAAAATTTATAAAGAACTTACCAAACTCGACACCTGAAAATCAAATAATGCAGTGAAGAAATGGGCGGAAGACATGAATAGACATTTTTCCAAAGAAGACATCCAGATGACCAACAGACACATGAAACGATGCTCAATGTCACTCACCATCAGGGAAACACAAATCAAAACCACAATGAGATATCACCTCACACCTGTCAGAGTGGCTAAAATGAACAACTCAGGAAACTACAGATGCTGGCCAGGATGTGGAGAAACAGGAACCCTTTTGTACTGTTGGTGGGAATGCAAACTGGTGCAGCAGCTCTGGAAAACAGTGTGGAGGTTCCTCAAAAAATTAAAAATAGAACTACCCTACGACCTAGCAATAGCACTAGTAGGAATTTATCCAAGGGATACAGGAGTGCTGATTCATAGCACATGGACCCTAATGTTTATAGCAGAGCTTTCAACAATAGCCAAATTACAGAAAGAGCCTAAATGTTCATCAACTGATGAATGGACAAAGAAGACATGGTTTATATATACAATGGAATACTACTTTGGCAATGAGAAAGAATCAGATCATTCCATTTGCATCCAGTGAATGCAACTGGAAGGTACTATGCTGAGTGAAATAAGTATGTCAGAGAAGGCCAGATATCATATGCTTTCACTCATATGTGGAATTTGAGAAACTTAACAGAAGACCATGGGGGAACACAAGGGGAAAAAATAGTTACAAACAGAGATGGAGGGAGGCAAACCATAAGAGACTCTTAAAATATAGAGAACAAACTGAGGGTGGATGGGGGGTGGGAGAGAGGGGAAAATGAGTGATGGGCATTGAGGAGGGCACTTGTTGGGATGAGCACTGGGCGTTGTATATAAGCGATGAACCATGGGAATCTACCCCAAAAGCACCAAGAACACACTTTATACACTGTATGTTAGCCAATTTGACAAGAAATTATACTAAAAAAAGACACAATTATATTTCCCCAATCACAACATATTTTTTTAAAAATATAGTAAATATGGGGCGCCTGGGTGGCTCAGTCAGTTGACCAACCAACTTCGGCTCAGATCATGATCTCATGGCTTGTGGGTTCAAGCCCTGTAGTAGTAGTTCAAGCCACTACCGGTGCAGAGCCTGCTTGGGATTCTCTCTCCCTCTCTCTGTCCTCCCCTGAAGGAGCCCCATGCAGAGACAGAAGAATGGTGGATGGTCTAATCAGTTCCAGGCAGGAGTTGGTCTGGCAGCAAACTGTCAGACATAAAACAACTCTGAGCAGGAACTGGCCGGGCAGCAAACTGCCAGGCTGGAGAAGGCTTAAAGCTTGCTTCTTGTCTCTGGTTAAATTTCCTAACCTTTTAGAACATACTGAAATTCTTGGGTCATATTGTGCTCTGATTGCTCTGATTGCTTTGACTACACTAATTATGCACGTATAGCTGTTTACTATTTTAGAATCATGTAAGCCTGATGAATCAGTAGTTCGGTACAACAGGAACCTAGATATGTATCGTCACACTCATGAGTAATCTGTGTTTCTGCAGCAGGCTGTTCCTCTGCTACAACAGAAGACGTGGTCTTGCTGTGGCAGGGCACTCGTGATAAACCGATATCTGAGGCCTCTGTCTTCTTAATCCTCCTCCTTCCAGCCTTCACCCTGTGACGGGTAAAGTTCCGACCCTTGGGGCCCTGGGACCGGACACTCCCCCATTCACACACACTGTCTCTCTCAAAATAAATAAACACGCTTTTTAAAAAACAGGATAAACATAAGGCATTTTAAACATAACTACAGTATGAAGTCAAGTAATATTTCTGCTCTGGCACCACCACCACAATTTTGCAGTAAGCAAATAAACCCCTTTGCAATCTGATAACTTCTATTACATCATCCGAAAACTATACCACCATTGGTTAATATTTTTGAATAGAGTATCGATGTTCAATTGCTTGTAGAATGCACCAATTTAATGAAGAGGATGTGAACAAAACACACTTCTTTGATGGTTCACCAACCTTCCAAGTTAAAATAAAACGTAGACACACGCTTGCTATATAATCTATTTAATCACAACTTAACCTCGTTAAATGATAATCTGTTGAACAGGTCAAGACAAAAACTCACATTTTTAATTAAATGACAAGAACCATTACTCCTTTTCTACTTATCTTACTATGATTGTATTTTCCTTCATCTCATTCAGTGACAGCCACCAGTGGTCATTGGAAGCTTAGAGCTATTTCTCCTGACTTTATAGACCCATATTTTACAGATTCTGGAATTTTCTCTACAAGAAAACTAACTCCACCAGTTACAGTTCATTTTGTTAACTACTTTAAGTTTGAAGTGAGCGCACTATAAAACTTTGTGCTTACAGTTTAAAATACTCAAGGAAGATCTGTTGTCATAATTATTTAAATCACCTAAAATTCCAATCTTCAAGCACATTTTATTTCAAAATTCTCAGGCATAATTTAGGCAAGATGGAAACAAAGAATAGTTCATTCCATGTCTTAATATTCTTTCTCCAAGATTACAATCCATCAAGTCTCTAAATATCTCCTCAGAATTCCATCCTCTATCCCCCTCTTCTCTCCCACTCTCCCTCTTTTCCTTCTCCATCCCTCTCAAAAATGCTCTTAAAAACACAAATGCTCTCTATTTGACTATTACTTAGCCCTCAATACTCACACAATTAAGAAGTTAGCAACCAAATAAGAATTTTACAGAATTTAATGAAAAACTTTTGACCTATGAACATATAGAGTGGATCCAAATTTTCTAGGTATCGTTCCCAAGATTTACTGTTTTTTTCACAGCCTACATCGCAATACTATCTTGAAACTGTAATGAGTGGGAATTGCATCATTTCTAACATTTCTAAGTAACTTGATACAGTCTTAGAATATTTTGGTATATCACATACTGATTGAACAAATACTAGGGAGATAACTTTCAAAACAGTATATGGGAGTAGAAGATGGCGGCGGGGGAGGAGGACCCTCGGCACATAGGATCCCATGAACACAACTAGATAACTATCAAATCATCCTAAATACCACAGAAATTGACCTGAAGACTAACAGAACCAACTCCACAACTCCAGGGAGAGAAGAGGCCACGTTGAAGAAGATAGGAAGTACAGAGGGGTGGTTTAAGGGAGACAGGGACTGAAGGTGCTGCTGAAGGGAGGGAGCTGGGGATGCAGAGAAGGGCCAGAATGAGGGAAGTACACAGGAGAACACACAAGGAGAATGTTCCCCCAAAGCCACTGGCTTGGAAAACGAGAGACTGCCTTTCGTGTGAGTTTTTGGAACCAGTGGGGCTTAAAGCCTGTACTTTTAAAGGTCAGCAGGCTCGGCTCGGATAAAGCCCAGAGGGCACTGCGTTGGTCCTGGAACCATGCAGGCAAACGACCTGGGGACAGAGAGAGTGGAAAGAGCAATCTTAATGCCTGGGGCAGGGTTCACGGAGTCACCTCTCCGGGAACAAAGGAGCTGGCCAGTGCCATTTCCCTCCGCCACCCTTCAGCATAAACACAGAGCCACTTGCAGGAAGCAGCACAGAGCCCATGCTGATTATTTATACCAAGCACCACTGCCCTGCGCTCTGGCCTGACTGCCTCTCTCAGTCAGCCTTGCCTCAGTCCCAGCTAGCCGAGCCCTTCCCCGAGAAGACCAGCAGAAACCCCTATCCACACCACATCTGCTGACCAGAGAGTGCTGCATGGCTTGATTCAGTTCTCATGGAAACGGTGTCAAGTCTCATTTCACAAGCAGACCAGAGTACACCTATTTCAAACTCGCCACATGTAGGCCAGGAAACAAACACTGCCCACGCCAGGCAAAGGAGAGGCTCTGCAGACAACTGACCGAAGGACAGAGCACAAACAACACAACAGGAGAGCACATCCGGGGCACACTGGAGACCTCCCTAAAGCACCAGGCCCTGGGCACTACCTGACCTCATCTTTAGAAGGCCACTACTTTCAGGAGCAGGAGATATAACTGGCTTTTCTAACACAGAGAAGAAGACAGTGACTTAGACGAAATGTCAAGATGGAGGAATTTATCTCAAATGAAAGAACAAGATAAGGCCACAGCCAGAGATCTAAGCAAAACAGATAGATGTAATGTGCCTGAAGGAGAATTTAAAGCAACTATCATAGGGATACTCGCTGGGGATGAGAAAAGAATAAAAGACATCGCTGAGACCCTTACCACAGAGATAAAGGAGGTAAAAAAGAATCATCAGATGAAGAATGCAATAAACAAGATTGGAAACAGGTCTGCTCCAGCGAACAGCAGGCTGGAAGAAGCAGAGGAACAAAAGAGTAACACAGAAGACAAAATAATGGAAAATAAGGACACTGAACAAGAGAGAGAATGAACGATTCTCTCTCAACAACATGAAAATAGACTTAGGAAACTCAGTGACTTGATCAAACATAGTAACATTTACATTAGAGGAGTCCAGAAGTAAGATAGAGAAAAGGGTAGTAAATTTATCTGAAGACTTAATGGGTGAAAACTCCCCAAATATGGGAAAAGAAGCAGACAGATCCAGAAGGCACAGAGAACTCCCATCAAAATCAACAAAAGCAGGCCAGCACCAAGATGTACTACAATTAAATTTGCAAAACATCATCATAAAGAAAAAAATCTTAAAAGAACAAAACAAAAAAGGTCCTCCAATTACAAGGAAAGACCCATAAGGCTAGCAAGAGATTTTCCAACAGAAACTTGGCAAGCCAGAAGGGAATAGTATGATATATTCCAAGTGCTGAATAGGAAAAATCTGTAGCCAAGAATCCTCTATCCAGCAAGTCTATCATTCAGAATAGGAGAAAGAGTTTCCCAGACAAACAAAAATTAAAGAAGTTTGTGACCACTGAAGCAGCCCTACAAGAAATATTAAAGGGGACTCTTTGAGTGCCAAGGAGAGACCAACGGTGACAGACAAGAAAGTGTCTGAGAAAATCTCCAGAAACAATGACAAAATAAGTAATAAAGTGGCAAAAGCTTTGAAGATAAATGGACTAAACATCCAATCAAAAGACATAGGGTGTCGGAACGGATTAAAAAAAAAAAACAAGAGCCATCTATCTGCTGCCTACAAGAGACTCATTTTAGACCTAAAGACACCTGCAGATTGAAAGTAAGGGGACTGAGAAATATTTAGCACGCAAATGAATGTCAAAAGAAAGCTGGAGTAGCAATACTTATATCACACATAATAAACTTTGTTTTAAAAAGACTGTACCAAGAGACAAAAGAGGGCATTATCATACTAAAAGAGACAATCCAACAAGAGGATCTATCAATTGTAAATATTTATACATTCGACCTGGGAGCACCCAAATATAGAAAACAGTTAATAACAAACATAAAGGAACTAACTGATAATAATACAATAATAGTAGGGGACTTTAACACCCCATTACAGCAATGGACAAATCATCTAAACAGAAAATCAACAAGGAAGCAATGGCTTTGGATGACACACTGAACCAGATGGACTGTGATATATTCAGAACCTTCCATTCTAAACCAGCAAAATGCACCTTCTTTTCAAGTGCACATGAAACATTCTCCAGAACAGATCACATATTAGTTCACAAATCAAGCCTCAATAAATACAAAAAGATTTACATTATATCGTGTATCTTTTTTGATCACAACACAATGAAGCTAGAGATCAACCACAAGAAAAACTTTGGAAAGACTACAAACATACTGAGGTTAAACAACATGATACTAAACAATGAATGGGTTGACTGGCAAATCAAAAAAGAAATTAAAAAACATATGGAAACAAATGAAAATGAAAATACACTAGCCTAAAACCTTCAGGATGCAGCAAAAATGGTCCTAAGAGAAAAGAATATACCAGCAATATAGGCCTACCATGAGAAGCAAGAAAAATCTAAAATAACAATCTAACCTTACATCTAAAGGATCTAGAAAAATAACAACAAATGAAGCCTAAATCCAATAGAAGGAAAGAAATAATAAAGATTAGAACAGATATAAATGATACAGAAACTACAAAACAAAACAAAATAATAGAACAAATCAGTGAAACCACGAGCTGATTTCTTGAAAAATATAATAAAATTGAGAAACCTTTAGTCAGACTTATCAAAAAGAAAAGAGTAAGGACCCAAATAAATAGTCACATATAAGGAAAGAGGAATCACAAACAGCTCCACAAAAATGCAAACAATTATAAGAGAATATTCTGAAAAACTATATGCCAACAAACTAGACAACCCAGAGGAAATGGATAAAGTCTAGAAACATATAAACTGCAAAAATTGAAACAAGAAGAAACAGAAAAGTTGAACAGACCAATAACCAAGAAAGATATGGAATCAGTAATCAAAAAACTCCCAACAAACAAAAGTCCAGGGCCAGATGGCTTCACAGGCGAATTCTAACAAACATTTAGAGAAGAATTAATACCTCTTTTTCTCAAACTATTCCAAAAAATGGAAAAAGGAAAACTTCTAAGTTCCGTCTATGAGTCAAGTGGGACTCTGATGCCATAACCAGATAACGACACTACAAAAAAAGACAACTACAGGCCAGTATCCTGGATGAACATGGATGCAAAACTTCTTAATAAAATAATAGCAGTACCCAATCCAACAATACAGTTGAAAAATCATTTGCCATGAACAAGTGGGATTTATTCCTGGGTTGTAAGGGTGGGTCAACATTTACAAATCAACCAATGTGAAACACCACATTAATAAAAGAAAGGATAAGAACCATATGACCATTTAAATAGATGCAGAAAAAGCATCTGACAAAGTACAACATTCCCTTCATGATAAAAACTTACAACAAAGTAGGTTTAGAGGGAACATACCTCAATATAATAGAGGCCATAGATGAAAAACCCACAGCTAATATCACTGTCACTGAGAAAAAACTGAGGACTTTTCCTCTAAGGCAGGAATGTCCACTCTTCCCACTATTTAACTTAGTACTGGAAGTCCTAGCCACAGCAGTCAGACAACAATAAATAAATAAATAAATAAATAAATAAATAAATAAATAAATGCCATCCAAATCAGCAAGGAAGAATTAAACCTTTCACTATATGCAGATGACACGATACTATATGTAGAAAACAGGGAAGACTCCACTAAAACACTGCTAGAACTGATTAATGAAATCGGTAAGGTCACGGGAAACAAAATCAACGTACAGAAATCTGTTGCATTTCTATATATCGATAATGAAGCAGCAAAAAGAAAAATTAAGGAATCAATTTCATTTACAATTGCACCAAAAACTGTAAGATACCCAGGCATAAACCTAACTAAAAAGGTGAAAGACCTGTACTCTGAAAACTATGAAACACTGATGAAAGAAACTGAAGATGACACGAACAAATGGAAAGACATTCTGTTCTCATGGATTGGAAGAACAAGTATTGTTAAAATGTCTATGCTACCCAAAGTAACAATGCAATCCCTATGTAAATACCAATAGCATTTTTTGCAGAACTGGAACAAACAATTCCAAACTTTGCATGGAACCACAAAAGACCCCAAATAGCCAAAATGATCTTGAAAAAGAAAAGCAAAGCTGGAGTCACTACAATTCCAGACTTCCAGTTATATTACAAAGCTGTACTGATTCAAATAGTATGGTACTGGCATAGAAACAGACACATAGATCTATGGAACAGAATAGAAACCCCAGAAATGAACCCCATATTATATGGTCAATAATTCACCGACAAAGCAGGAAAGAATATCCTATGGGGGAAAAAAAGACAGTCTCTTCGACAAATGGTGTTGAGAAAACTGGACAGCAACATGCAAAAGAATGAATCTGGACTACTTTCCTACACCATACACAAAAATAAATTGAAAATGGATTAAAGATCTACATGAGAGACCTGAAACCATAAAAACCTTAGAGAACACAGGCAGTAACCTCTTTGACATTGACAGTAGCAACTTCTTTGTAGATATGTCTCCTGAGGCAAGGGAAACAAAAGCAAAAATAAAGGATTGGGACTTCATCAAGATAAAAAGCTTCTACACAGTGAAGTAAACAGTCAACAAAATTAAAAGGCAACCTTCTGAATGGGAGAAGATATTTGCAAATGATGTATCTCATAAAGGACTAGTATCCAAACTATATTTATATTTAAAAAAACAACTGGTGGGGCACCTGGGTGGCTCAGTCAGTTAAGCATCCGACTTCAGCTCGGGTAATGATCTTGCAGTTCATGAGTTCGAGCCCCACATCAGGCTCTGTGCTGACAGTTCACAGCCTGGAGCCTGCTTCAGATTCTGTGTGTGTGCCTCTCTCTCAAAAATAAATAAACATTTTTAAAAAAGAAAGGAAAAAAGAAAAACAACTGGGGCACCTGCCTGGCTCAGTTAGAAGAGCATGTAACTCTTGATTTCAGGGTCGTGAGTTCAAGTCCCACGTTGGGTATAGAGATTACATAAATAAAAAATAAACAAACAAACAAATAAACAAACCAAACAAACATAAAAAGGAGAGATTCAGAAGAACAAAACATTCCTTTTAAACAAACAAAATATGTAAAGAACTTATAAAGCTCAATGCCCAAAAAACAATCCAATTAAACATGGGCAGAACACATGAATAGACATTTCTCTATGGAAGACATCCAGATGGTCAACGAACACATGAACATCACTGATCATCAGGAAAATACAAATCAAAACTACAATGAGATATCACCTCACACCTGTCCTGTCAGAATGGCTAAAGTCAACAACACAACAAACAACAGATGTTGGTGAGGATGTGGAGAAAGTGGGAACTTCTTCCACCATTGGTGCAAATTCTGTTGCAGCCAGTATGGAAAACAGTATGGAGGTTCCTCAAAAAGTTAAAAACAGAATTACCCTAGGATCTGGCAATTGCCCTAGTAGGGATTTATCCAAAGAATACAAAAATACTAATGCAAACGAATATATGCACTTTGATATTTCTAGCAGAATTATCTATAATAGCCAAATTATGGAAAGAGCCCAAATGTCTATTGACTGATGAATGGACAAGTCAAATGTGACATATATACAATGGAGTGTTACTTAGCCAGGGAAAAGAATGAAATCTTGCTGTTGGCAGCAATGTGGGTTGGAGCTAGAGAGTTTTATGTTAAGCAAACTATGTCAGAGAAAGACAAATACCATATAATTTCACTTCAGGTGGAATTTAAGAAACAAAACAAATGAGGAATGAGAAAAAGAGAGAGAGGGAGCAAACCAGGAAACAGCCTCTTAACTAGAGAGAACAAACTGAAGGGTACCTGAGTGGATGGAGGTGGGTTAAATAGGTGATAGAGTAAAGAGTGCATTTGTTATGATGAGCACAGAGTGTTGTATGGAAGTGTGGAATCGATATATTATACACCGAAACTAATATTACAGAGCATGTTAACTGGAGTTTTAATAAAAACTTTAAAAAATAAAAAATAAATAAAACAGTGTATGAGAATGTGTAGAAGGGAGCTGAAACTAACGGGGGAGGGATGGCAAAGAGAAACCTGAGAAATCCTGCACTGGAATGATGAATTGAAATCTGCCCAGCTCGGTGAAACTGAGAGGGAGGCAAACCATAAGAGACTCTTCAATACAGAGAACGAACTGAGCATTGCTGGAGGGGAGGTCGGTGGGGGGAATGGGTTAAAAGGGTGATGGGCATTAAGGAGGGCACTTTTAGGTGTGAGCACTGGGTGTCATATGTAAGAGATAAATCACTGGGTCCTACTCCTGAAACCAAAACTACACCATATATTAACTAACTTGAATCTAAATAAAATATATATATGTGTATATATATAGATATATATATTTTTTTTAAAGTACTATGAAGAAATCAACAGGGTATATCTTATAGAATAGTATGAGGGTGCTATGATATAGAATAGGGCTAAACTCTGAGGAGGAGATCCCCAAGCTAAATATGAAGCTAGCCATGTGGAAATGATATTTTTGACAACATAAAAAGTTCCTGATACATTGGTGATATCAATGAACAGAAAGGAAACCTGCGTGGCTCGAACACGGTGAGTTTTAAGAAAAAAAAAAAAAAAAGAGTTAGTTGGAGAGCTAAGCCAGGGTTGATTGTCATATGTTTTTTAACTAGGATGATGACATGAGATTTTTATGGCTTCAATAGGTCACTTGTGTTTGCCTTGTGGAGTATGGATTGGATAAATGTGGAATCAAGGCCAGTTAGAAGTCTTGCATCAGTCCAGATAAGAGATGATGGTGCTTGGGCTAGCATCCTGATGGTAGAGATGAAGAAAATGAGACAGAGTTAAGATATTTTCTGAAAGTAAAATGACAAGTAATAGCATAATGTACAGAAAAGTTTAATCAGGCATCCAAATCAGCAAGGAAGAAGTCAAATGTTCACTCTTCACCGAAGACATGATACTCTATGCGGAAAACCCAAAAGATTCCACCAAATGCTGCTAGAACTGATGATGCGTTCAGAAAGTCACAGGATATAAAATGAATGCACAGAAATCGGCTGCATTTCTATACACCAATAACAAAGCAACAGAAAGAGAAATCAAGGAATCAATCTCATTCACAATTGAACTAAAAACCATAAAATACCTAAGAATAAACCTAACCAAAGAGGTTAAAAATACACTGGAAACTATTAAAAACTTATAAAAGAAATTGAAGAAGACACAAAAATATGGAAAAACATTCCATGTTCCTGGATTGGAAGGACAAATATTGTTAAAATGTCAATACTACCCAAAGCAATCTACATATTCAATGTGATCCCTATAAAAATAACACCAGCATTCTTCACAGAGCTAGAACAAACAATTCTAAAATTTATATGGAGCCAGAAAAGACCCCAAGTAGCAAAGCAATCCAAAGCAAGCCAAAACAAGATACATTAGAAAGTTGTAATCATCAAGACAGTATGGTAGTAGCTCAAAAACAGACACTTAGATCAATGGAACAGAATAGAGAACCCAGAAATAGACCCACAAACGTATGACAACTAATCTTTGACAAAGCAGGAAAGAATATCCCATGGAATAAAGACAGTCTCTTCAGAAGATGGTGTTGGGAAAACTGGACAGCAACATGCAGAAAAATGAACCTGAACCACTTCCTTACACCATACACAAAAATAAACTGGATGAAAGACCTAAACTTAAGACAGGAAGCCATCAAAATCACAAAAGAGAAAACAGGCAAAAATCTCTTTGACCTCGGCCACAGCAACTTCTTTACATGTGTCCGGAGGCAAGGGAAACAAAAGCAAAAATGAACTATTGGGACCTCATCAAGACAAAAAGCTTCTGCATTGCAAAGGAAACAATCAACAAAACTAAAAGGCAACCGATGGAATGGGAAAAGATATTTGCGAATGACATACCAGATAAAGGATTAGTAGCCAAAATCCATAAAGAACTTATCAAACTCAACACCCCAAAAACCAAATAATCCAGTGAAGAAATTGGCAAAAGACATGAATAGACACTTCTGCAAAGAAGACATTCAGATGGCCAACAGACACATGAAAAAATGCTCATTATCCCTCATCATCAGGGAAATATAAATCAAAACCACAATGAGATACCACCTCACACCAGTCAGAATGGCTAACATTAATGACTCAGGAAGCAAGAGATGTTGGCGAGGATGCGGAGAAAGAGGATCTCTTTTGCACCACTGGTGGGAACGCAAACTGGTGTGACCACTCTGGAAAACAGTATGGAGGTTCCTCAAAAAATTAAAAATAGAACTACCCTACAACCCAGCAATTGCACTACTAGGTATTTATCCAAGGGATACAGGTGTGCTGTTTCGAAGGGGCACATGCACCCCAATGTTTATAGCAGCGCTATCAACAATAGCCAGAGTATGGAAAGAGCCCAAATGTCCATCGACGGATGAATAGGTAAAGAAGTTGTGGTGTATATATATACAGTGGAGTACTACTCGGCAAACGAAAAGAATGAAATTTTGCCATTTGCAACAATGTGGATGGAACTAGAGGGTATTATGCTAAGTGAAATTATTCAGTCAGAGAAAGACAAATTATCGTATGACTTCACTCATGTGGAATTAAGATACAAAACAGATGAACATAAGGGAAGGGAAGCAAAAATAATATAAAAACGGAAGAGGACAAAACATAACAGAGTCTTAAAAATAGAGAACAAACTGAGGGTTGCTGAAGAGGTTGTGGGTGGGAAGATGGACTAAATGGGTAAGCGGCACTAAGGAAGACACTTGTTGGGATAAACACTAAGTGTTATACAAGGGCATGAATCACTGGAATCTACTTCTGAAATCATTATTGCACTGTATGCTAACTAGCTTGGATGTAAATTAAAAAATAAAAATTAATAAATAAGAAAAGTTTAATTGCTATGCCATACACCTGCAACTATTGTAACATTGTGTCAATTATTCAAATTAAAATAATTTTTTAAAATTTTTTTAAATGTTTATTTTTGAGAGAGAGAGACAGAGACAGAGCATGATCAGGGGAGGGTCAAGAGAGAGAGGGAGACACAGAATCCGAAGCAGGCTCCAGGCTCTGAGCTGTCAGCACAGAGCCCGATGTAGGGCTCGAACCCACAACCTAGATCACGGCCTGAGCCGAATTTGGACACCTAACTAATTGAGCCACCCAGGCGCCCCTAAAATAATTTTAATAAATAAATGAAATTTTTTTAATATTTTATTTATTTTTGAGAGAGAGAGAGACAGAGTGTGAACAGGGTGGGGGAGAGAGAGAGGGAGACATAGAATCCAAAGCAGGTTCCAGGCTCCAAGCTGTCAGTACAGAGCCCAACACGGGGCTCGAACCCACGAACTATGAGATCATGACTGAGTTGAAGTTGGAGGCTTAACCGACCGAGCCACCCAGATGCCACTTAAATAAATGAAATTTCAACTTGGTTTATCAAAAAAACTGACAAGTCTTACTAATGATTTGAATATGAAAAATAAAGTTAAAAGAAAAAAGATGACACCCAGTTTCCTATCATGAGCACCCGAATGGATGACATTAACATGTATTCCTATGGGTATGAATGTGTTTGAGGTCAGGGTGCAGAGACAATAGTTCTTTTTTTCTTTTTACGTTTATTTACTTATTTTGAGAGAGAGTGTGTGGAAGGGGCAGAGAGAATCTCAAGCAGGCTTTGCATGGTCAGTGGAGAGCCAAATGCGGGGCTCGAACTAATGAACTGTGAGATCATGACCTGAGCTGAAAATGAATGTTTAACCAACTGAGCCACTCAGGAATCCCCCAAATCAATAGTTCTTTATTGGTTATATTAACATTGAGATGTCTGAGATACTACAATATGATGTTAAGTAGGCAACTGGATACATTTGTTTGAAACTCAGGAAACAGATGAGCTAAAGATAAAAGTTCTAAGTCTACAGGACAGTGTGGTTCTCAACTCTGGCTGCAAATGAGAATAACCTGGGAAGTTTTTACTACTGCTACAGTCTAGGCTGCATTCCCAGCATTTATGTCTACTTGGTCTGTAATGGGCATTGACAGTTTTTATATGCTCCCCAGGTGATTCTATATTGCAGCTATGGCTGAGAAGCATTGACATAGAAATGGAGGAGTTCTCCAAAAGAGAAAGAGTAGACAGAGAGAAGGCACAAGAATGAGACCTAAAGAGCAGAGATTTTCAAAATTGAGATTCATGAGCCATCTGTATCACAATCTTTGGGGGTACTGGCCAAAAATAGGCTCTTAGGCTTAATTAAGAGCTCTTAAACTAGAATTTCTGAGAACGCCCAAGAATCTGCATTTTAACAAGCTTTCGAAGTGATTTTAGTGTATACTAAAGTTTGAGAACCACTCATTTAGAAGTAGGGTAGGAGTAGCCAGGAGAATGCGGAGGCAAACTGGGAGAATATAGTGTCATAAAAGACGTAAAGAGAGGGCAATGTTTCAAGGAAGGAAAGGCCAACTATGTGAAATCTGGTGAGAGGTCAAGAGAGATGATGAGAATAAAGAACTGACCGTATCTGGAAACACTGAGATCATGGCGATTTTAGCAAGAGCTCTCATTGCCAGTGAAGTGAGGAGGTAAGGAAGAACAGAGGCGACTGAAGGATGGATGGGAGGTGAGGAAGTGGAGACAGCTTAAGGAGTCTTCTAAGAGATTTGGGTTTGTAGGCAAGCAGAAAAAGCAGCCAGTTGCTGGAAGTACTGTGTGGGTTTCGTAATTGTTTTCAAATAGCATGTGTTTTTATGTTGATGGTAACAAGGTGGAGGCAGGAAAATTAACTAACAAAAAAAGCAAAGTACAGTACTGGGGTTTTTTTTTTTTCCTTCAAAAATAAGCGGCCTTTGATTAAGTAGAAAAATACATCTTCCATTGTAAGAGTCCTGAATAATCCAATAGCTGTAAGGGTAGTTAAATTTGCAAGTGGAAAGGTTAGGGAGTTCCCAACTGATCATTTCTACTTACTAAATGAAGTGTAAAGCAAATTCACCAACTGAGAAAATATGGGGATGAATCTGAAGACCTGAAAAATTTATAATTTGTATAAATTGCCTCTAGTTGGATCACTGAGAAAGCACTCCATCTGAAAGTCAAGTGTTTAATTTGGTAGGAATCATATTAAAGTTACTTTGCTGCTAAGGAGATAATTAATGCCTTCTGGTTGAAAGCAATCTCTTCTGCATCACAGTGGACATGTGGAATTTCAACTGAGCAACTGTGAAGATGATACTCACTCATAAAGGAAGTTTGGTACCTACCTCCAGGTAATCCCTGTGGCCAACCAATATACGGCTTCCGTCTGAATTAGGATATAATTTTCACAACAAACTATCTTTGGCCGTCTGCACATTTAATACCAAATAGAGGAAACCTACGTCACATAAGAGCTATGCTGGGCAATCTACGCGATTCCCATTTTATCTACTCTATGTAGTGGCCATATAGACAGGTTAAGTTAGCACAAAGTTCCATAGCTAGTAAAGGAATTTGGGATTAAAGGGTCTGTCTTACAAAGGGTATGCTCTGTGCACAATACATAACAGAGATTATTACACTTAAGGTTCAGTGAATGCAGCAGTGAATGATCTCCAAAGCCTACGGAAACAGTGACCCTCTTGTATGAATATATTCCTTATCTGGCGGGAGGCTGAGACCTAAGGTTTTAATAAAACTGTAGTAATTGACTTGAGTCTGGGTCTTCTGCTTAATTGTTCTCTACCCCAACCAGTTACTTGCCTCATGTTCTTTAATATACCAGATACAGAGGGGTTTATTGATTACTTTTATTGCAAACCATCATATTATTTTTAAGAGTGAGGTATACATCAAATAGTATGCCATGAACTCTGTATTTAAATTTAAGGGTCATAGAAGACTTAGGGGCGCCAGGGTGGCTCAGGCGGTTAAGCCTCTGACTTCGGCTCAGGTCATGATCTCACAGTTTGTGAGTTCCAGCCCCGCTTTGGGCTCTGTGCTGACAGCTCAGAGCCTGGAGGCTGTTTTGGATTCTGTGTTTCCCTCTCCCTCTGTCCCTCCCCGCTCCCCACTCTGTCTGTCTCTCGAAAATAAATAATAAAAAACATTTAAAAAATTTAAGAGTCACAGAAGACTTACAAAGCAGAACTTGTGAACAAGACACTCAATATTGGAAGAGTGCCATGACTGTGAGCACAAATTGTATCAGTCTTATTCACCAGTGCACATCTGGTACCCAGAATACGATGCTTGGCACATAATACGTATTGAGTATTTCCTAAATGATTTACAACTTAAGTGTTGAGACATGCCACAGTGCCTAATGCTTATTATTTCAAATTTTTCATTAAATTTCTCCATATAAGAAAAATAATTAACATGCAAATACATGAGCTAATATACTGTTTAGATATACACAGAAGGCAGATATGTGCATATGCCACCAAGCAAATATAGTTTAAAACACATAAATAAGCAAGTGAAGGATGCATAACAATTAATCACTTAGAAGGAACACAGAACTTTATTTCCAAGAGGTAATGTGGTAGAATAAATATTTTTTGATGTGACTTACACTCCTCGACTTCTACCTATGATATGGGTAACTTTGGGCAGATTACTTAGCCTCTGGACTAGTTTTCCTCATCTATAAAAGTAAAATAATTACAGTACCCATCGCGCAGGCTTATTCTGAGGATTACATCAGGTAATACTTGAAAAGATACAGTACAATGCTATGTACGTCGTGAGAACTCAATAAATATTAGAGCTTATATTTTAGTAGTTCCACCTCATCCCTTTATCAACAAGACATTATTTTATTAGGTCTGGCTGAGAAACACTTGGGTCTAGGCCACAAAGCAAAACGAGATTACTTGTGGTGTTTCCTTCTTTCACTACTGTAGATTAACCAGGCTGAAAAGTACAGAAGCAACATAAAGAGACACCTTGGTTTTATGAAAAGATCTAGGAGAAAGAAAAACATTTGCATTTGTACTTATCAGCATCAACTGTGTTCCTGATAGAGAAAACACTCTGGAAATACCAGACAGGTCAAATGAATGAAAGAGCAATTAAAGAATCAGATCCCTATTGACAAAATTCTTACCAATATGATTTTCACAGATATAAAAAGCACCTAGAAACAAGTACAGAAAATAATGAAATTTCTCCTTGTACTATATTGTCTGTTAAAAAATACTTTTTATTTTATTTTATTTTTGAGATAGAGAGACAGATAGACAGGACACGAGTGGGGGAGGGGCAGAGAGGGAGACACAGAATCCAAAACAGGCTCCAGGCTCTGAGCTGTCAGCACAGACCCGACATGGGGATCCAACTCACAAACTGCAAGATCATGACCTGAGCCGAAGTCGGCGCTCGACCAACTGAGCCACCCAGGTGCCCCTAAAAAAGTACTTGATTAACATTTCCATAGGACAAAAACTATCTAAAAAAAAAAAAAACTAAACCATAAACATAAAAGCATTACATTTAAAGTAACATAAAATATTCTAAAACTATATTCTGAGAAAGATTTCAAATGATTGCTTTAGAAATAAGTTATTTCAGAAAAATATGTAACTTTATGTAATATATTGTTTTATGTATAAAATATTTTATAAATCTGTAAATGGGTATGTTTCCTCCATGCATATGTAATATACAATCATTCAAACTAAATAGGATTATTTTTCAAAGAAACATGATTGTTGGGACCAACCAGCAGAAATTAGTTTTCAGTGACAAATGTAGTCTTGGGAGGTACACTTAAAAATTAGCTTGCAGGGCACCTGCGCGGCTCAGTGGGTTAAGCACCCGACTTTAGCTCAGGTCATGATTTCACAGTTCATGAGTTCAAGCCCCACGTTGGGCTTTGCACTGACACTGCAGAGCCTGCTTGGGATTCTCGCTCTCTGCCCCCCCCCCCGCCCACTTTCTCTGCCCCTCCCCACTCTCTCTCTCTTAAACTTTTAAAGAATTCGCTTGCAAAATAGGAGCATGAAGAATGACAAATTTCAACAGCAAAATTTAATATTAAGGTAGATTAAATATCTATTTTAATGCAACAGCCAAAAACCAGCAACGGATTTACTTTGTAAAGCTCTGAACAAAAAGACCATGTCTTCATCATCTCTATACCACTACTGTCTACACCACCAGCACCTGGTATATAGTAAATGCTTGAAAAGTGTTTCTTTTTAATTATTGAAGTAGAACTGATGTAAAATGTTATGTTAGTTTCAGGTGTATAACATATTGATTCATCAATTCTGTATAGTACTCAATGCTCACCATGAGAAGTGTAGTTTCCATCTGTCACCATACAATGTTATTACAATATTATTGACTATATTCCCTATGCTGTATTTGTCATCTCTGTGACTTATTTTATAATTGGAAGTTTATAACCCTTAATCCCTTATATCTATTTCACCCATCCCCACATCCGCCTCCCTCCTTGCTGCCACCAGTTCGTTCTCTGTATTTAAGAGTCTCGGTTTTGTTTGTTTTTTGGATTCCACATGTAAGTGAAATCATGTCTGACTTATTTCACTTAGCACAATACCCTCGAGGTCCATCCATGTTGTCACAAAAGACAAGATCCCATTCTTTTTTATGACAAATATTATATCGTGTGCGCGCGTGCACGCGCGCATGCACACACACACTTTTTTATCCAATTCATCTATCAATGGATACTCAGGTTGCTTCCATTTCTTGACTAATGCAAATAATGCTGCAATAAACAGAGAGATAGACAGAACTTTTCAAACTAGCGTTTTTGTTTTCTTTGAGTAAATACCTAGAAGCAGAATTACTGCATCATACGGTATTTTTATTTTTAATTTTTGGAGGAACCTGCATTCTGTTTTCCACAATGGCTGCACCAATTTACATTCCTACCAATAGTGCGTGAGGGTTCCCTTTTTTCCACATCCTTGTCAACACTTGATATTTCTTGTCTTTTTAATTCTACCCATTCTGACTGATGTGAAGTGATCTCTCATACTGGTTTTGATTTGCATTTCCCTCATGATAAGTGATGTTAAGCATCTTTTCATGTGTCTATTGGCCATCTGTATGTCTTTGGAAAAATATCTGTTCAGGTTCTCTACTCATTTTTTTAATTGTTCAACTTTTCATTTAATCTAGTAAGCTAACATATAATATCAGTTTTGGGAGTAGAATTTAGTGATTCATCACTTACATATAACACCCAGAGTTCATCACAACAAGGTGCCCTCGTTAATACCCACCTCCCTTCCAGCAACCCTCAGTTTGTTCTCTAGTTTGGAGTCTCTCTTATGGTTTGTTTCCATCTCTCTCTTTTTTTTTAATTTCCCGTATGTACATCTGTTTTGTTTTCTAAATTCCACATATGAGTGAAATCATATGGTATTTGTCCTTCCCTGACTGACTTATTTCACTTAGGATAATATACTCTAGCTCCATCCATGTCACTGCAAATGGCAAGATTTCATTCTTTTTGATGGCTGAGTAATATTCCATTGTATATTATATAACACTTCTTCCTTAACCATTCATCAGTCAAGAACCTTTGGGCTCGTTCCATAATTTGGCCATTGTTCATAATGTTGCTATGAACATTGGGTTTCATGTACCCCTTCAAATCAGTATTTCTATATCCTGTGGATAAATTCCTAGTAGTGCAATTGCTGGGTTATAGGGTAGTTCTACTTTTAACTTTTTGAGGAATCTCCATACCATTTTCCAGAGTGGCTGTACCAGTTTGCATTCACACCAACAGTGAAAGATGGTTCCCCTTTATCTGCATCCTTGCCAATATCTGTTGTTTCCTGTGTTAATTTTAGCCATTCTGATAGGTGTGAGGTGATATCTCATTGTAGTTTTTTTTTACTTTTTGAGAGAAAGAGTGAGAGCATGGGGGAGGGGCAGAGAGAGAGAGTAGGAGAGAGACAATCTCAAGCATGCTCTGTGCTGTCATCACACAGCCCAACATGGGGGTCAATCTCACAAATCGATACCAAGAGTTGGACACCTATCCGACTGAGCCACCCAGGTGCCCTCATTGTAGTTTTGATTTGTATTTCCCTGATGACAAGTGATGCTGAGCATCTTTTTATGTGTCTGTTACCCATCTAGATGTTTTCTTTGGAAAAATGTCTATGCATGTCTTCTGCCCATTTCTTAACTGGATCATTTGTATTTCGGGTGTTGCCTTTGAAAAGTTCTTAAAAAAATTTTTTTAATGTTTATTTTTGAGAGAGAGAGAGACAGAGACAGAGACAGAGCACAAGTGGGGAAGGGCAGAGAGACAGAGAGAGGGAGACACAGAATCTGAAACAGGATCCATGCTCTGAGTTGTCAGCACAGGGCCCAACATGGGGTCTACACTCATGGACCACAAGAACACGACCTGAGCCAAAACAGATGCTTAACAAACTGAGCCACCCAGGCACCCCAACTTTGGTAAGTTCTTTATAGATTTTGCAGGAGGAAAAAATATCCAATGGAAAAAAGACAGCCTCTTCAACAAATGGGTGTTGGGAAAACTGGACAGCAACATGCAAAAGAATGAAACTGGACCGCTTTCTTATGCCGAACACAAAAATAAATTCAAAATGGATGAAAGATCTAAATTTGAGTCAGGAAACCATCAAAGTCCTAGAGGAGAACACAGGGAATAATCTCTTTGACATTGGTCATAGCGACTTCTTACTAGACACATCTTTTTTTTTTTTTTTTTTAACATTTTTTTTTTTTTTTTGAGAGACATAGAGACAGAATGTGAGCAGGGGAAGGGCAGAGAGAAAGGGAGACACAGAATCAGAAGCAGGCTCCAGGCTCTGAGCCATCAGCACAGAGCCCGATGTGGGGCTTGAACTCACAGACCGTGAGATCATGACCCGAGTTGAAGTCGGCCGCTTAACCGACTGAGCCACCCAGGCGCCCCTAGACACATCTTCTGAGGCAAGGGAAACAAAAGCAAAAATGAACTACTGAGACTTCATCAAGTTAAAAAGCTTCTGCACAGTGAAGGAAACAATCAACAAAACTAAAAGGAAACCATTGGAATGGGAGGATATTTGCAAATGACATATCTGAAAAAGGGTTAGTATCCATAATCTATAAAAAACTTTTCAGGGACACCTGGGTGGCTCAGCCAGTTAAGCGTCTGACTTCGGCTCAGGTCACGATCTCACAGTCTGTGGGTTCTCGCCCCGCGTCGGGCTCTGTGCTGACAGCTGAGCCCAGAGCCTGATCAGATTCTGTGTCTCCCTCTCTCTCTCTGCCCCTCCCCGACTCACACTCTGTCTCTCTCTCAAAAATAAAATAAAAACATAAAAAAACTTATCAATCTCTGCTCATTTTTTAATTGGATTACTCAGTGCTTTTTTAGTGTTGAGTTATGTAAGTTCTTCACAGATTTTGGATATTAACCCCTTATTGGACATATCATTTGTAAACATCTTCTCTTGTTAGTAGGTTGCTTTTTTGTTTTATGATTTCCTTCACTGTAGAAAAGCCTTTTATTTTGGGGTTGTCACAATAGTTTATTTTTGCTTTTGTCTTCCTTGCCTGAGGAGACCTATCCATAAATATGTTACTAAGGCTGATGTCCAAGAAATTATTGTCTATTTCTTCATTTCAGAGTTTTATAGTTTTATGTCTAACACATTCAGGCCTTTAATGCATTTTAGGTTTCCTTTTGTGTTTGGTGTAAGAAAGTAACCCAGTTTCATTCTTCTACATGTTGCTGTCCAGTTTTCCCAACACCATTTGTTGATGAGAATGTCCTTTATCCATTGTACTTTCCTACCTCTTTTATCATAGATTAATTAACCATATGGGTATGGGTTTATTTGGAGGCTCTCTCTTATAATTCTGGGTCCCAGCTTCCTAAAGAATGAAAGAGTAGCAGTACACAAATTCTAAAAGCTTTTATGGCATTAAATTTTTTATGATTATACGTAAGACTGTTATGAACTATTCCTTATCTTATTAGATAAAACATATGGAAATCTTGGTGGTACACAGTAACAAGGAACTATACCAGTACTTTGTATATTGGTACACTTGTACATTTGGTATATTTGTACATTTTGTAAAAAAAAATGTGTATTTTTCACAAATGTTGTTTCTTCACCAATAAGCATGATTATATGCAATTAAGTACGATTTTATAATTTAGGTTACACCATAACACTAATTTCTAATACTAAATTAATCTTAAAATTTAAAGATTATGAATGAGAGGCAAACTTAAGTAAAAATATATAAATTTCATTATAATTCAATAATAAAAAAGCATCTAGTCCAATGCTTCACATGATTCTGCTCTCCCTTCTTTATATTTAATAATTAACCTTCCCATATTTTCATCAGAGTAAATGAGTCATCTTGCCCAGAAGATATTCAGCTGCCCTTGGTAATTCAGGCTAACTTGTATTTTAATTTGATTTTTAATGGACAATTTACCATATGCTTTGGAAGGCATTAAAGTAAGTGAAATGATTCCAAATGTTTTAAGTCAATATAATTTACTTTACCATAAAAAAAGGGATGAAATAGGGGCGCCTGCATGACTCAGTAGGTTAAGCCACCAACTTTGATCTCCGCTCAGGCCATGATCTCACAGTTGTGAGATGAAGCCCCACGCTGGGCTCCACACTGACAGCATAGAGTCTGCCTGGGATTCTTTCTCTCTCCCTCTCTCTGTCCCCCTCCCGCTCATGCTCTTTCTCTCTCTCTCAAAATAAATAAACATTTAAAAAAAAAGAATGAAATAAATAAATACCTTTTCCCATTTGTTCGGAGGGGATATAATCTGTAATTGAAAGTGTGAACTCTGATTAAAATACTGTAAATTGGGGCACCTGGGTGGTTTAGTCGGTTAAGCATCTGACTTGGTCTCAGGTCATGATCTCGCGGTTTGTGGGTTCGAGCCCCATGTTGGGAACTGTGCTGACAGCTCAGAGGCTGGAGCCTGCTTCAGATTCTGTGTCTCCCTCTCTTTCTGCCCCTCCCCCACTTGCACTCTATCTCCCTGTCTCAAAAATAAACATTAAAAAACATAAATATTTAAAATTAAATATATATTTGTATGTGGCCCAAATTTTGTATTCGGCACAGTAGCCCGAAAGACTAAGTATGCTTTGAGCTTGAAACCAAAATAAGAGTTTCTGCCTAGCAAGAGGAGAATGGACTAACATGAACACCATGAAAAATAAATGTAGTTTTGTAAGCATTCCAAAAGAGGAACATGTTATGCATTAATATTTGCTACTTTAACATTATATTCACTTACTTGGGTTTTATAAATACTATCTTATTATTCATGTGATTAATTTAATATTACATGGTCATGTGTGCTTAAAATAGATTTTAAAAGAAAATAAACAGTATTAATCAGAGCATAAAGCACATCTCTTATTTCTTTTAATTTTTTTAATTTATTTTGAGAGAGAGAGAGAGACAGAGACAGAGGAAGAGAGACAGTCCCAAGCAGGCTCTGCACTGTCAGCACAGAACCCGCCACAGGGCTTGATCTCACGAACCGAGAGATCATGAGTTGAGCCGAGATCAAGAGCTCCCAGGCATCCTAAGCACATATTTTAAAACCATAAAAGAAGGGGAAAGGGCTGGGGGAATGGGTGAAATAGGCAATGGGGACTAATGAGTGCACTTGTCATGATGAGTACCAGGTGATGTACTGAAGTGCTAAAACACTATGTTGCACACCTGAAACTAGTATGACACTGTATGTTAACCAACTGGAATTAATATGAAAACTCAAAAAAATAATTAAATAAAGCCATAAAAGAAAACGCAAAAGTCCTTAATAAAGTAGAACACATTTCAGAATAGAGGCCTATTAAAAAAATGCTAAGTACCTTTAATCAAGACCTGAAAGCATCACTTAAAATACTGAACTATTATTGTATAATAAACTGATATTGATATAAAGCGTGAACAACCATAAAGCCTTATTACTAAAACTAGTCACTCAGCCAGCAGGATCTGCATCACTTGGGAGCTTGTTAGAAATGGAGAAGCTCAGAGCCCACCCATGAACTGTTGAATCAACTGGTATTTGCTTAATAAGGTCACTAAGTGATCCACATGCATATTCCAGTTTAAGAATCACTGTCCTAGAGTGCAATATTAATTATTACTTGATAAATTATACAGCATTACTTATTTCTTTTTATTAGAAGTGACTGAGATATCTGAACAAAGTTCTAGAAAATCCAAAATTTATTTCTATTTACATATTTACACATGTACATACCTAATTATTTCTCGCTTATTTAGGTGGAGCCTTGATGAATATTAATGGCATACAGTAAAAATGATTAACTTTCCCCAATCTTAAAGTGGCAGGGTAATATATATTATGTATTTGAGAATCAAAGAAAATAGTTTGCAATAGTTTCTTCAAATTGTTTTAAAATATCACATTTTAAAGAATCTTCTCATTTTACAAATTGTGGTAACTTTCAAATGATTCAATCAGCAACTTCCCATCCTAAACTACTGATGTCAGAATTCTCATAACTTGTAAAAACTCTTATTTTCCAATACAGTAAGACTCTCCTTGGCTGAAACAGCCACAACTTGGCTTAAAACACACACACACACACACACACACACACACACACACACACACACTCTCTCTCTCTCTCTCTCTCTCTCTCTCTCTCTCTCTCTCTCTCTCTCGGTGGAAAATCTAAGCTATTTAAACACCATAAGCCCAGGGAATTTTTTCATGTTTTAAAATGCAGGAAGAGAAAAGACTATGCCTTAAGGGACAGAAGATACCTAGGCATTTCCAAACTAATTTACTATACATTAATGTATTGAAGGGCACCCAGTCTGTTAGAGCACTCTGGATGATTAAATAGGCTCCTGAGAACCTTAGAACCACTCTATATATAACATATATATTTACTAAAGCAAATAAAGACAATTCAAAATTCTGTGATAAACTTAGGATACTTTTTTAACAACTTAGCCAAATGTTTACTTACTTCTTAAGTACTTCTTTAAACCTCAGACTTTAGGGTGAGTAACTATAAAACAGGGGCAATATGATCTTTAATAATATTTACCTGAATAACCTTCACTATTAGAAAGAATAATAATTATGAATAAATGACAGCCATTTTAATGAAATCGGTGGAACTTCTAAAAACTCGAATTACTTGAAAATGAAATATTTTTTTTATCAAATTGCTTAAGGGTAATTCAATCATATACCTCACCCTAAATTCTACAATATAAATAATCACCTATCCTATCTTTTATTTTACGTAATGGTTTATCTGACATTTATGTATATAAAGAGTCTAACTTATATAAAGGCGATTTATTTTGTGAAGGTATCTTAGAAAATTATTATTTTTTAAGGAAAACATTATCTACTGCAAATAACACGATGTAACGAGAATCTGGACTCTTAAACAACTTACGTGGAATATCCTCTTGAAGTCTATTTTTCCATAGTAGAGAATATAGACACAAGCTATCAAACACCTAGAAAAGATGGATGCTGTGATGTTGAGAGAAGAAGTAAAGAGAGAGAAATCTCAGACTTTAATTTTTTCATTCAACTTTATCCACAGTTTGCATCGGTAATATACATTTAGTGTTCCATTTATTTTTAAATGCATCAGAAAATCAATTATGATAGATCTGTGACCAATACAAAGATTTCTGAATTCTTCAAAAAATTCACTTAGAAAAGTCGATAAACTAGCATTCTGTAAAGATAGTTATTAAACAAATGGTAATGCATTTTTACTCCTTATTTCGATTCTAACATATCCAACATCACTTCTTTCTTGTGCCGTACAGTAATAAAATTTAGCAGAAGTAGCTATCTACTACATTTTTTAGAGCCTCATAAAATATTTGTGTGATTTATTTAACCCCTTCAAATCACAAATCCAATTCACATAATTATAATCATTCTTAATTCAATAAGTGATGAAGTAAATATAAAAAAACCATAAAAACCATTTAGAATAAAATTTACACTTATTTTAAAAACTACTAAAAGAAATACATCAGAGCCTTGATAAAATGTGTCCTTGGAGACTATGCTGAGAAACTGACTTTAGAGTAAATAGGCTGACATGATGTGAACCTCAGACGGACCCATCTTAAATGGAATTCTGCTTTGCAGTAAAAAATGCTGTAAGTAAGGTTCTGGTGTATTTTCCCTTTAAAGTAATAACTGACAAGTAAGTGAAATGCAATAAGGAAATGGCCTGTAATTTCACTAATATTTCAATGAGAAACAGGAAAATACTTGTAAAATAGTTAACATCTAAACTGATTAATAGGAGGAATCCTACAGCACGGTAACTATGAAAGCAGTATGAATGATTGCTGTAGCTCTCAATGGTCACTTTATTTGTAACGTTGTCAAATTTGTACAATAAACACTAACAACGTAAGATATTTATTTGCCATTTCTTACCTTTATTACCCAAGTTTCACTAGGGAGATTGATTATGCCAATGAAGTTTTTTTTAGATCCAACTGAAAAATAGTAACTAATTAGCTCAAATATTTAAAGTAATAAATTACTAATAATTTAATTTTAAACCTTATAGTTATAAGAAGCTTTAATTCTTTAAAAGCTCCAATTTCACACTTGGGGAATGTAAAGAACACATGAGTATTCTAATGCCAAAATGTAATTATATGGCTTCATGCCAACTGATCAATAAAAGCAGAGCTGTTTCTAAACCAACCCTTACTATACCATTTGGCACACTAGTTTTTACCTTTTATATATACCCTTTGAAATACCCAGGCCAACACTTTTAATAAGTTGCATCCATATTAAGAGGTAACAAGTGCAAATAATCACATATTTAAGATATGGTACTTGCTTGGCTACTACAAAAGTAATTATACTAAGGTTCTTCTACAGAAAAGTGAGTTATTACAGTAATGTTTTTGAAAAATTCCTGCACTACTACCAACATAAATTTATCCATCTCCGAATTAAACAAGGACTTCAAGTAACATAGCATACTTATGAAAATATTTATAGAATGGTCTGTGTTTCATTCAACATCATGTTAATTGAGGATCATAAGATTTACAGGATCCACAAATGGCCAGATTTCAAATAAAAACCTATTCTTCAATTGCTGCTCTCTGAATCTGAATAAAACTAATGGCAGCATGCTGGAAGGCCAGACATAAATCCAAACTTTGGCAGTTTTATCAAAATGTCCTTGATAATTAGTACTTTGCTACTTCTCAAAAACCTTACTGCTTTGTGTAACGTTTTCAATACAGAAATAAAATACTCTTCAAATAATACATTTTAAAAGATGATTAAGTTTTGCAAAATTAAATAGCATAAATTAAGCATATTAACATTGGGGTTTTTTTTGACAACATGACATAACCAATTTAAGGAAAACTGCAATGGACTAAATAAAAAACCACAAATGTCACAATGTGAGGTACATTTAAATCCTCACATAACTGAACTTACAAAATCTACTAAAATATTTTAAAGTTCCATTGATTCCATTAATACATAAAAAGAAATTGCAAAAATGCTTAAGACTATGTAAGAGTCATCAATTACACAGGCACTTCACATGTAAACAGTCTACAGTACAACTGAAAATATTTTGGCACCAACCTATTATACTAAAAGAATTTAATATAAAGCCAGAGTTCTGCATTTTCTACTCATTTTTTTTCTAGAAAACTAAGACCAAAGATTGAGGAAACTGTGTATAAACTAGAATTAGAAGTGTATTAAATAACTCAAATATAGAATAGTTTTAAATCGGTAAAAAAATGATTACCTCATCCAGGTGTTTACTAGTATGCTCTGATATAAAAAATTAAACCTAATGTGATTATTAAATTGAAACCACATCTTAAATTTAGTATCAATCTGGTTTTTGAAAAATAATCAAGGTTATCAACTGACTCAGTAAAAAGAGAATTTGAATTTATCAAAAACTCTTATTAATCCAGTTTTTCCCCACAAAAGAAGTTTGGGCAATTGAAAATTTAATTGTGATGTTTTAACATGATTTTTTAAACCTATGGACTGACCTAATAAAATTATTAATTTTGATTTTCTTATCACGAATTTGAGATATTTGAAATCACTTCAAATAAACGAACTATACACTTATAATTTTGAAATGTTACATCAAGCTGTAGAAAGCTGAGATGCCTTGGTTGTAGGTAATTCAAGAAGAGCCTGCACTGTGACGCCAACTTTGACAAGACCTCTCTCTTCCAGAATATGATGAGGCAAACAGAGTCTTTCCTGAAAAACAAAATAAATTTTGGTATCAGAACATTTGTTTTTTAATAGTGCAGTAAAGCCTAAATAAGTCAGAACTGGATTTTTTTTACCGTTTATTTATTTTTGAGAGACAGAGAGACAGAGCGTGAGCAGGGGAAGGGCAGAGAGAGAGGGAGACACAGAATCTGAAGCAGGCTCCAGGTTCTGATGAGCCATCAGCACAGACCGTGAGATCATGACCCGAGCTGAAGTCGGCCACTTAACTGACTGAGCCACCCAGGCGCCCCATGAACTGGATTTTTAAAACATGTGTCCTATAAAACTTCAAGTAAGAAGCACAATAAACTTTTTATTCTCTTCTTGAGGTGTAATTGACATGTAACATTACATTAGTTTCAAGTGTAAAACATAATAATTTGAAATGTGTCTATATTACGAAATGATCACCACAGTAAGTCTCGTTAACATCCATCACTGTACAATAAGTTAACTTTTAGGATTTACTCTCTTGGTGACTATACCTATATTCTACAATATTACCGACTATAGTCACTATGCAGTACATTACATCCCCATGGCTTATTTATTTTATAACTGGAAGTTTGTACCTCTTGAGCCCCCATCATCTGATTTTGCCTACGCCCCAACTCCCCTCTCCCAACTCCCCTCTGGCAAATAGCATTCTCTTCTCTGTATCTATAATGTACATTTTGTTTTATATTGTTTGTTCACTTGGGATTTTTTAGAGTCTACATGTTAAGTGAAAACATATGGGATTTGTCTTTCTCGGACTTATTTTGCTTAGCATAATTCCCTCAAAGCCCATCCAAGTCACAAATGGCAAGATTTCATTCTCTTTTATGGCTGAGTAGTATTCCACTGTATGTATACCATATCTGTGTCCATTCATCCACCAATGGGCACTTAGGTTGCTTCCACATCCTGGCTATTGTAAATAATGTCACAATCAACACAGGGGTGCATATATCCCTTTGAATTGGTATTTTTGTTTTCTTTGGATAAACACTCAAAAGTAGAACTGCTGGATCATACGGTATGTCTACTTTTTAATTTTTGAGGATCCTGCATACTGTGTTCCACAGTGGCTGCACCAATTTACATTCCCATCAACCGGACTTGAGGGCCCCCTTTTTTCCACATCCTCATCACCATTTTGTCTTTGTGATAATAGCCATTCTAACAGCTGTGAGGTGGTATCTCATTGTATAATTTCTAATTCTAAAATCGCTGTTTCAATAGACTTTTATGGTATGGGATTCTATTTTACAGGCTGTGTTTTGATGTGAGGTTGATCTGACCCACATAAAGAAGCAAATATTTTAAAGGGAGACAGTCATGCTAGATGTTCCCTAGCGCTTGTGCTGGAGTAGAGAGAGCACTATATGTCTAGCCAGGAAATCTAAGGGCCATGCAATATGAAGTACTAAAGGTACTAAAAAATACCCTGAGACTCAGTTTCTTCAACCTGAAGATAGGCCTGTGTGCGAAAGAAACCGAAGAGTCTGGAGGTGGTAGTGCTTTGTAAACTCTTCAGTCCTGTACACAACTGGCCTCTCTCATTCATTCTACCAGTTCTAATGTTCCATGGTCTCTAATATATGAAGTGATTCAGTACTTTTTTTTGTCTTAAGGTTTCTTCCCTCCAGCTTCCAGTGATCTTTGTTGCTTCCTAGTTCAGCGGTCTAGAATTTGATAAGTAGCAACTGCCTTCTCTTGTAAAGCAGATCACATGTCATTTGATCTTCAGGCAACTTTGCATTAGGTTTCATTAGCCTTCACTGATCCTCTCCGAACTTCTTTCTATTTTTTTTTCTTTTTTGTAAGTAATCTCTACTCCCAGCATGGGGCTCAAACTCACCACCCCAAGTTCAAGAGTGGCATGCTCTACCAACTCAGCCAGCCTGGTTGTCCCTCCCCTACACTGTTAATGTTTTCAAGAGTTCTGTCTTCACTCTCTTCTCTTTTATACTATATCTTCTCTTTGGTATTCCCAAAGCCTTATCAAAACCACAAGGGTTAACTAAATAAATCTGGTAGCTATTTCTGAAGAAACAATGCAGTCCACTCCTTCAGCTGGGACACACATTCATGTCAGGAAAGTAAGCTAATAATGGATAGTGTGGGTGGCAAACAGACCATCGACAGGACCCATCTGTTAGGTAACTATATACTTGGTTAGCACAGTATCTTACAAATCTAGAAACATTAAATTTTTTTCTAAATCCACTGATTCTTCAACCGTGGAAAGCCTTGGCAACACTGGGCTCCTATTCCCAAATAGTAATAACTATATCCTCCACCCTGATGACTTTCATATCTTTATTTCCTGCCATGATCTGTTGAGCTCCAGATACAAATATGAACTTGACACAGACAAACGGATGTCTACCAGATGTATCAAAATCAATCTGTCCACAACAGAATTACATCATCACTAAATTAAATTGTTCTTTTATATTCTATACCTGCGTCAGTAATGCACTCAACATAAACCTCGGGGTCCTAATAGTCTTTTCTTTCTTCCTTATTCCCATAAACCATTCACCAAAAACTACTGGTAATATCCATTTATCAGAAGCATTCTCAAAAACTACCTTCTTATCTCCATTTTCACAACGACATTTGTTGCCTTCCTGATGGTTTGTTTATTAATTCAAATAATCAATGAAACGTTAGAAAAGAAAAAAAGATTTCAAATCAATGACCTCCAGCTTCCACCTTAGAAACTAGAAAACGAACAAATAAATTAAGCCAATGGCAAGGAGAAAGAAAGAACAAATGAAGTTGAGAGAGTAAAGCAATAAAATAAAAACAAGAAAATAATAGAATAAAAATCAGTGAAACCAAATGTTGGTTCACTGAGAAAATTTTTAAAAATTCATTATCCTTTAGCTAGGTTAATCAGAAAAAAGAAAGAAAATACACAAATTACCTACATCAGGAATAAGAGAAGTAACATCAGAAGAGATATTACAAATACTAAATTGATGATAAGGGGACATTGTAAACAACTTTATAATAATAAGTTTGACAAATTAGATGAAATACACAAATTCTTTGACAGATAGTATACCAAAGGCACATGCAAGAAGAAATAGAAAACCAGAATAGCCCTGTATCTATTAAAGAAATTAAAACTTTAGTTAAAATCCTTCCCACGAAGAAAACTTTTGGCCCAGATGGGTTCATTAAAGAATCTGACCAAATATTTTAAAAGGAAATAATATCAATTCTACACAAAATCTTCACAAAAAGTGAGGAGCAGGGGATACTTCCTAACCTATTTCATAAGGTCAATATTACCATGACGCTAAAGCCAGGCAAAGATATTAAAAGAAAACTAAAACCAATATCCCCATGATCATAGATGTAAAAAGTCTAAACAAAATTTTAGCAAATTGAGTTCAACAATATCAAAACAACAACAAAATCTATGATGACCAAAAAGGTTCATCCTAGAAATCCAGGTTTGAGTTAATATCTGAAAATCAACCACCATAAGTCACAATACTGTGAAAGAAAAAGGATGTTATCACCTCAGTAGTGGTAGAAAAAGCATTTGACAAAATTCAACTTCCATTCCTGATAAGAACTCTCAGCAAACTAGGCACTGAAAGGAATTTTCTTGACCTGATACAGCTCATCTGTAAATAATAACACCTAGCATTTGCAAAGCATATATCTCATAAAGTGCTTTTATCTGGAATACAGGAAAAAAACACCCACAACTCAATAACAAAAAGGTGAATAATCCAATTAATAAATGGGCACAGGATTTGAAAAGACACTTCTCCAAAGAATATATACAAATAGTCAATAAGCACATGAAAATGTGTCCCATGTCATTGCCCATGAGGGAAATGCTAATTAAAACCACAATGGCTATGGGTGCATCATGTCCGGTGAGCTATGCTAGCTTACTGTCAACTTCCCCTCGAGGCCGAGGGCCCCCAATCCAGCCACACAGCTGTGGAGGCTGGGGATTGTGTTGGATGTCCAGAAACAGCCAGGGGTAGCATATGGGTCAGATGCACATTTCAGCTCTGGAGGAACTCTGGGTGAGGGGTGGGGGAATGGGGATCCTCCAGCCTTTGCACCCCAGGCTCCCCTACCGAGCCCAGAGCCCGATCCCTCCTGTGGCATTGGTAGGACTGGGTTCCTAGCTGACCAGGAGCAGGGGTGCTGCAGGGGAGGCGACACAGGCATCAGTGACAAGAAACCGAAAGCAGCAGTTGTGAACCTCTCCCAAGCACAGTAAATGATATGACATTCCCCGGCTCCTGGGAGAATCTCTGCCTGCTCCCTCCTCTCCCTGGCCCTCAACTATGTCCTGGGGGCCTAGGTATAGAATGAAGAAAGCTGAAACAAGTGTTCAGAAAAAAATTGGTTCATGAGTGTTCATAGCAGCATTATTCATAGTAAACAATGAGTTTACTCATTTACAGCCCAAATGTCCATCAACTTATGAACTGTAAACAAAATGTGGCATAAATGTTAGGCGGTTAGTTACATATCAGTCAGGAGGGATAAAGCAGTGCGGCCGCACCCTCGGAGGCACCCCCAAAGGTTAACAGCCACACCTTCAGAGCCACCTCTAAGGGCTAACAGAACAGGAAAGGCCTAGCCACAGAGTTGGCTCGAAAGGTACAAAGGGACTTCTAAGAACTAAGCAAGAGCACAAAAGGTTACCTTGTGCTATCCCCTGCTACCTTAGGTTACCTTAAAGTCACAGCAAAGCCCATTAAAAGCCCTTGAATATGCAGTACATAAACAAACACAATTATAACAGAATGCATCATGAGTAGGCACAATGCACAGAAGCCAAAATGTTATATAATTGGCAGCCAATAATCAAAAATGCCAATCAAAGCCAAATTTATATGTAAACAAAGCAGGCTTACAAGGCTGTAGCTAGAGCTTCTCAGGTCCACTGCCATTCTTACTCCGGGAGTGGCCTGCTTACACTCTTGAAAGTGTACTATACTTGACTACTCGATAAACTCTATCTCCCCATTCTGGTCTAGGGTCTCTAATTCCTCGGTGCATCCAGGACAAAAAGCTAGTGACCCAGTAACTTAGACATATAATAAAATATTCAGCCATAAAAATAAAGTACCACTTTACGCAACATGGATAAACCCTGAAAACATTATACAAAATGAAAACAGCAGACACAAAAGATCCCATATTGTAGGACTTCACTTATATGTAATGTCCAGAATAGGCAACTCCATAGAAACAGAATGGGGTGCAGGGGCTGGGGGCAGGGAGTATGGACAGGGAGACTACTGCTGGGTAAGAGGTTTCTTTCTGGGATGATAAAAATATTCTAGGGGAGGAGCTAAGATGCTAGAGTACTGGGAGGACCCTAGGCTTCTCTCAACACTGGAACATGGCTAGATAAACATCAAATCATTCTGAATACCTAAAACATCCATCTGAGGACTGACAGAACAAACTGTACAACTACAGGGAAAGAAGAGGCCACATCATGGAAGATAGGAGGTACGGAGCCACAGTTTGGGGAAGAAAAGGATCTCAAGTGCTGAAGAGGGGAGTGAGCCCTGGTGCTAGAGAAATGGGGGGGGGGGCAACAGGAGATAGCATAAGGAAAACACTTCTCCAAAGCCACTGACTGGGAAAAGGAGAGAGGCTGATTTTCATGAGTTTCTGCACCCAGTGGGACTCAAAGACTGGAGTATTAGAGGTCTGAGTGCAGACGTGCAATGCGCGGATCGCCCGAGATGCGCTGGCACAGACAGTTCTCCCTTCCTGGAGCACATCTGAGAGAGGTGGAATTTCCTCTTGAGGGACGAAGGAGCCAGTGAATGCCGTTTCCCACCCCCCCCACCTCACCATAGACACAGAGACACCTGCTGAGAGCAGCTAACCTGGACACTGGCTCTTTAGTGCACTTTGGCCCAAAAGCCCACACTCTTGCGCTCTGCTGTGACTGCCCTTCTGGGTCAAACCTGCATCAATCCCAGTGCAGCAAGACCCTCCCGAGGAAGACCAGCATAGCCCTCCCCCACACCTGGTCCCCACAGTTCAGAGTTTTAAACTCAGTGGGCCTGGCTGGGATAGAGTCCAAAGTGCACTGCACTGCTCTAGGCAGGCAAATAACCCAAACATATTGTGAAAACAACAATCTGAAAAACACCTAGGAAACATGAGGGGAAATTATTAGCTCCTCTGGGAGGGCTTCCCTGACAGCAGTGAGCACAAACCCCTCTCTGGGGACAAAGGAGATGACTGGTGCCATTTCTCTCTCCCATCTCTCAGCATAGACTAACTTCAGTTAAACAGCGCAGTGCCAACACCAGCTGCCAAAATGACACCAAGCCCTGCCACCCTGCGTTGTGCTGGTACTCCTTTTCTCAGGCAAACATCCCTGAGACCCTGTGCAAGCAGGCTCCTCCCCCAGAAGACCAGCACGAAACCCTGCACAATCCACTGACCATAAAGTCCTGCAAGCCTTCAGCTCTAATGGAAATAGCATCAGGTCTGTGTTAACAAGCAGACCAAAGCACACCTAGTTAGACCTCGCCACGCTCTGGCCAAGGTCCAAACACTCCCCACTGCAGGCAAGGAGACACTCTACAGAGGACTAACCTAAGGGATAGAGCAGTCATAACACAGCAGCACAGTGCATGCAGCATAAACCAGAGACACTTCTTGAAGTGTCAGGCCCTAGATATTATATGACTTATTCATAAAGCCATTAATCTCAGAAGCGGGAAACATAACAGGCCTTCCTAACACACAGAAGACAGAAACCTAGACAAAATGCCAAGACAAAGGAATTCATCCCAAAAGAAAGAACAAGAAAAAGTCATGGCCAGGGATCTAATCAAAACAGATGTAAGTAATATGCCTGATTCAGAATTTAAAACAACAATCATAAGGATACTAGCTGGACTTGAGAAAAGCATAGAAGACATCAGGGAGACACTTACCACAGAGATAAATGAGCTTAAAACTAATAAGGCCAAAATGAAAAGTGAAATAACCAAGATTCAAAACCAACTGGTTTTAATGACCACAAGGTTGGAAGAAGCAGAGGAAGGAACAATATGTAAGATAAAATTATGGAAATAATGAACCTGATCAAAGGAAGGAAAGAAGAATCTTGGACCATGAATGGAGACTTACGGGACTCGGTGGCTTGATGAAATGTAGTAACATTCGTAACATAGGAGCCTCAGAAGGAGAGAGAGAAAAGGAGACAGAAGGTTTATTTGAGGAAATTAGAGCTTCCCTAATCTGGGGAAAGAAATAGACTTCCAAATCCAAGAGGCACAGAAAACTCCCATCAAAATCAACAGAAGCAGGCCAACACCAAAATATAACATTAACTTACAAAATACAGAGATAAGGAAAAAATCCTAAAAGCAGCAGACAAAAGAAGTCCCTAACTTACAAGGGATGACAAATAAGGTTAGCAGCAGATCTCTCTAGAGAAACTTGGCAGGCTAGAAGGGAGTGGAATGATATATTCAATGTGCTGAATGGGAAAAATCTGCAGCCAAGAATACTCTATCGAGCAAGGCACTCAATCAGAAAGAAGAAAAGATGAAGAGTTTCCTAGATGAACAAAAACTAAGAGTTTGTGACCACTAAACCAGCCCTGCAAGAAATATTAAAGGGGACTCTCTGAGTGGGAAGGAAAGACCAAAAGCAACAAAGATTAGAAAGGAACAGAGAAAAATCTCCAGAAACAATGACAAAACAAGTAATAAAATGGCACTAAGTTCCTGTCTATCATTACTCTGAATGTAAGGGTCGAAATGCTCCACTCAAAATACATAGGGTGTCAGAATGCATAAAAAACAAGAGCCATCTAGGGGCACCTGGGTGGCTCAGTTGGTGAAGCGTCCAACTTTGGCTCACGTCATGATTTCACAGTTCGTGGGTTCAAGTCCTGTGTTGGACTCTATGACAGCTCAGAGCCTGGAGCCTGCTTCGGATTCTGGGTCTCCCTCTCTTTCTACTCCTCCCCCACTTGTGTGCTGTCTCTCTCTGTCTCTCAAAAATAAATAAAACATTTTTTAAAAAAAGATACATCTATATGCTGCCTACAAGAGACTCATTTCGGACCTCCAGACACCTGAAGCTTGAAAGTGAGGGGAGGGAAAAACATTTACCATGCAAATGGACATCAAAAACAAAAAAGCCAGAGTAGCAATACTTATATCAGACAAACTAGATTTTAAATCAAAGATTGTAACAAGAGATGAAGAAGAGAACTATATCATAATAAAGGAGTCTATCAGACAAAATCTAACAATTGTAAATATTACACCCCCAACTTGGAACCCCAAATATATAAAACGATTAATAACAGACATAAAGGAACTCATTGATAATAATACAATAATGGCAGGGAACTTTAAAACCCCACTCACATCAATGGACAGGCCACCTAAACCGAAAACCAATAAGGAACAATGACTTCGAATGACACACTGGACCAGATGGACTTAACAGATATATCAGAACATTTTATCCAAAAACAGCAGAATATACATTCTTCTCAAGTGCCCACAGGACACTCTCCAGGATAGATCATGTATCGGTTCACAATTCAGGGCTCAACAAGTACAAAAAGACTGAGATCATACCATGTATATTTTCAGATCACAACGCTATGAAACTTGAACTACAAGAAAAACTTTGGAAAGACCACTAATAACATGGGAGGATAAAGAACATTGTTCTAAAGAATGAATAAGTCCACCAAGAAATTAAAGAAGAAATAAAAAAAAACACATGGAAACTAATGAAAATGAACAAGATGGTCCAAAAGACTTGGGATGCAACAAAAGTGGACATAAGAGGGAAGTATACGGCAATATAGGGCTACCTCAAGAAGCAAGAAAAATCTCAAATACACAGCCTAATCTTACACACAAAGGAGCTAGAAAAAGAATAGCATATGAAGCCTAAAGTGAGTAGATGGGAAATAATAAATATTAGGGCAGAAACAAATGATATAGAAACAAACAAACAAAAAAACACAGAGAACAGATCAAAGACACCTGGAGCTGGTTCTTTGAAAAAATTAATAAAAATGATAAACCCCTACCTGGACTTATCAAAAAGAAAAGAGAAATGACCCAAATAAATAAAATCATGAATGAATGGGGAGAAATAACAACCAACACCACAGAAATACAAACAATTATAAGGGAAAATTATAAAAAATTATATGTCAACAAAATGGACAATCTGGAATACAATCTGGAATAAATTCCTAGAAATATATCAACTATCAAAATTGAAACATGAGGAAATAGAAAACTTGAATAGACTGATAATAACCAGCAAAGAAAGTGAATCAGTAATCAAAACTCTCCCAACAAAGTCCAGGACCAGACAGCTTCAGAGGAGAATTCTAACAAACATTTAAAGAAGAGTTAATACCCATTGTTCTCAAACTGTTCCAAAAACTAGAAGTGGAAGGAAAACCTCCAAATTCATTCTACGAGGACAGCATTACCTTGATACTAAAAGCAGTCAAAGACCCGCTAGAAAGAGAACTACAGGCCAATATCCCTGATGAACATGGATGCAAAAATTCTCCACAAAATATTAGCAAATGGAATCCAACATGTACATTAAAATAATCATTCTCGGGGCACCTGGGTGGCTCAGTTGGTTAAGCGGCCAACTTCAGCTCAGGTCATGATCTCATAGTCTGTGAGTTCGAGCCCCGCGCTGGGCTCTGTGCTGATGGCTCAGAGCCTGAAGCCTGCTTCAGATTCTGTGTCTCCCTCTCTCTCTGCCCTCCCCCTGCTCACACTCTGTCTCTCTGTCTCTCAAAAATAAATAAAAACGTTAAAAAAAATCATTCTCCACAATCAAGGAGGATTTCTTCCTGGGTTGCAAAGGTGGGTCAATATTCACAAATCCATCAACGTGAAACACCACATTAATAAAGGAAAAGAACAACATGGTCCTCTCAACAGATGCAGAAAAAGCATTTGACGAACTACAGCATCCATTCGTGAAAAAATTCTCAAGAAAGTAGGGATACAGGGAATATACCTCAACATCATAAAGGCCATATATGAAAACCCCATGGCTAATATCATCCTCACTAGGGAAAAACAGAGCTTTTCCTCTACAGTCAGGAATAAGACAAAGATGTCCACTCTCACCACTGATATTCAACATAGTACTAGAAGTCCTAGCCTCAGCAATCAGACAACAAAAAGAAATAAAAGGCATCTGAATCGGCAAAGAAGAAGTCAAACTTTCACTATTTGCACATTACATGATACTCTATGTAGAAAACCCAAAAGACTCTACCAAAAAACTGCTAGACTTGATACACAAATGCAGTGAAGTTGCAGGATACAAAATCAACATACAGAAATCTGTTGCATTTCTATACACAAATAATGAAGCAGCAGAAAGAGAAATCAAAGAATAAATCCCATTTACGATTCCACCAAAAACCATGAGATATTTAGGAATAAACAAATCAACGAGGTAAAAGATCTGTAGTCCAAAAACTATAAAACACTGATGAAAGAAACTAAAGACGCCACAAAGAAATGGAAAGACATTCCATGGATATTCTTTTCTGCTTTGTCAAAGAGGAGTTGACCATATAGCTGTGGATTCATTTCTGGGTTTTCTATTCTGTTCCACTGATCTATTCACCTGTTTTGGGGCCAGTACCATACTGTCTTGATCGCTACAGGTTTGTAATATAGCTTGAAGTCTGGATTGGTGACACCTCCAATTTTGCTTTTCTTTTTCAGGATTGCTCTGGCTATTCGGGGTCTTTTGTGGTTCCATACAAATCCAAAAGCGCAATTTTTAAACATGATAAATTTTACTTCAAAAAATATAAAGCTTTTGCTGTTTGGAAGATACTATAATGAGGGGCACCTGGGTGGTTCAGTCGGTTAACCGTCTGATTCAGCTTTGGCTCAGGTCATGATCTCATGGTTCTTGAGTTCGGGCCCCATATTGAGCTCTGTGCTGACAGTGCAGAGCCTGCTTGAGATTCTCTCTCTGTCCCAGTCTCTCTCCCCTTCCCCTGCATGCTCTCTATCAAAATAAATAAATAAACTTTAAAAAAAGATACTATAATGAGAATAAAAAGACAAGCCAAAGACTTGTGATACAATATTTATCACATATCTGATAAAGAACCTAGTTTATAATTTATAGAGAAATCTCAAACTCAGTGACAAGAAAACAGCTCAATTAAAAAATAGACAAAAGAGAGGTGTCTGGGTAGCTCAGTCGAGTAAGTGTCTAACTCTTGATTTCAGCCCAAGTCTTGATTTCACAGTTCCTGGTATGAAGCCCCGTGTCAGGCTCTGTCATTGATAGTCCAGAGCCTGCTTAGGATTCTCTCTCTCCTTCTCTCTCTCTCCACCCCTTCCCGTGCACACATGAGTGCCTTCTAAATAAATAAATAAGCCATGAAAAAAGAGACTAAAAAAGAGACTAAAAAAACAGAGAGAATATTAGAATACAATACTTCATAAAAGGCCATACCAATGGCAAATAAACCCTTGAAAAGCTGATCAACATCATTAGTCTTCAGGGAAGTGCAAATTAAAACCACACTGACAAATGAGTACACACCTATGAGAACGGGAAAATTTAAGAAAAAACACTATATTAAATGCTGCTGAAGATATGGAGGACCTAGAACTCTCATACGCTGCTGACAGGGAAGTAAAATGGTACAACTACTTTGGGAAACAGCTTTTTACTTTCTGGTAAGGTTAAGTACATATCTACCATATGTTCCATTCATGTTACTCCTGGATATCAACCCCAAATTAAGGAATGTATGTATATATCCAAAAACTTGTGTATAAATGTTCAGAGCAGTCTTATTTGTCTAAGTGGTCACTGAAACTGGAAACGATCCAAATGACCATCAACAAGTCAATGGACCAACAAACTGTGTTTCACAATGAAATACTACTCAGCAATAAAAAGGAATGACCTATTTATATATGCAACATCATTGATGAGTCTTAAAACAACTATACTGAGTGAAAAAAGTCAGAAAAAAAATCATATATATTCTATCATTCCATTTATATACAACTCTAGATATAAAATGCAAACTAAACTATAATAACAGATAGCAGATTAGTGATAATCTAGGGAAAAAAGGATTCTCAAAGGACACAAGGAAAGTTTTTGGGGTAATGAACATGTTCATTATCTTGACTATGAGGATGATTTCATGGTGTATACATGTCAAAACTTACCAAATTGTATACCTTATCTATATGCACTTTATTGTATGTCAATTATACCTCAAAAAAGCTATTAAAAATACAAAAATCTCTTGGGGCACCTAGGTGGCCAGTCAGTTAAGCATCTGAATTTGGCTCAGGTTATGATCTCATGGCTCGTGAGTTAGAGTCCCACATCGGGTGAGCTTGAGCCCAACTTCGGGTGAGCCCCACTTCTCTCTCTCTCTCTCTCTCCTTCTCTCTCTCTGTCCCTTGTGGGATTCTCTCTCCCTCTCTCTGCTCCTAGCTCACTTGGGCTCTCTCTGTAAAAAAAAAAAAAAAAAATACAAACATACAAAAATACATTAAAATGAAATAAAAACACTAAATGAAGAAATGGACTCTATGTTACCATTTCTAAGTCAAGGAAAAACAAGAAGCTAATGATAAAACTCTTCCCCCAATGCCAGTAGTTGGAAAGTTTTGAAAATGGGAGTTGATAACTGGTCCTTCCATAGTCCCTCTTGTGGTAGCATGGGTGGGTTACTAACCCTTCCTAAAACAAGCTAGAAGGAGAATATTAGACTATGCTAAGTAGAATAGTTTTCCTAAGATCTTCCTAATTGATGCTCCTTGCCTACTGTACCAAGAAGGTATCTGGAATATGTTGCAATGTCTTTTCTTTCATATAAAAGAACAGAAATAGAGAGTACCCAAGCTTGAGGATATGTTCTAACATTAGACCACCTGGGTTCATAGCTTAGCTCCACTGTGTACTAAAGATGTGACCTTGGACAAGCTCTCTAACCTCCTTGTGCCTTAGTTTACTCATCTGTAAAATGTGCATTCATTCAATAAATGTTTACTGAGAATGCCCCCCCCAAAAAACTCTTAAAAACGATAAAACAGAAAAATGTATATAATGTAATCCTAACTAGAAAACAAAACTTCCTAATTTTTCTGTTTTCTCAATAAGAGACTAAGAGTACAAAAAAGAATATAAAAATATTTAAGAATTAAAATTTTAAAACATCATGTCAAGCATAAAGATGTAATTAGAGAACAGCAGCTTGTACTTTTGAAGTTACAGGGTAATTCAACTGATTCGCTCTATATAAATTATATTTATTCACTTGAGGAAAAAGAATAAAGTGGAGTCTGTAGACCAGATTATTAGGACACAGGTAAATACGGCTAAATGAGCACGACTCAGTATATAAATGTATCAAATCAACACATTGTACACCAAGCTTACACAATGCCATGGGTCAATTATATCTCAATAAAAATAAATCTTTAAAAATTAAATAAAAGGATGTTAGCCAACTGACAGTAGATTATATGAAAAAATAAAATAGAGTAAAATAAAATAAAAATAAATAAAATAAAAGGGAAAAAAATCACAACTATATTGTGGTCTGCTAACAATACCATGTCCTCTCAGCAACTGATCATCTTGACGTTGGGCCTATAATGTTTTCTAAAAAAGTAATATTCTAATTATTTGTTTTCATTACACATCTACAATACTACTTTAACTGTTAATTTTATAGCACTGCAATTATCACCTGAAACATAAGCCAAATCCTACAAATTTCAGACAAAGTTTGTCCCATGAGAAATTATCATGTTACTAGTAATTCGAATTCGACATTTTACATGAAGTTTAAAACGCTGTTCACGCTGAATGCAAATCTTCTGATGAGAGTCTACCCATGGATTTACAAAGCAGTCCAAATGTCTTTCAGCAGGAGAATTGAAAGCAGCAATTGTACCACGATCAACTTTTAAGATAGCCACTAAGTTATGTTTTTTCAATGATATGTATGATTACTGAGTTTTTCCATATATGTAGCTATTTTATAAATGACTTTAAAAGCAGCTTTAAAACATTCATTAGAGAGCTGCTACAATTAAAGCTGGAACTCAGTAAAAGGTACCAAGGGAAGTTATTCATTTTCATGTCCAGAAAGCATTACTCGTGCCTATTGTGAAAAGGAACCTCGGTATACACACAATAAATTAATACTTAAATGATCATTTTGTTAGAAAAAGAAGTTACCTGTGAGACACCCAACTTTTTACATGCATCGAGAAAATTTTCTACATTTCTTCGACATTTTGCCATGCTCAGTTTAGGCTGTGAAGTAAGGGGAAAAAAGGTATTTTTAAGGCATTTTTATATAAAAATTAATCAAAACTAAAAATTACATTTATTGAGATATTATTTAAAGACAGTTTCGAGAAGCTCTATCTTCCTTTAGAGAACTAACGAATTGCTGAAGAAACTTACCACTGCTGGTGATGGCACGTGAATACTAGCTACAGAGCGTGGCCTTATATGATTGGCTAAATGGCAAAGAACAACCCCGTCCATCAGTGCAGCTCCAATGTCATCAGGCAAAATGACTTTTAACCTGGATTCGAGATTCTATAAAGAAATGGGTATAAATCACAGATATTCTGTCTAAATATAAATGCTACAAATTTGTATTACTAACCATTATATAATCCAAAATTTTAAAAAGCTGTGCAAATAAAATGCATCTAGCTGGCTAATTTTCCAAGTTAAACCCATTTCTGCAAAGCAGATCGGTAAGGTCCATCTCGCTTACGTTACGAAGTTGTCGTATTTGCTCTCGTTCTTCCCGCAGATGTTCCATCTTTCTTCTCATTGTAAATCCTGGATCTGCTGCCCCATACTCCTGACGAGATGAGCGGCTAAAAGCTATAAAAACAGAAATTTCCTAGCTTATCACAAGGCTAAAAGGAAGAAGCAACCAGCGGTGGGGAAAGAGGCATGATAAAAAAGAATCCGTACAAAACTACATAAAACACTATTACTTATTAATACATTCTAAACACTTTGTATAGAGTATCACTGAAATCTACTTATCTGCATAACTGAAAGCAACAGGGAAGACAAGTGTAACGGTATCTCCCACCTATACATGTTCTTATTTAAACATACGTTATTAAAAACTTATGATCCAGGTTAAAATGTATTATTGAACATACATCAGCCGTTATTATCTTTAAAGAAAAAGGAAATTATTCTTGAAGGTCAATACAGTTATTCAGGAATAAAAACTATAATTCAATACCTTGCCAAGTAACATGGATCCACTTTCTTTTGGGCTTGCCAAATGCGAAAAGATCCCTTTTTAAAACCACAATATAATGGAGTGCTAGAATTTCAAACAGTGTTTGGTCTGCTGGCAGAGTGGTCATTCTAATAGCAGTCACAGTAGAGTAGAAATAAGACTGCAGTATATCTAAGGCAAAAAGCTGAGGTTTCAGGAGCTTGAAGGTAAAGAGGAAGAAAGAAATGGGGGATGGGAATTGGAAAGACAAATAAGGTTAAGAGAAAATTACTTTTAGGAGAGGGGAAAGAATCTATGTGTACTTAAAACTATGGAATCAATCCCATTTAAGCAGGAAAAGTCTAGTTTCATATAAAACCAATACATTTTATTTGTAGAATATATATTTACCTGATCTAGGCTTCAAGCCAAAAGGACCATGTGAAAAACCATCAGTTCTATCATACTCCTAAAAAAAAAAAAAAAGGAAGAAAAGAAAAAGAAAGAAAATAAATAAAACCAGTTTTCTTTAAAATAACGAAGGTAGTTATTTGTATCCATTTCAATTTTAGAAGTATTTGGTTTTTTCCATGATTAGTGGAGCACAGAAAGGTAAACTGCATTTCAATTCCAATTGATACATTTCACTTTTAAAATATCTATAAGTATTTGTTAATTGATCTGAATACATAAGCTTTTAAATACTTTTCTCTCATAGTATAAGGAAAATTAAAAATTATTGAATTATATAAAATAAATAGGTATTATTTTTTGAATGAAGAACCAGATTAAAGCCTCCAAAAAAATGAAGTAAGCTTCAATGAAAAAATAAGTGAAATTAGCAACATTTATTGAGTATCTACTACGGACTTGACATTTAGTAGATAATCTGAGGCAAATCTACACATTCACAGTAATAGGGAGCGATAGGTGTTAAAAGTAAAGTACTATAACTAGGAGTGCCTGGCTGGCTCAGTCACTGGAGCATGCGACCCTTGATCTCAGGGTCATGAGTTCAAGTCCCAGGTTGTGCGTAGAGCCTACTTAAAATTTAAAATAAATTAAAATTCAAAAAATAGTATAGTACTATACTAATTGTTTTTACCATTTTGTTTCACAGATGAAATAGAAGTAATCGGAATTTTGGTGATTCTCTAAATCTTCTGCTGATTCATATGTTACATGCAGTTTAAGCTGAAAGTTAATTGAGCCACCAAATTATGTGCTCACCACCCTATCTGTCCACAGGCCTCACAAACTGTCTTCATTATTTTGGTTAAAGTATTATGAATTCCCCAAACTGTCATGTATCCAAATGCAAACAAAAGATATTATAAAAGCAATACAATTTATCTGAGAAAACTGGCACTAATGCGCTCTCCCCATGAGCACAGATCATAAAATCATAAAGCAACCAAGCAACTAGTCACATATGCCTACATTTATTATAACTGAAAGTAAAAGAAGGGATTAAAAAAAGCATGTGACAAAAACTAATTTTAGGATATCCTAATTTACTTTATAAAAGAACGCAAACCATTTTACCTGCCATATAAATAATTTAGAAACGTGTTTATAAATCTAATCAAGTCCATTTCAAAGTTTTATAATGCAACTCATCCAAAACAATAGACAAATGACCCAGGCTTTTTAAAAACAACTAACACCACCTATATAAAATGAAACACTACCTTTGTAATTAACCGAAGTTATATGGTGAATATGGATAACCCAAACATTTAGACAAAGTTCCCAATTCACCAAATGAATACAATCTTTTATTTACTAATGCCAACACACTTTTAGAATACTAAAAAGGTAATCTGAAGTAGAAAAGATACTGTTTAGAACTGTTAATTTATCTCTTGTTGTAAAGCAATAGGTCTACCTAAATTAGAAGAATCAATCATTCGAACCACAAGAGTATTTATTTGGGTGAGATCTCACAAACTCTAACTTTCGCCCACTCCTCTTTCCCCATGCTCGCCCTTAGGTCTAAGATGCCAGGAAATGTGTAGCCTCCTGTCGATAGGAACAACCCACCGCAGGGATGTTTCTCGTGGAAAAAGGACATTTCTCTTGCATTGCTTTCAGACCTAACTGGTTATGAGAAAAACCAAAGGTCATTGCACAATGCTGAAGTACTTCTTTCAAATTTAAAATTGTAAAGCTGCTCTTATCATTTATTGCAAAATATAGATGAATTCTAAAACACAGAATTTTATAAAGTGAAGTCTTTTCTGTGCTCTATAGGCATTTTCCAATAAGTAATCTAGGTGATAGTATTATTATTATTATTATGAATATTTGTACAAAAGATGGTGACTTCAGAATTTTTTTACAGACTAGGTTTGTACAAATTAACCTACTGTGGATTTTTTTAATAGGGTGAATAAATTGTATTGGTTCCAAAAAAAAAAAAAAAAAAGAAAGATGAGGTTAGAGAGAAGAGACAAGGAAGAAACCTATGTAAACACAAATAAAAACAGAACTTGTACCTCAGATGATACTGGAGATTGTGGTGACATATTAGCATTATCACTGTCTTGCTAAAATATAAAAATAAAAAGATGAAAGATGAAATTAAAATACAAATGATGATTTAGACATATAAAAGAAAAACTGAAAATTGTTTTTGATCCACTGCTAAAGGAAGAATCTAGAAAATATCTACCACCTTGAAACTCAGAGTGTGGTTGGTGAACCAACAGCATAAATATCCTCTGGGAGCTTGTTAGAGATGCAGAATCTCAGGCCAACCCTAGACCCACTGAGCCAGAATCTGTATCAATAAGATCCCCAGGTGATTCATAAGCACGTTAAGGTGTTAGAAGCACTATCTATTTACATCAAATATCCCTGCGAGTTTATTTCCTTTAAATACCACAAACGAGGAAAATCTTTCCATATTTCTTAGAAGAGATCCATTTAATAGGATTAATTCCTAACGGGAAATGCCAATAATACGCGACAATCTAAGAGAAGTACGTAGAGGCAAGCAAAAATTGCATCACCTCAAATAATAACATTTACCTGGAAAATTATGTTTATCTAATATAGGCTTAGAAATAATTACAAAAAGTTTAACTGCCTAAACTAATATTCAATGGTCCATGTTTTCTGAATAACTACTACCAACCAAATTCAAAAACCTTAACATTTAACCTTGAATATGCATACCACATAGGGCATCATCATTTCATTCAACAAAAGATTACCGCGTACCTACTGTATGTCAGACACCATACTACAGTGTGGGAATATTGAAACTTAGTCAACTATCATCCACTCACAGATCTCGGTCTAGGGGAAAAATAGATTCATTTGTCCAGGTAATACAACCTTCTCAGTATGATGACAGACTCACGCCTGGCATATCATGAGGCACAGATAAGGAGCACTTCAGGGGTGGTGGAGAAAGGCAAATTTCCTGAGAAAGTAAAAACCTGAGTACATGTTTACCAGAAAGAGAAGGTAGGGAACAACATCCTGAGATGAGAAGACAAGGACAAAGGCACAGAAGCAAAAAAGGAAATGATGAGGAAGAAAACCTGCAAACAGTCCATACTGCCGGACAGTATAGCGAAAGCAAGAGAAAACAGGACAGATCGTGAGCAGAGGCTGATGTGGTAAGCAGGGGCTTGATCAGGAAGGACCTAGAATTTACCTTCTAGGTGACAGGGACACAGCGAAGGTTTCTAATCAGGGGGAGAGGCTGCCCACATTTTTGTGGTTTCAGTATGAAAAAGAAAAAGTAGATCTTGCCAAGTGTTTAGATACTGAGGCAGGCAGGACCAAAGTGGATATAAAATAGAAAGGGACAGGGACAATAGCCAAGCTGAACCTCTAGCTCGGGGTTCAGCAAACATTTTCTGTGTGATCCTATTTCTTAAAATTAAAGTTTTCAGAAGTCCTGCCAAGTCAACACCAAATTAACTACCAATCCCTTCAATCAAAAATACACACAGCTGAAGTATTTATGGTGATGACACTGTATCATTTCAAAAATACTAGGCTGCTGCATAACTTAAAATGGTGAGGTAGAAAATTTATAATAATGCACAAACTATAGAAATCTAATTTCAAATGTTAAAATAGTACACAGAATTTGTAGAAAAAGATTAATAAATTCCAAAAGAATCTCAAATGACCACGAGGTTGGTTTAGGGAGACAAAAGATGAGAAAATGTAAAAGATAAATGTTAATAAAATTCTAAAACTGAACTATCAGATGGGGCGCCCGGGTGGCTCAGTCAGTTGGTTACATCCAACTGTAGCTCAGGTCATGATCTCCTGGTTCGTGGGTTTGAGCTCCGCGTCGGGCTCTGTGCTGACAGCTAGGGGCCTGGGACCTGCTTCTGATTCTGTGTCTTCCTCTCTCTCTGCCCCTCCCCCACTCTCACTGTCTTGCTCTCAAAAATAACTAACATTAAAGAGAAAAACCTAAACTATTAGAAATTCTATTCAAGGTAAAAGATATATGGAAATTACATGATTTAATTAATAGCTGCATTTTTTTTTATTATTTGAAAAAACCCATGCATTAAATCACTAACAAAGAAACTGATAGATGTGTTACATTTTACTTTGAACCAACTACATATGAAAAGGAAAGATTTTAAATAATTTCTACTTTTACCCTCTTTTCTCACCTCATCGTTTTCATTGCCGCTTGAACTCTTCCTCGATGATTTATACTGAAAAAAAAATGTAAAACATATACTTTATTTTTCTTTGAACATATGAATTCTCTACTAGTAAATTCTATGCGAGGTTTATTCGTATTTTGGTACTTTTATTAAATCATCTGATACTATGTTTAGATATATAACCAGTTTAAACAGTCCTTAGCCCTTACTAATAGCTTACACGTACAGTGCGTTCTATGCGTAAGGCACTGATCTATATATCTAGTAACATTTCCTGCCTGAGCCAATCCATTTCCCATTCACTCAAGTTTGCTATCTGAAGGCTGTCCCTTTTTCTTAACCCACTATATCCAAAACATCATTGTCAACTCTTTCTGTAATCTCTCTCAGACTTACTTTTTCTGAATTCTTGTAACTACTGGGGCGCCTGGGTGGCTCAGTCGATAAAGTGCCCGACTTTGGCTCAGGTCATGATCTCACAGTTTGTGAGTTCGAGCCCCGCATCGGGCTCTGTGCTGACAGCTCAGAACTTGGAGCCTGCTTCGGATTCTGTGTCTCCCTCTCTCTCTCTCTGCCTCCTCCCCAGCCTGTGCTGTCTCTCTCTCTCTCTCTCTCTCTCTCTCTCTCTGTGTTTCTATCTCAAAAATAAATAAACGTTTGATTTCTTACAACTACCAATTTATCCTGGGCCCTCATTATCCCACACTTAGTCTGTAATTTCACCATTCAAAAATGCCATCTATTGCTAAGAAACCTAATGATTTCAGGTAAGAAAAAAACACTACAGTAGGTGTTTATATTGATTATACAATAACACTAATGGCAATAATAGCTAATGCTTATATTACTGCTTACTATATCCCAGGCACTGAAGGAAGTATGTTACACATATCAACCCATTTAATCGTCGTAACAACCCTAAAGTAAAGACTATTTTCTGCATCTAATACTGAGGCACAAAGGTAATATGCTTAAAATAAATCTGCTACTATGTGAAAAGGTGCTTCTTTTTAGAATCCAGAATTGAAGAAATGCAGTATGACAACCACTAGAGTTCTTGTTTTTTTTCTAATTGTTTTTAATGTTTATTCATTTTTGAGTGACAGAGAGAGGCAGAGCATGAGTGGGGAAGGGGCAGAGAGAGAGACGGAGACACAGAATCTGAAGCAGGCTCCAGGCTCGGAGCTGTCAGCACAGAGCCTGACATGGGGCTTGAACTCACGAACCGTGAGATCACGACCTGAGCCACAATCAGATGGTTAACCAAGTGAGCCACCCAGGCACCCCTAGAGTTCTTATTTCTAAGTCCTCCTCACCACAAATAATCCCGCAAATCAGTGGCAGATTACAACACTCGAAATACTGGAGCTCAGTCGGTTAGGTGTCAGCTCAGGTCATGATCTCGCAGTTTGTGGGTTCAAGCCCTGTGTCAGGCTCTGGAGCCTGCTTCCGACTCTGTGTCTCCCTCTCTCCCTTCCCCTCCCCTGCTCACACTCTATCTCTCTCTCAAAAATAAATTAGCATTAAAAAAATTTTTTTAAACACTCAAAATACCACTTGCAACTTATGACTCTCCTACTGGAAAACCTACTTGCAAATTATGTTCAAATTTCTTTGCCTGGCATTCAAAGTTCTATGTAATGGCGCCCTTTACTTATGCAGCTTTATATTCCCTAACTCTTGGAAAACTAGATCACCTGCCTGATAGCTCAACCACAGTTCAGGGGATGAGCACTATTACGGATTACAAATACGAGACCTAAGTTCCTCCATTGTCTCTCCAGTGATTTATGACAACTACCGCTAACCTACCAGGGTGCTCTTTCAAGCTGATCCCAGACATAGTCTCAGTATGTCTGCAACCCGATGTTCCAGAGACAGCCACTGAATGGAGCTGACATGTGTGAACGGACCTATTTGCCATCTCTAGGCACAATGCTCACTGGCAGCGTGTATTCTTGGTCCCGTTCTACTTTAATAAAAGAGTAACATTTGCACAGCAGACCCCTGGACGTGAAGATGGCATCAGTCATACCAATAAAGGAGAAGAAATTCATGGAAGTCAAAACAGAGGAGCTGCCGAGCTGAATACTGAAGCAAGATCTCACCCCTAATGGCACTTTTGGGCGTGTTTCAAAGAGGTTATTATCAGTATTACAAGTATGTCTATGTGAAGAAAGGGAGCATCATTGGGGTTTCTATGTTGCTGGCATCTTACATGCTTTTTCACTATAGCCTTTCATACAAGGAACTCAAACATAAGCAGCTACACGCGTACCACTGAAGAAGGCACTCTGCATTCCTGACCATGACCTTCTTTGCCAGGCGCCCCTGATATTTTGCTGAAACCTTTCGCATTTCAATTAAGAATTAATACCTGATAGAAGATGACTCATGCAAAAACAAATAAAAAATAAAACAAAAGAATGAAATTTGAGTGAATAATAAGCTAATATTTATTAAGTATATACTCTGTGGCAAGTGCTTTTCTAATAGGCACTTTACATTAATAAGTAATTCAAAAGTTAAAACAATCTTGTAAAAGAAGACACTATTAGAGTCATCTGAGGATAGAAAAAAATTAAGCTCAGCAAGGTTAGGTAATTTGTCAAAGTCGCACAGTTAGTCAATATCCAAGTTAAAAACTGGAAGCAAAGTGGTTTGATTCGAGAAGCCAAGGATATTAACCCCGATGCTATACTACCATCTCTAAATCCTGAGTGATTAGCAGAGGTTTGCCAGGAATAAAAAGGGCTAGTGAGCCTTCTCTGATGACGGAAAGCACAAAGGAATAAAAAAGTTCAGTCTACGCAGAAAATGAAGAGTAGCAGTATGGCTAGCTGAGGAGAGTGAAATGTGGAAGGTAATAAAACTTAGAGAAGTAGGTAAGCATGGCGCCTCAAGTTTTTTAAAAGTCCAAACTTGGGGGGCCTAGGTAGCTCAGTCAGTTAAGTGTCTGACTCTTGACTTAGACTCAGGTCATGATCTCATGGTTCACGAGATCGAGCCCCATGTCAGGCTCTGCACGGACAGCACAGAGCCTGCTCGGGATTCTCTCTTTCTCTCTCTCTCTCCCCCTCTCCCACTCACACTCCCTCTCTCTCTCTCTCCCTCTCGAAATAAATAAACGTTAAAAAAAGTTTTTTAAATGAAAAAATTTTTTTAAAGTCCAAGCTTTGTGTTATTGATACTAGAGAGTCAAGAAAGTTTGGCCCTAAAAGAAAAGAGATAAGGCAACAGCTACAAGGGGAATCAGGGATAACTGCAGAGCTCTGAGCACATTTATAAGATGGAAAGTAAAGAGACAGAAAGGATGTAGAAACGTGAATAACTGATAAAGGAAACAAACAGAGGATGATGAAGCCAAGAACACAGTAATAATACTACTTACTACTCAACTACACTTCTAATGAAAGCCTTTCATTACACACGAAAACTTAGAAAGGTATTACTTAGTTTGCATTATTGCACAGATTTGAAGGTCCTAAAAACCAAAACCTAATATATACAGATCTGAAAATATTCTATAAGTTCGACTTGTACTGAATCAACTCAGCTGCCCTCAATTAGTATTAGTCTGAATAACTGAAGTTTATTATATCTAAATTCAAGTAAATATAATAAGGACCTGTTTACAAACCAGAGAAACAAAAAGGTCAATTCACTGTTGAAATTTAAGTTAATTTCACAGAAAAGACGGTAATGTGTGTACTAACTCTGACTGAGAACAAATCAGGTTATTTCACAAACCCAGCTGGCTTCCCTATTCCGGTTATAAAATTAACCATGATCATAGAAAATATATAAAAATATTTTCCTGGGAGTTAGCCTTTAAATTAAAACATTATGCTATATTTATGCAATCAGATAGGTATTTTAAGGGTCATTGTAATGTTTTATCACAACAGTAGTAAGATACACTTGAAGACAAATGTATATATGGCATTTCGATAAATCAAATCATTCTTAAAACTGATATGGTATAGTTACTCTAATGCTTTTTAACTTTTTTGTTTAGAAATCAATCATCAAATGCATTTAGAAATTCATGTGTTATCATTCTTAGAAGAAATTTAAGCTACTAATTTATATTAAATGTAATTTATCAAAAAATAAGATGTTCATATTTTGTTGTATATCTCATTAAAAAGATTAATACATCTGTAAAGTGTAAAATACATTTGCCTTTCTGTAAATGATTTTTAATAAAGAAATGTATTTCCTGAAATAACCTGCATTGAAAAATGCTGTGACTTTATTTCGGCAATAAGGACATTAAATTTTATTTAGTAGAGTAGTAATCTACACAAACAATAGCCTGGGAGCCTAGAAGAGTTAGTGTAACTCTGCTACAGTGATTCACTTACTCATATAATCTGACCCAATTTATCTTCTTGCTCACATAATCTGGCTAATATGTTGAAACATTTTGTACTTCCCTTCAGGGGCTTATCTGAAAAACCTTACTACCTAAAATCAGTCTTGGCAACTAGGAAGCAATAACTGGAGAGACCAACATACAACGAACGTTCACACAAACACTTTCAATAAATGTACGGAATAGAAACACCATTAATAATTTACCATGGAACATAAAGAAATCTCGTGGCTTAGTAATTTATGTGTGTTAGGATAAAGTGGCAACGAAAGCTCTGTTACGTATCCTAACACAATAAAGCTAAGGGGGCCATCATTGAGTGAGCCTGGTGACATTTTGATATGGATCTCTAATGTAGTATATTTTAATGCTGAATGAACTATAAATCCACATTAAGTTCAGTGATATATCCTATGAATAACCCTTTTGATTCCTAGGAGATGGGTGATTAAAAGAAATTTTGTTTTTTAAATAAAGACACTTCGTAGCTATCAATGATGCTTTAACCAAGAAAATCCTGGCAATTCTGAATAATGGCTTTGACTTAGAAACTATCTCAGGGTTTATATATATATTTTTTACATCTTAGAAAAAAAATGGTGACATTCCATTTTTTTGCAGTGTCCTAACACTGACATCTTCTGACCGTTGAGGAGAACTACACATCTCCTTAAAATATTTCCCAGTCATTAAAGCTTATGTGTGCACCCACTTTATTTAAAGTATGGAAGAAATTAACATTTGTTGAATGATGATAATGCAATGGACAATTCAAATATTATTTCATTTGATCTCTTAGCAACTTATAAAAAAGAAGTATTATAGGAAGCAATTTAAGCCATAAAAAATAAAATCCCTATCAACAAATGATGCTATTAAATCAAAGAACTTTTTTAAAGGCTCAATGAGGATTCTATTAAGACTTTATTGAGAAGTACAGTTGGGGGTGTGTGGGTAGCTCAGCTGGTTTTAAGTGTCTGGCCTCAGCTCAGGTCACAATCTCACAGTTTGTAGGTTCAGGCCCCGCATTGGGCTCTGTGCTGACAGCTCAGATCCTGGAGCCTGCTTCGGATTCTGTGTCTCCCTCTCTCTCTGCCCCTCTCCAGCTCACACTCTCAACTCTGTCTCTCTCTCAAAAATAAACACTTAAAAATTTTTTTAAAAGAAAGGAAGTTCAGTTGGGCTAATATATTTTTAAAAACAATGAAACTGTACTGATTTTGGAAGTTTTAATTTGATATTAGGCTATCCACAGTAGATAAACGGGCAGCACAGAAGAGGCTCTGGGTTCAAATCTTAACTTGACTACTTACTAGCTAAGTGACGTGGAGCATATTAGCCTCTCTGTGCCTTAATTTTTCCATCTGTAAAATAGGAATGATAATGTACTTACTTCATAAGGTTGTTATTAATATTAAAGGAGTTTATATTTGTAAAGTACTTAGAACAGTGCCTAGCACTTAGTACATGGTATGCAAGTTATTTTATTTATATGCTTTTACTTTACTAGTAGATCAAATAAATATCAAAATCTCATTCATTAGCCAGAAATGCTAAAATTTCCCCCATATTACTCATTTATCCAGTTTTCCCTACTAACAAATTTTACTGAGTGCCTTTGTTCAAGATCCTATAAACCAAAAGAGGAGACTTTAAAATAAATGTCAGGTGTACATATAATTGCAGATCTGTAAAGACTTGCGATGAACAGACTTACACCATTACCGACCAGGGTTCTGCTTTAGAGTGTTTTTCCTTTTTTCCCTATGTCTTTTATTTCTTCACTACCTCTCATACTGACCAGATAACATGAAGCGCAATAACAGGATTCAGCAATTACTTGTTGAAGGATGAAACTTTTCACAGACTTGCTAAGACACATAACGTTTTTGTTTTGATCATATGATCCTACTTCCAAATATGTTATATTCCCATATAAGGAAACAGATCAATGTGTATAGATAACCACTTCCACCAAACAAAGAAGAACACGAAATACAATCCTAGCCATTAGCGATATAAACTTCAAATTACCTATAATTTAGCACAGCTAGAATTATGTTATTTACATAAAATCATTATTATTAGATAAAAATTAGGCTTCAAGAAACAGAAAGGTACACAGAGACAACAGAATTTGCTATTCATGGGGCAGGAAGCTTCCCTGCACTGTTCATTTGAGTCAGAAATTTCAATAATGGATTCTGACCAGTACTGAACATTATGCTAATTCCACGGGCATCTACGAACATAGCAGACTTTAACCACAAATGAATAATATTACAATATTTACAAAGGTGTACCCAATAAAATTTCATTAAAACCCTGCTAAACTAGAAATCTGAGATAATTCAGATAGTCTAAGCTTTTAATTTAGCTAAGATAAAAGATCATCTTAAGAAATTCTACTAAGGTATCAAGAAGAAAAAATGGGGGACGAACACTCTTAAGCATTTTTAGAGCCATGTAAATAGCATTTATTTAGATAGAAACAGTAAAATGCTAACTGCAAATATGTGTGACCTACATGTTGAAACAAATCTAATTAAAGACCTTTCTAAGTAATTCTTTTAAAACATTACTACATATTGCTGCAATTAGCAGTATAGCAAATATTCACCATTCTTGCTAAGTATTTGGTAAATCACAATTCATAGTGATCTACTCATCCTTAGTCATTCTGAATTACCGAATTTTATCTATTTAACCGGATGATAGTATCTATACTTACGCATGTGGGAAATCAAGACAAAATAACGTATTTACTATATGTAAGTAGAATTACAGTCTACTTTACTAACACAAAACTAATAAAATCAAAACTAATCGTTACAAAGTAAATTTTGCACTTTAATAAAGTACCTTGAAATACTCTTTTCTAATCTGTTTGCTCCGCCTCCTTTCTTCACTCTGCCAGATTATTGGTTGAGATTCTGGCCACTGCTGTTCATCTATTGGATCCTTCTGATTTTCTAAGGGCTGTAATGAGACAATTTCTTTTAACTAAATAAATGAGAACAAAATATTAGATATAACAGTAAGTTGTTTTCCTCTTACCTGCCATGTGAGAGGTGATAACGGTGAATTAACTTCATCTGCTGAGACGCTACAAAATTAAAGATGCCTTAATATATTACAATAGTTAGAATTATCCATAAATATTTATTATGAGCATTATAAAGTTGTTTCTCTTTTTTTTTTTTTAGCAGAAATCTAAAGAATTTACCCATGTCTATGGTTTGAACCAATAACATAAAACTTAGTTGACAAACACATATTTAAGTTCCTGATCACTTATATTCCTTTAAAAAAACATTAAAACGAGTTTACTTAAATATCATCCTATGCACAGAACTATTCTAAGAACTTTTTAGAGGCCAAAAGAAATGTGATACCTAGACATACAATGAAAACCCAGAACGTTTATTGTATTAAACCATTACCAAAAACAAACAAACGAAAACCAAATAATGTCTTTACACAACTTTCTTTTATTTAAATGCCAAGGAGATCAGGGGATTGTAATTCTCTGTTGACTATTGAATTACTGATTATGAACCTCTAACTCTTCATTCTGACACACAGGGGCTATGGCAGAAATTCTTTGCATTTATTTTTGTGGAGGAAAGTAGACCGTGCATGCTGTTGTTAGGTAGTCACTTTGAACAAGAAGTTCCTTTGGAAAAAATACACAAACAAAATTCTCAGAAGAGCTATTATTATTCAACACTGTTGTAGAACTTCTCTATAGTACAGTAAGAAAAGAAACGACATTTAAAAATTAGAGAGAAAGAAATTTTCAAAATTTATAGAAAACATGATTATCCAAAGGGGGTAAAATATATTCTTATTAAGAGAATATTACCGGTTATAAAAAATATACAAAAGGTAACAGCTTTCTCGTATATCAATTTTAACAAGCTATAAAATATATTACAAAAAAACTGAATCATAAAGGAAGGAAAAGTAAAAATACTAGGAAGAAACTGAACTTACATGCATAATACCTCCGTGAAAAATAACTACCAATGTCTCGTAAGGAACCTGAATAACTGGATCTTAGAAAGACTAAGTATTATAGGCGTAACTTCTACTTCGAATTAACTGACAGCTGAAATAAACTATAATAAAAAAAAACAAAGTATTTTGGGGCTTGTATTAGAAATGTGATAGGGGCACTTAGGTGGCTCAGTCAGTTAAGCATCCGACTTTGGCTCAGGTCATGATCTCGCGGTTCACAAGGTCGAGCCCTGTGACAGGTTTTGTGCTGACGGCTCAGAGCCTGGAGCTTGCTTTGGATTCTGTGTCTCCCTCTCTCTCTCTCTCTGTCCCTCTCCCGCCTGTGCTCTGTCTCCCTCTCTCTCTCTCTCAAAAGTAAATAAACATTAAAAAAATATTTTAAATAAAGAAATGTGATAAAAGAATTTCAAAGTTAATTTGGAAGAACAGATGATCAGGAAAAGTATATAATAAAGGGGACTTCCCTACTAGGAAATTACATATATTCTATTAAATTAGAGTACTTAAATACTACTAGATCTGGAATTTATAGGTTTTCCAGTGGAAGACAAGTACAGGACCACAAATACAACAACTTTTGATTTAAAAATATGAAATTTATAATCACTGTAGAAACGATAGGTTATGTAGCAAATACTGTTGAGACAACTGGTTAACCAATTATAAAATATGCACAGAAAGAAAGAAAAACAGAGGGGGAGGAGGAGGAGTGAAAAGAAGGAGAGAGGGAGCAAAACACTAGATACTGTACCTCTTAACAAATGCCAAAATTAATGACTAAAAGATTTAAATATAAATAAACATAATATCACATAAGTATATGAAAAATATGGGCAGTAAAATTTTTTAAACATTGGGACAGACAGGGTATATGGAAGAAATAATTAAACTATTGACAAAACACACAAAATGTAGGAATTAGACTTAGGGTCTGGCGAAGATAGAATAACAGTGATCAGATTTATACCCTGACTAAAAACACTAAAAGAACAGACAAGATATATAAAACTCTACCTTCCAAGACCCTGAATATCAGGCAAGGAAAAAAAAAGACATTTTTTCCCTTACAGATGGGTAACAAACAAGGCAAATCCCATAACTGCGTCAGGTTGCTGCCGAAAGACAGCTCCAGGCTTCAGCCCACAGACAAGGAACCAAAGCATGGCCCAGGGGGCTCCCTGAATTGTGGGAACAGAGCTGGGACCCAGCGTGAAAAAGGTAGATGGAATTAACAGCACAAAGTAATAAAGGAAAGAGCAAAGCACAGAAAAAGAACTTAAGAGCTCTATAAATTTTCTTCAAATTTAAAAAATTTTTAATCTTCAAATTTTTAAATTCCTCAAATTTTCAACTGAGTCTTGATCACCAATTTTATGTGTGATCTTATGTGTGATCACTGATCTTCAAGGCAAAAGAATGAATCACCAGAGAATAATTCTCAAACTCACAGAGGACTATGAGTAATACCAGTTCCCACGAGCCACGCTGGAAAAGCCTATAGTTCATGGAGCATCAGCTAGAGTACTAAGAAAGTCCTGCCCCACTAGGGGGCCAAATCTGGCCCTAGACTAAATGTCAAAATGATTCCACATAACAAGTCATAAAACCAAGTCCCCAAAATATCAAATTGTTGTCAAGTAATTTAACCACATCCAAGAACAAAGTTCCAGAATATTTATAGCAATACTATAAAATCCAACACTCTAGAAGGTGAAGTTCAGAGTTCAATCAAAAATTCACTCAGGTAATGTTCAGACAGCTGGAGGAAAAGACTAAACATGTTAAGTACAGACGTGATAGGCATAAAATAGATAAAAATCTAAGTTCAAAAGAGATGAAAAGCACATCTCTTTCGAGTACAAAGAAAATGATACTACATGGAAATACAGAGCTACACAAAGGAACACAAGGCACTAAAGATGGTGAAGAAGGGAGTAAAGATAAAAGACACTATTCTGATTATTTAAATCTCTTTAAAGAAATAACTATTTAAAGCAAAAGTGCAACAATATATTATGGGGTTTCTGACATATATAGAAGTCAGATGTGTAGCTGCAACACCACAGAGGCCAGAAGAGAAGAAATAGCGGGATACTGGTGTGAAGTTATGCAATATACGAAACGGCATAATAGCACTTGAAGAGACACTGTGAGAAGTTAAATACTATACTTTAACTTCTAGAATAATCACTAACATATGATAACAAACAGTTTTAGCTAATAAGCCCATGAAGAAGAAAAATAGGAATTTTAAAATAAAATTTAAAAGACAAGAGAAAAGAAAGATGGCTACAAAGAACAGATAAGACAAAAATTAAACACATAATAAGATGGTAGATTTAAATCCATTAGTACCAATAATTCCGTTAAATATAAACAATATTAACGCTGCCATTAAAAGTCAGACTGTCAGATTAAATAAAAAAGGAAGGTGCCACCGTATGCTAACTACAAGAAACCCACTTTCTTCACATAAACACAAACAGGTTAAACATAAAAGGACGGAGAAAGATGTATCATGTGCTGACATGACTATCTAATATCAGAAAAGCAGACTTCAGACCAAAGAACATTACCAGAAATACAAAAAATGCCATTTCATAATGACCAAAGTATAAACTCATCCTAAACATTTATGCATCTAATAACAGCCTCAAAACATATGAAGGAAAAATGATAGAGGACTTAAAAGACAAATCCCCAATTCATGCTGGAGATTTCAATAGTCTTCTCTAATAACTGATAAAACTGACTGACATTGTAGTGTGCCAAGGGGGTAGTGGGGTAGTGAAGACAAACAATGAACAAATAAAGAAATATACATTCAGAATGCCAGGTGGTAAAAAAGTGTAAATTTAGAGTGTCAGAGGGTATTAAGTTCCGTGGAGAAAAATAAACCCAAGGTGTGGATAAAGAGACTAAGAAGCAGGGGAGGCATCCTCTTTTATGTAAGTTGTTTAAGGAACCCCTTGCTGCTGATGAAGTGACATTCGAGCAGACACCTGACGGCAAAGCAAATGGCTTATATGGTTATCGAAATCATTCCAGGCAGAGGCAAAAGCCTCGAGGGAGTGGAAAATGCCTGGTATAGTGAGATTCAACAAAGAGGCCAGAGTAGCTAGAGAAGAACTAACTAACGAGGAAGACGGAGGCAAGAAAGGAAGACAACAGGGAGCCAAATAATGTAGAGGTTTCTAAGTCCTCAAAGGACTCTAGGTTTTATTCTGAATGAGATGGGAAGTTATTAGGGAATTACTTATAAAGGGTGATGTGATCTGATGTACACTTGAAAAAATAACGATCATATGCTTTTCTGAAAAACAGACTAAAGGAAAGCAAGTACAGGAGACGTGTTAGGAGGCTACTGTAACAAACGAAGTAAGAGAAGGCTAGGGCTAGCGTGGTAGGTGTGGAGGCAATGGATATGATCGGATTTGGAGTATATTTTGAAGGTAGGGTCAACAAGATGTGCTAATGGATCAGACACAGCATGTGAAAGAAAGTGACAAGGTAAGGTTGACTCTGAGGTTTTTGAGCTAACTATAAGGATGAGTTGACATTTTCTGAAATAGGAAAAAAATTAAGGAAAAACAAGTTTAAGAGGTACAAGGAGAGAGATTAAGAGTACGGTTTTGGAAAGTTAAGTTTCACATGCCTATTATACATCCGAGTAGAGGAGTTAAGTAGGCAACAGGTCATACACCTCTGTGGTGTGTGTTTGTGTGTGTGTGTGTGTGTGTGTATATACATATATACAAATATATATGTATGTATGTATACACGCACATGCAAATATTTGTGCACACAGACGAAAAAAGGGCCTAAAGGGAAAAATACCAAAATACTATGACTTGTCATCTCTAGAGAGAGGGATAATAGGTAGTATTTATTTTTTCCTTGTGTTTGCTACATTTTATAATTTTTCAACAATAAAACTATATTAATCTTATAATCGGAAAAATTTAATTTTTTTTGTTTTTAAAGAAAAAATTGAGTGTTTTGAAAATGAGGAAAGTGGAAGTAATGGTTCTATGAAGGAGAGGCCGGATTAGACATCACAGTTTTGAGGTTTGAGTAACTGGAGCTTTCTCAAGAGAATGTTAGGAACCTGGGGAAGAAACTTAAGATGAGAATGAAAGGAAGTGACAGGGAAAGTGATAACACAAACTTTAAGGAGAGCAAACATGTAAGAAAACACAATCAGTTTTCAAAAAGGGAGGGAGTGGGTTAAATCCAATTAATGAAATTTGAAAAGAGGAACGTTTCTAGACCGGAGTATGAAAAGTCATCTTAGGGGCACCTGGGTGGCTCAGACAGTTAAGTGTCCAGTTCTTGATTTCAGCTCAGGTCACAATGTCACAGTTGTGAGATCGAGCCCCATGTCGGGCTCTGCACCAGGCATGGGGACTGCTTGGGATTCTCTCTCCCCCTCCGTCTCTGACCCTCCCCAGCTCACTCATGTTCTCTCTCTAAATAAATAAACCAACTTAAAAAAAAAAGTCATCTTACACTTGAACTCAGAATTCAGAAAGCCTAAGTGAAAAACGGAAGGGCAATCCCAGTAGAGAAACGAGGATACAGAACACAGAGATAAGAAAGCAGGCCAGAATAAAGAAAAGAAGTACTGTTCTAACAGCAAAAGATGCCCGTGGAAAACGCATGATAAGGTTCTTGAGGTAGGCAGAAACTCGCTTCCATCTTACAGGTTAAGTCAAACATTTTCGCCTTTCTCCTGAAAGTTATAAAGAACCAGCAGAAGACAATAAATGGGAGTCACACAGTTAGACGGTTTTAGAGCCATCGCTCTCACATCAGTGCAGGAGACAAATTGAAAGGCAGGCAAAAGTGAAAAGAGGAGGTATGCCTGGTGACTGCTGCAGTAATCCAGGAGGAGAAGGATGGGGCCTAAACCAACAGAACCGGGCTTGGAATGGAGAGGGTGGGATAGATGCAAGTAATGCTAAGAAGCTATAAGTTTCTGTGATTGACTAGATTGGGAGGGATGCATAAGAGAGAGAAGTTTCCGATGATTTCAAAGTTGCTGACTTGGGTGACTAAGTAGAGACACATTCATTCAGGCAAACCCTACAGGAGAAGAAGTAAGTTTGGGAAAAAATAAGTTCGCTTTAGACAGTGAGGTATCCAGGAAAAGATATCAGTGGGATGTGTGAATCTCGAGGAAGCAAAATGTTCTTGTTACCATATACTAAGATGCGGGGTTCTGGAACCAGACAACCTGGGCTTGAATCTTCACTGTACCACTTACTAGCTGTTTGACCTTGAGCAAATTACGGCAATTTCTGAGCCTCAGTTTTCTCCCCCACAAAATGGGGTAACAACAGTAACAAACTTCACAGAGTCATTATGAGAACTAAATGAGAGAAAACACCTAACGCATCAGAACAGTTTGCATTCAAGAAATGTTCACTCTCTCTGTATTTCTATACCCACCCTACACTCCACTCAACCTTGGACCTTTACACTCCTATAGGAATGACCCAGGAGTTGAGCCTGACGCAAATTTTCAAACCACCAAAAAGAATAAATAGAAACTTTCTAGTTCTTTGGAATTCATATATATTAACTTAGACCCTGTACTCATACGGAATTTTCAACTGAAATGAAATGAAAAAGTGAACGGTAACAGAGAATAAACACAATGATGAAGAAACACATTATTCCTGGCAGTAATAGTAATCCAATAAATGCTTTGCTGAATCAGGAAATGAATAAATGATTCTATGATCAAGACAAAATGCAGGTATGAGCACAAAAAGATCAAATAAGCATTTCTGGAGTTGCTTATATCAAAAGTAAATTTAACTGGTGCTGTAAACACATTTCTTCATTAAATTATCTAGTTACATTGAATCTAGATCACTTATTCAATTAAAGCCCACATATGGGAACATCACTGTTAGAGAATCAAGTTTTGTTATAAAATCCTACATACAAGGACTAAGATATTTATATACCTCTTTTCACATTCCATGGTTTGTTTTGGCTTGTTTCTTGGGACAGAAGTTGAATGATTAAGAATCCTAGAAGTAAATCAACACATTAATTTCAAAATACATCGAAAAGTATTTTTTTTACACATGATAGAAAAGATCTCCATAATAAACTGCATCTGGTCCATGAAGATCTCCGCTAGAAAACAACGTTTAAGTATTATTTAGATCTAATGCCTATAAGTGCACTGGGTATTACGAAGGAAGGAAGCTCACCAAATCTTCCATGCATCTTCTTTTATAAATCCTTTCTTCAAGTTCGGATATCTTCTAACCATGCTATTGCCCTGTGTATCTAACTTTTGGCCAAGACAGAAGATAAACACTTGCAGGTTGTTTAGGTAGCATCATGATTGATTTCATTTTCCCAGCACAGCAAATGACATGAGGTATGTTGATGTAACAGATAAACATTTTGCTAGAAGCCAAATAACTCTTAATTCTAAATGCAAAGTGATGTTGAAGTCAATTCTTAAAAAAAAAAAAAACAACTCACAAGGTTATTAAACCTTTAATACCCAAATGAAATGGTATTTGAAGAAAACAAAAAAGAAAAATAATAAAGCACTGTATGATAGAACTATTGTCCATAACTTTATAGAATTCTAAGTATTAATCTCAAAGTCAAAAGTAATGAATTAATATATTTCTTTTTTTAATTTTTTTAATGTTTATTTATTTTTGAGAAACAGACAGAGTGCAAGGGGGGGAGGAGCAGAGAGAGAGGGAGACACAGAATCTGAAGCAGGCTCCAGGCTCTGAGCTGACAACACAGAGCCCAACATGGGGCTCGAACTCACGGGCTGTGAGATCATGACTTGAGCAGAAGTTAGACGCCTAACCAACTGAGCCACCCAGGCGCCCCTGAATTAATACATTTCCTTCACATAAGTCACTAACATATTTAATAGTTCTTAATATTTATCAATTTACCATAGATGTAACTTTTCCATTTTAAAGTTTAAGTCTTATAAAGAATAAAATGTGTCCTTTGTTCAAAAATTTTTGGAGGTCAACTATCAAAATATAGGGAAGAAAATAATTTAAAACTAAAACTACATATTAACAACTAACATATATCATAAGCTAAATATAAGGTGGTAACTATAGAAAGATGGTTGACATAAAGAAACCAATTTCTATGACCCCAGGTTCTTCACTTATTAAAGCCTCCCTGGAGGAAGTCAGGGGCAAAGGACAAGTAGCACAGGCAAAGCAGTGTAGCTTTGCACCAAAGAATTTCGAGATTAATGACATCTTTATCCTTCTTACTATGGGCATATACTAAAATTGCACTTAATCCCCAAATGCAGAAGAAAAATAAATCCAAGGTAAAAAAATATCCAAGACTATTAGGAAGAAATACATTTTTAAAGAGTGATTTTAAAAAAGATATAACAGTGAGAACTATCCTGAGGGGTGAGTGTCAGAATTACTGAGGGGAGGGGGAGGGAGGAATCAAATTACTATGCCCTCACTACAGTAAATTCTGAATTCTCCTCGAACCGCACCAACTAGCATTGTGATTACTGATGTATATGAGTCATACTGGAGGAGAAAGAAAAGAAAAGTTGAGATCTACTTACCTATAAAATGTATTCTACACACTTAAGAATTCTCTTATGTAAAAGTTTGTTTGTATGTGGATATTTAATGTTTTACTCTGTGATATTCAAGGTCGAAATAAACATCTGCTCGGGGCACCTCGGTGACTCAGTTAAGCGTCCAGCTTCGGCTCAGGTCATGATCTCCCAGTTTGTGAGTTCAAGCCCCGCGTTGGGCTCTGTGCTGACAGCTCAGAGCCTGGCGTCTGCTTTGGATTCTGTGTCTCCCTTTCTCTCTCTGTCCCTTCCCCACTCACATTCTGTTTCTCTCTCTCTCAAAAATAAATAAACATTAAAAAAAATAATAATAAACATCTGCTTTATCTAAATATCTATTCTAGATTATTAACACATTTTCCTAATCCAGTTACCACTACTGTATTTTAAGTAAAACACCATAAAATTCAGCTGCACCCACCTGGCCCCTTAGTACTTAAGGCTTCCACAAACTCTAGATACCCTGACGCACAGCCCTGCTGGTCCTCTGCAAGAGTTTTTCACCGAATGCTGCTCTGTAACATAAAGGCCCCCATCTGTATTCACATCTCCCGTGCATCACCCAGACCAAAAGATGGAAGAGGTAAGATTTTGGGGAGAGGACAGGGAAGTCATTACTAAAGCAAACAGAAAAGAAAGAATGGATGGATTTGGATGGTTGAGAGAACTACTTAATTAGTTATAACAAGCTAGAGGTTAACATGATGCTCTTCAAACTGGAATTATTCGTATGGCTAGAAAAAAACTCACATGAAATAGGTTATGTACATAATTTCCAAATTCCAAACCAAAGTAATGAACTTCTCAAAATCTGATTTTCCTTTCCATGATCTTTAATTATACTTCAATAGAATGTTTCAAAATTACTTTTTTTTTTATTTAGCCATGTCACATAGTACTGAGAAGCACACCTTTCCACAATAAGTGAAAATTCTCAGGACACGCTTAAGAGCAAATAAAATAATTATTAAAAAGAAAGACATAATAGAAAGTACTATACAAGTTAACAGGAATGAACATGCAACGAGAACCAGTCAACTAAAGCTATTTATTGCAAAACCCCCACATATATTGTAGTCCTTTCTCTATGATTATAACCAAATAAATTTTAAGGAACCTGCTAAACTCAACTTAGTAAGCCACATCATAAAAAAATCTGTATAAGAAAAAGAACAGTAGCCTCCTCTCTAATAATAAGATAGATAGAGGAACTGGTGGAAATTTCAAGAATTAGCTAAATAATTTATAGTAGAACATTAAGGTAATTTTTAAGACGATAGGTTTTTTGGGTTTTTTTAATTTCCCAAATTATAGTGAATCTTGAAAAGTTGCAAAATAGGGGCAGCTGGGTGGCTCAGTCGGTTAAGCGTCCAACTTGGGTTCAGGTCATATCTAGTGGTTTGTGAGTCTGTGCTGACAGCTCAGAGCCTGGAGCCTGCTTCACATTCTGTGTCTCCCTCTCCCTCTGCCCCTCCCCTGCACGCTTGCACGGGCGCTCTCTCTCTCTCTCTCTCTCTCTCTCTCTCAAAAATAAATTAAAATATTTTTTAAAAACTTGCAGAATAGCTATTTTAATATACACAGCTTCACTAATTCACAGAGACTTCAATACACTCAAATACAAGTAGAAATAATCCAGGATGTTGACAAGGAGGATAAAGATGAGCTTCTAAAAACTCAACAATAAACTGTCAATATGAAGTAGTTTAATCTATACATCTCAAAGAGGGAAGTCTTCTAAAAACTGGCTTCAGACTTTGAACACTTACAAGTTATCTACCTGATAGTTTATTTGATCTCCTTTCCCTCTCTTTTTGACAATTAATTCTGTGCAATATCCTCTTGTTATCTTCCTAGGGTAGTTTCATCCACCTAGTACTAGTACAAACATGCATCAGAGAAAAGACATTTTTAAAAATAGTAGGAACTAGGGGCGCCTGGGTGGCTCAGTCGGTTGAGCGTCCGACTTCAGCTCAGGTCATGGTCTCATGGTTCGTGAGTTCGAGCCCCGCATCAGGCTCTGTGCTGACGGCTCAGAGCCTGGAGCCGACTTCAGATTCTGTGTCTCCCTCTCTCTCTGCTCCTCCCCAGCTCACTCTCTCTGTCTCTCTCAAAAATAAATAAACATTAAAAATAAAAAAAAAAATAGTAGTAACTAAACAACTGGCAAAACTGCTTGAACAAAATCATCACTGAACTCAACCTAAGCAGCGTTTTAATTGCCTCTAATTTGGGAGTACGCACATGGCTTCTTTCAGCTCAGAACTAACACTGCATTTACTTTCAACTAGTAGCTAGCTGAAGAAGAGTTTAGTATACAGTCAAAATAGTAGTCCTAGGTGGTTCTTCCTGATATGTGAGGGTAACCTTACTCCAAATAAATTATTTCAAATCATGACAAACAAAACCATTGCAACAATTGTGTTAACAACCTAAAGAGAAATGTTATGACTCCTGGCTGATTTGCAATTTTAAATAGCATTTCAGATTCTTCATTAATAAAGTTGTAATCTAAAACAGAATACAGTATGGAAGAGAAAATCTACAACCAGAGAAGGTATAAATAACATCGAATCGTCTAAGGGATGCTTATGTCCTTATAGAAGATTACTTCTGATTTTCTTGGACTCTCTCAAATTCAAGCATTGCAATAGTAAACAAAAATTTTAATTATCTATATCTAAGAGATGTGAGCAATAGCAACATATTTTAGAAAAATGGAAGAGATAATTTAGCGGAGAAAATGCTAGATTCAACATAAAAAAATTCTGAGATCCATTTACGTTCAGCCATTAACAGAACAGAACTGGCCAAGGATCTAATTAAAATTGTCTATAAATTATACATTTTAAAAGTAAAATGTGCTCCTTACATTATGACCGGATATCATAAATATTGCAATGCCTTCCAAAGTTAGACATAATTATTACATTAATGTCACTGTATATTAATGTTTATCTTAAAAGATCTACATTCATATGTGCTAACATCTGAAAAGGGAGATGAAGAGAAACATCAGACATAAATTGCTTTTGCATACATCTAAAAACATAACAAGTTATTTAGAAAGAACATAACTGAATTAATAGTTCCTATTAGCTTTAAATTTGTTTATCTCCTCTTCAAGCAATCAATTAACTAACAGTATTACTGAGTACCTACCATGAACAAGGCATAGTGCTAGGTGCTATTTTGTACAGATTACAAAACTATCACAAAAATAAAACCTAGGAAACATCATTTGATGTCGTTTCTATGCTATAGAGAATAATTCAAGTCATAGGAAGAGATGAAAAACTAATACAGTAGTAGAAAAGTGAAAAATATAGAAATGATATATATGACAATGTTAAAATCTAAAATTATGTACTCGGGTGCTATTCTTAACACAATCAGAGAAATATTGTTGTGGGTTCTTTTAAAATCAATATTCTCTGCTCATAATGATAAACACAATTATTTCACCTGCCGGGTAGAAAAGATAGAAACGCAACTATTTCTTAAGCTGCACAGAGCAGGTGATGGCTTGCTTCATCAAACCTCTTAAACCATGGGGGTGATCAATACTTGGATTATACAGGAAGGGGAAAACCACACACGACCTCTCACAAGTAGCCAGTATAAAAAAGGCCCATTAGAAATGAATCATAGGAAGAGATTAGAAAATAAATTTCACAGAAAAAGGTGACAGAAAGTCATGGTAAAAGAAAAACATGAACTGGGAATGAGGATATGTTAGATATAGAAGGAATAAGGATGAGGAATATTTTCTAGTATGGTTTTTAACTCTATAAATGTAGTAGCTGCACACACACAAAAAAAAATCTAGTGATTATCTTTTTCAAAAAAATAGCGGCCCCTAAAACCACACGTCCGCAATTTGGTAAGTTTTAACAGTCATTATTTTCCAAAGCATATCTAAGCAATGCCAGTATACTTAAATGTTAAACATCCCAAAACATGGTCATGTGACCCACACACATTTATTGTTTTGATTAAGAGAAAATACTTACTAGTTACCCACGTTAAATGTACCAAAATTCTTCTTTTAATTTTCTCAAAGCAAAAAAACACTCAGATCTTCTTTATTATTTCCAAACTACAAACGCGGTACTCTCACTACAGGAAGATGCAAGAACCACTGAGCCTGAGCAGCACACAGAACTTTTCCTGAATTAAACACAGACTTGCACTGATTTGATACTCATTCATATGCTATCTTTCTTATTGCCAATGGCACATATCTGGAGAAAGCCTAGTCAGAGGGAGAAATCCTCCCTGACCAAGAAACAGACCAAAGTGAATCTGCGACCTTCAAATCACCATGCCGATTTAACCAATCATTATGTAATTCCATTCAATTCTAAGCAGTTTACACATATCCCAAGTAACTTGGAATCTCATAAAAAGCACACTACATACACATGACACGTACTTGGGGGAAAATGCTTATAATGTACCTAATGTTATTGTGAACTAAAATGAATATCAAAACAAATCAGTTACTACTACTTAGCACACAGAACTAAACAAGAGATACGTATACAATTAAATAAAACGACTATATGGGTATAAAGTATTTGTTAATTGTGTATATAACTTGACGCTTCTCTCCTAAGTATTTCCTAGTGTCTTTAATAATTAGCCCCTTGACATAGATCTTAAATGGTCCTATTGTTTACTGGAAACTTCATTTGATAATCTGTGAATAATCACTTAATGATTATAACGTCTGCCTATTTAAATCTCATTACTGAAAAAAATACCTGTTCTTCTGCTCTTGCTGCAATAACTGAGCGGCTATTTTCCTCAAATCAGCTACTTCCTTCAAATCATCATCCTCTTCCTCTGCAAGTAACTGTTCTTTCCCAAGTCTGAAAGGTGACACAAACATGGTTATCCAAAAAGTAAGGGAGATGACATTTTATGCCAGCTTCCGGAAGTAGAAACCATTTGTTCACTTTTAATTATCAACTGAAAACTGAAATCCTAATGTCCTTGTATTTAAAACAAAAAAATAAGAAATAAGGAATATTTAAGGAATATCAAAACATACCTATCCTCTGGTCAATAGGAAATGTGTCATACTGATGATATTAATAAACGGCTAACAAAGTAAACCGTATTACCATTTTGTAATTCCTGAAACGTATAATTTAACAATGCATACTCCCGGTCTTGAGTGCAATAAGAACTCCAGAGCTCTATCTGCCTGTCTGTGTAAATATCGAATGTTATGAAAATTTTACTAAACCACCCTGCCTTTATCAGTTTATTCATCGTGATGTTAAAAATCTCTATGTAAAATGTTTAAGTAGAGGAAATGCAACACAGGTCCAAATAAGACGGCAAATTTGCAGGAAAATGCTCATTAAAATACATAATTTTTCATCAAAGAGAACAAAGGAATTTTTCAATAAGTTGTTCTCTGAACTCTAGGAATTTTATCCCAAAGGTTCTGCATTTAAAACACAGTATCAAACCCTAAGACTCAATATCTACACCCTATCTTGTATGCCATTGTGACCCTCAAGTTTAGGCAACAGTCTTCATGAGATAAGGTGAGAAAATAAGAGAAGAATGAAATATAAAGAGTATAGGACAAAGCAATGTGCCTCCTTATGGGGTACCAGAGATGATGAATTCAATTCTGCTTAAAAAGTTACCAAAAAGGTCATTTGGTGGAAACACAATGGAGAGAAAAGAAAAAGCTTGGGGATCAGAAACAGCTACGGGTCACACCGTAGGTTCTAATGGACACCATCTAAGTGGTTCTAGGCAAGAAACTTTAGAGTCTCCAAGCTTCATCTTCCTCATCCGTAAAAATGGGGACGGCATTAACCCTGCAGGATTTAGTGAAGATTAAATAAGGAACATGAGGGGCACCTGGCTGGCTCAGCTGGAAAAGCATGCAACGCTCGATCTCAGGGTCATGAGTTCGAACCCCATGTTGGGTGTAGAGATTACTTAAATAAATAAAACTTAAAAAACTATGTAATAATCTTTGGGACACATGGCTGGCTCAGTTGCAAGAGCGTGCAACCCTTGATCTCCGGGTTATGAGCTCGAGGCCCACACTGGGTGTAGAGATTACTATAACAAAATAAAAAACTTGAAAAATAAGTAAGAAACATGGGAAAGCACAGCACAGAGCCTAGTACATGGCAGGTATGCGACAAATGTTCCTTCCTTCCTTCCGACAGCTGTGAAGCAACTTTAAGGAGTGACCGAATGGGGCAGGTCATACTCCATCATTTCATAAGATAAATGACACAAAAAAGATCCATAGTGCAACTATTTTCATAAAACGCAGAAGTTAATACTCTTAAAATTACAATAACCAGTCTGATGAAATGGAAAGTGTATTAGACAAAGAGCTGAAACACCTCAGTTCCAGACATGTGAAACTCCAGGTCTATTTCCTTACTGGCCAAATGATGCAAAAAATCATTTATTTTCAAGAGTTGCTAAATAGCTCAAATGAAGGAATATATGTGAAGGTACAGTCCTCCTCAGTAATAACAGAATTACTACACTTCTGAGTGGGGGGAAGTGGATATACTAAACTCGGCTTAAATGCTTACTATCATTTTCAGTTTAATTGAGGAATGCAGACAAATGAAGTACTTACAAATTACCTATATGAACATAACAGGTAAATGAACCAAAAATTATATTCTTTCGAAGTACCCTTTCAAGTGCGAACACCTAACAAACATTTCAAGTATAAGTTATATTTCAGTTGGAGGATTCGTGTATGCTTACCTTCTGTCATCTCCCAAATCTTCATTTTTCTGAGATTTCTCAGGACCCTTTTCTTTTCCCTTATATAAAAGAAAGTTCCCATTTTAAATATGTGTGGTGTACTTTTGTGAGATAAAGGAGAATATGTTATTAATATCTGTTCAAAGTTTTCTTTACCTTAAGGAAAGAGACATATGATCCAATATGTGCATCTCCTTGTTCAGAAACTGCTACATCTTCCGTGTTGGGATCAATAAAATCATACACCTCCTGGTCTAAGTACAGATTAATACTTATTAGAAAATATAAATAGTAAACAGTGTGCTTTCATACTGTAGTGTTTAGAATAAAAGTATAGTTTCTCAATAAAAGAGCTGGCCAAAGATATTGTAATTTTTCAAAATGCATTTTTGATAAAGGCAATATATATGAAATAAAAATAGGGGTGCCTGGGTGTCTCAGTCAGTTAAGTGCCAGACTTCGGCTCAGGTTATGATCTCGCCGTTCATGAGTTCGAGCCCCTGATCGGGCTCCGTGCTGACTGCCCAGAGCCTGGAGCCTGCTTCGGATGCTGTGTCTCCCCCTCTCTCCGCCCCTCCCCCACTTGCGGTAGCTCTCTCTCTCTCTCTCTCTCTCTCCCTCCCTCTCAAAAAACAAATAAATATTTTAAAACATTAAAATAAAATAGCAAGCACCACATGAATCACCTTTCTGAGAATCAGGTTTACTTCCAATCGAGTGACCGTCATTTCTTGATGTCTGCTCTCTATTTGACTCTGAGACTTGAGAGTGAAGGCTGATGGTGTCATCATCTGATGGCTGAAACGAATAAGCACAAAGAACAAATGAGGCGCTTTAAACCTAAAGATTAAGTTACTCTAATTTCACATAAGCCGTGTAGAATATCTGCTTCACATCTCCAGTTCTCAAACCAAAAATGAGTAAGTTAAGGTCTACTGTTCTGCTTCTAAAAATGTACATGTCCTTTTTTATCTGAAGTCCTAAAATGCAATAATGACCGTGTTTTTAAGCAAAATAAATCAAGTGTGCACAAATGTCTACCGATTTCAAAACTCTAACAAAATTTTTAAATAAAATAGATCAGCAATAGAAAAGACTCACTTCTGTTGTAGACAATCGTTTCTCTCCATTATCACTTCCAATCCCAGAGTCAGGACCATGATTTTTATTTGGATAAAAATCTTCCATACTATGGAAATAGAAATTCTAAGGACAATTAGGGTTTTCTTCTTAAATAATTACAGACTTGACCTAAAATTTCCCTAGATAATACACAATATATACTCATGATGTCTGAGATCCTCAAGGACATGAAGGGAAAGTATATATCCCTCATGTGATATCTTCCCTTCATGTGCTCTGTTGTAAAGTGTCAATTGTTAACAATAACCTATTACTTCTCCGGAGAGATTCATAAAAGCAGAGTCCTGCTAAGAAATACTCTTAATGAAAGACCTTTCTATTTTCCTCATCGGTTTAACAAATTTTACCACAGAACACTGAAATATTTTTTTTAACTTCATAGATTCTTCATTAGCTCTAAAACTATGGTTTAGCTTTATAAATAATGCCCATCCAATAATTAAGAAAAGAGAAAAGGCAACCAAAAAAAAGTCTGCAAAGCAGTGAATAAACAATCGTCTTGGTGTGAAGATAGAGCCGTCCTTGAAATTTTCAAAACTACACAAAGCAACAGTATGCCGCCCCGGGTTGCAAAGTATTTTCCACTTTAATCTGCAAATTTACATACATGCAACTTTGCATACACCCCTACAGACCATTTATTATGTGCCAGGAATTAGGCTGTGTTTAAAGACAATACCTCACACGCGCCTTGTGAAAATTCTAGCAGGTTGGTGGTGTATTTCAGCTTGCGGACGAAGAAACTGAGGCCAGGAGGGATCGAAGGATTTATCCGATGACACGCAATGTGCAAATGGCAGTTTAAATTTGATCCCAAGATCATCTAACACTAAAGCCTCTGATCTTAAACTCGACGCTATATTCCTTCCCCAAATACTCCTCTGTGCGCTTTCCAGGAATGTATCAATATAGGTACGCCGCCTCCTCCACTCCGAAAGCCGGAGGCCGGCGGAGCCGGCACGACGCCCCGCCCCCTCCCTCGGCGTCACGCTGTGACGTCGTCAGGAAGCGCGCGCGAGCCGCGGCGAGGCAGAGCGAGCGCCGGGAGGCGGCGGCCAAACGGAGCGAGCGAGCGCCGGCGCGGGTGGAGCGCCGGGAGGAGGCGACCGAGCGCCGGGAAGAGGCGGCCGGCCCAAGCGAGCGCCCGCGCGTGTGGAGCGCCGGGAGGAGGCGACCGAGCGCCGGGAAGAGGCGGCCGGCCCGAGCGAGCGCCCGCGCGTGTGGAGCGCCGGGAGGAGGCGACCGAGCGCCGGGAAGAGGCGGCCGGCCCGAGCGAGCGCCCGCGCGTGTGGCGCGTGTGGCTTGAGGCGTGAGGAAAAGCCGCCGCCCGCCCCCTTCGCCTTTCGGTCTCTCGTCTCCGCTCCCCCCACCTCGACCGCGGAGCAGCACCATGTGGGCGCCGCCGGCCAAAGTCGGTAAAAAGCTCAACTCGAGCGGCGACGGAGAGGACGAGACCGCAGAAAAAGAACAGCAGGCAGCGCTGGAACGTACGGATGAGGTACAGAACGAAATAGACAGACTTAATGAACAAGCCAGTGAGGAGATTTTGAAGATAGAGCAGAAGTTTAACAAACTCCGCCAGCCATTTTTTCAGCAGAGGTCTGAGGCGATCGCCAGAATCCCAAATTTTTGGGTAACTACGTTCGCCAACCATCCACAAGTGTCTGCACTGCTCGGGGAGGAGGATGAAGACGCGCTGCATTATCTGACAAGTGTCGAAGTGGTAGAATTTGAAGATGTTAAGTCAGGTTACAGAATAGATTTCCATTTCGACGAAAACCCTTACTTCGAAAATCTAGTTCTTTCCAGAGAATTTCGTCTGAATGAGAATGGTGATCCATCCTCAACGTCCACTGAAATCAAATGGAAACCTGGCAAGGATCTGACGAAAAGTTCAAGCGAAGCGCAGGATAAAGGCAGCAGGAAGAGAAAGTACGAGGAACCAGAGAGCTTTTTCACCTGGTTCACTGAGCTTTCTGATCCAGATGCAGATGAGTTAGGAGAGCTCATCAAAGAAGATATCTGGCCAAATCCGTTACACTATTACTTGCCCCCTGAATCGGATGATGAAGAGGAGGATGACGACGAAGATAGCGATGATGAAGATGACGAAGAGAGTGAAGAAAGCGATGCAGATGAAAGCGAAGAAAGCGATAGAGGTGAAGGAGATGAAGGCGAAAGAGATGGAGATGATGAGGCGGAAGATGAAAGCGAAGGCGATGGAGATGACGAGGCAGAAGATGGAGATGAAGGCGCAGGAGACGGCGATGATGAGGCGGAAAGAGAGGAGCACGAAGAAAAAGGTGACTAAGGGAACACCAAGCTCCCTTTTCCGATTTTCTCCAGTCCCTGGGAACAACTTGCAGTCTTTTTTTTTTTCTTTCCCCTCCTCCTCCTCTTGTGCTCATTTGCCCTGTTTTTTTTTTTTTTCTTTCCATTTTTTTTAAATGTTTGTTTCTTTTTCAGGGAGAAAGAGAGACGCAGCGTGAGCGTCGGAGGGGCAGAGAGACACGGAGACGCAGAGTCCGAAGCTGGCTCCAGGCTCCGGGCTTGTCAGCGCAGAGCGGGACCGGACCAGGGCTCCAACCCACAAACTGTGAGATCATGACCTGAGCCCAAGTTGGATGCTTACCTCACTGAGCCACCCAGGCGCCCTTCATTTGCCCTGTTTTCTGGAAGTCTCTTTTCTCTCCCTCTGTATCTCGGTTCTCTCCTTATTTTGGGGGTAAATCCTTGACGAGAATACAGTGGGGAAAACAATCTCTACCCCTTTGTGTTCCGAATTCATTTTTATCCCTTTTAAAGTTTCGTCTCGAAAAAAAAAAAAATGTTATGGAACCTACACCACTGTGTTCTGTGGGAAAAAAGAAAAACCTTCTGCTCCCTTAGCTCTGCTGGAAGCTGGAGGGTGCTCAGCCCCTAGGTAGTAGTGCATAGAATTCTAACTTTTTCCCTCCTTTCTCTGTATATCGGGCTCAGCGATTACACTGTGTCTCTACGTGAATATGGACAGTTAGCATTTACCACCATGTATCTGTCTACTCTCTCTCGTTTAAAAAAAATGCTTTAAAAAATGGGATTCTAGAAGGTCAGCAAAGGTTTGGTTTGAAATGTTTGAGTGGGTCAAGTGGGCATTTTGACAACATCGCTTCTCTGGTGTGTTTAATTGTGATGCTTAACAGACATCTTGCAGTCGAAGATAACACTTAAAATAAAATTCTCTCCTAATGGTAACTTGAGCCCTGCCACTCTAGGGGAGAATCAGCAGAACCTGTAGGATCTTATTTGGAATTGACATTCTCTTGTAGTTTTGTTCTTGTCTGTTTTTAAATATCCTTCTTGTTTCACTGGAAACGAAAGATGATGCTCAGTTTTATATGTTAAAAGTGTGAAAGTTGCTTTGTTACAATAAAAACTAAATTTGTACAAAAAGGACTTGATGCTTTTCTCTCAGAACAGATGTATTTAATTACAATTTTCCAAGTTTGACTCGTATAATGTATTGTCAAACTTTGTCGCCCTGACTCCATATTTTTTGGTATGCACTTTGCAGGGTGACCTCGGGGGTTGTGTGGACTCAGAAAGGGATTTGAATTAATTTATTAATGTCTCCAAATCCGGGAACCATCATGGGTACGATTTGCCATCAGCTTCTGAAACCTTCCACCTCAGTTGGGGTACCAGATTGCTCAAAAGTCAGTTCCGATTATGTTGTGCCCTTGATTTGTATCCCAAATTGGCATTTTTAAAAATGGGCCTTTATTTACCTGGATACAATAGTGCCTGCCACCACCATCAGACAGACCTGGTGCTCTAATGCCAAATTATACAAAGGGCGGTTGCTGGCGTGTCTTCATTGGCACTATGAAACGTGGCTGAGAAGACAAGACTCTCAGATAAGAAGTCCGTTTTGGTGGTAAACTCCAGAGTACTTTTGTCTCAAAGTACCTAGCTATTTAGCATATAGCTCTCAAGGGAAGCCTGTCTGTGTAAATCTGGGTGAGAACGACGGGCTCAGCTCTGCTAAATGCCGTTGTGCAGAGAAAAACACTTTGGGAAGCTACCTAATGCATAAGCTTTTTAATGCTGTAAATTAGAATAGCTAAAATTAAATGCCACTCAACTTTTTCAGAGATGAATTCTTGGACAGCCTGATCAAATTCAAAGCTTTTTGATGCATAAAACTTTATAAATGGAACTATTCCATTGACAGGCAAAGTGTAATGAAAACCTGTCTAAATGGATAGTATGTCATTTCTGCACAGGTCATGTTTAGTAATATATCACTGTATATCGGTCAGAAATCTTGCTCCAATAAAGGAACATAAAGCTTTAAAATTATATATAAACTCAGGTAAGCAGTTAACAAGTGTCAGGCACTATGCTGAATGCCTGAAAAGATATGAGATGAATTAAAAAATGTTTGGCCTCAAAGAGCTGTCAGCCCAGGGGGGAAGTATGTGTATATATTTTGAAGACTATGACAAAGGTAAATACAAAGTGCTATGAGAAAAGAGTGATCAATTCATTCTCCTTGGTAAGGTTAGGAAGGGCCTCACCCAAGAAAGTGAGCTTTGGAGCTTAGTCTTGAAGAATGAAGAAAGGCAATAATTGCTAGCATCTATGGAGTGTCTACGCTACATTAGCTACTGTGCCAGGTACATATCATATTTTATTTATAATCCTTACATTCTGCAATTTATGCATCATTTCTTTTCATAAATGAGGATAATAAAGCTTATAAAAGCTTTATTTTACCTTCCCAGAGGGAAAAAATGTAACATTTTCCGAATATCATGTCTTGAACTAGTTGCCAAGTACACATTTCATTCTCACAACAAGCTTATGAAGTGGGTATTGTTAACATTTTAAATAAATAAATGGGCTCAGAGAGTAAATAACTTACAGGCAACAGAGGAATTCTGAGGTTAAACCATGATTAGCAAAATCCATCTGACACCACTGCAAAATAATACATCCGTGTACTATAATAAAATATATGTGTATCTGTAATAGTTGACAGTGATAGTAATAAGCTATTTGTTGAGGAACTGTTATGGGTAAGGCATTGTGTTAAGTACTCTATATACATTATTTACTTTAATCTCAACAGCATCCACATGATTATTTTCCTTTTTAAAAACGTAAGAAAACTGAGGACTACAGACATGACACAAGGACATAAAGTTCTCAAGAGTCAGAGAAGGGCTTCATGGGTATATTATGTCTGACTGCAAAAGTCGATATACCTAACTACTGTAATGCTTACCTATGTAGAATAAAGACTTTACAAAAATAGCCGAGGCACATAAGGCTATTCTAGGTAGTAAGCAAAGAGCCAAAGGCATAAGCGTAGAAGTAGAAAGTGCACAGAGGAATTTTCTAAGTAGTTCAATACAGGCTGTGAGTAGAAAATTAGCACACCTAAGAGTCAGTCACCTCATAAGTAAACTCTATTGACTTGCACTATCCTATATAGTAACCACTAACCATCATATGGCTTTGAGCACTTGACATATGGCTAGTCTACACTCGAACGTGCTATAAATGAAAAACACCAGATTTCAATGATGTAATAGAAAAAGAACATGAAAAACCTTACTAACATTTTTACAGGAATTACATGTTGAAATGATGTTTTGGATATACTAGGTTAAATAACATTAAAATTAATGTCATCTGTTTCAGTTTTACTTTTTTTTTAAGTTTATTTATTTTGAGAGAGAAAGAGAGACAGAGGGAGAGAGAGAATCTCAAGCGGCGCTGGATCTCACAAACCGTGAGATCATGACCTGAGCCGAAATAAAGAGTCGGACGCTTAAATGACTGAGCCTACCCAGGTGCCCCATTTTTACTTTATTTAATGGATTACAAGAAAATACAAAATTACATATGCGGCTTATATTACACTTCTATTGGACATCATTGCTAGAGACCATCTCTAAAATATATCTCAATTCTTTCCCTCCTTTTCATCTCCACTGCACTCACCCTATTCAAGACCCCTTGATCTCTTGGCAGTACTTGAACAACCTAACTAGTCCCTGTGCTTCTTACGTTTGTTTACTTCTAATCTATTCTCCTTTTAAAAGCCAAAATAGCTTTTTAAATATAAACCGGATCATGTTATTCTCCGACTTAGAACTGTCTGCTGACTTACCACTGTACTGTAAGTAAAATTCAAACTCCTTACCCCACAGCCTCCAAAGCCCCCACACGACTTGAGGCCTGACTACTTCTCCAAAATCAACTTGTACATCTTTTTCTTCAGCCACTCTGCGCCAACCGTGCTGGCCTTTCAGTTTCTTTAAGACATCCAAGTTTCTTCCTAACTTTGGGCCTTAGCACAATGTCATTCTTTCTGCCTGAAATGCTCTTCCCCTTAGTCTTTACACAGCTAGCTTTTCTCCTTTCAGGTCTTGACCTAAAACTTCACCTTCCCAAAGTGACATTCCCTGACCACACTCCTGAAACATGTTCCTCTGCATAGCACTTGCCACAATTTGAAATTGTATGCGTGTATGTGTATTCTATTTCTTTGCTTCGTTTGCTGACTGACTCCTTCTCCACCAGACTGTGGGCTCCATAAGGGCTGGCACCAAGATGTATGTCATTCAACAAAACATACCCTGAACCTTCCAGTAGGCATTTGACTGCTATTTGGGGTTTTTTTCAACCGATATTTGTAAAATAAACAAATTACTAATATAATGAATGTCACTACTAAAGTAAATTCATTTTTAAATAAACATAAAGCAAACTAAGATTAGAATATGAATAAAGCCTAATTTTTATAGAACTGTTTGGTCCATTATCATTCATAATATTAAACAAATAATCTTTAGGAATTAAATATAATATTTAAATAATTCTACTGAGGCAACAAATATTCTAGAAAATATCCCATTTGGGAATTCAAAAACACTACTTAATATACCGCCATTCCAATTAGTCTAAACTTTGGCACAAATAAAATGACAAACCTTTAACCATTTTAGGCAGGAGTGTAGTCGCCCTTTCTGCAGTCTCACCCCATTCCAAATTATTTTCCATACTACTGGGTAGAACTGTATTTTCATAAAATCTTTCAGAGCAACCTACATCCCAAAAGGATGAATTAAAAACAGTCAAATCTACCGTTTCAAAATCTCATGAGGACAAAAACACCAATATCGTACAGAATATCAATGATAAATCATCCTTAATCCAGACAAAGAATATGAAGAAAAGAAGAAAGGTACCCTAAAATGTCTTGCTCTTCCACTAACCCCAATCCAAAATCAAATTCCACTAGTTATTACAATACTAGTTAGTACAAGAGTGATTATCGTAATAAATTAACAGTCAAGTGCTGAGAAGTTAGTGTTTCTGTAATACAAAGTCAAACATTTATATTTTATTACTAAGATATTAGTAATATTTAGTATTTTGAGAAAATCCCAAATTTATTCTAGTATCACAGAATTCTATGATGGTAATATTTCACTTCAGTCAATTACTGATTTTAATACTGGGCCAATCAACCTAAATATATTCAGTACACTCAAGATTAGTATCTTTTACCTACAGAGAAGACAACGATCATGAAATGAGATTGTAAGAATGTTAGGAATATTACATTACCTGTCTGTGAGAGGCTGGGAAGGCATCCTTTTATTCAGTGATGGAAGATCCAGAGAATCTGGTTTCTTATCCATTCTGCAACATGCTTGGATATTTAAGTATTTAAATATGTGTACTTTACCCTTTAAACATATCTGTCAATAAATAATTGAGAAAGTAGATTTAATTATATAGGTCCGAATATAAATGTTACCTACCAATTATATGTGTATATATATATACATATATATATTGTTAAGGTTATTTACTTTGAGAGAGACAGAATTTGAGTGGAGGAGGGGCAGAGAGACAGAGAGGAAGAGGGAAGACAGATAATCCCGAGTAGGCTCTGCAGGATCAGCGCAGAGCCTGACGTGGGGCTCGAAGGAACCAAACCAAGAGATCATGACCTGAGCTGAATTCAAGAGCCGGACATTTAACCAACTGAGCCACTCAGGTGCCCCTATTTATGTATCTTAATAATCTTAAATTATGCTGAAATGTCACAATCATAATAGATACTTTACATATTTGAATAATTTGTACTTTGTGAAAAAAGCTGACAATGATACCAACTAAAATTCTATTGCCATTTCTAGTCTTATTAGAAAAAATAAGTTAACTTTTCTGTATATCACTAAAGTTTTCTTGTTAAAAGTTCAACAAACCACTAAATAATATAAAATCTATAATTCATGAAAGTTGCTTTTTTTAATTTTCTTTTCTTAATTTTTTTTTAATGTTTACTTTTTGAGCGAGAGAGAGCACGCATGAGCAGGGAAGGGGCAGAGAGAGAGACAGAGTCACAGAATCCGAAGCAGGCTCCAGGCTCCAAGCCGTCAGTACAGTACTCAAACTCAGGAACCTTGAGATCATGACCCAATTCGAAGTCGGATGCTTCACCGACTGAGCCACCCAGGCGCTCCTCACAAGCGTTGCTTTCATTAGAAAAAAGTGAAAAGAAATACATTCACTGTAGTGATAACAGAAAAAAATAATAACCATGTAATTCTTTATAAAGTAATCTTAAGAGAACTACTAAGCTGCTTGGTCTGAACACTGGAATAAAGTAATAAAAATAATATAAATACAGGAAAAATGAATTTGTTGAAAGGTGTGATAGGTCAATTAGAATAAAATAATTTTTCTAATGGTTAATTCAACTAAGATAATGTCCTGCAAAGTTACTTTCATTGGTGGTGGAGAAAAGGAATAATGAAGGGTAAAATACTATGTGAAAGAAAGTATTCTATATAAAAAAGACAATGAGCAGTAGGACAACAATGAGTTAACTTTAGTCACCATGAGTAATATCAGATAAATATTTCTCAAAAGCTATAATCATGCAGCACCTGGCCGGCTCAGTATGCCACTCTTGATCTCAGGGTCATGAGTTCAAGCCCCACATTGGGTATAGAGCTTACTTTAAAAAAAAATTTAGGGGAGCCTGGGTGGCTCAGTCAGTTAAGCCTCCAACTCTTCGTTTCCGCTCAGGTCATGATCTCATGGTTTGTGAGTATGAGCCCCACATCCGGATCTGCGCTGATGGCACGGAGCCTGCTTGGGATTCTCCCTCCCTCTCTCTCTGCCCCTCCTCCTCTCATGTGAGTTCTCCCCCCACCCCATCTCTCTCTCAAAAATAAACATTTTAAAACATATGGAAAAATAAAAAATAAAAAAGCTTTTTAAAACTTTAATCAAAAATGTTTTGGGAAGACTGGCCGGCTCAGTCAGCGGAAGCATGACTCTTGATCTCGGGGGTTGTGAGTTCAAGCCCCACACTGGGTGTAGAGATTACTTAAAAAAGCAAAATCTTAAAAACAGTGGTTTGTTTTATGTATGGTCTCACAAAACCTACAAACATGCAAAAATAATCAAAAAAGAAAACAGGGGCGCCTGGGTGGCTCAGTTGGTTAAGCGGCCGACTTCAGCTCAGGTCATGATCTCATGGTTCATGAGTTCGAGCCCCGCGTTGGGCTCTGTGCTGATGGCTCGGAGCCTGGAGCCTGCTTCGGATTCTGTGTCTCCCTCTATCTCTGCCCTTCCCCTGCTCACACTCTGTCTCTATATCTCTCAAAAATAAATAAATGTTAAAAAAAAATTAAAAAAAAAAAAGAGAGTAAGAAATAGTAAGAAAAGTACATTAAAAAGTAATCATCAGTAATATGGTTCTGTTTTACTTCTTAGTTATAGATGTTATTTATTGAGGTCTTACTTAGGAAAATGAGGACTCAGATTTCTTACATTACCACCACCCACCACTATCAAATATCAACACCACCATACCATCCTCCCATCTTCATCTCCATCCATTTATTTCCTCCTTCTTCAGAAGGTTTTAGTGGTTAGAGCACAGCCTCTGCAGTCAGCCTGCCTTGCTTTGAAACCAGCTGTACACACATGGTGCTATGTGGCACTGAATAAGTCCCTTAACTTCTATGCTTCTGTTTCCTCATATATAAAATGAGATATAATAATAGTACCTGTTTTACAGGGTTACTATAAGAATCAAACAATTTAACGCATGTAAAACATTTTGATAGTACCTGGAACAGAGTAAGCACTAGATATATCTATTATTATATCTAGGTCACAATTTCTCATTAAATCAAAATACAGTATTATGACAAGAAAATATTTTGCTGAGGCAAAGAGTGACAGACATTTGGCTGCTGAGTTATGGAAGAGAATTTGAGAGAATCGACCTATACCACAGAATAAACCCCAGGCTTTTGCTAAGGCAAGTGAGGGCCAGTCCGGTGGCTACAGAGCTAAGGGCAAGAATCTGAGGGTGTAAATCTTAAGACCTGTAGTGTCCAATATGGTAGCCATACTAGTCACATGAAGCTATTTAACCTTAAGTTAATCAAAATAAGATTAAATTTAAATTTAGGCTCCTTAGTCGCACTAGCCATATTTCAAGTACTCAATAGCTACATGCGGCGAGCGGCACTGGTATTTGGACAGCACAAATCACAGAACATTCCTGTAGTTGAGAAAGATCTGCTGGACGGCATTGCCTTAGACATTGTACAGACTTTCACAGTTTTAGTCTTTCATCCCTCTATTCAGTTACAGGTCTCCTCCAATACCAAGCCATTCCCAGGTTTAACACAGTACATCAACCTTCTTCGTGTTGTCCTCTCCCACAGCAGACCCAAGTTTCAGCTTTCCCCACACTGCTAAGGCAGCTACTACCAGGACCCCAGCCAGCCTTTATGTGAACTAGAAAAAGCAACTTCTTTAGAATGAGTGGAATGTACCTTTGTGGAAAGAAAAAGGCAACCCTTCTTCTGGAGTAGCTTACAAGTAGAGCGCCTGCTGGCACTTCGCCGCCATATGCCTCCTCAGCCAGTGTAAGTAAAAACCCCCGTTCCCACTGTCTCATCTATCTTCCATTTTCCACAATTCTGTTGCCATCCCTCCCCTTCTGCCCTCTTCTCTCTCATTCTTTGGCCTTATGGGTTTATATCTTGGTATATTCCTTTACTATCATTTTAGTAGATTCCATATGGATTTAATCCCCAAACTAAAAGCCTGAATTAATACTTTTCCACTTGTATCTTGTTCTTTCTGTTAGGATTCCCTCTATCAGTGTAAGAATGTGTTCCAATCAATCATACAACAAACGGCAAGGATAGAGGTAAAGACACTCCACAGTCTATGTTTCTAAAAGTACACTGATAAACAGAATTATATGTCTGGGTTTTCTAAATTCTATTCTGCAGAAGCTAAGCTAAAACTCCTACCAAAGTGAAAAAGTCACTTCTCAGAAAAACTCCTTTAGACAATAAGGCCTCAACAACAAATTGACTCCTAATTCTGATGCTTTATGATCTAGCAATTTGTTTGATAATTATGAACAAAAATAGAAGAAACATGTATCGTATTTTATTACAAACCTGTGCTGGTGGTACTTGCAATGGATTGTTATCCAAAATCATTACTTGTAAATGATGCAGCTTCCTGTAACAAACTGGAATCTCGGTCACTTTATTACAAGAGAAATCCAGCTTGACTAAGGGAAGATCTCCTAATTCTGTTCAGAAATGAAAAATAGTTAAATTAAATTGCACATAGTTACTCTCTTGTTCGTTTCAGTAAAAAGAATGAGCATCTTACCATCTGGCAACACATGAAGATTATTTCTTCTTATATTTAGCTCTTTAAGTGAATGTAATTTTCCCATTTGTTGGGGAAGGACCTGAATCTCATTGCAGCTGATATCCTAAGGAAAATAAGAAAATAAAATTATAACGAACTAACCGAGAAATATAGACATATTTCCATTAGCAAATTAAAGCACATGGCTAATAGCTAGCAAAAGCTACCTCAAACGTTGTTTCTCTAAAAATGGATTATCCAGCAGATTTCTATTTATGTTTCATCATCAAGTCAATGTAGCACAGTTAACCAGTTTTCCCATGCAAAACTGTGTATAACTTAGTACTATGTAATTCAGCCTTTTGAAAATCACAACTAAAAACTACTCTCACCAACCAAAGCCAGAAGTAAGGATAATCCAGGTGCTCCTCATTCAGAGGTGAAATAAAAAACTACCAATCACTTTGATAATCTGTCAATTATAGTAGTTCTGAATTACTCTGTTGGGCAGAGGCTGAGAAAGTCAAGGATTTACAGACGTGAGCAGGAGAACCAAAGGCTATGGTCAGAATCAATTTAAACCTCTTTCTCAAAGGGATACAAAATATGAGGGGTTTAAGCTCAAAACTTTGTGCCCCACATCATAACACAAAGACTTTCTAGGAGATCTGAATCAGAAATGTCTCAAGGTTAAATTAAAATGCAAGTTTTGATTTAAAGGTAAATGATACCACTTTTCCATAAGAAGAGACAGCTTAAGCTAACTGTGCTCTCCTCTTCCTCCCCTCAAAGAAAAATCTGCAACAAGAGCTCATACGGCAATCATTCCAGACACACTGCAAATGAAATTCCCATTCGGGGCGCCTGGGTGGCTCAGTTGGTTAAGCGGCCGACTTCGGCTCAGGTCATGATCTCACAGTCTGTGAGTTCGAGCCCCGCGTCGGGCTCTGTGCTGATGGCTCAGAGCCTGGAGCCTGCTTCCGATTCTGTGTCTCCCTCTCTCTCTGCCCTTCCCCTGCTCACATTCTGTCTCTATGTCTCTCAAAAATAAATAAAAAAAAAATGTAAAAAAAGAAATTCCCATTCTACTGTAACTTCCCCCAATTTCCAACTTTCACTGGAAATGATACTAGCTTGAAGGGAATAGAGTGGCACATATACTCAGTTTTATCAAAAATTAAAAAGGCAGGAGGGTAAATTCAGAAGAATATTAAAGCCATATAGGGAAAAATCCAATAGAGCTAAGACGATCAGAAAAATGTATCCTGGAACACCTGGACGGCTCAGTTGGTTACATGTCCGACTCTTGATTTTGGCTCAAGTCATGATCTTATGATTCGTGAGATGGAGCCCCAAGTCAGGCTCCAAGCTGACAGCACCGAGCCTGCTTGGGATTCTCTCTCTCTTCCCCTCCCCTGCTCGAACGCTCAAGCTCTTGCTCTATTTCAAAATAAATAAATAAACTTTAAAAGAAAGGAAAAATGTACCCTACATACTTTTTTCAAACTATATCTAAGGCACCTTCATTCAAGAACATATACTCATCAAATGCTATTTGCTAAACCAGGTTCTAAGTGCTGAGGACACACCAAGAAATAAAGCCAACAAATTCCTGCCCTAATAGCTCCTTATGGAGCTTACATTCTAGCAAGGAGAGTAGACTATATAATATGACAGGTGATAAGTGCCGTGGAAAAAAAAAAACAGCAGGGTAAAGAAAAATGGTAGCACTAATAGTAACAGAGAGAGATATCAGCAATTTAGATTGTCTCATGGAGAAGCTGATATTTGAGCAATATTGCCAGAGCTGAAAGTATTAGCCATGCCAATAAATAAGGAAGGAATACACGAAGGAACAATAAATGTAAAAAGGCTCTTAATTAAGCAAAACATGCCTGACTTGTACTAAAGAACAGCAAGAAATTCAGTGTAACTAGAAAAAAGTGGGCAAGCAGGAGACTAAACTGGGGGAGGGGGTACAACTTAGGCTTTTACTCAGAGAGATGTGGGCAGGAACCAAAAACTTTTAACCAGAGGTATGACATCATCTGACTTACATTTTGACAGGATCACCTTCGCTGCAATGTTGAGAATAGGCTATTACTCAAATGAAAGATAATAAAATTTTGGGAAAATGTCCTTTAAATTAATACTGCTTCCTACAAAAACGTATCTAATACTGAGAGTTCCCTATAAAAAAGCCACAGAACTTTGACAGCTTCCTCGAAGAAATAAACGCAGACACAAAAACCTGACCCGCTCACCAACAGGTACTCTACAAAGTACTCTGCTGGGGACTGGAGACCTGAGAATATTTCCTAGGTGTCTAATTATAGAATTGCCTGTAGTTGGCCACCACATTCTTGTGGAATGGTGTCATGGGAAATATTCTTAAAGTTTTATCTATCCCAAAACTATCTCATGTAATATATTTTAGAACATAGGGCCAAAACCGAATGACAAAAAAAAAAAAAGAAAGAAAAAGCAATTACACAGCCATAGAATCTTAAAGCATAATATTTATAAAATATTTTAAAATATTAAGTGTCTCGTGGCATCTGGGTGGCTCAGTCAGTTAACCATCTGACTCTTGACCAGCTCAGGTCATGATCTCACAGTTCATGAGTTCGAGCCTCATCTCAGGCTCTGCGCTGACGATGTGGAGCCTGTTTGGGATTCTCTGTCTCCCTCTCTGCCCCTTCCTGACTCACACATGCTCTCTCTTTCTCTCTCTCTCCCTCAAAATAAACTTAAAAGAAATATTAAAAGTGTCTATGTCAAACTAAATATTGGTCCCCTTTTACTAAGAATTTGTTAAATCATATCTAGAATCTTCTGTTCATTTGTGAGTAAAATGTTAAAAGGGACTTAAATAAAGGAAAACATTTTCAGGATAAAAACAGCTAAAAATAGCGGGGCACCTGCGTGGCTCAGTCAGTTAAGCATCCGACTTCAGCGCAGGTCATGATCTTACCGTTTGTGGGTTCGAACCCAGCATTGGGGTCTGTGCTGACAGCTCAGAGCCTGGAGCCTGCTTCAGATTCTGTGTCTCCCTTTCTCTCTGCCCCTCTCCTGCTCATGTTCTGTCTCTCAACAATAAATAAATGTTAAAAAAAATTTTAATAGCTAAAAATAAAAAGTAATGAAGAACAGAAATACAGAAAATATAGAAAGGAGTAAAAGTAATAAAGATGTTTAAGCTACAGAAAAACAGGTCTTAGAGTTTGGTGAAATGGGAGAGTAAACACATGACAGATTACAAATACTTGAAGGGAAGCAAAGTTGTCATTATCTATACTTTTTCACATGGTAGTCCCAGGACCAATGGGTAAAGGTGATAGGGGCATGTATTTTAGTTCAAAATAATAAAGATAACAAATTGAGTTTTGCGAAAAAGAGTAAGGGCTGCCTTGGTGACACAAACACAAGGAGTTATCCACCACTGAAACATTCAACTAGATATGTTGGGGATTCCTGTGTTAGCAAGTGGTTAAAATTCTACGGTTCTAAAACATAACAAGACTAAGTTCAAGGCAGTCTCCTTGTGTTATAACTGCACATGCAGGTACTCACTAATGAATAAAATAAAAGAATGACAGTCCTGTAATGTCTGTTCATAACATTCTATTTGCATATTAATTTGCCACCGAAGAATCATGGATAAGTTCCTCAAGAAAACATTTGGCCCTCCACACATAGTAAAGTCATACATAGGAATACTTTCATTTTTTTAATGTTTACTTATTTTGAGAGAGAAAGAAAGAGGGCAAGACAGAGAGAGCGAGAAGGGGAGGGGCAGAGAAAGAGAGAGGGAGAGAGAGAATCAACAAGGGGTCTCCATGCTGTCAGCACAGAGCCTGAAGTGGGGCTCAACCTCACAAACCGTGAGATCATGATCTGAACCAAAATCAAGAGTCAGATACTTAGCCAACTGAGCCACTGAGGCACCCCGATACTTAAGAATACTTTTAAAATGTATTGGGAAAGCATTACTCAAGATAAAACAAAAAATAAAAATAAACAGCAAGGTATATTATGTGAGGTGGAAATTTGGGGAGAAAGAAATGTCTTCTGCCTTTCAAAGTCCTTCTAGATGGACTAAGAATCAAATTGATATGAGACAAATAAACAGGAAAAAATCAAATTCCATTTCTTTTTTTTTTTTTACTTTTTTAATGTTTATTTATTTTTGAGAGAGAGACAGAGAGCGCATGAGAGAGGGCAGGCATAAGCAGGGGTGGGGCAGAGAGATCTGAAGCAGGCTCCAGGCTCTGAGCTGTCAGCACAGAGCCCGGCATGGGGCTCGAACTCACAAACCGTGAGATCATGACCCGAGCTGAAGTCGGACACTTAGCCAACTGAGTCACCCAGGTACCCCTCAAATTCCATTTCTTAAGTACGGAGAAACCATACAAACATGAAATTCCAAAGACAGTCAGGCAAGAAGAGGCTTATGTGACATCCTAAGCTAAGGAGAGAGGGAAGAGCCTAGGGATGCAAAGGAGGAAGACCGTTATTGGCAGGAAGGTGAGAGAGGTTTGGAAAACAGAGTGTGCTGGGTTATTCCAGTAAGTTTCTTAGGCAAAGAGGTATCTCTGTTAATATTAGCGCCTTTCCTGGTACAGGCTCTCCTTTCCATTGTAAATTTAGGCAGTTGAGGGGGAGGTAAAGAACTTTTCCTGAATCTGTTGGTTTGATTGCTTTTAACTCAAAATAATCATGCCAAAGTGCCTATCTTGAGGTGACCTGCCCTTGGTCCCTATAGAAGTAACAGAAAGACAAGACAATGGGCCAATGTTTTGAGGATACAATTATGTTTCTCTCAAAGTTCAATGTCCTTTAATACCTAAAATGTGCTGTACAAGGTAACTAAATTATTCCTTTATTTCTACAATCAATTGTATATAATGGCCTCTTGGTCCCAAAAGTGTCATAAAATCACATGAGAATATAGAAGAGCAAGAGTTACTTTGTTCGTTCTACTTTGCAGGCATTATACTCTCTTCCTTTATTCCCTTTCTCTGAGGCTTTCCTAGTAGCCCCGGCCTAAGACCTTTACTGTCCCCAAAATGCACAGACAAATGCTCACTGGTTTGAAATAGTACTTCTCAAAGCTTAGAAGCAAACCTTCTGACCTCACTAGGACTGAGAAACAGCCAGGCTTTTATTGTGGCTGTGAGCTAAAAGTCAGACAAAAGCAATGGCATCTCAAAATGTTACTAAGGTGAACATAGGCATATACCAAGTTATTCTTTTAAAAAAAAATTACACTGAAATTCCATAAAAAGCAATCTTCCAAAATACAAAGGTACATTATGCATACTATACACAATCAATATAACTATTTTACTCACCAATTCCATTAAATCTTTTAACTTCCAATTTCTTCTGGAATGGATACTAGTTTATTGTTACTGACGACCAAAACTTTAAGGGGAAGATCAAATAGGTATTTTGGCAAAGTTGATAGAAGATTTCGACTGAAAAGAATAAGAAAGTCTTATAATGAGATATGTCTGAAATCTCTGTCATGTTGAAAAAGAACAAATCACCTCAAAAGTAAATAAGAAGTTTTTACCAAATAAGAACTATCATTTAATGAGTGCTTACTTTGTATCATACTAAAATCCTTTAGTGTACTATCTCATTTAATACTCACATTAACCTCATAAGACAGGTAGTATTACTATCTCTATTAAACAAATAAGAAAACAAAGGTTAAAACTGTGTTAAGTGACTTGCCCAGTCACAAGAGATTGCAAAGCCCATGCTGTTACCTATGATACGGTCTTACATACCAACAGTTCTCAAAACCCAGAATCATTCTCTGAGCTAGAAAATGCTAGAACCTTGTTCTCTGGTATCGTTTCACTGCATTCAATACATCCATGCCTCTACCTAAGGAAAGGTCCCAAGGATAAGTTTGCATACACCGCCATGCTCAAATTTATAAAAGAATGACTAGGGTTACATCTTCAAAAACATGTAGTAACCCTCACCCATTCCCTTTTCTTATGAGTTTATGGTATAACAGACCACTAACACCTTTATCTCAGTTCAGAGTTGACAAAATATTCCTATCTCTGTGGATACACTTAAATATAACAACAACTAACATTTATGGAGTATGTGGTCAGAGGACTTCACATGAGTTAACTTCGCTAACCCTCATAACAACCTACTTTAGGAAGAGAGATGATTATCATGATGCCCATTTTACAGATGAAGAATCAGTCAAAAAGAGATTAAGCAAACTACTCAAGTCACACAGCTGGTAAATAGGAGAGCCAGGATTCGAGTCTGGGCAATTAGGCTCTGGGGTCCTTGCCCTCAACCGACTGTGGGTCAGATTTACAGACCAGTGCTGACTGACCCACATGATCCCTGCTACAGACTCAAGGTTTGTGTTCCCCACAAAATTATAATGTTGAAACCTAATCCCTCATGTGATGGTGTCTGTAAGCGGGGCCTTTGGGAGGTGATGAGGTCATACAGGTGGAGCCCCCATAAGTGGGTTTAGCGCCCTTATACAAAAATACCTCAGAGAGCTCCCTTGCTCCCTCTGCCAAGTGGGGACAGCTAGAAGATGGCCGTTTATGAATCAGGAAGCAGGTCCTCGCCAGACACCAAATCTGCCGGTGCCTTGAACTTGGGACTTCTCAGCCTCCAGAAATGTGAAAAATAAGTTTCTGTTGCTTACAAGGCACCCAGTACATGGTATCCCGTCATAGCAGCCCAGACTAAGACAACCCCCCTACTAAAAAATATAAAGTATACCATTACACTTACATACTAACAAGTATTCATAAAAAACAAGCTATTATTTTTCCTGTTTTTCAAAGTGGCAGTGATAGACGTGTACCTAACATTTTGTGTAACATACACGGCAACAAAAACCCAGTGTTAGCCCAAGGAAGAACATCAAGACCTTTCACCTCCCCGTGTCATGGCTGCAGAGGACATCCAGAAACACTAGGTTGGCTTGAATCACAAGGAAGAGACTTAAAAAAAAAAAAAAAAAAAAGACAATGCCCCTAGACCAGCAATCCTGGCCAGGCTGCTGGAATGTCAGATATGCCAGGGGCTTGTTACAATTCTTGACACTTTTAGAATCAAACAGAATCCTTGGGAAAGTGGCCCCTGTGCAGTACACAAGGATCTTCTCACAGAATTCTTCTGAAAGAGGGAAAAATAACACACAGGAAGAGAGAGCTGAAAAACCATCTTACAAGTTTCTCAAGATATTTTCACCAAAATAAAAAACAAAGTAAGTGGGAAAAATAACTGCACATATAAACTCATTTTAATCTCCCCCAGACCAAAAAAGGTTAAAAATTGGTCTATTTTTTGGGAGGAGCACCTGGCTGGCTCAGTGGGTAGGGCATGTGACTCTTAAGCTCGGGGTTGTGAGTTCAAGCCCCACGTTGGGCCTAGAGCTTATTAAAAAAAATTAGTCTATTTTCTTCCTATAAGAAGCAGGTGCATTGAGTTAGCAGTCAACTTTCTCCAGAGTCGAATTTCTTTATACACAGCTAATAAGTCATCAATCTTCACTTTTTTGCCATGTTTTAGAGACAAAGGAAATCAGAAACAGGGACTAATGTTATTTCAATAAAGTTTGTTCAAAACTGTTTGTGATTATACACAAAAATCGGGAGGTGACTTTTAGAGATCAAAACAGGAAAGAATCAGAGAAAGTTTTAGTAAAAGTATTTTAAGATTACCACACATTTCTATTAATATAGAAATTCAATTTTTGTCAAATCACTTTTTTCCATAAAAGAACAAACTGAAACAAAAACAAAGACAAAACTTAAACCAAGGCCTCACTTGCCTCAAACCTCTCCCCCAAGCCAGGTCAAGGAGATATTAGAGAATTAGAGAAAAGAGCAACCCAAATGACTACCATCTATGAAAGGAATTTCCTCTCACACATTTTAAAGTATAAAGTTTCAGTTAAAATAGTATGTACTGCCAGGTGACACCACTGAGGTAGACACACAGAAGGATTAATATATCACGACGAGAAAGGAGCATTATTATTTGTATATATTAGTATTTACCACTTCCCTATATGGAAATTTAGACAGGTAACTTTGTTAAGGAGGGGGAAGAAATTATCCCTTACAACTAAAACAAAGGGACACAAGAAAATGACTCTACTCTTTTTTAAGATATTTTTTTTAATAATATCTACACCAACATGGAGCTCAAACTCACAACCCAGTGATCAAGAGTCGCACGTTCCACAAAGGCGCCCGGAAAATGATTCTAAGCATAAGTCACAATATACCAGTTTCCATTCAATGTCACTCATTGGACAGGACAATTTTTTTCTTATACTTATCAAACGGTGACTGTTATAAATAGAGGGTAACAGCTAAGAATGAGAGTTCTACAGCCATACTGCTTTCATCTGAATCTTGACTCGACCACTTGTTATGAGTATATGTGTGTGTGTGTGTGTGTGTGTGTGTGCGCTTGTGTGCCTATATGGTACACATACACACACAGATATGACTTCGGGCATACAGTTTCCCTCTGCACTTCAGTTTCTCATCTGTAATGCAGGGATAATAATAGTACCTTTCTCAAAATGCTGCTGAGGAGATGAGGTAATAATGGATAACATATTTGTAATACTGTCTGGCACACAGTAAGCATTATTAAGTATTAACATCAACTGTTATCTACTTCCTAACATTCCAACACTCCCATCCCAATCTGTCCATCCTTAAACTGGCAGCGAGAACTCACAAGAGAGTGAAAAATAGAGCTCAAGAACTGTTTCTTCATAATGTTTCACTTTAAGGGGCACCTGGGTGGCTCAGTCAGTTAAGTGCCTGACTCTTGGTTTCGGCTCAGATCATGATCTCATGGTTTCTTAGGGCCTTCATCGGGCTCTACGCTTGGGATTCTGTCTCCCTCTCTCTCTGCCCCTCCCCTGCTCGCACTTTCTCTCTCTCTCTCTCAAAATAAATAATAAACTTAAAAAAATAATAATGATGATGCTTCACTCTAACTGAGGTTGCATATAAATAAATCCGCAGCGTGGCACTATGATTTCAGAAAAATATTTCTGCTCTAAAGCGTTGCTACTCAAAGTGACAAGGACCAGCAGGCACTGGCATTAGCAGGGGGCTTGCTAGATGTGCAGGCCCCACTGTGGACCTGTGTAATCAGATGTTTTAATCCCCAGGAGGCTCCTGTGCAGCTTAATGGTTGACAAGCACTGCTCTCAAGAACAAGACCAAAAACCTATAAAGTAATGTGAATATACACAAGTACAAATAAGATACTGTTGAGATAAATATGGGTTACATAGCCACACCAAACATATTCCTTTATTACTGAAAAGGATTAGAACTGTAATAGAAAACAAAATTTACCAAAAAAAAAAAAAAAAGTTTCCTTACCTAATGTTAAGGTATGTTAACATCTGCAGGTTTTTAATGGCTTCAGGAATGGTTTTGATGCAATTATGATATAAATTTAATGTTTCAAGAGGTGCAAATAACCAAACATCAGAAGGAATTTCTGTAAAACGATTTCTCGAAAGATCTGAAAAAGAAAAGTAATATTTGAGTATCAAACAGAAACCTATATCTATTAACCATAACAGAATTATTTTCATACTTGCTGAATCACTTAGAATCTAAGCAACTATTTAAAATCTCATGAAATACGGGGCCCCTGGCTGGCTCAGTCGGTACAGCATGTGACTCTTGATCTCAGGACTATGAGTTCAAGCCCCACATTGGGTGTAGGGCTTACATACCTACATACATACATACGATATTATAAAATATTATCCAAAAAGGCAAAAAAATCATCTAGAAATATGCTCATTTAAAGCTTATTTATTAACAAATTGTACTTGATATGCTTTGATATCTTTAAAATGTATCTTTTAAAATATCAATGAGGAATTCTCGCTGATCTTTTCAAACACACAAAAAGGCCTCCACTGATCCCACATCCTCCTCCACCTCCTGTTCCTGCACAGCCAAACCTACAAAAATACACAACACATCTCACTTCTTACTTACCATGCACTTCCCAACCCCCTGTACTTTTGTTTCTATTCCACTTTCATGCCCATCAAGGTCACCAACAGCCTCCATATCAATAATGACTCATCCACATGGAAACATTTCCCTTCTCTTGGCTTGGAAGCCTACGCTTCTAGATCACTTCTTATCATCTCTTTGGCTACATATTAGTCGAATATGAAGCCAGAATCTCTTGCTAGATTCTCCCCTATCTGTATTGTAAATGTCGATGTTCCTAAGAGCTGTGACAAGATATTCTTTCCTTCTGAAGATATACACTTTAGTGGGTGATTCCATCCAGTCTCAGGGCCGAAATAATGTTTATATGCTGACAAATTTCAAATTAAAGCCATGTCTGAACACCTATGTTCTGATCTTCAGAACTTCTCTTGATAACCCTCTGGCACCTCAAATTCTACAAAATCTGTAAAAATTCTGTCAAATCTGAACTGAAGATTCCCTTCCATACATCCGTTTCTCTTATCCCGGGTAATGTCACCGACGCCCTCCTGTTGAGTTGTGCAAGCCAGACACCTGGTGTTCATTCTTGATCCTTTCCTCTCCTAAACTATTCTACATACGCACGAATATACTTCCATTCACTTCAATTTTCACAAAAATAAAATTATGGAATTATTGTAACCATTACACCTCCTTTAAAGGTTTGTTAAATGAAATTTTGAAAAAAAAAAAAAAAAAAAAACTTAGGACATCATGTGGCAGGTTGAAAAAAATACCCTAAAAGGGTTTCTTAACTGAAGCACTATTGACCCTTTAGACGGCATGACAATTTGTTGTGTGAGGCTATCCTGGGTGTTATAGGATATTTAGCAGCATCCCTGGCATCTATCCATAAGATGCCATTAATACCATCTAATCGTGGCAGCCAAAAATTGTCCCCTGGGGTTCAACCCCCCTATACCTGTTGAGAACCGCTGCTACCTCATTAGAGAAGTTCACTTTGCTTGCATTAATTCATTATACTTATTTGGCTAAAAACGTAAGCATATTAGCTATCTGTGTCAGGGAGAACATCTGGGGCGTACCTTAACCCACCATGTATCACTTAGCATGTGATCTGCCCTCATGAGACGAACAGCCTCCTACCAACACTCGACTTCCTCCCTCTGAAGAATGAGACCTATTTACTTAGCGATATAGTAAATTCCCCATTTGGAATATTAATATACATGTATTAATATATGTTTGTGTGTGTATAAACACATACTCACCTAATATAAAATTTTATAATAGGCAAAAGAAAACATTAGTTATGATTATTTGAGAATTAATTTGGATGCTTCTTCCTACCACCATAAGATTCTGAATGACTAAATAAATGGATAGACGGAATTACTAGAAATCAAAATCTGAACCTGAAACAGAAGTTTCCCAATATCCTGGCTTACCTCCTCTGGATACCCAAGCATCATGGGGAAAAATAAATTCATTATTTTTTTAGTTTAGGATGTTTCTTTTACATTTAGGATTTTACCTCTGATTCTTGTAACTTCAGAATCCCAGGAGTTGAGACTTACTGTTTACAATTAATTTGAAATCCTACAAACTATGTCTAGTTCATTATTCTGTATAAGTCTTATATATCCATAAACAGTACAGTGGTCTTAGAGATAGATGATGGTAGCTTAAAGTTAGATTGCAATAATAAGGATAAGAAAATAAGATAGAATTTGAAATATATTCTGGCATTAGTACTTACAGGGATTGGACAAGCGATCATCTGTGTGGGATAAATAAGAGGCAAGACTCAAGGGAGGCATCCAGGACCCTGGTCTAAGCAACTAAAAATGATGCAGTTTAATAAAAGAGGTGGGGGGTAGAACAGGATTTTTGTATTTTTTGCTGGTGGAAGTTTTATTTTGTTTTTTGAAGCAGAGGTTCGAATCAAAGATTCAATTTCATACTTGTATCATGTGAGGTATTTGAAAGAGAGCCAATGGAGGAGTTAGTCGATGACTATAGTCTTGGAAATGAGGTCTAGGATGCATATATAAAATTGAAAGTGGTGGGAACATGGTTAGTACTATAAAATCATAGAAATGGGAGACATCACCAAACATCAGAGTATCGAGTTGGAAAGAGCTCAAGAATGGGGCCATCAGGATAGCCAATGTTTCCAAGCTGACTAGAGGGGGGGAAAGCAGGCAGAAAAGACTGAAGATAATGGTCAAGAGAAAGAGTGCTCTAAGAAGTGACAGAAAAAAAATATCAAAATTACTATTTGTTCGGCTACAAGGTAAAAGCAATCATAAGCCTATTCTTGATTCGTTTTATCAACAGACAAGCTAATTGTTGGTCTGATGCATAACTGTAGCACCAAACGTAAGAGAAATAAAATGAGTGTACATTTATTTCCTGACAATATAAAAAACCCAAAATATCAGTATTAACAATAATGATTTTAATAAAGTAATTTAAATACTATGAACACATTATTTTTATAACTTTACATATTACTGTGTGAAGCTTTATGTTCTTTCGCCTCCAAAAAAAAGATTATTTAGTTAAATTACCAAGTAATATTATGGGTTCCCTTAGGGAATTTAATTAAATTTGCAACAATAAACTCTTTTCTGGATGAGGTAATACACTTACTTAGTAAACACCACTTAAGATTACAATTAATTATTCTAATTTAATTGAGTGAAATCAAATAAAGCATAATAAACTCAAAATTAAAACCCAAGCCATTACAAAGCCCTTAATTAAGTAAATCTTGTTCTAGGGTTTTTCAGATTTTAAATCTGTATAAACATCTTTCTAAGAATTGGGTAAACAGAATAACAATGCCAAAAGAAAAATACAACCATGAAAAGAAAGATAGGGAATAACACAAAACAATCTGTATCTTAATTTCTTGAAATATCACAAACTAACGGCATCTCATATTTTCCTTCAAAAAAGTACAAATTGACTTTTATATAGACATAATGGATAAAATTTTAACTTCTAAATTTTTTATCTTCTGATGTACAACTAAACCATAAAGGAATCTTTACAACATTAAAAATCATTTAATTACACGTACAGTAGGGCAACTAGAATAATATGACTGGTAACGAACATACTCAAGAAACACATGCAGGCAGCATCGGTACTGTATTAATACAGCTCCATCTAAAGATGAGAAAACAAACTGTTAATTTATTCCTATGGGGACATTCATTTCACATCAGCCTTAAAGCCTGCCTTCTTTGGGGACAAACAGGACTTGGGAAAAGATCATTATAACGATGTTCCTGCTTTCCCACACACACAAAAAACTAAAATCTGTTCCTTATCTTCCTGAAGTGAGTTGAATGGTGGCCCTCAAAGATACCAGGCCCTAATTCCTGGGACTGCTTACAAGGGAACACTGTGCAGATATAATTAAGAATCATGCACTAGATTATCCTGGATTACCCAGGGGGGCCCTAGCTGCTATCACCGGCTTCCTTATAAGAGGAAGGCAGGGGGAGGTTAGACACACGCACACGGGGAGAAAGCCGTGTGAAGATGGAGGAGACATTGGGGTGATGCAGCCGAAGAATGCCAGCGGCCGCCAGAAGCTGCAAGGGGCGAGGAAAGAATTCTCCCGTAGAGCCTCTGGAGGCCGAACCGTACTGCTGAAACCTTGATTTTAGCCCCATAAGACTCATTTCCTATTCTGGTCTCCAGAACTGTAAAAAAATAAACTTCTGCTGTTTTAACCACCAAGTTTGTGGTAATTTGTTACAGCAGACACAGGAAACACACACACTTCTCATAAAAATAGTTCATCAGAATTAATGAGAGAATGCCTGCAAATTTTTTTTAATTAAATAGCCGTGCATGTTTTTTTGGGGGTTTTTTTGTGTGTTTTTTTTGTAGCAGGAAGGTGATATCTCAGTTAATTAGTGTTCTTGGAGATAAGCACCTTTATAACCACTGAATTATGTTTCTTTTGTCTTGGTTTTAATCATAAATCATTATCAAGCAGTATTGGCAACAACTCAACAGTAGACAGGCTGCTGTGTACTGTTTCCTGCCTTCCTTCAAAACTCTCCTTGTGAAACTGCGAGGAGCCTTTTAGAGATGTTAATAGATCATTTTACATAATCCGATCTAAATCATGTTCTGTATCACTCTTGGGCTTCAGAGGTCAAGGAAGCTAGGGGAAGGAAGGAAAGGAGTCAGATGGAATGGAAATCTGTTTGCTGTCTCCCAAGCTGCAGCCACAAGAGCCACAGATGGGTCCGTATGCCACCCAGTGCAATTCCTGGCCCACTGGCTAGCATTTCTGCCAAGGTATAGAAAATGAATTTCAGAAATTATACTACTATACCATATTAATTATACTAATTATAGTTTCATCTTATTCCATGTACAAAAGACTGTACAGTTTTTGTCACAAATTGTTGAAATTTAAACTAAGATGCATGAGTCTTCTTTAGGTGATATTTAATAATATAGATCGCTATAGTCCCTCTTATTAAAAGAATCCTAGATAATATTTGAAAATCTGACACATTTCTCCCTCTGGAAAAATATCTAATAAAGAAGCATGTTGTTGGAACACACCCTCATCATTAACAGAGATATCATCATAAAATTTTCTGCTTAAGGAAACATGAGGGGGGCACCTGGCTGGCTCAGTCAGAAGAGCATGTGACTCTTGATCTCGGGAGTCATGGGTTTGAGCCCCACGTTGGGGGTAGAGTTTACTTAATAAAAATATTTTTTTTTTAAAAGAAACAGGGTTAAGTGGAGAAATAATTTGAAATAAGAACTCTAAATTCACATCAACAATAACCTAAGGGGGAACTGGGGTGACTATTTCTATTTCTCTCCCTCTCTCTCTCTGTCTCTCTCTCTCTGACACACACACACCCTGCATATGGTAGATAAGGATGCTATAGGCCGTGCATAATTATGTTTAATCCTCATAACAGCCTTGTGAGGTAGCTATTATTCCACATTATATGTATGAATCAAAGATAAATTGAACGGCATGCCCAATGTTAAAAAACTAGTAGTAACTGACAGCACCAGGGTTCCAAACTCAGATGCGACTTCAAAGTCCATGTTCTATGTGTGGATTTCCACTCCTTCAACACACTATTATGACCTCCTGTCCCAGATTTCAAATATTCTGTTCCACTGGAATCAAAAAGCAGGGTCAGAGAAATTCTCAATCTCCTAGCCACATTCATGTTAGGTCGCTTCTTGCAATAGGAAGCAGTATGTAAATCTTACTTCGAGTCCAATTTTTAATTAAGAAAATAATGAACACCTTTATAAAACTCTCAGCTGTTCCTAATTTACCAACTCAGAAGTGTCTGGTCTGAGCCAACACATAGTTTTCTTGGCTCCTTAAAGAGTGGACTCTTACTAATTTTTCAGTATTTTTAATCATTCAATAAACAAGGATTAAAGAAAAGGAATCAAGTTTCTTCAAAAGGGAAGTAGCATCTTATAGGCAAAATTATTATGCTGAGTACCTGTCAAAAATTCTGAAGGATCTGAGACTTCACCCTACTTGTAAGCCAACGAGTTAGCCTAACCCAGTTGTATGGATGCTGGCAGAAGGTATGAGACTCCTGTGAGACAAAGGACTTTATTACTCACAGGTGGCATAAGCAGCATATTTTTATCAGTTCTCCTTGCCTCCCAAATCCCACAGGGGCAACACACGTAAGTACAGATGAATTCTTACCCACATAGTATATTGCATTATAGGAGAGGAACTCTGAGCTAGGGGAAGCCAAATCTTTTATAATAGACAGTAAGCAGGCAGTTTGTTCAAAGGGAGACATTATCTTCACACTAGACAATAAGCACAACTGTGCTTTGCTCTACAGAGAAAACTATCTCCCTTTTCCAAAAGATAGTCCTGAACAAAGAGCAGTTAGTACCTCATTCGCAAGCTGTGCAGACACATGAAGTCCATGGAATTTATCTCCCAACGGTACCATATACATTCCTTATCAAGCAGGGATTTGAAGTTGCAGCCCCATCACAGAGACTATACAAGGTAAAATAACTACCTTCATTATTAAATTCTCTGTAGTTCTACACTTACTGTCTGTGATAGAGGCAGGCAAACTCTGATCCTCACCTTCTACGCTCCATTCTCTTTATTTCCTGGGCAGCATTCTGACTGGACTCATTTATTCAAACAAAAATCCTCTTAAGCGCTATGAATTAAGCACGAGGTGTTAAGGCAGGTAAAAAGCCCAGACACCAACCCTAAGCAATACCAATTATTGTTTCACTCTAGCACCAAATGTAATCTACTTAGATAATAATACTTCACTGAAAGAAGCTGTGCAAAAAGAATCACCCCCACTTAGTTCGATTAAAATTGTAATTTTTATAAACCTCTTGTGGTGAGACAAATACTATATCATCCTTGGAGTATATCTCAAAGTTCACACAAAGACTGAAGGAATGAAAAGGGAAAGGTAACTGCTACTTAGCAGATGAGCACCAAACTGCACCTGAATATTCTGATTCTACTGATTACTACCTATAAAACATCACCAAAGTCACTTATTCACTATTCCTATCTCAGAGATATTAGAAATGAGTAAATAGTCTACAACAACCTAAAATCCCAAGAAGCAACAGAAATGAAGGGAAAATTATCAACTTGCACACGAGATATATATGTATGTTCATAAAAATACAAAATAAAGTGATAGAAATTGATTATTATATTCAGTTCTTATGACATGGAAAATACATACCAGAAATTCTAAGTCTTCAGGGAGTGGATAAAATCAACCAACCCAAAAGCATATTTCTTAATATGAAAATTTTAAACTTAAATTTTCTGTGCTCTTTAGTAACTGATATTACTCAAATGTAAGCAGTTATAGTATGTATAATCTTATTAATATGCTCTCAAATATTAATGCTTCCTTATATATTTTTCCATCTGAAAGAAATGTCAGGACTAGAAATAAAAGCAACAAGAAAACAGGAGGCATCACAGCTGTCTGTTGATGCAAGAATGGAGAGTGTCTTTGAAGTATCAGAGACTCCAGTGTCGGAGCCTGATGGGAAATGACAACCCCATGGCTCTGGCATCTGCTTTCCACAGATGCCCTCTGCAAAGACAGGTGATTTCTTGATTCAGTATTCCCTAGAAGGGTGTTGTGCTGTCGTTCAGGACGAGATCATGAAAAGTCCATCTATAACTCTGGAGCCTTGTTGAAGGAGTAAGATGTACGGGTAACAGAATTTCTAAGCTACTCAACAGTGAGTTAAATTACTAACCGTACAGTGGAGAGAAAAAAAAGGGTCAAGTAGATATGTGAAAAAAAAAACGAAGGAAAAATGCTTTAAAGCCAACAATCATGAGAAACAGTAACGGGCAGACCTCACTGGCCTACAGCAACCAATACTGGAAAGCTCTTTTTGAGCACAGGCACTTTGAGAAGGAAGGGTGCAAACAAAAACAGATGCTACGAGGAGAAACCACAGCTGCTAACCAGAGGCTAGATTACATGCATGCTCAGTGAGAAAAGGACTGTGAGTCATACAACTATTAGGCCACGTGGAAGTATAGGACTTTATTAAAAAAAAAAAAAGGAAGGGGCAGCTCTATGCAGTTATCTGTAGGAAATTCTGCGAAGTGTTTTAGTTTTGCCAAGAAATAATGACCAATTAACCGTGCAATGACATTCCAACATCAAAGTAATGTTTAAAAACGACACTATACTTCAGCCCTTATGAAGACTTATTATACTGTAAATTTGGCATTATGAATCATGCAGTATTATTTATTAAATGGTTCTTGGAAAACTTTTATTTTCAAAAGACAAATGTTATAGCCTCATCATATAACTTTTACTAAAATAAATTCCAGATGGAGGAAAAAGATAAAAAAGAACCATAAAAAACTAGAGAAACATTTTAGTGAATAGTCACTATTAGAATGGGGAAGGACTTTCAAAGCATTAAATAAGGGAATAATTCACAAATGAAAAGATTTCTAGATTTAGCAACATAAAGAGAAAGGAAAACTGAAGTAAAAAAAAAAAAGCAAAATGATACCAACAGGTCATAGGTAAAACCTGGGGGAAGAACATAAACAGAATCAAAAATGAAAAATTATCAATGACCAAGATGCACATGAAAATATGTTCAACCTCGCTGTCAATCAAAAGAAATGCAAAGAATAAGATACCATAACTCACTCATCAAATTTAAAGGTTTCTAAAGGCATTTTTCAGTATTGGCAAGGCACTTCCATACACCACTGATGGGATTTCAAAACGAGGTAACCTGTCTAGAAGGCAATTTGACAATATGAATCAAGGTCCTGAAAATGATCATACCCATTGATCCAGGAAATCAATCTCTAGCAGTTTCTGAAACCAAATAAAAATACATGAGAAGTTATGTACATTCGTGGCAACTGAGTGGCTCAGTTGGTTAAGCATCCATCTTCAGATCAGGTCACGATCTCACGCTTCTTGAGTTAGAGCCCGCATGGGGCTGTCTGCTGTCAGCATGGAGCCCGCTTTGGATCCTCTGCCCTTCTGTCTCTCCGCACCTCACCTGCACTCTCTCTCCCAAAAATAAACAAACTTAAAAAAACTTTTTAATTTAAAAAAAAGGAAATTGTGTACATTTAAGGTTTATTTAAAACAGTAGAAAATTAGAGGGGCGCCTGGGTGGCTCAGTTGGTTGGGCGGCCGACTTCGGCTCAGGTCATGATCTCACTGTTCCCGAGTTCGAGCCCCGCATCGGGCTCTGTGCTGCCAGCTCAGAGCCCGGGGCCTGCTTCGGATTCTGTGTCTCCCTCTCTCTCTCTGCCCTCCTCCTGCTCACGCTCTGTCTCTATGTCTCAAAAATAAATAAACGTCAAAAAAAGTATAATTTAAAACAGTAGAAAATTAGAAACAACTTAAGTGCCCAACGATAAGTAAAGGCTAATAAAATATGGTATATCCTTAAAGTAGAATATCTTGCAGCCTTTAAACATTGTATTATAGATTGAATACCTTAATATGAAAATAAGAATCCTCACAAAATAACTAGGACATTTTAAATATCAAACTATATACACAGTATGAACCATTTCCTTTTAAAAATGTACATTTTAGAAAGTACCTTTTATACACTCATTCATACACATATAAAGATAGTGACTATGGGACTATGAAGTAAATACACCAAAATGTTAATATTAATTCAAGGATGGTGGAATATGGAGTATTTTGTATTTTCTTCTCTATGCTTTTATTTTCCAGGTTTTCTACAATAAACAAACGTTGCTTCTGTTATAAGAAAAACACAATATTACACTATTTTAAAGGTATTCTATTACGCAAGGTAAACTGAATTCTAACCATATACGTTCCACTCATTAAAATGATATGTGCAGACGGTTATAGGCTGAGTAAGTTGGTACTATATATAATCATTTCTTTTTATGGGACAACCTCCTGCCAAACATCTATCACATTATCATCTATAACATGATGCTGAGTCATGTTATATTGACACTCTACCCTACATCATAATTTTTTAAATTACCAGGAAAGTATGCAACTTTTGATGTCAAAATCATGCTTTCATGTGAATTCGTTTCTTTTTTTTTAAGTTTATTTTCGAGAGACAGAAAGATATGATATGCTTATACAGTATACTTTGCATTTGCCTTAATTTAGACACCTTACTACGTTTCTACGGCATGAGAAAAGAAAAATCTAATGTAATAAGAGAGCAGTCTGCATCAAAAGGACTCCCCATGATAGTAGGCTTTGGATTCCAAAACAAAAGTAGTTCTTTAAAAAAAGAGCGGGGGAGGTCACTGGCTGGCTCCGTAGGTAGACTCTTGATCCAAGGATCGTGAGTTTGAGCCCCACACTGGGCGTACAGCTTACTTTTAAAAAGCGGTCCTAGGGACACCTGGGTGGCTCAGTCGGTTGGGCTTCCAACTTCAGCTCAGGTCATGATCTCGCCGTTTGTGAGTTCAAGCCCAGAGTGGGTTCTGTGCTGACTGCTTGGAGCCTGGAGCCTGCAGCCTGCTTCAGATTCTCTCTCTCTCTCTCTCTCTCTCTCTGTCCCTCCCCCACTCGTGCTCTGTCTCTGTCTCTCTCTCAAAAATAAATAAACATTTAAAAAATGTTGGATCTTATTTAAAAAAAAAAGCACTCCTGCAGGGGGCAGTGCCTGGGTGGCTCAGCTGGTTAAGCGTCTGACTTTGGCTCAGGTAATGATCTCACAGTTAGTGGGTTCAGGTCCCACAATGGATTCTGCACTGACAATGCAGAGCCCGCTTGGGATTCTCTGTCTCTGCCCCTCTCTGACTTGCGCTTTCTCACTCAAAATAAATAAATAAACTTAAAAGAAAAGAAAAGTAGTCCTAGAGATAGGGGCACCTGGGTGGCTCAGTTAAGTGCCTGACTCTTTGTTAATTTTTTTTTCAGTTTATTTATTTATTTTGAAAGAAAGAGAGAGAGCAGGGGTGGGGACAGAGAGAGAAAAAGGGAGAGAGAGAGAATCCCAAGCAGACTCCACACTGCCAAAGTGGAGCCGGATCCTGGGCTCGAACTCACTAACCACGAGATCATGACTTGAGCCCAAATCAAGAGTCAGATGCTCAACTGACTGAGCCACCCATGCGCCCCTTAAGTGACCAGCTCTTGATTTCAGCTCAGGTCACGATCTCACGGTTTCGTTGGTTTGAGCCCCATGTTGGGCTCTGCGCACCGACCATGCAAGGCCTACTTGGGATTCTTCCTCTCTCCCTCTATCTCTAACCTTCCCGTGCTCATGCTCTCTCTGTCTCTCTCAAAATAAATAAACAAATAAACTTTTAAAACAAGGCTAATGACCGCTTCTCAGCCTTTTGGTTAAGATCAAGTGTAAAAAAATAAAATGGCTAATGAATTATCTTTTTTTAAAAAAGTAGTCTTCGAGGAGGGTTAAAAAAACAAAAAAATCCAAGAGTAAGCTACCTTCCTAAATAAAACAAACTGCTGAATCCAGATTATAAGGAATTCACAGGAAGTATAGTGCGCTCCTTAAAAAAGAGTACTGTATTAAGAGAGCAAAGATCATGCTTGCCTGAGCTGTTTAACAACAAAGTACTAAATATTGGATGCTGAAATTAAAGGCAAATTATAGTAAATTAATTACAACGTAATGACAAATTCCACAAACCAGACCAAAGGAAACTCCATTAGTTTGTGTTAAGTGGTCAAGCAGCGCCTAGAGAGGAGCACACTGGCCGCTACCAGTAAGACCAAACGAATTCAGAGACAGTTTATTACTAACAGGGAAAGCATGGCGAGTACGGTATCGGTTCCCCATGTCTCAAGTCCTACAGGACAAAACCAAACTGGAGGAGAGACCAAATGACAGACAACATGCACAGTGGGCTGCTCTGTTTTTGAGAAGTCAACTCCAGATTGGATTGAAGCTTTGCAATATTATATTCACAGCTATACCCGAATGTCCAATGTCTTCTCAAAATGAGAGAAGAAGATAATAAACTACCTTGCGGCAACCTCCCACAAGATAGGGAAGTGGATAAGAAATGACCTCATGTCGCCCATTTTGCCGTGTACCAGGGAGGAGTCTTCCCCCAAGATTTGGTTGAGCCTGGCCTATGTGGATTATGTGGAAATGTGCAAGATCGCTAAGGTACCACGGCAGAGCCATTCCACTAGTTTAGAGGCAAAAAGAACAAAAAGTATATAAAAGAATATACCATGCCATGCTCCTTCCCACAATTTTAAATCCAGAAATTTGACAAGTATCTACTATCAACCATTGCAGAGAAGCACAACACTGAACCAAACTCTATAGGGAATTTTTGTATGCGGCCTCAAAGCATTTAAATTCCTCTTGGGGCAAGCAATTTAAAGCCAAAAATACAATTGCACCTGGCTGTCTACTCATATTAAATAAAACATCTAACGGTAGAAGATAGTTAAATAAAATATGGTACATTCACACAACAGACTATTAGGCAGTCATAAAACATCATGTTACAAAATATTTTTCTTCAATGGAACAGTGGCATCAGAAAGAGCAATCTGGAAGAAGAGTGTACAGTAGAATATAATGGGAAGACTTTTATGGCAACATTACCTAGATAAATGTTGAGAAAATTCAGTGATGAGGTGATGAGGCTTTTTACAAGGGAAGCAGTGAACATATAAAGAGTTGTTTATGAGAGCCTTTAAGCTCTGATCTTACCGAGGATGATAAATTTTGCAACTCGAAAGTGTGGATCTAAGCTCTGCCTAAGGCAAATGGAGGACAACACACTAATAATGTTAAGAGCAGAATACTAGACGAAGACATGTAAAAATATAATTGTAAACAATTTAGAGCTATACTACCCAGAAAACTGCTAAACCTAATTATAAAATGTGCATTTATCTCCCAATTGTTACTGGGCTTCATCTACAAATATAATTTTCAAAACAGAAGTTGTTAAGCCAACATATTAATCCTGAAACATTTTATAATTTAATATTGTTGATGCCAAACATATCATTTAATGTCATAAACTCTACTCAAAAATCAATTTTATTAGTTAACCTAAATATTTAAAAGTAGCCAACTATTCTGTGGAGCACCCAGCTGGCTCATTTGGTAGAACATGCAATTCTTGATCTCAGGGCTGTGAGTTCAAACCCTATGTTGGGCATACAGTCTATAAATAAATAAATAAATAAAAGCAGTCAACTATTGTAAAATAAAAACATATCCCATGCTACAATGTAATATACAAAAACTATAGATAAAATAAATACACTTTTTTTAGACAGGTTGGGGGTGGCACCTGGCTGGGTCAGTTGGAAGAGCATGGCTCTTAACTTCAGGATCATGAGTTCAAGCCCCATATTGGGTGTAGACATTATTGAAAACATAAATAAATAAACTTCAAAAAACTTTAGCTAATCTGCAAAAGTTAAAAGTTTAATAATCATATCACTGCGTATGAAACTTGTTTTTATAGCGACTGGCTGGCTCAGTCAGTAGAGCATACAACTCATGATCTCAGGGTCATGAGTTCAAGCCTGACGCTGGGCAAGAAGCTTACTTTCAAAAAATAAAATAAAAAAATAAGCTTATTTCTTTTCTTCTAATAGTTTTTCATTTTTTAAAATAATAACAAAGCAATTAAAATCAGGGAGACAATGAGAAGTCCAATCTGAGTCCAATCTGACTGGAGAACATGGTACACAGATGTGTAGTGGGAAATATAGAGGAAAAAGAGAGAGATGAATTGTGGAGAGACCAGAAAAGGCATTCAAGATAAGAAGCAGGCTTAACTGAACAAATGTGTTAAACACCTAATATACACCGAATACTCTACTTTAGTGCTGGAGTGGCAGCAAAGTAACTATATTCAAATAACTCCAAAATCAATAAAAGGAAATGTAAACAATACCATATTTCTTTGATTTTATAATGCACGTTTTCTTCTAATGTCAGTATTTCTGAAATCCATGTGTGTGCTTATTATGGAAGTATTTTTTCCAGAAAAGTTATTAAATTGATGGTGAATGCTACAATAAAGGAAATATATTAACTGCAATAAAGGAGCACACCTGATATAACAGAGGTATAAAGTAATCGCTATATGTGGAAGATGAGAGGACAGGGAAATAAAGACCTGCCCTGCGATACAAAAGATCAATAGGAATCGGCAAGGTAGAAAAGAAGGACATTAACAGAAGGTAGTAAAAACACGGAGACATAGAAGCACATGGTAGGGGGTCCCTGGCTGCCTCAGTTGGTTAAGTGTCCAGCTCTTGGTTTCAGCTCAGGTCATGATCTCATGGTTTCATGAGTTCGAGCCTCACATTGGGCTAAAGTGCTAGCAGTGTGGAGCCTAGTTGGGATTCTCTCTCTCCCTCTTTCTCTGCCCCTCCCCAGCTCCCGCTATCTCTGTCTTTCTCAAAATAAATAAACTTAAAAAAAAAAAGGTGCATGATACTGTCAAGGACCAGCATGTTAGTTTGGGAGACTGTACTGTACAGTCTGGGGCCAGTATAAGACTAACTTGAAGAGCAGGAAGTCAGGAAAGCATCGGGGATGTAACAGACAAAAAACAATCATCGTAAGTATACCATACTAATCCAGCAAAGGACAAAACCCATGTGATCATCTCAACGGACACAGAAAAAGCATCTGAAAAATCCAACACCCTCTTGTTATAAAAATTTTTTCAAAAAATTAGGTTATAAGGGGCAATTTCTTCAACTTAATAAAGGGCATCTATGAAAAAAACAGAGCTAACATCATATTTAATGGTGAGCGACTGACTGCATTCCTCTTAAATTCAGGAACAAGGCAAGAATGTCCACTCTCACCACTTCTACTCAACATTGTACTAGAAGTTCTAGCCAGGACAATTAAGTAAGAAACAAGTAAAAGGCATCCAGATTCAAAAAAAAAAAAGAAGAAGTAAAACATAGCTATTTGCAGATGACATGATCCTGTATACAGAAAAACCTACTGAACCATTAAAAAACTATAGAATGAAGACACTAGTTCAGCAAGGTTGCAAGATAAAAGGTCAATATATAAAAATCAATTATATTTCTATGCACTAGCAATGAACATCCCCAAATGAAATTAGGCAAAATTTTCCAGATTTACTCAGCCATAAAAAAAAAAAAAATCGTGCCACAAGAAACAATTTGGATAGACCTAGAGGGCATTACGTTAAGTGAAATAAGTCAGCAGAAAAAGATAAATACATTGTGATTTCACTTATATTTGGAATCTAAAAAACAAAACAAATAAACAAAGAAAACAGAAAGAAACAGTCTCACAAGTAACAGAGAACAAACTGGTGATTGGGGAGGCATGGGCAAAATAGGTGACAGGGATTAAGAGGTACAAATTTTCAGTTATGAAATAAATAAGTCACAGGGATGTAAAGTGTGGCATAGGGAATATAGTCAATAGTACTATAATAACTTTGTATGGTGATGGATGAAAACCACACATCATGGTAATCATTTTGTAATGTTTATTAATGTCAAATCAGGACATCATAGAATTGAAACTAATCTAATATTGTATGCCAACTATACAAAAGAAAAATTCTATTTACAGTAACATCAAAAAAATAAATATTTAGGAAAACTATAAAACGTTAAAAAAAGTTAAAGCCATAAATAAATCAAAAGACATGAACATTTGAGGCACATGGGTGGCTCAGTGGGTCAGGCGTCCGACTTCGGCTCAGGTCATGATCTCATGGTTCGTGGGTTCGAGCTGTGCTGACAGCTCAGAGCCTGGAGCCCACTTGGGATTCTGTGTCTCCCTCTCTCTCAGCCCTTCCCCCACTCATGCTGTGTGTCTTTCTCTAAAAATAAATGAACATTTTAGGAAAAAAAATAAAAAGAAACTTTTAAAGACATGAATATTCATAGGTTTGATAATTTAATATTAAGATAGTAAAACTCCCCCAAAGTGATCTAGAAATTCAACAAAATCCCTATCAGAATCCCGACTTGCATTTTCTAAAGAAATGGACAGCCTGATCCTAAAACTTATACAAGACGGCAAGGGTCTCAGAATGGCCAAGGCAATCCAGAAAAAGAGCAATGCCGGAAGACTCCTGGTTATAAAACTTCAGACACAGCTTACTACGCAGCTACAAAAATCAAGACAGTGTGGTACTGGGATAAGGACAGAAATATATATATATATATTTAAAAAAAGAGCAGAAATAAAGATCAATGGAATAGAATTGAGAGTCCAGAAATAAACATTCACATTTATAGTCAATTGATTTTCAACAAGGGTGACAAGACAAGTGGATGAGGAAAGAAATTTACTGTCAAGAAATGGTGGTGGGACAACTGAATATTCACATACAAAAGAATCAAGTTGGACCCTGATCTCACACCATACACGAAAACCTAAAAATGGACAATATACCTAAATGGAAAAGCTAAAGCTATAAAATTCAAAACACGACAGAAATCTTCATAATCCCAGGTGAGGCAATGCTTTCTTGGGTACGGCACCAAAAGCACAAGCAACATAAGAAAAAACAGATAAAATGTGCTTCATCGAAATTTCAAAATTTTGTGTTTCAAAGTAGAGAACCCACAGAATGGGAAAAAATATTTGCAAGCCATATATCTGATAAGAGATTTATGTACAGAATTTAAAAAATAAAAACTCTTATAATTCAGTAAAGATAAGATAGCTCAATTAGAAAATGGGCAACGAAGTCTGAATAGATATTTCCATTAAGAAGATATATACATGAAAAGATGCTTAACATCATTAGTTATTACGGAAATGCAAATCAAAACCATATGAGATTATACTTCACACCTTAAGATGACTATAAATAAAAATACAGGTAATAACAAGTGTTGTCTAGGAGATGGAGAAATTAGAATCCTCATGATGTAAAATGGTGGTGCAAACACTTTGGAAACGATTTAATATTTCCTCAAATTGTTAAACATAGAATTAGCATGTGACTCGGGAATTCCACTCCTACATATATACACAAGAAAATGAAAACATACATCTACACAAAAACTTGTACATTAGCGTTTATAGCAGTATTATTTACGATAAATGGCCAGAGTGGTAACAATCCAATTGTCTATCAACTGATGAATGGATAAACAAAATGTACAATGGAATATTATTCAGATCTAAAAAGGAATGAAGTACAGATACGTGCTACAACATAAATGAACTCTGAAAACATTATGCTAAATAAAAGAAACCTGTCCCAAAAGGCCAGCTACTTTATGAATCAATTTATATGAAATGTCCAGAAGAGGCTAATTCTATAGAGACAGAAAATAGGTTAGCAATTAAGTCTGGATGAGGGGAATGAGAGAGTAATGGGGAGGGACTGCTTATAGGCATGGGGTTTTTGGGGAGCATGATGGAAATATTCCAAAATTACATTGTAGTGATGGCTACAGAACAATCAATAAACTATACACCTTATTTTTAAGGTTTTTTTTTTTTTTAATTTGAGAGAGCTTGCGGGCACACACACGTGCACACAGGGGAGGTGGAAGGGTGAAGGGAGAGGGAGAGAGAGAGAATCTTAAGCAGGTTCCTCGCTCAGCGTGGAGCCTAATGCAGGGCTCGATCCCCTGACCCTGGGATCATGACCTGAGCTGAAATCAAGAGTCAGACACTCGGGGAGCCTGGGTGGCTCCTTTGGTTAAGTGTCTGACTTCGGCTCAGCTCATGATCTCACGGTTCCTGGGTTTGAGCCCCACATCAGGCTCTGTGCTGACAGCTCAGAGCCTGGAGCCTGCTTCAGATTCTGTGTCTCCCTTTCTCTCTGCCCCTCCCCTGCTCACTCCCTCTCTCTTCCTGTCCCCTACTCGTGCTCACTCCGGCGCTCTCTCTCTCTCTCTCTCTCTTTAAGAATAAATAAACATTAAAAGAAAGAAGAGTCAGACTCCAAATGAGCCACTCAGGTGCCCCTATACTATACACTTATTTAAATGGATGAATTTTTGGTATGTGACTTAGAACTCAAGAAAAAGTTAAAAAGGAAAGGAATAAGCAGAGACAGATCTGGAAAAAATGATCTGTGTCTTAAAATACAAAACTGGACCTCATTCTATTATATAAAAATCAATTCCATATTGATTAGGAACTTAAACATGCAAACAACCCTTTAAAACTCTTAGTAAAAAATGTAGATGAATGTATTTTGCACATTCTTAACACAAGATGCAAAAAGTAATAACTATAAAGCACTGACAAAGTTGACTGTATAAAAATTGTGAACATTTACTCATCCAAAGACTTCTTAAAAAGCAAAAAGACGAGTGATAAATAAGGAGGAAATATTCATAATATACAAAACTGACAAATGAGTAGTGTAAAGAATACTTTTTTTAACTCTTAGAATTCTATAAGAAAAAGGACAACCAACCAATAGAAATTAGGCAAAATATATGAAATAAGTTATTTCCCAGTACAGGAAACACCTATGGCCAAAAGATATTTGAAGATATGTTAACACCACTAGTGATCAGAAAAATGTATATCAAGAAACAAATGCTTCACTGAAATACCATTTTAAACTCACTCGGCCAAAATGTGTAGATCTGACAATACCATGTGTTGGAGATCTGGATTTGTAGGCTCTCTCATACATGATGAAGGAAATGTAATTTTTTTTTTTTCATTTCAGAGAGAGAGAGAACGTTCGTGCGAAGGTGAGAGGGGCGGAGGGAGAGGGGGAGGTAGAGAGAAGAGAGAATCCTAAGCAGGTTCCACGCTCAGCGTGGAGACTGACACAGTGCTCAATCCCACTACCCTGGGATCATGACCTAAGCTGAAATCAAGAGTCTGGATGCTCAACCAACTGAGCAACCCAGGAGCCCCAAAGGAAATATAAAATTTAAAACAATTTGGCATTATCTCAAGTTGAACTGACATGCCATATAACCCAGAAATTCTACTACCATATACACAAGAGCAATTCTTGCACACGCACCACAGGAGACATAATAATATTTACAGCAGCACTGTTCACAAGAGCAAAAATGTGGAAACAACCCAAATAGCCATCAGTGAGAAAGTGGATAAAGTATAGTATAGTCACACAATGAAAGATAATGTAGCCATCAAAAAGAATGAACTACAGCTTCAGATAACATTTTGGATGAATCTCAGGGATTTAATACAAAGTAATATAAAAATTACCAGTCAGGGGCACTTGGGTCGGTTAGTCGGTTAAGCATCCGACTTCGGCTCAGGTCGTGATCTCACAGCTTGTGGGTTCAAGCCCCCGTGTCGGGCTCTGTGCTGACAGCTCGGAGCCTGGAGCCTGCTTCAGATTCTGTGTCTCCCTTTCTCTCTGCCCCTCCCCTGCTCACTCACTCTCTCTCTCAAAAATAAACATTTAAAAAAAAAATTACCAGTCAAATAAAGCGTAGTGTATGTAATAGCTTTTTTAAACATTTTTTTTAATATTCAAAACAAAGAATAAGCAATGTATTGCTAAGGAGCCAGCTTACTGGCTCCAAGGTGTTTTAGTAGCTACTAGTGACAATCAGATCTGCATATTAGAAAGAGTGCTGTGGCTACAATATGAAGAACTGGACTTGAAGCAAATTTGAGGCAGAGAGATCATTCAGGAAAACTGCTGGTTAAGTCCAGTTAAAGGTGAGGGGACGAGGACCTGAATAACAATAATAGCAGCGAAAATAGACAGGAAGGAAAGAGATCTGAAAGCTATTCAAAGAGCTATGACCCACAGGCCTTAGTTCCTAACTAGATATAAAAGGGAAGGGAAGGGGAAGAGTCAAAAATCATTCCCAAGTTTATGGTCTGGGTGACCAGGGGGTCTAGGGTCAATAGCAAGAGCTGGTTTTTTATTTTATTTTTTTAAGTTTATTTGTTTTGAGACAGAACATGCGTGCAAGGTGGGTAGAGGCAGAAAAAGAGAGAGAGTCCCAAATGGGATCCGTGCTAATAGCAGGGCTTGACCTCACGAACCATGAGATCCTGACCTAAGTCGAAATCAAGGGTCAGATGCCCAACCAACTGAGCCACACAGGCACTCCCGGGGCTGATTTTTTTTTAAATATATTTTGAGTTTGAAGAGACTCTGGGATGTCAATATTTATGTAGTTTCCCTCTTCATGAGTACCTATAAAATCTGATCCTTTCCCCTGTCTCCAATCGCCTCTATGAAGCCGTCTCTGATGTTCTACCAATGCAATCGGATGTCATCTCTCCCTGTTTGACCCTGCACTGCACTTTTGTTTTCACTTATGACTTACTCTAGGCCAGTGATTCTCACTCTTGTCACCACTGACATTTTGGAACAGGTAAGTCTTTGTCGTGCGTGGCAGTCCTTCCTATACACTGTGGGATCCTTAGCAGCATCCCAGGCCTCTACCCACTAGATGTCGGTAGCATTCCCAAGTTGTGGCAATCAAAACACCTCCAGACATGACTAAATACCGTCTAGCGCAAATCTTCCCTGTCTGAGAACAATCGATCTAGCCTATACAACAGATACGTGAGTACGAATAAGTATTTAGTTTATAGCATTATGAAATCTTAATTTCCTTTAAGGCAGCAATTTACAATCTTGTCCATGTACGTAAAATAGCTATGACAATTCCATTCTTTTTTTTTTTTTAAACAAATGTTATTTTGGGGCACCTGGGTGGCTCAGCTGGTTGAGTGTCTGACTCTTCGTTTTGGCTCAGGTCACGTTCTCGCAGTTTGGGCTCGAACCTGGCATCGGGCTCTGCGCGGACAGTGTGGAGCCTGCTTTGGATTCCCTCTCTCCCTCTCTCTCTGTCCCTCCCTCGCTTGTGTGCTCTCTTTCTCAAAAATTAAATAAACTTAACAAATATTTTAATAAAAAAATAAACAAATGTTCTTTTTTTTTAAAGTTTATTTATTTTTTGAGAGAGAGAGATACAGAGTGCAAGCAAGGGAGGGGCAGAGAGAGAGGAAGACGCAGAATCAAAAGCAGGCTCCAGGCTCTGAGCTGCCAGCACAGAGCCCATCTTGGGGCACGAACTCACGAACCATGAGATCATGACCTGAGCCAAAGTCTGTGCTTAACTGACTGAGCCACCCAGGTGCCCCGTGACAAATCCATTCTTACATATTAAGGCCGGTTAAGTTATCTATGTTCATGGGGTGCCTGGGTGGTTCAGCTGGTTGAGCATCTGGCTCTTGATTTCAGCTCAGGTCATGATCTCACAGTTTGTGAGTTCGAGTCCTGCATCAGGCTCTACGCTGACAGCACAAAGCCTGCTTGATATTCTCTCTCCCTCTCCCCGGCTCAAGCTCTCTCTCTCTCTCAAAATAAATAAACTTTAAAAAAAGTTATCTATGTCCAATTTACTATTTCTAATTTATAAACATCTTTAAAAGTAATTGATTTCTTTTAAGTTTTTATTTAGGTATTTTATTTATTTAACTACACCAAACATGGGGATTGAACTCACGACCCCAAGATCAAAAGTCACATGCTCTTCCAAGTGAGCTAGTCACTTCCGAGTGAGTACCCTAAAAGTACTTGATTTCCCATTGACACAGACATCCTCACCAATTAGCTCAAAGTATTAAGGATTTATGTATTGTAATTACTTTTTTAAGAGAGGAAGAATTCTAGGCTGTGCATTCTAGAGCCTCTTTGGGGCATAATCATTTAAGGAAGTGATTTCTGGATGAAATCCAAGTTCACAAATGTTCTAGAACTGGTTAGACTCTGTAGAGTTCAAATAAAAGTTTATGCTGCAGTTATTTTATTTCTGTCTTTTGTCATCTTGAATCCCTAATATTATGCATATAATTCTACTGAAAAACACTGAAGTGGTTAATTTAAAAGTAAAGTGACAACAATCTCTTGTCGAAAATCATAGAAGAGTACACAGAATTAGCACTGTCCACAAAAAGGAAAAGAGTTACTTCCTTACTTGGAAAAAACAAACTTTTCTTTAAAATTTTCCACATCAAAAAATACATTAGAAAACAGCCATTGTTTATCCATTACGGTACACTGATATTCTGTAAGTGGTATGCTATCAACTTACAATTTGTTTGAAAAAGGAGAAATGTAAAGATAAAAATTTAAAACTTGCCCTTTAGAAGACTTGAGTGCACTAATTTTTAAGTAAGACTGGACATAAACTTAAATTACAGTTATAGAACTGACTTATACAGGGCCACCTGGGCGGCTCAGTCAGCTAAGCATCTGACTCTTGATTTCAGCTCAGGTCGTGATCTCACAGTTCATGAGTTCAAGCCCTGTGTCCAGCTCTGCACTGACAGCACACAGCCTGCTCAGGATTTTCTCTCTCTCTCTCTCTCTCAATCTCTCTTTCTCTCTGCCCCTCCCCTGCTCAGACTCCCTCTATCTCTCTCTCAAAATAAATATTTTTTAAAAATAAAATAAAACTGACTTGTACAGTTTTCTTTTATTATATTAAATGGCTCCCTGGAGTGTAAGGTATTCCTTTCTATAAAGGGAAGCAGACGAAACTTTCTGAAACTTTCCAAAGTATTACAATGCTTCAAGAAGTACCCAAATATACCCAAAGTGTAACAAAACAGAGAGATCTGAAAGATTCCCCTCTAGATCATGATGAAAAACTCAGTAGAATGAGGGTGGGGATCACACAGTTTAAGCATCCCTTTGAGTGGGCCGTTGGGACGGGCTGGGAGAATGATATGCCCTTCTGCAAAGTTTCACAGAATGCCTTGGAAATTAAACAAATACTACCTACCAGGGAATCAATAAGCTGCAAGTCTTCAATTATTCGTATTTGTGAAATATATTATAATTTTATTTGTGAAAAGTGCTCCTAGCATCATCTTTTATTTTGTCAATAAGCTTCTGGATCTTGTCCAACTTTATGCTTGTTTTAAATTTTTTTTAATGTGTATTTATTTTTGAGAGAGACAGAGACAAAGCATGAGCGGGGGAGGGGCAGAGAGAGAGAGGGAGACACAGGATCTGAAGCAGGCTCCAGGCTCCCAGCTGTCAGCACATAGCCGGACGTGGGGCTTGAACTCATGAATGGTGAGATCATGACCTGAGCCAAAGTTGGACACTTTACCGACTGAGCCACCCAGGCAGCCCGCAAGTTTATGCTTTTGATGACAAATAAACACTTCAGAGTTTGTAGTACAGATAATTTAAATCTGAATATTAAATTTTAAACATCAAGCAAAGTGTCCCTATAAACCCAATTCAAAAATATCCCAATCAAACACTTCTTTTACCTGCCACACAGTATACATATTTTTTCATAAAATATGATAAGCTCATATTTTCCAAAAGCTACTAATGTAGCTGCTTATCACACAGCCCTAATTCGAAACTGTGGCTTATTCTCCAAATTGATTCCTTAAACATTAGGCTCTACTGAATACCTTTTCCTACGCTCATCAACCTTTTCCCTGATGACACTGCCTCAGTTCTTTAAGATTAAAAGTTAAGACCTTAGTGTCCCCAGACACTAACTTCACTTGCACCTTAGTAAAAGTCAGGCTACTTCTCTTTTCCATGGCTAACAGCTCCCCACCCTGCTCTTGCTTCCCTCACCCTCAAATAAAGGCCCTCTCTCCTCCTCCTCTTGCATTTTAACACTGAACTCTCCACCAGTTCCCTCCTCTCAGCCTCTTAGTATGTCTGCGAAAATACAGAGTAAACCTTCGGTTAACAGCTGCCCTTAACACGCAGTATCTGTTCTCAACTCTGTATTCACACAATTTCTCCCCTGAAATTCTGCAACTGCCCCTCCTGCCTAATCATAACTTGATCCCATACTTACTGGTTACCTCAAGATTCAGCATATATCTCACTTCAAAGGAAGCTTTCTCAAACTAACTTAACCCCCACGAAAAGGAAGCCTGGTGACAGTTTCACATCGCTTATTTGTACATTTTATAAAAGTATACGATTTTAAATATTGTTATATAATTCTTTTCCTTTTTATGAATATTTTAGTAACTTCCATTTTTTTAAGGTTTTTTTTGTTTTTGTTTGTTTGTTTGTTTGGTAATCTCTACACCTAACATGGAGCTCCAACTCACAGGCCTAAGATCAGGAGTCACGTGTTCTTCCGGCTGAGCCAGCCAGGCACACGTATAATTCTTTTGTAATTGTCACACATATTCAACTATTTTATACACATTCGACTATGTTATAAACCCTTCAAGGACAAGAACCATGTCTCTTTTCTAATGGATATAGTCATGTTTCCGAAGCTGAAGTTCAACAAATGCTTCCTTAATGAATCTCTTCAAGAGAAGCATGGAGACAAGTTATGCGACTACCACGCACAAACCAAACACACTGCATCACAAGCAAAAATTATATAACCTATGAAGTTAAGTAAGCATTCCTCAGAATAAAGACTCTATTAGCATAGTGTTTAGTTTAATGAGAGCTTTATTATAAAGGCAGAATGTGTCACAATGGAAATAACACTGGAACGGTGAGTGCTGGAGTCGGAAATTCTGGGCTCTGACCCACACTTTGCCATGCGCTAGCCATTTCACTTTGGGCAAATCACTTAACCTCTTGCAACAACAAGGAGTAATTACCGTGTATACTCTGCCAAGCTCACGGGGTTATTATTAGGATACAATAGCATAATACACATGAAAGTGCTTAGACATTTACAAGGAATTATATAAATGGTAATATTTTAATGATGAGCATACCCTCCAATTTAAGATGACATTTTATTTTAAAATGTGCACTTACAAAGGAAAGAAATTAAGGGGCAACTATTTACGCCGTAGAAGAATTCATCACTGAATAAAATAAATTGCTGCAAAGGTCCAGCGACTCGAATTCAATCTAGAGCAATTAAAATATGAGTTAACTGTCAAAAATGCGCTTCGCATTCAATTTTTAGGAAGACGTTTATTACATAAAGCAAAGTAGATATCTGAATCGGTCCACAAAATCACAACCACAAGTTCATTCCATTGAAAGCACTGAGAGAGCCTTCGCTTACAATCTGATGCTGCAGAGTTTATCTGGCTCCATTTTACAACCTGATACAATGCACCATGCCCCACAGTTGAAGGGGTGAACCAGCACATGTAGGAAATACTCCCGTTGACTCCAGGTTTACAGGAAAACATGTGATTAACCAGGACACGACACGATCTGATGCATGTAAGAATCCCTAAATCTGTTTCACAGACCTATTGTTTACGGACCTAAAGAGGTATGAAGAAGCAGAGGGAGCAGCTGCAAGTAGGCTGAGGCTTATTTGCAGCATTGGTGAGAAAGTCAAAGATGAAAAGTTTCAGGACTTGTTTGGGTAGCTATTAAATAATTTTCAAGCTCTCTCAAGGTCAACAAATTGTCAGAATATCCCCAGAGACTAAGAAGCTCTAGGTAATTTCCCTTTGCCCTGCCATCACCTATAGACCATCAAAGACTAGACTACGACAAGAGTCAGCTAGTTTCCTGAAATGGATTACCAACTTTCTCATCCCTGTTTTTATGTCTTTATATAGATGAGGACTTTAATCAAGAAGAACCTGAAAGGCAGACATATTCAAAAAGGTCCTGAGCACAAACCACCAATTAAAGATTCGAGTAAATTGCAAACTCTCCCTTTTAAATATTAATCTCCTGAAAACGCTGCATAATTAGTTAGCTTTGAGCTACATCCAAGCAAAAGTAGGGGAGTGAGCTAAAGAGGGGAAAAGAAACAAGGAGGGAGAGCAGGTGGGCAGGGTCGGGTGCAGAACACACACCAGAAATGCAAAAAAAAAAAAAAAAAAAGCAATGGAACACCAAAAATAAACTTTGTAAATAGCTACAAACTATCATCTTCCCTCACAGCAAGACTATTACTGGAGAAAACAAGATTTTGCTGCTACATGTTTTGGGGCACTATTTTCTTAATGCAAAGTTATTGAACAGTATGAAATATAAACCAGAATAAATATAAACTGAAGAAACTATAGCTGTTTGTAAGTTTCTACTCATTAGAGGCATGACATAATGAAAAAAAAATGAGTCTCTGCTTCACCAAGTCTAATAAAAAGAATACTGAGACGCGCCTGAGTGGCTCAGTCATATAAGCATCCAACTCTTGATTATGGCTCAGGATTTGGGCGCAGGTCATGAGCTCAAGGTTAGTGAGATGAAGCCCTGAGGCAGGCTCTGCGCTGACAGCCTGGACGAGCCTGCTGGGAGCCTGCTTGGGATTCTCGCGCGCGCGCGCGCGCGCGCGCGCTCTCTCTCTCTCTCTCTCTCTCTCTCTCTCTCTCTGCCCCTCCCCCGCTCATGCACTCACCCTCTCCCTCTCTTTCTCTAAGTAAATAAAAAAACATTAAGAAAAGTTTATTCATAGGTATTTAAAAACTAATAAAAGAATACTGAACTAGATCTTGAATACATAATTCCTAGTTTTGGTTTTGACCCTCTTGACAAGTGACTTTGGTTTAGTCACTAAATTTTTATCCGTGTACTCATTCACTTAAACAGTATTTCTTGAGTACCTTAAAAATGAGCTATTTTAGAGTTTCTCAGCTCTGACTGCACTTTAGTATCATCTGGGAAGACTTAAAAAAAAAAAGTCTCTTGGCCCCTGAGATTCTGATTTAATTGGTCCGGGGTGGGGCCCAGGTTTTTTAAAAACACTCCCTCGTGACTTTAATGTGCAGCCCAGGTGAAGAACCGCAGGTCTATTTTGTCTTGTGTATATGTGAGAAACAGCAAAATAATGCAAAAAGCCCTCCCTGCTTCCTTTGAAATTTACCAACTTTCCCTTCTTATCCAATTTAGTTTTACCCCATATTCTCACCGCCTCACACCTAGACTAACAGAATACCTTCCTACCTATTTTCCCTTCTCCAGTCTCCTTCCAATCCAATAAACCATGACATGCTTGCCTAACTAAAGAGTTTGGTTCTGAAACACTGTCCTACTGAGAGTCATTTTAAGTGTAACAATGCCAACAAACAGAACTGTTTTCATCAAACGGAGGAGGCTGTATGTATACATATGTGTATGTATGTGTATGCATGTGTATATGTATAATCTCAAACGTGCTCTATTTTTCTTCAGTTCCCGTGTACCCACCTTCATTTATACATAATGAATAACGGTCTCCTACCATACAAAAATATTGCCTCTCTATAGCTCGTGACTGAATTTTGTCAAAAATGAACGGCAAATGAGTCGCTCACAAATTCCCCATTTAAATTTGGAAGGGTTCCCAAAAGGACACACATTCAACTGAAAAAAAACGTAAAGTGGAATTATCTCAAAAACTCTGTGTCACGGCAGACACCAATAAAGTTTATGACAAATGAATGCTCACCAAGAGCAAGTATGGTTCTGCTTTGTGTTAAAAGCTCGCCTCAAGAAAACCAACTGAAGGCTTAAAAGCCAAAGATTATAACCACATATGAGGATATTCATGTTTATGAAAAATATTATCAAGTACAATATAAGCAATATATAATGAGAAGGAACAAGGAAATGACCTATCCCCTGCCTTTAAGGAGCTCTCTCTCCATCTTCTCAGGGACAGCATGACACAAACATAAAAAGAAAATAAAGCCCCCCCCCCGAAAAAAAAGAAAAGAAAGGCAGCACTAGCGAGTAAGTGGTAAAGATAGTATGTACCATAAAAACTCAAAAACAGGAGACTGCCATGGACTCAGGGAGTCAGAGACAGCTACTTGGAAAAGCTGGGGCTTGAACAAAATTAAATAGGTGGAGTGAAGAAAGAAATCTCAAGCATGTGGGTGACCTTCAACAAAGATGAGACAGAAATTCATTAAATACATTTGAGGAACAGGGAGTTGACTTGGTTGGAACAGAGGGTTCTACGGGGGAGTGTTGGGGGTGGTAAGGTTGCAACAAGAAACTGGAGCTGGACAGTGGAAGCCCTGAATGCAGAGCCAGGATGCTCGAACTTTGTCCTACAGATGGATCCTTTACAGGTTATAAAGCACAATAAGCACCACAGTATAGCTCCGTAATGATGCAGTCTGAAACCATTTTCCTTGAAGCCTTTGAAGATCATACCAAGAACTGTAATATTTTGCCAATATATTCATGAATAGGCGAACATACTGTTTACGAAATGTGTTCAGAGTGAAGGAGTAAATACTCCAACGTTGCTTTCCAAAATACAAAATCAGCGATGGATTACGCATTCATAGTTCTTAGGAGAATTCCTAAGAGAACACTGGGTGGAAGGCTTCAATTTTAGCTTTTCCTCCTCTCCTCACCCTCCTCCAAACACGGCTCTAAATTTCACATCCAGAAACTGAATACACTGAAAGAGCGTTACTCCCAAAAGCAGAGGCCTCTTATTACTTCTCATTATGGGTGGATTTACTTGCTATACTGTTTGAAAATTACTACACCTATTAACACAATTCTGTCCATGATTTCTTTCAGCAAAGCAAATAAAAATAGGTAACAAATGTAAAGATTATGAAAAGCAAAACACCCTTTCATCAAACCGAAACGCGTTTAAAATAACCGGCATTGGTTTATAAGGCAGAGGGGAAAGAGAGTGTTTCATAACAAAAAAAAATGCCATCGGCAACAAAGAATACCGGAGAGTGTATGAAGAACATTACAATAGCCAATTTCTCAACCAAAATGATAAGCCATTAGCCCACAACTCCCTAAAGAACAGAGTTAATTCTGTGTCTCAAAAATGCCCTGCGATGTTTTGGCTAGATCCGCTATAAAAATTAGAACTCTAACATAACTCAAAACAAGAATCCTTTCCCCCTGGTAACCAGGCACGTTAGTGATTGATGATTTCATCTGCCACTGCAGCAAATACTAATTTAACCAGCACTACCTTCTCGACACCAGGAAAATGAAAACTCTCAGTCTTTAAAGGCATACGTGACAAGAAGGCACGAACGTTCTAGGATGATTAACAGACACGCACACACAAAATAAGAACACATAAAAACCGTGGCAGTGCTGCTGCCGCTGTACTACGAAACGGAATATGCCATTCTTACAGGCACGTATGCCTTTAAAGAATATGTAGCAATTGTGATTTCACGTATTGTCTTTTTTTTTTTTTAACCCTTCAGGGAAAGATGGCAACATCCAGGAGAGTTGGAAGAAGTGCATTAAGGAAGGTGTCAATACCTCCCTCCCTACTCCTTGCTGGGGAAAGTCGCTTTAACAATAATGCTCTTTCACCCCTCACGTCCCGCCCGGTTTCCATACATCTTTCAGTCTGCACACACGCACGCGCGCGCGCGCGCGCGCACACACACACACACACACACACACACACACACACACCCGCCACCATTCCCTTCTCTCCCCCTCACATTCAGAACAGGCGGCTCCGACTTTGTCAGTCTCGCCGCCCCCGCGAACCCGCCCAGACCAGCGGAGTCCAACCACGCAGCCACGCAGCCACCTACTCCCCCCACCTCCTCCGTCCCAGCCCAGTTTCCCCTCCCCACCCCACCCCCAGCCCGTCCTGTCACCTGCTTGGGTGGTGTCCGTCAGGTCGTAGCCGCTGCCGGGGAAGTCTCGGAGTTTCCTGCCGCTGAGGCTCAGGATGCCGGAGTTGCCCGCCTCCTCCAGGGCCCGGTCCAGGCTCCTCACCGTGTGTTGAGGCTGCAGGCTCCCCGGGTTCCACTGCGGCCCGTTGGGGAACGGCTGACCGAAAAGACTCGGTACCGGGATGGGCACCACGAGGGTCCCGCCGCCGCCGCCGCCGCCTCCCCCTCCGGCGCCGCCACCTCCCCCTCCGGCCGCGCCACCGCCACCGCTGCTTCCACCTCCACCACAACCGCCGCCCCCACTGTTAACACCACCTCCCTGACTCGCCGCCATGTTCCTGGGAGAGAGAATAGCCCCCGACAATACTCTCAGCTTGTGCCGCGAGTGTAGGGGATTCTTAGGACGCATGCGCAGGCTGTAGGGTGGAGGGGGGGAACGAGGTTGAGGGTGGGAAGGAACCAGGGAGCGGGCTGGGAGGAGGTGTTGGGGAGAGAAGAGACGGGGTTCAAACGTGCAGAACGCTTGCTTTAAGAAATGGGTGATCAGAGGAAGGATGCTGAATCTCGGTTCCGCCGCTCTGGGTACCAAAATCTTGCAAAGCGACACCAGCTTAAACGCAGGTCATTTAGCGGCACGTCCCCAAGTCTGTAAACTGCTTCACCTTTCTCCTTCTGCAAAACAAAGGCAAATATGTTAGATAGGGGTGAAAGCGATTCCTTTCAGAATATATTGAAAGAGCATTCAGAAGGGCTATCAGCCATCTTATTGAAGCGCTTACCGCGAATGCCTCAGGAATTGTTTACCAGTGTTGACACCGAGGGAAACGGTGGAGGGACATTTGGGGAGGAAAACTGGTGCAGAACGGAGTTTTAAGCATATATGAATTTTGCCATATAATTTAGACTTCCAAAATAGGAAACGACTTTTTAAATGTCTTCCGGTATGTGTGGGTCCCAGCCAAACTGCTGCTTCCAAAACTTGGAAAAGTTCTCTGCATTCTGTTCTCTCACTCTTTGAAGTTGTGCCAAGATCTCCAAAATATCTCAGGTTCTTTCTCATCATGTCAGCATGGCTGATGGAAAACTCTCTGATCATTAAACAACCTTAAAGTTTATTTTTGAAATGAAGGTTTTGGTTTCAGGTGGAATTCTGCAGGTTTAACACTGCGGATAGTAAGCCAATCAGTCTTGGAGTTCTCAGGAGGTCATTCTTAGAACCCGAAGCCAACCATTCAGGCCAGTTACCTCTCTACCCGCACTGGGAGTATTCGAGTCTTTCAGGAATAGTCAGTACAGGGACCCCAAAAAAAATCTATCAGAATGTTTGGACATATTCGGTTATCATTAATTTGAATATCCAATGCATCTCTTTTACATCGATTTCAATTTGAGCAATATGCTAACAATCTCATTTTCTTAGACATATCTCCACAAAAGTTTATCTGCCCTTGACTCTACTTTGAGGGAAGTGCAGGGAAAAATAACAACTTGTCTAAATTGCTCGGTGGCCATACAGGCTAATTAAAATTATTATGTTGTCAGAAATTACATGTGCCATATGCATGGCCTGCTGGAGGAAGAGAACTGAGAATCAGACTCTGCGATGAGTTAGCAAGTGAAATCAAATTATTTAATAAAGCCACTGGTGTCAGAAAGGAATGCTGTACCTTACACCTCATCTTTGTATCACAATTCAAATCAAGTATTAATTGAGAACTACCAGACTCAAGAAGGGTGAGAGGAGAAACTAAAGTCATCAATTGGAGGAAAGATTAGGAAAGGAACTGTTACAATACTTAATAAGAATTTTGACGTTACTTAAAACAATGTATCAGACTCCAGGGAAAATAGGTCCTAAGGATCAGGATACTCAAGTGAAAAAGGCCACGTACAACCAAATTTAAGAAGTAAAGTAATCTTTTGGGGTGCCTGGGTGGTTCCGTCAGTTGAGCATCTGACTTCGGCTCAGGTCATGATCTCGCAGTTCGTGGGTTCTAGCCCCGCATCGGGCTCTGTGCTGATGGCTCAGAACCTGGAGCCTGCTTCGGCTTCTGTGTCTCCTCTCTCTACCCCTCCTCTGCTCATGCTCACGCGCTCTCTCTCTCAAAAATAAATAACATTAAAATTTTCTTTAAAAAAGAAGTAATGTTTCAAAGAATTAAAGGTAGTCTAATTACAAAAAACAGGAAGCCTGCAAAGTTGGCTAGATATACAAGAAAATCAGACAAAATAACACATCCTAGAGCTCTTTCACACAAATATCAAGGCCATAAGGAGTATTAAAAGATAAACTGAGGCATACGTTAACATTTTAAGAGTTAAGTTGAGCATTTATCGATTTAAATTAGGCAGTGCCAAACCAGAAGTGGCGCGGCCAACAGGAGCCAGGGGAAAGACATGTAGAAAAAATGCAGAAGCAAGGAAGAAATTATCTGATTGGCTATAACTTAAACCTTCCTTGCCTGTTTGTGATTGGTTATCTTTAGCGTTCTGATTTCATAACCTTGAGGTATTTATAGGCTTAAAATTCGGTTCACTTAAATAAGTCACCTTAGCAATAGAGCCACCTCAGTCTAATGGCCTCCTTGTCTCATTAATTTAACAGAAGGCGGAAGGTTTAGAAGAAAGGGTATGAAATTTAGAAATTTGTTCCAACCACTTAACGCCTCTGTAATACTCAGGAAAGTGACTTAAAATCTCTGTACTTCAGTTTCCGCATAAATAACACTAAAAAATAACAGAAGAAGAAGGATAAGAATGTTTAAAATAGTGCTTACTATTTACCAGGAACTGATCTAATTCCTTTGCATATACTGAGCAACTCGACCTTCATAACAACCCTGTAAAATAGGTCCTATTATTCTTCCATTTTACGGATGAGATAAAATAGTATATACTTTATATAAGATTGTTCTAAGAATAAAGATTACTTATGAGCCATTTCTCTGTGCCAGCAACTATTCTCTGCAAGTAATAGTATGGCATTAGGTACTCAAGAACTGTTCATCTCTTTATTATACCCTTGCCCCTCTCAAAAAAGAAAACTAAATACTAAGGAATGTACAAACAGAGGCGTCAAGGGAGAAACGGTTAATTTTTTGATAATCGTGGGCAAAGACATATTGGACGTATTGCATGATTTTTTTTTTGTATCAGTTTATACTAGAGAATATTTTACAATGATTACCACTTCGGCATTATTTCTGATATGGACATGTTGGCAATTGGTTAAATTACAGTCAATTATTCAGCATTATCCAAGCCAAACGTAGAAAACAAATGTTGATAGGGGCACGCGGGTGGCTCAGTCAGTTAGTATCCGACTCTTGATTTCTGCTCTGGTCATGATATCACAGTTTCCTGAGTTCGAGCCCCACATCCAGCTCTTCACTGACTGCAGAGCCTGCTGGGGATTCTCTCTCTCTCACTCTCTCTCTCTGCCCCTCCCCAGCTTGAGCTCTCTCTGTCTCTCTCAAAATAAATAAATAAATTTTAAAAAAAGAAAACAAATGTTGATAAATCACTAGAACTAGATGACAGAAATCAAAGATCACAGAAGGAAAACAAGGGATTTTGAACAAAACATGCAGCCTCTGTTAAATAAAGCACTGGCAGATGACAAATGTGATTCGTATTCAAAAGAAGTCTAAAAGGAACTTCTGAAATTCCAGGCCAGTTTGGAGTCGCTGCTATTCCAAACAAATTGGTAGTTACTCAACATTTCTAAACAATATAAAGGAGGAAAGGCACAGTCTAAAACTCCAAATTATTCTATTAGAGAACAAGATTATTGCGATAGAATACAGGATGTTCTTACCAGTCTGTCACTAAATCGAAAGTGAGATATGTTTTATCTCAGGATCTAGAACAAGTCGACGAATCTGGGGATTAAATGAATCAAACTATAGTAAGAAGTTTTTTTTTTTTAATCTTGATCAGAAGCAAGAAAAAAGCCATGCGAGTCTCTGCAGTTTGTTGCCTGAAAACATCAGGTCAATTACATGCTAAATTCGGGGGGAGGGGGTGCCGGGGGGCTGGCTCTATGAGGAGAGCACGTGACTCTTGATCTCAGGGTTGTGAATTCAAGCCTGCGTTGGGCATAAGGCTTCCTTAAAATAAATAAAGAAACAAATTCTAGGAAAATAAGAAATGGTGGGTATCGTCAAGATATATATCAGAAGCCCTAAAAAAAAAAACTATTTTTTTAAATCAACAAAGATTTTTTTTAAGATTTTATTTTTAAGTAATCTCTACACCCAACGAGGGGCTCAAATTTACAGCCCCAAGATCAAGGGTCACATGCTCTACCGACTGAGCCAGCCAGGCACCCCTGGAAAACCTATTATCATACCCTGTGCTGAACTACTTCACAGCTGCAGCTAGAATGAGCTGTGCAGTTCTGCTCACTCCCATCTCAGCACAACTCCCGAATCAGAGAAAGCCCTGAGAAGTGCACTTAAAATGATTGGCAACATGGAGAAAGGGGAAACTCACTTGGTGCTCCTCTCTCTAGTAACTTGATCTTCAGTCTCTTCCAAAATCCCTGTTCTGGTATGGACCTTCAGAAGACTACACAGTAACTTATTGCACCATAATTCCTAGCACACTGTTTACAACATCCCGGATCCTCCTTGCCCATCTGTCATTGCTTCTACCCTTGCAGCTAACGCTTTGCACTGCTTTAACCAATCTTAACAAACTCCCTCATCTCAATGTTGCCATTTACTAGCTCAAAAGAGATAGCAACAAATGGATCAACGATCATTATTCCTTAAAAGAAGCTACCGCATACCTAATCTTGATCATTATTCCTTAAAAGAAGCTACCACATACCTAATCTTCAATGTTGACATTGATAAGCACTATTTTATTCTATCTCGGTTAGAATCGCCGCTATGACACTTACAAGATATGAGATAGACAAGTCTTACCTCTGAGCTTCAGATTCCTCATCTATAGACCAGAAATCATAAAATTACTAGCTATTTCACATGATTGTAGCAAGGATTACATGAGACGATTACATAAAACACCTACCATATTGTAAAGGTTATTATTATCTTTTTTTCTAGGTTCACTTTGCCAATAGAATACTGAACTGAGTGAACCATGAATTACCAGCACGGCAATTCTTAAACTCTCCTGTATTATTGTACCACCAGCTCTAACAGACATTTTCCTCTGTGCTGCTGTTGGGGTTACATCCTTGTTAACTCACTCCAAATTTCTGCCTCTCCTAGCTTTTGTGTTATCACAATGATCCCTTAACCTGATGCCAATTCCTGTTTAATGTCTCTAATGAGATTCCAGATTTTGACCTCTGTGTTTCTGGTATGGTAACCTGATATCATGAAATCTATTTAAGTATCTGTGTCAGGGGTGCCTGGGTGGCCCAGTCGGTGGAGTGTCCAACTCTTGATTTCAACTCAGGTCATGATCCCAGGCTCGTGAGATCGAGCCCCACGTCGAGTTCTGTGCTAAACATGGAGCCTGCTTAAGATTCTCTCTTTCCCTCTCCCCCACCCACTCGCTCTCTCTTATTTTTTTTAAGTTTATTCATTTATTTTGAGAGAGACAGAGAGAGCATGAGCAGGGGAGGGGCCGAGAGAGAGGGAGAATCCCAAGCAGGCTCCACAAGGCTAGCACAGAGCCCAATGAGGGACTCAAACCCACAAAACTGAGATCATGACCTGAGCTGAAACCAAAAGCCAGACACTTAACCGATTGAGCTACCCACATGCCTCTTGCATTCTCTCTCTCTTAAAATAAAAAAAAAAGTTTAAATATCTGCTCCAAATCCTTAAAAATCTACCTTATAATGCGGCACCTGGCTGGCTCAGTGAGTAGAGCATGTGACTGTTGAACTTGATCTTGGGATTGTGAGTTCGTGAGTAAGTATTTTGTTTTGTGTAGGCAACACAAGTCTGTTAAACATCCTAAAGTAGCATTAGAGCACAGAATTCTGCTACTTTAGCTTAGCCAAAAGAAATCATATAAAACTTCGCACTAAATTATTAAAACTGTACTGTCCGATTAGAAAATGTAAGGTTGAGGAAGATTTATTTTTTTAGTTTTCTTTAGTATTACATTGGAAAGTCTCCTCTTTATATATAAACACGGAAATATGCCATATGCCAATCTCGCCTTGTATAATTATCTTCCTCCTCTTGCAGTATTGTGAAAAAGAATGATGAAATAGGGCCTTTTTAAGCAAAATCCAAATTCCTAATAGGAAAACCTAAGCAACAATCATGCTACCTATAAGCAGGCTCTATACCTGGGATAGAGAGAAACAGACGTTAATGGCATTTCAGTAAAACGTATCAAAGGAATTACAATATCAAGCTAGATGAAAACCTTAGGAGAAAATATAAATGCCAACAGGGTTTATTCTTTATTTCCTTAAATAGAAGGAGATAGAAACATTTGGCCCAAAATCTGTGTATAAAATGAAGGCGGTGGGGCGCCTGGCTGGCTCAGTCGGTGCAGCATGCGACTCTTGACCTCCAGATTGTGAGTTTGAGGCCCACAATGGGCATGGAGATTACTTAAAAAAAAAAAAAAAAAAAGGTTGTAATGAAATGACGAAGAATCAAGTTGGACATCTACACATCTACGAAAATCGAATTATATTTGTTTACCTTAAAATTTGGTTCAAAAAATTTGGGGGTTCAGGGAGGCCTGGGTGGCTCAGTCGGTTAAGCGTCCAACTTCAGCTCAGGTCACGATCTCACAGTTCGTGGGTTCCAGTCCCATGTCGGGCTCTGTGCTGACAGCTCAGAGCCTGGAGCCTGCTTCGGATTCTGTGTCTCCCTCTCTGCCCCTCCCCCACTCATGCTTTCTCTCTCTCTGTCTCTCTGTCTCTCTGTCTCTCTGTCTCTCTCTCTCTCAAAAATGCATAAATGTTAAAAAAAAATTTTTGGTTCAAATCTTCATTGTTATATATAGCATTTATTTCATGTGAAGAGTGGCTGGTTTACCGGTGTACGTTTTTTGATTCCCTCTCTCAATCGAATAAATGTAGGACATAAATCTCTGTGGGACTGTGACTGAGGTATCACCTGGTGGCAGTGTACCCAAATTGCAAGGGTTTTTTGGTTTTTTTTGGGGGGGGGCGGGAGTCGGTTTCATGATGAAATGTCTTTTCTTTTTTTTTTAAAGTTTATTTATTTATTTCAAAAGAGAGAGAGAGAGAAAGCGTGTGCATGTGCAAGAGAGTGGGGGAGGGGCAGAAAGAAAGGGAGAGAGAGAATCCCAAGCTCCATGCTCAGTGTGGAGCCCATTTCAGGGCTCGATCTCACAACCATGAAATCACGACTTAAGCTGATATCAGGAGTCGGACACCTTACCGACTGAGCTACCCAGTTGCCCCAAATTCCTTTTTTTCTTTTTTTATTAATGTTTATTTTTGAGAGAGAGAGAGAGAGAGAGAGACAGGGCACGAGCAGGGCAGGGGCAGAGAGAGAGGCAGACACAGAATCCGAAGCAGGCTCCAGGCTCCGAGCTGTCGGCACAGAGCCGACGTGGGCTCGAACTCACAGACCACGAGATCATGACCTGAGCCAAAGTCAGATGCTTAACTGACTGAGCCACTCAGGGGCCCCCAAATTCCTTTTAAAGACCGAGTCTAGAAACCTAAAGTTCTAAGGTTGCCTAGCTGGCTCAGTTGGTAGAGAATGTGACTCTTGATTTCAGGGTTGTGGAGCTCCACAGTGGGTGTAGGGATTACTTAAAAAATAAATTAAAATCTTATAAACCTAAGGCTCTAAAGTGATAACTGGGTCACACATGACCCTAAACTCCAGTTTTTCCTCTCTGTGTAGCAACAAGACTGTTTCTTCTTGACCACTGCCATAATCATGACCCCAGTTAGCCTACTTGTAAGTTGTCAGAAGAAAGGGTCAAAGCTGTGTTCCCTAAACAAGAGTGTGTGATCGAGTATTGCAGGATATTTTAGATGCGGCTTGTTTTGGTGACGCGGTCAGAAATTTCAGTTTTCACTAACATTATAGGTTTAGATTGGCAATGCTAACCCTCAAGAGCTATTTATTTCTGCTTAAGTATTTTGTCTACAATTATGGTATGATTCCACAAAGTAGGAGGAAATACATTGGTTGTGATGACCTCATGTTCTACACTTCCTGTCTTTAACACGTGGAGTTAATGTAGGAAACTAACATACTTTCCCACTCTTTTGTGGTTGTAAAGATCTCTTTACTAAAACAGCTAACCATAGTCATTCAATAATGGAGTAGATCGTTCTAAGGTACTAATCACTAAACAACTAGCTTATCTTTGATGACTTCATCAACCTCTATTTTATGCATCTTGAACACTCCTTAATAAAATCTGCACCTTAAATACCTCTACTTTGATTAAAACATTTTCTTTCAGGACACATACTAGAAATTCCAGGGGACTTTAAAATTTTCTTAGCTAAAATACTACTAATAAAAAAATAATAAAATAAAATTTTCTGAGCTGGCAATGACTTCTCCTACTGGTCATAAACAATATGCTTTTGGGGCGCCGGGGTGGCTCAGTCAGTTAAGCATCCGACTTCAGCTCAGGTCATGATCTCTTGGTTCGTGGGGTCAAGCCCTGAGTCAAGCTCTGTGCTGACAGCTCAGAGCCTGGAGCCTGCTTCAGATTCTGTGTCTCCTTCTCTCTCTGCCCCTCCCCCACTCACGTTCTGTCTCTCTGAAAAAATGAATAAACATTAACAAAAATAGACTTCTGATAGGTTGGCAAAACCAAAGACATAAATACACCATACTATCTGAGTACTAACATCGTCTGTACTGCCATAACTTTCATTCAAGTCATTATTTTCTCTGGACTACTATAGTAGTCTTCTAACAATGGCCTCTCTGCTTCTACTCCTCTACAACTTAATAATTATGTGGTCTTGGGCAAGTACCTTAGTTTCTCTGTGTCCCCTTTTTCTCATCTGAAAAATAGGTATGATAATCCTACCAACGTTACAGGGATACTGTGAGGATTAGAATTACTTAATACATGTAGAGCACCTTGAAGCGGATCTAACACATAATAACTACTCAAGAACATTTGCTAGTGTAATTGTCATTATCAGAAACACTCTGCTTGCTAGTAATACCTAGTAAATTATCTCTTAATTGCACAAAAGTCCTATGGAGCAGGCATTATTATTAAACCCATTTTATTTATTTATTTATTTATTTATTTATTTATTTATTTATTTATTTATTTATTTCAGTGTTTATTTTTGAGAGAGAGAGAGCCGTGCGCGCACACACGAGCTGGGGGGGTGGGTGGGGAGAGGCAGAGAGAGGAGACAGAAGCCTCTGAAGTGGGGTCTGCACTAACAGCACCAAGTCTGACACGGGGTTCAACCACAAGCTGTGAGATCATGACCTGAGCTGAAGTCTGACATTTAACTGACTGAGCCACCCAGGCACCCAAATTATCCCCATTTTATAAGTGAGGAAACTGGTTCAGAGAAATTAAGTAGCTTGTTCTAGGTTTCAGTTGAAAAGTGGCAAAGCAAAAATTTGAACAGAAATCTGGTTGACTCATAACCCTAGGTTCTTTTTTTTTTTTAACTTTTTTAATGTTTTATTTTATTTTTGAGAGACAGAGACAGAGTGTGAGCAGGGGAGGAGCAGAGAGAGAGGAAGACCCAGAATCCCAAGCAGGCTCCAGGCTCTGAGCTGGCAGCACAGAGCTTGATAAGGAACTCGAACTCTCAAACCAGGAGATCATGATCTGAGTCAAAGTTGGACGCTTAACCAACTGAGCCACCCAGGCACCCCTAACCCTAGGTTCTTAACCATCGTAATTTTGGCAGTAATATATCTGCATTAGTGTCCTTTGTCAGTCCAAAAAATATTGGCTACTTAACTCCTTCAAAGTTATCTCCATATACCAGTTATTACCAGTTGCTAAGTACTGCCTGGTTAACTTATATAAAATCATTAAGTTTACTCATTAACAACTTCCATTGCGTTTCGAATCAACCTACCTTCTTATATGGACTCATATTAACTGGCTTCTTTTTTGAAATACTATAAACCCAAGATTATTGCAACAGCCTTTTTAAAGAGCTTTTTTTTTTTTTAGTATTATTAAGAAAATTTACCCCTAGTCCTAGTTCACAGACAAAACCAAAAAGTCTGTATTTGGTGATAATATTTTTATACATTTGCTTCCAGGTTTTCCTGTAGACATAAATTTTTATTTTATTTATTCCTTATGATACATATAAATATTTATAGTATTTCTTTGTTTTACAAATTGACATAAGCATTTTTTATTATTACATACTCTTTACAGTTATTATTTTTGAAGTTTATTTATTTATTTAAGTAATCTCCACATCCAATGTGGGGCTTGAATTCACAACCCCGAGATCAAGAGTTGCATGCTTTTTTGACTGAGCCAGCCAGGCACCCCTCTTTACAGATATAACTATATGTTCCATATTATATATTTATCTATATTATATAACCATATACTGCTTGATCTGTACGTCTGTTATTGCATATTTAGGTTCTTACCAATATTCTTTTATTATGCATAACCTTGCTATTAAGATTATTATTAATAAAGCACTTTTCTTATTCATTTTTCCTTACTCTCGATTCCAAGAAACTCAGTTACTCAGTTGTAGGGTAGAAATATTTTAAGTCTCTTCATAAATATTGGCAAGTTGCTTCCCAAAAGGTTTGTACCTATTTACATTGTAAAAACAACGTAAGTAAGAATATGTTGCCAGTACTGGGAATGTTCAGTTTTTTTAAATACCTTTATTATATTATATATGGCAAAAAAGAAAAAAGAGTGTTAGCATAGCCTAAACAGACCAGATTTATTGTCCTACCTGAAATAACCAAAAACTTGGACAAAGTATATGAAACTATGGTTTTCAAGGCACTGAATATCAGTCAACAAAAAGAGTAATACATGAGATATGAGACACAAATGAAGTAAGACCTGCAAATGCTCAATTTTATTGCTTTGAGAGAATTTCTGGAAACTTCCTTGACTGGAATAAAGAAAATCTATGAAACACCTACAATTAACAATACATTCGATGGTGAAAGACTGCTTTCTTTCTAAGATTGGGAACAAGAAAAGGATGCCCACTCTCACCAACTCATTGAACATTGTACTGAAGTTTCCGGACAGCGTAAGAAGGCAAAGGAAGGAAGGAAGGAGGGAGGGAGGGAGGGAAGGGAAGGGAAGGGAAGGGAAGGGAAGGGAAGAAAAGAAAAGAAAAGAAAAGAAAAGAAAAGAAAAGAAAAGAAAAGAAAAGAAAAGAAAAGAAAAGAAAGAAAAGAAAAGAAAAGAAAAGAGATACACATGGGTGGCTCAGTCAGTTGAGCCTCTGATTCTTGATTTTGGCTCAGGTCATGATTTCAGTAGTGAGATCGAGCCCCTAGCCCCACGTCTGGCTTAGCACTGGGCACGGAGCCTGCTTGAGATTCTCTCTCTCCCTCTCCTTCTGCCTCTCCCCTGCTCACGTGCACTCTCTCTCTCTTTCTCAAAAAAAAAAAAAAAAAGCAAGAAAGAAAAAAAGAAATAAAGAGGGGAGGGAGGGCGAGAGAGAAAGAAATAAAGGAATGAAGAAAGAAGAGAAGGAGAGAGAGAAAAGAGGACAGGAAGGTAGGAGGGTGAGAGACAAGCTGGAAGGGAAGAAAGGAGAAAGAGAGGGAGAGAAAGAGAGAGAGTCTAAGGCAAAGAAGCGTCCAGATTGGAAAAGGAGTCTTTATTAATAGATGATATAATTATGAATGCAGAAAATCCAATGGAATCTACGAAAGAGCTACAAGAACAAATATATGCGTTTGTCACAGTTGCAAAATAGAAAATCTGAGAAAGATATGAAAGACCTATACACTGAAGACTACAAACCACTGCTAAAGCAAATTAGATAAGTCATAAATGGAGATATACATATATATATCAGCTTCAAGAGTTGGAAGACAATATTGTTATGATGTCGATTCTCCCCAAAGCTTCAGAACGCATTTTTGTAGAAACTGGCAAGCTAATTCTCAGATTCATATGAAAATGCAAAGCATCTAGAATAGTAAATACAATTTGGAAAAAGAAGAACAAGTTATAAGACTAAAAATACCAAGATTCAAGACAGAGCTATACTAATCAAGACGGTGTGGTACTGGTTTAAAAATAGAGAAATAGGGGCGCCTGGGTGGCTCAGTCGGTTGAGCATCTGAATTTGGCTCAGGTCATGATCTCCCAGTTGGTGGGTTCAAGCCCCACATCAGGCTCTGTGCTGACAGCTCAGAGCCTGAATCCTGTTTCAGATTCTTTGTCTCCCTCTATTTCTGCCCCTCCCCCACTCGTATACTGTCTCTGTCTCAAAAATAAACATTTAAAAAAACAGAGAAATAAAATAATGGTACAGAATAGAAAGTTCAGAAATAAACCCATATATATGGACAAATGACATTTGACAATGGTATAAAGGCAAATAAGTGGAAAAAAGACAGTTTCAACAAATACTGCTAGCACACTTAGTCATATGCAGGGACCCCTGGGTGGTTCAGTCAGTTAAACATTCTGACTTCGCTCAAGTAGTAATCTCAATGTTCCTGGGTTCGAGCCCTGGACCAGACTCTGTGCTGACAGTGCAGAGCCTGCTTGGGATTCTCTCTCTCTCTCTCTCTCTCTCTCTCTCTCTCTCTGCCCCTCCCCCACTCTCACTCTGTCTCTCTCTCCCTCTCTCAAAAATAAACTTTAAAAAAAAATAAATAATATTCATATGCAAAAAAGACAAACATAGATCCATACCTCACATCACATGCAAACACTATCCAAGAGTGAATTATAGGACTTAACTGTAAAACCTAAAACCTAAAATAAGACATAGGAGGAAATATTTGTGCCTTCGATTTTAGGAAAAGATTTCTTAAATGCGACACCAATGACATAATCCATTAAAAAATTGACAAATTTTACTTTATCGAAATTATAAATCTCTGCTCTTTCAAAGACAAAGATTCCCATTAAGGGAATCAAAAGACAAAGCACAGAATGAAAGAACTGTATAATCACTGTTCATCATGATGATGGTTGCAGGGTGTATATATACATATGTCCAAACTTATTAAATTGTCCACTTTCATTATGTGTACTTCATTGTATGTCAATGTACCTCTATAAAAATGTTAAAATTGATCAATATTCACTGTAAAATGAACATGGAAAAAAGTGCTTAAGATTAAAATTTCAGCAAAATAAAATACGAAAAAATATTTAAATGTTTTAATAGCATTTAATAGAAAATTGATCAAAGATGTAAATCGGGCTCGTTGAATTCACTCTTAGTATTCTTTCTCAACAAGAATAGTCAGTGAAATGTACTGTTTGTACATATAAGCAAGAAATCAACATGTTTGGGGTGCCCGGCTGGCTCAGTCGGTGGAGAGAGCCACTCTTGATCTCAGGGTTGTGAGTTCAAGCCCCACATTGGGCGTGGAGCCTAAAAGGAAGGAAGGAAGGAAGGAAGGAAGGAAGGAAGGAAGGAAGGAAGAAAGGAAGACAGGAAGGAAGGAAGGAAAGAAGGAAGGAAAGAAGGAAGGAAGGAAGGAAGGAAGGAAGACAGGAAGGAAGGAAGGAAAGAAGGAAGGAAAGAAGGAAGGAAGGAAGGAAGGAAGGAAGGAAGGAAGGAAGGAAGGAAGGAAGGAAAGAGAGAGAGAGAGAGGGAGAGAGGAAGGAAGGAAGGAAGGAAGAAAAAAGAAAGAAATCATCATGTTCTTAGAGTTCAAATATATACTGTAGCAAAATGGGTGAAAATGTTAGAATGAAAATGGCCTAGACCTAATTGGGATAATTTAAGTAATATTGAATTATATCCCCGTGATGAGTTTACAGTGTCGTTGAAGAAGTAAGACTTGCATATAATACACAGTTAAATAATAATTAAAATATCTATAGGGTATATGTTTCTGTTTATAATTGCAGTAGAAACCAAAGAACTAAGAAAGTTAAGGAAATCTTCATGGTGGGGTTGGAATTGGACCTGAGCCGTTAAGGACAGTGCAGCAGACAGAGAGGATAGAGTATTACACCCCAGGAAGGGACAGAGACAGAAATGATGTCATGTTTTAGGAACAGTGTGCAGTGTGGCCTGACCACAGCACAGGGGGCATGTTGGAAAGAATGAAAGATAAGCTCGCAGAGGCAGGATGGAACTGGATTATAAAAGATCTTCAGGCCAGAAAGAAATGTTTTCATTGGATTCATTAGTCAAATTTCTCAACGAGGATATGATATTGTTACACTCGATGAGTTCAAACAGGGAAAAATTGGAATAGGGGAGATTTAACAGTTCTGGAAGGTGAAGTTAGTAGTATCAGAAATGTTTAGGAGCCAAATTTAAGAGAGATTTTATAGGAGGACTCAACAAGACTTGGAGACAGATTAGACATTTATTTCCATCACGTCATTAGTTCTATTCCTTGTTTCCTTGATATTTGATTGATACCTCGTGTCGATCTAATGTTTAAGCCTTCTTTCGCATCCATGTTTAAGAATAATTACATAGTCACGTTTACATAATCTAAGCCTGGGATCTTTTCTGCTCCCGTACAAGCAAAGTCTATCATCTAATCTTTCCTGATTAATTTATTCGGTATTAAGCATTCCAAGTTCAGCTTTATTAACATGCTTTATATGACGGTTTCATTATAACCTCATTTCATAATCTGATACACTGCTTATTCTGTTTATTCTGTTTTTTACACAAGATTCCTTTTTATTTTCTTCATTTATTTATTTTTTAAGTAAGCCCTAGGCCCAACGTGGGGCTGGAACTCAGAACCCTGAGGTCAAGAATCTCATGCTTAGGGGTCCTGAGTGGCTCAGTTGGTTAAGTGGCCGACTTGGGCTCTGGTTGTGATCTCACGGTTGGTGGGTTCAAGCCCCAAATCGGGCTCTGCACTGACAGTGTGGAGCCTGCTTCAGATTCTCTCTCTCTCTCTCTCTCTCTCTCTCTTTCAAAATAAATAAACTTTTTGTGTTTTAAATTGTCCCATGCTCTCTAATGGCTGAGCCAGCCAGGAACCCCACAAGATTCACTTTTAAATGGATATATGGAACTATAATTTTTAAAACTTTCTTTAGTATTTCTTTAAAGTAGGCTCCACACCCAACTTGGGGCTTGAACTCACTACCCTGAGATCAAGAGTTGCATGCTCCGTTGACTGAGCTAGCCAGGTGCCCCTAAAACTTTCTCTGGTGTTTTAATCTTAATCTCTGTGATTCAGTACTATGTCCTAATAATTTAATGTTTATTCTAGTAATTTCTTCTTACTGTTACTGTATGTACTGAAGTCAATATCATTGTCAGTTGCATTCCATACATCTTCCGGACTCTTCCTTTGTAAAATAAACTGATTTCTGGCACAGAAAGTTTCTTTTTTTGTGGGGTTGCTTAGAGGGTGTTTGTGCTTTAGGAGAGAGGAAAAGAGACAACTGGCAGAGACTTGTTCCCTGGCTCTGCCCCTAGCTTGCTTTATTCCCATTGCACAAATGCCCAGAGCAGGCTGAATCACATTAGTTCTTCACCTTCCACAACAGGCTGAGCGACCAATCGCCAGCAAATGGTTACCCTTGCAAGCCGAGCAGAAAAGACAATATTTTTTTTTGGAAAAGGGCATTTTCAGAATGATTTTCCTACAAATATCTTATCTGATAGAAGCTTTTTACGATGTTACGTGACGCCATCCCCTGACACCATCCCCTTACCCTCTCTCTACTGCCACCGCATCAACCACTTTGACCTCAGGGTCAAACTAAGTCTTGGATCAAAACAAAACAAAACAAGGACAATGCAACTCTGCCTGAACGGTCTCAAACTCAAACCCATTCCCTTCCTGCCGTCCCCAGTGCTTCCTCTGTATTCAGACCCTAGGCACGTCCTGGGCTATTACGGCAGCCTCCTAACTAGTCTCTCTCCCTCTGGCCTTGCCTCTCCCTGGTCCTTTCCATTCTCCACACTGCTGCCGGAGCGCCTTATCAAAACGGTCACTTACCAGCTCCCCTACCACTTACAGAAGGAAGTCCGGTGGCCATGGCGTAGCACACGGGGTCTTTCATGATTCGGCCCCTGCCTATCTTTCCAGCTTCATCTCTCACCACTCACTTGCTTTGTACTTCATGCTCACGTCTAGTCATCTTCCATTATTTCCATTTCCTGCCACATAGCGTGCTGCTCCCCTCGACCGAATTGAACTCCCCAAAACTCTCTCTTCCGGGAAACGCCTATTCGTCTTTCAGGATTCAGTTGAGGCATCGCTTTTCCCAAAAGCCTTTTTTCAGCTTCTCCTCAGCTAGCTTCCCTCCCGTTCGCTTCGTTCTCAGAACATTCTGGGCTTGTCTCGTTTAGTTATTACAGTGCGTTATCACCTCTTGGTCTTGTTATCTCTCACTCAGATGTGAACTCCTCCAAGGCAGGGACTCTGTCAAATTCATACGTGTGTTTTGGCACAGGGCAGATGGCGCCAGGAATACAGGCATGCAAAGGTGAACTACCACATAAGCCTCATGATCACCACCTTATATTTGGCTCTTGGGTCTTGGATCAAGTCCAGGGGCACCTGGGCGGCTCAATCGGTTGAGCAGCCAACTCTTGATTTCAGCTCGGGTCATGATCCCAGGGTCATAGGATCAAGCCCCATGTGGGACTTGATAGGAGATTCTCTCTCTCTCCCTCTCCCCCTCGCCCCCCCTTGCTCTCTCTCTCTCTCTCAAAAGAAATTTTAAAAAATTGAAAGAGTCCGGTCCCAACTCCTTCTGAGGTACACATATGTGCATGTCAGAATTGAAGTCATTTCATCCTAACATCTGCAATAGAAAGATCTTTTTGGGGGGCGCCTGGGTGGCTCAGTGGGTTGAGCGTCCGACTTTGGCTCAGGTCATGATCTCACAGTGCATGGGTTCGAGCCCTGCGTCAGGCTCCGTGCTGACAGCTTGCTCAGAGCCCGGAGCCTGCTTCGGATTCTGTGTCTCCTTCCCTCTCTGCCCCTTCCCCGCTCGTGCTCTGTCTGTCTCTCTCTCTCTCTCTCTCTCTCTCTCTCTGTTTTTCAAAAATAAATAAATGTTTAAAAAAATTTTTTTAAATTTTTTAGAGATCTTTTTTTCTCAAACTCACATTCTAAACTCACCTCTCTCCACATCATAGCTGAGATCATCTCCTCAGCCTTCCTTGCATTCAACACGAAGCTGCTGCGTTTCAAAGTTTTGTTGCTTGCAACCCTGAGTCCCTTTCAGACTTACAGTTCCATCTGAAGACGCTAGCAACTAATTTCACCCAGTGTGACTGTTCCCCCTTGGATTTCTGGGAGCCTCAGATTCCAGCCTTTGTGAGCAAATAAATTCCACTGCTGACTGCCCTCCGGCCAAATCCGAGAAAGGTTTTCTGGCTCATAAATTTTTCCTGCTGTTTGGAGTAGAGGGCACAGAGCCTGGGTGTCATAACAGAAAGTGCTAATCTGTACACCGGGTGTACTGAAGCATGTAAAGCCAATTCGTAACATTCTATGACACTTTTATGAGCTTAAAAGCATCTCGCCAGACCCATTCGAATTGTACGCATGTGGGGGAATGGTGCTCATAGCTATTTCTAGAGTTTTAGATCATCTTTTACAAAGATGCCAAGGTACCCTCTGTAGTCTGGGAGATATCAAAAGTGTTTCCGAAGAAGCGTGCCAACGTTCCAATTCCTTCTGATGTGGCAGGGCCGATTGCAGAATAATGCTTCTTATTGTGGGTGAAGAGGATGGACAGCCGGTCTACCAGCTTTCTAATAAGAGGCAAAGCAGGTTGTTAATCTGCTAACTCCAGACAGAGGGTCACTAGGTGACAGGGAGCAGCAGTTCTTGCAAACGGCTGGCAGGGAGAAATCTCACGGGCTCACGGAGAGGGGAAGTGGAGTTATCGAGAAGTCAGCGCACTGCCGTCAGTGGGAATACTATGTATTGCTCGCCCTCTTCAGGATATGCCTTTATCTACTGTCATCTCACCCCATTCCTCTTTCTTTTTTTTATGTTTTTCATGTTTACTTATTTATTTTTGAGAGAAAGAGAGTGAGCAGGGGGGGATGAGTGGGAGGGCAGAAAGAGACAGAGAGAATCCCAAGCAGGATTCTGTCAGCACGGAGCCCAATGCGGGGCTCAATCCCAGAAACCGTGAGATCATGACCTGAGCTGAAATCGAGAGCCAGATGCAGTCACTTAACCGATGGAGCCACCCAGGTGCCCCTTTTTCTCTCTTTCTTATCTGCGACCTTTGGGGTATTTATTCCCTGTGATTCATTCCTCCCCTAACAGGTTTTAGCTAACAACAAAATCACAGCCAATAATGTGACACGTCTACAAAAACTGGTGACACAATTGTGTACAGTTTCAGAAGCACACGAAGCAGGTTAATGGAGATAATATCTTCGCTCCACTTCTTATTAGTCAAAATATACCCGAGTATTTGGTTCCAGCATAGGGGCTACCCTTGAAGAGAATAGACACAAATATCTGGTGACTTTGAAGCTCAAGTCTTATGAACGCCATTTACTGGAAATGTTTAAAAATATATTTTCCTAGGCAGTGTCTCTTCATGAGTAGTCTATGGACTATCCTATCATACTCCCCGGGATGCCCGTTAAAATTTCAGATTCCTGAGATCAATCCCAGACCTAGTGAATCAGAGTCTCTGGGGACAGGACCAGGGGATCCACATTTCTTACCTACTCCCTAGGCAATTCTATTGTACATTAAACCTTGAGAACTAATGGTTTAGAAAGTACATAATAATGACCTTCATCTATTTGGAAGGGTTCTTAGATGGAAAAAAAAGGAAAAGATTAATTTTGAGTTGCTCAAGAAAGGAAAAGATTGGTTTTGGGCTGCTCAAGAAGGCAGAACTTAAACTATGGATGAAAGCTATAATAGGGAAGTGTTCAAAATGAGGGAAATTTTTAAAAGAACAATTAGCCGTCAATCAGAGTAACTTTCTTGCAAATCCGTGTGTTCTCTACCTCTGGAAGTGTTCACATAGAGGGGATAGAGGGCTGTCTTTAAGGCATGATGTAGTACAGTTTTTACATTGAGTGGGAAGTTGAACGAAGTGATTTCTTGAACCCCCGCTAGCTCACGTACTGGATAAGTTTATGCAAAAAGCTTCAAACTAGTGAGATTATGCCAAGGCCTCCAAAATCGATAATGCTGATTTCTTTGATCTTGCCTTTTTTTTAAAAAAAAAAATTACTTATTTATTTTGAGGAAGAGAGCATGAGCAGGGGGGGCAGACAGAGAGGGAGAGAGAGAGAATCCCAAGCAGGCCCCTTGCTGTCAGCGCAGAGCCTGACGTGGGGTTAGATCCCATGAACCATGAGATCAAGACAGGAGATGAAATCAAGAGCCAGACGCAGAAGCGTAACTGACTGAGCCACCCAGGCGCTCCTCTCTGATCTTTCCTTTATTTTGCATTTGCTGGTGAGCAACTAGTCTGAACTGAACACTATGTAGTTTGTAGAGATACAGTGGTTAACAGGCAGCAACGTTCCTGTCTTCACGGAATGTAGAGTGTAGCGAGCAAACAGGGTAAAGATGCAAGTACAGAGTAGCAAGGGCTGTGGTGGGGGAAACACAGAGTGTTAAGGGAACACAAGGAAGGTACACTTAACCGGATTTGGGAGTCAAGGAATGCTTTCTGGAAGACATAACAGCCAAGCGAAGAGCTCAACAATTGGCAGGAGTTAGCAAGGCAGAGAGACAGAAAAGCCTATGCAAAGGGCAGGAGGCAAGAGACACCAAGCCCGTTCAAGGAAAGGAAGGCAATTCAGAATGGCTGGAACAAAAGTGCCAGGAGACACTGGCACTGAATTGGTATATGGGGTCCAAATCCGAATGGGACTAAAGTGGTCTAGGAGGTCCAAATCTCTCTGGGCCATGTAGACGATCATAAAGACTTCGGATTTTATCCCAAAAGGCAATGTGGAACCACTGAAGGGTTTTAAGAAAGAAAAGAATATGATCAAGTTTTTGGTAGACACGAAAGTTTTTTAGGGCACAGAAAATATTGGAGAACAGGCAACACCAAAGGCCTGGAGACCGGTTATGAAAGCCTTTCTTCAGTAGTTTGGAAGAAAGACAACATGGCTTGGACCACTGAGAAGGTACTGGAGATGAAGAGAGGTGAATTATTTGAGAAATCTTATAAGTTATCATGGATAGGAGCTGCTGATAGATTGGATGTAAGGGTTAAGGAAAGGCAGGAACCAAGGACGATTCTTAGCTTTATGGCTTGAGCAGCTGAATGGCTGGTGAGACAGAGAAACAGGGCCTGTAGGCTCTATGCAGAGCAGACAGACATGATGAGGTCGATTTGGAACATGCGGAATCTGAGCAGCTATAAGATGTCCACATAAAGATAGAAAATAGGCAGTTGGGTGTGTCGAAGAAGGAGAAGCATCTGAGCCAGAGATTAGGTTTGAAAGTCATCAGCTTCTGAAACCACATAAATAGGACCATCCAGAGAGAATATATTAAGTGAGAAGATCTGAGAGAAATCCCTGTGAAAGGTAACAATTAAGCTACAGAGGAGAACAAAGAGTCAGGACACCTGGCTGGCTCAGTTGGTAGAGCACGATCTCAAGGTTGTGAGTTCAAGCCCCATGTTGGGTATGGAGCCTACTTAAAGATTTAAAAGAGAGAGAGAGATGGGGTCCTTGGGTGGCTTAGTCAGTTAATTGTCCGACTTCGGCTCAGGTCATGATCTCACGGTTCGTGAGTTTGAGCCCCGCGTCGGGCCCTGTGTTGACAGCTCGAAGCCTGGAGCCTGCTTCAGATTCTGTGTTTCCCTCTCTCTCTGTTCCTCCCCTGCTTGCACTCTGACTCTATCTCTCTCTTTCTCTCTCTGTCTCTCAAAAATAAATAAAGATTAAAAAAATTTTTTTAATGCACTCATTGTCCCATTTGACTACTTGGTTTTCTGATAATTTCCTTAGCACACAGAACAGTCTCTTGCTCTTTCAGCAATAATGCTCTAGAACTCTACTTGCTTACCTAGTACCCAACTGGCTTTGATCTCTGGCACAATGTTTCCTAGGACTGTTACCTGTTTTTTGATTACTACTTCAGGGCCATCATTAATATAAAGTAGAAGGTAAATACAGGGATATGCAGCCACACAGACTGTTCTTGAGCTACTTAGGCGACCTCTCAAAGCCTCGGTTAAGTGACTCACGGCCTCTACATCATAAGCTCCGTGAAGACAAGAGTCTTGTTTCCTATGATAGCCCTAAGGCCTGGTACATTATTATGACTCTGCTAATATTTGTCGATTGAATAACAAATCTATAAAACGTGGATTGTGGCACACACCTATCCTATTGTTATCATTAGCAGTAAAAGAGATAACTGTGGGGGCGCCTGGGTGGCTCAGTTAGTTAAGCATCCAACTTCAGCTCAGGTCATGATCTCACAGTGCATGGGTCTGAGTCCCACGTCGGGCTCTGCGCTGACAGCTGGAGCCTGCTTTGGATTCTGTGATTCCCTCTCTCTCCCTGCCCCCACTCATGCTCTGTCTCTCTCGAAAAAGAAATAAATATTGAAAAAAATAATAAAAAAATAGAAGGGACAACTATGTTACAAATATAAAGCCTGAAACATAGCGAGCGGCCAAGAAGAGTGGTTGTCAGTGTTACCGATGCCTTGCTGCTCCTGTCTCTGGAGCATCACCTTATCACTCTAGTCTAATGTAATTTACAGTCATGACTGGACACCGCTGACTCTGGCTTTTCTCCTCCTTTGCGTGAGATTGCCAGTTTCCTCAACACTTGGCAAGGATTTCTGTACTTTGGTATTGTATTTCCACACAATTTCTGATTTCATCCAAACCAAAAGAATTAATAATTTTATTTTTAAAATTCTAATATTATATGAAGGTTGATGCTGAAAATTCATGATTCAGCATATTAGGAAAGACATTGTTTACAGTCTTCATAATAAGAATCTCTTATTTTTATTTATCTATTTTTTGAAAGATTTTATTTTTAAAAAAATCTCTGCACCCAACATGGGGCTCGAACTCACAACCCTGAGATCAAGAGCCAGCCAGGGGCCCCGTAATAATCTTTTAAATTGGAGTTATGTGATATAATTAAAAATAAAAGGAAGAGGGGCATCCGGATGGCTCAGTCGGCTGAGCGTTGGACTCCAGTTCAGGTCATGACCTCCAGTTCATGAGTTTGAGCCCCTTATCGGGCCCCCTGCTGTGAGTGCCTGCTTCGGATCCTTTGTCCCCCTCTCTCTCTCTGCCCCTCCTCTGCTCTCTCTCGGTCAAAAATAAATAAACATTTTTTTAAAAACTTTATAAGAACAAAAGAAAAAGAAAAAGAAAATGAACCAACTCAAGCCAAGAAAGCATGCTATAGAATTTACTAAAAGAAAACCCTTTCAAATAAGATCGAAACTGGCGAGGCCCAAGTTTGGTTTCAGCTACTTGTATACACTAGGCACGCTCAAATCCGTAGAGAACAAAAGCAGAAAATTTGGAAATAGTGATGATGTGAATCAAACTAGGGAAAGACGGATTTGGCGAATTGCTTTGTCAGCCCCGAGGCAGGGAATGGGTCTGTTTACCAGCTGTCTGCCTATTTCCCTAATGTATCTGTTGGGCATTTGCTGTAGAGAGGAAAACAAACAAAAGTCCTGCCAATATAGGTGAAATTCTGAGCAAGTGGCCTAAATGAAGGTAATTGGTGTGGTAAGACAAAGAATAATGTTATATAACACTTCACTGGATGATGTATATTTAATGGCTTAATCTCTAAAAAGAGACATAGAGCAGTTTATAGAAATGGGTGTAAATTTGTGTCGGCCTAACAGTAAGAAAAATTTGAAAAAAAATTCATTTGTCTGAAGGTAAAAATAAATGACTAGAATGAGGAGAACTAGACATTTTTGATAGTACCTTGGTTAGCTCGACATCATGGATCAGGTTTAGAACACTATTATGGAGGTGAAATTGTAGTACAGAAATGTAAATTTATTTAAATATATTTGAGAGATATTTGATGATATATAAAAATGTCTCTTTATTGTGTAATAAGGAAGGAGCCAACCCTATTTTGCCCCAAACTCATTCGATAGCATTTTATTAAAAGAGATTTTAGAAAGCAAAATACATAGCATAATGAAATTCCCTCAACCTATCAAACCTTTTCGTAGGAGAACAGGTTTCGTAAGTCTATCAACTGGAGTACGTAATAAACGCTATCAAAGAAGATCCTCCCAAGAACACGAATAGATTGTAAATTCATGATTTTAGAGTATGTGTAGCAACAATCACAAAAGCACAGCCACAAGAATGCACACAGGGTTACACTCACCGAATGAAAGGTTATAGGTGGAAATACGTCTCCCCGCGATTCGGTAGCTCTCCCTGTAGATGAGACCCACTAAGCAAATCTCTCCTTCCCTCATCTGCCGGCCCGACCCTGAACACAGGCCTGATTGTCAAAGCCAACTAACATTCAGGGAATGATCTTGTGTCTTCACCGTAAGGTCTTTCACAAAGACAAAATATAGACTGAGGTCGAGTGCAGAGGAGAGTAAAGCAAAAATGCGTAGCTGAACCGCTGTCAGAAAATCTCTGATAAATTAAGGCGAAGTCCCATTTATCTGTGACAGAACCAGTTCTGGAAGTCCACAGATACCCGAAATGTATTAAAAGAACCATTTTCCTATCCATCTGATTTGGCAGTGGAGTGCCTCTTAGTGTCCATGGTAACTTCCCTAGAGTGGTTTGGAAATTCATCATTAAAAGGCTTGCACATTAAAATATAATGGGTCAGCCACAGTCCTTAGGTAATGTTCAGTGTCTGAACTCCAAAACAAATTTGAACCATTCTATACCTTTAGGAACGTATCATCAGTAGAATCCATACATAAAAACTAGCCAATTTTTAAAATCCACGCCAATATGATTTTTCAAGTATTACAAAGTATATAGCTTTGTAATATAGAAAGGGTAAAAATATGAGAGTATTTGGAAATCTAGTCTCTTGTTTCCTGAAAAAATAAATAAATAAAAATAAAGCCTTCGGAAAAGTTTTCTTAAAATAAAAATAAAGGCTTCAGAAACATTTTCTTAAAAAATATAGGCTCACAAAATATAAAATGTATATATAAGCTGTTATCATAGATATGTTAACAAAGAAGTAGGAGAACTATTAATGTCCTCAATTGGCTTTTTCGCTTGTGCTCTTTATTTTATTTTATTATGTATTTTTTTAATTTAATGTTTATTCATTTTGAGAGAGAGACAGAGCGCGAGCAGGGGAAGGGCAGAGAGAGAGGGAGACACAGAATCCGAAGCAGGCTCCAGGCTCTGAACTGTCAGCACAGGGCCCGACACGGGGCTCGAACTCATGAACCACGAGGTCATGACTTGAGCCAAAGTCAGAGGCTTCACTGAGCCACCCAAGCGCCTCTTTAATTTTTGTTAAGTGATCTCTACACCCGACACGGGGCTCAGACTCACAACCCCGATATCAAGACCCACATCCTCTACCGACTGAGCCAGTGAGTCACCCCTTACAGTGGCTGTATTTCTAACTCCAGAACCTCTAACATTTTTTGGTTATTCTTTCAGCATCAAGAAGCTCACTAAATTGAAATAAGGCAAGATTTAATGTAGTGGGTTGAAACTAAAGAAACCTGTCTTTGTTCCCACATGTAATCCTTCCTTGACAGGTTTCATATTACAATTTGAGAAATTGGTTAAATGCATGGAAATACTTCATCGGTCTGCTTGAAAGCAACTGACCTTTACCCGGCCTGTTAATCACTGAGCGAAGTCAGTGAGATGTGACTAATCCCAGAGAAACAGCTTTTGAATATACCTTAGCGGGGATAAAACCTGGCAGGAACTCGAGATGTATTTAACTGAAATTAAGAATATAAAAATGTTAATCTTTTACTGGTTTGAAATGCACCCTACATATGTATATATTTTTTTAAAGTTTATTTATTTACTTTGAGAGATGGAGAGCACAAGTGGGAAAGGAGCAGAGAGAAGGAGAGACAGAATCCCAAGCAGGCTCCGAGCCATCAGCACACAGCCAGATGCAGGAATCGATCTCACAAACCTTCAGATCATGACCTGAGCGGAGATCAAGAGTCAGACGCCTCACCCACTGAGCTACCTGCCACCCCTGCATTCTATATTTTTTAAAAACAGATATCTCCTCGGGGTCCTGGGTGGCTCAGTGGGTGAGGCATCTGACTCTTGATCTCGGCTCAGGTCATGATCTGAAGGTTCTGAGATCGATCCCTGCATCCGGCTCTGTGCTGACTGCTTGGAGCCTGGAGCCTGCTTCAGATTCTGTGTCTCCCCCTCTGTCTGTCTCTCCCCCACTAACACTGTGTGTGTCTCTCTCTCTCTCTAAACAATAAACATTAAAAAAATTTAAAAAAAGATATCTCCATGTGAATTGGACTCAGTCAACAAAGGTATAGGCTCCATATACATTACACCTCCAAAATTTTTAATGAGGTAAGGAATGTTCTGGCCTGAATGCTAAATTAAAAGAATCAAAACCAAATGGATAAAATTAATCACCTGGGAAAATATTTTCTGGAAAATAATCTATGTAAGTGGTGATTTCTGAGTATGTTGATAATTGGACTAGGGGTTTCTTAAGTCAGAAACACCCCATTTAAAAGAAGGTGTCAAGTCGAAATATAACAATGAACTATAATCATGTCTTTTGTGAGGAAAAACTGAAATGGAAAAAAGGTTTTTGGTGGGTTTTTTTTAACATTTATTCATGTTTTGAGAGACAGAGATAATATCAGCAGGGGACAGAGAGAGAGGGAGACACAGAATCCAAAGCAGGCTCCAGACTCCTAGCTGTCAGCACAGAGCCCAATGCGGGGCTCGAACTCAGGAACAGTGAGATCATGACCTGAGCCGAAGTCGGAGGCTCAACCGACTGAGCCCCCCAGGCGCCCCAGAAAAAAGTTTTGATAATTGATAAAGAGATAAATTAAGAGACTCGGGGTCTGGCAATGTGCCCATTTCTCCAGTGCCATTCAGTTTTTCTTTATTGTTTATTTTACTTTTTTTATTTTTAATTTATGTTTTACATAATTTATTGCCAAGTTAGCTAACATAGAGTGTATACAGTGTGCTCTTGGTTTCGGGGGTAGAGTCCCATGATTCATCGCAGTTTTTCTTTACAGCCCTATCCCTATAGAAGCAAAGGATACATCTGATTTTTATAACTGGAGTATACTAGCCATTAAGATAATTCAGTCTTTTATGCTCCCTTTATACCAAAAGAGACTTTTATCTACCATATATTTCATTGTGAACATTACCCTTCAAGTGCCTGATAAGTAGACTCTGTAATGCATTGTGATTCTCCCTCCTCCCCCCTCCATGAGTACACAGGCTGTAAGACACAGCCTAAGCAACCAGCTGGACTCTGTCTGTGCCATCTTATGGAAAACATGGATATGCTTGACTCGATGCTCTGCTGCTGAGAATAGACTCCTATAAATCCATTCGAGAAAAACATTCCTGGGGCGCCTGGCTGGCTCAGTCGGTTAAGCGTCGGACTTCGGCTCAGGTCATGATCTCACAGTTCGTGGGTTCCAGCGCTAGTTGTGCTAACAGCTCAGAGCCTGGAACCTGCTTTGGATACTGTGTCTCCCTCTCTCTCTGCCCTTACCCCACTCACGCTTTGTCTCTCTCTCTTTCTCAAAAATAAATAAACATTAAAAATTTTTAAAAATAACCATCTCAAAGTGATATCTACACACCCATGTTCACTAAGGAGTTATTCACGATAGACAAGACATGGAAAGAACCTAAATGCTTGTCAATGGATAAATAGATAATGGAAGTGTGATATATATAAAAAATGGAATTTTATTCACCCATAAAAAAGAAGGAAATCCTGACTTATGCTACTGCATGGATGAACCCGCAGGACATTATGCTAAGTAAAGTAAGTCGGACACAGAAAGACAAATATTGTTTGATGTTACTTACATGTGGAACTTTAAAAAGTTGAACTCGTGGAACCAGACAGCAGAGTAATGGTTGCTACGTCTGAGGTGTGGGGGATACAGGAAGATGTTAGTCAAAGGGTACAAATTTCCAATTACAGGATGAATAATTTCAAGATCTAATATACAGTACAGTGACTATAGTTAACAATACTATATTGTATGCCGGAAATTTGGTAAGTGGAAATTTGGTCTTAATTAACCATTGTCACCACACAGAGAAAAAAATGATAACTCTATGCAATGATGGATGCATCAGTGAACATCGTTGTGGCTGGTAATCATTTCACAATGTAGAAGTATATTAAATCATCGCATCGTATTGTCTTTATAAAAATCCCATTGTACAACCTAAATATAAACAATTTTTGTCAATCGTACCTCAGTAAAGCTAGAAAAAATAACTGGATCTTACATTTTATGAAAACTCTGGCATATCCTGATTTGAGAGAACTCAATGACATATATATAAAATCTCTACTCCCAATGTGGGGCTCGAACTCACGACCCTGAGATCAAGAGTCACATGCTCTACAGACTGAGTCAGCCAGGTGCCCCTTCAATGGCATATATAAGCTCTGAGAAATAAGCCCACTGACCCAATCAAAGGAGGGATGTAGAGAAGGGGAGCACAGAGAAGCAAGGCTTTCATCAAGGTTCTTGCATGGGCACGTGTCTGATGGACAGGCACACCCGGGGCAGTTATAGCAGACAATTTATCTCCTAGCCTGCATGTCCCTCCCGATTCCTTGTCGGCTGAGTACTACAGAGGTTACAGCCTTATCCAGACATTGCCTATATCCATGTAAGGCCAAAAGGAGTCTGACTGGAACAAATGCACATTCCCTGAGGTGATGCAGAGACTTTCGGTCCCTCCTTTGTTCTTTGGCGCATGCTCATTGCAAAACCCGAGAAAATAAGCCCACAAAACTAAGAGGGGAAGAATCAGGAAGTGAAGTGTTCAAGAGTTTGGGACTCCATTATGGGGGGGTGGTCATATATGTTTCCAATAGGTTGTAAACCTACTGTTAACTAGATAGCACAGCTTTTTTTTTTTTTTAATGTTTATTTTTGAGAGAAAGAGAGAGAGAGAGTGCAAGCAAGGGAGGGAGGGCAGAGAGAGAGAGACACACAGAATCTGAAGCAGGCTGCAGGCCCTGAGCTGTCCATACGGAGCCCAATGGGGGGCTTGAACTCACAAACCGTGAGTTCATGACCTGAGCTGAAGTCGGACACTTGAACCAACTGAGCCACCCAGGTGCCCCTAGATAGCACAGCTTTTATTTGGTATTTCTGAAAATGAATCATCTCTCTCACTTCTCACATAAACGATAACACCAAAAACAGAAATTAGGGAATGAATAAATTATTGAAAGTCTTTTTCTTATAGATTCACTGTGTTTCTTGTAAATAATAATTCTGATAGTTTTCAAAGGTCAATGAGCTGTAGACATAACTTTTTAGAAATGTTTCTAATATTTCGAGTGAGGAATAACTTCAAAAGATGCAGAACATTTGGTAATCTTTGATATCTTTATTTCTCTTACATTCTACAACCAGTTTTACTTCTTCAAAATATACTCCAAATCCGACCACTTTTCACTGTTTCAAGTCACCGTCATCTCTTGCCTGCATTATTGCAATAGTACACCACTGGTCTCCCCACTTTCTGCCTCCATTTCTGCCCTCTACGATCTTTTCTCAATACAGCAGCCAGAGTGATTCATATTTAAATTTTTTTTAAGTTTATTTATTTATTTTGAGAGAGAGAGAGGGAGAGAGAGAACAAGGGGCAGAGAGAGAGAATCCCAAGCAGACTCTGCACTGACACACTACAGAGTCCAAGGCTGGCCTCGAACTCACAACCCTGACCCAAAATGTAAAGTCTGATGCTTAACCTTCTCAGCCGCCTAGGCGCCCCAGAGTGATTCATGTTTAAAATATAAGTCAAATCACCACCTGCCTCCTCCGTTCAAAACCTTACAAATGGCTTTCCATCTTAGCCACGTAAACAAAACAAAAATTTATGATGGCTCCTTCATGGCCATACGCAATCCCCCACTTGCTACTCCACGTGCCCCTACGCAAACGGAACTGAGGTAGTGAAGTGTAGCAGAACACATCACCCCAAAACATGCCTGTTGGACATAAGGGTTATTTGGAGCTGATTATTTTGCGAAAGAGCAGACACAGAAGCCCTGAAAACAGAGTAGAAGTTACCCTTTTGTAAGGGCAGTTTACATTTATAAAGGAGATCTCCATGTGCAAATGTGCCTCCCAGTCCTTGCCAGGAAGACAAGAGTGACCCTACATCATAAGAGAATCTAGCAGTGGAGAAGACTCTCACTGAAATCTGCATAAAGAAACGTACCTTTGTCTACTGTTTTTTCCCCCCCCGGGGTAACTTCCTGCAACTGGTTTCCCCCCACCCTAACATCTTCCTTTTGTGTTTAGCTGCGGTGGTATTTCGGGTGGTGACTTAAAAGCCATTTTAAGGAGTTCCTCAGTTTTTCCGGGTATCTCCATGTATACGTGATGTGTACCTGTTGATAAAGTTCTGTTCTCTTCATGTTGATCTGACTTTTATAACCGGGGGTTTCAGCCAAGAACTCAGAAGGGCGAAGGGAAAATTATCTTTCCTCCTTTAGAGCAGCTGTAGATAACCCACCAGTGTTTTGGGAAAAGGGAAACCCATGAGGAAGTCTCTGTGGGTGAGAGGAGTTGCTAATATTTTGCTGTGTTCTAGAGACAGCATCCTCATTTACCAGCTACGTAGTGCCATTAAGAAAGTAGGAGCACAGGGGCGCCTGGGTGGCTCAGTCAGTTGAGCGTCCGACTTTGGCTCAGGTCATGATCTCACAGTCCGTGAGTTTGAGCCCCGAGTCGGGCTCTGTGCAGACAGCTCAGAGCCTCGAGCCTGCTTCGGATTCTGTGTCTCCCTCTCTCTGTCCCTCCCCCACTCATGCTCTGTCTCTTTCTGTCTCAAAAATAAATAAACATTTAAAAAAAAAAAAAAAGAAAGTAGGAGCACAAACAGCATCATACACGTTACTGTGCAACCATGAGTCACGAAAGGAAAGCAATAGTAACATCTGAAAAGCAAGCAGTGGCTATTATCAAAACCAAAGAATAAGCCCAAGGTACCTTAAAGCTAAATTCAAAAGCTAGAGGTGAAGGTATTGGTTTGCTATTTTTCAAAGGTGTTGCAGTTCCTTTATTTGTTACTCGTTTCCGCGTTTCGGAAACATGAAAACCCGGAGATGCTGCATCTCCGTTAAAACATGGGTTTGGTACGCCAGGCGCCAATTACGGCAAACCCTTTTTGTATTAAAAATGAGAACAAATGGTGAATGTTACTTAACAAAAGTTCTTGAGCATGAATAGATTTTTAGTGGAATGTTTAATGAAAGAAGGAAGATAATTGTGATTATTATGTGCTTTTTTGTATAATAGTAGAGAGACTACAAAGTGTTCCCTTCTATTCATTTGCAGAAGGTTATTAACAAAGAGCTCATATATTCCTAAGAAAACTTCAGAGTTTTTGAAAATGCTTAAGTATATAGCTAGCAATGCCTCCGTGAATGTAGATCATTTTTCTGAGTATCTGAATACTGGAGAGCAACAAACAGGATTCAAGCCGGAAAATGAAGCAGTCATTAACGAGGAGTGTAGGTCTTTTACCGAACGCATTATTTTATCCAAAAACGTAGGGGATTTGATATCACGGTCAAAAAATAGGGCAGAATTGAAAATGTTTTTCCTATTAAAAAAATGTTGCTTTGAAATTTTTAGGAATGAAATTTTTTAAATGCCAGGTCTCAAAAGTGGCTTCGGGGATAGATGCTAAATTATGAAGCCTGAACCAAAATGCTCAGGAAATAGGATGTCATGACCGAATCGATTTTCTGATGAAACGGAGTTAAATTCATTTTTGTTCAAATTTCTGCGTAAGAAAAATATTCTAAAGAGTATTGTTTCTCGTGGTTTAATAAAACCAAATTCAATCGAATTAGACTAATAAAAAACCAAAAGGCCTGTTTTCATGCTTGACCATGTGGTACATTTTTGGACTACGATTTTGAACGATGATCATTCTCCAGTGGCCTAGATATAGGAGGTGAATTTGCATGTTTGTTTACTTGTGTTGCTAACAAAAAGAAATAAAAATCTCTGATAACAGGTTTATTGTGATGCTTCATTTTTGTTTGTTTGTTTTAGATTGTATAAATCTGAAGTTGATCACCTTGGGCTTGTCTTTTTTTTTTTTTATGTCAAGGCTATACTAGCAGTAGTCTTTTTTTTTTTTTTTTTAATTCTCAAGTTCGTTAACATACAGTGCAGTCTCGGTTTCAGAAGTAGATTCCAGTGATTCATCACTGATATATAACACCCAGTGGTTCATTTTTTATTCCAAGTGGAAGACAGCAAACACCCCCGATTAATCAATTGGAAGTTGTAGTTAAGTAGATAAAGAAAATGCAAGATTTCCCATATATAAAGTCAATTGACGGCAAAGAATTCAAATATCGAATACTTGGATATTTTTATCCTTTTCTCAGCTTTGTGCATTTTCCACGTGGAGCTATGTATGACAAGGGCTCTGTGCCCTGGGCGCAGCTCCTGTTGTTGGTACAGGTCAGGCTACATGCGGAGTGCTAAACAATTCACCAGCTGTGTATCAGAGTGCCCCAGACTCGTCCTATTCACTGCTGGGGAAAGATGAGGGACCAAAAAAAAAAAAAAAAAAAAAAAGGAAAGAAAAGAAAAGAAAAAAAAAAGGAAGTGCATATTTTTCTGGGCTCTTCTCTAGGACGGACCTCAATTACATCTCTTCTCTCTGTCTGAGCCTAAATAATGAAACACACCAACGTGCAATCCTAATGAGAAGAAAAAGGCCGGGGGTGGGGGAGGCGAGGCACAGTGTCCACTGCCATGGAAAGAGAAAAGAAGCAAAGACAATCGTTTTAAACAGATGAGAACATGGGACGCGTGTTGTTCATGAAAAACCTTACGATGGCTTTCTGAATTGATCTAGCCAATATAATTATGAAAAGTATATTTTTCATGCTGCAGAATAAAAATACAAGCGGTAAGGAAAACCATTGGGTGTTTGCCCAATTTCATTTTTGGGGTACATTTGTTTTCACCTCCCATTTCTCTGAGGGCAGGTCTTTCAAAACAGTAGCAAGGGGCGCCTGGGTGGCTCAGTCAGTTAGGTGGCTGACTTCAGCTCAGGTCATGATCTCACGGTCTGTGGGTTCGAGCCCCGCATCGGGCTCTGTGCTGATGGCTCAGAGCCTGGAGCCTGTTTCCGATTCTGTGTCTCCCTCTCTCTCTGCCCTTCCACTGTTCACTCTGTGCCTCTATGTCTCTCAAAACTAAATAAACATTAAAAAAAAAATTAAAAAAAAAAGTAGCAAAATTCTCATCGCAAATTTAAACCGCTTAACGCAGTTTCTAAGTTTTAAGATCCCCTAGGTGTGTTTTGACAATTAAGAAATAACAATAAAATATCCCACCACCTTTCCCTGATACGTAATGTGACTCAGAAAACTAATTCTTTCCTTTTCCTCTGCCAATTCCTACCTGTGTTTTGTGAGACAAAAAGCTAACCTCACTGGAGCTAGGTGTCTTTACCTCTAAACTAACATGTTTGGGGGCACCTGGGTGGCTCAGTCGGTTAGGCGGCCGACTTCAGCTCAGGTCATGATCTCACGGTCTGTGAGTTCGAGCCCCATGTCGGGCTCTGTGCTGATGGCTCAGAGCCTGGAGCCTGCTTCAGATTCTGTGTCTCCCTCTCTCTCTCTGCCCTTCCCCTGCTCACGCTCTGTCTCTCAAAAATAAGTAAATGTTAAAAAAAAAAAATTAAAAAAAAAAATAAACTAACATGTTTGGACCGGACCATACTTAGGGCTCTTCTCCACTGTAGAATTCTATCCTTTTTTTTTTTTTTTTTTTTGGTAAATGTTTATTTGTTTCTGAGAGAGAGAGAGGAAGAGGGACAGAGAGAGAGGGAGACAGGATCCGAAGTGGGTTCTGTGCTGATAGCCGAGATCCCAATGTGGGGCTCATACTCATGAACTGTGAGATCATGACCTGAGCTGAAACTGACCGAGCCACCCAGGAGCCCTGTATTAGACTTTCAATTCTTTAAATAAACCAGGTCTCCTGGGTTTATATGGGGTGGATAGGGTTTTAGTAACTCCCAGATCAGGTTTAGGGACGATATGGGTCACATATTCTTTTAGAGATTTACGAATTAACCCAGCCGCAAGTAAATAATTTAACAAAGCACTATAGTCATTATCTACAAAGATGTGTTAATGAAACATAATTTTTCTCTCTATAATAAGCCTAATTTCCAGAGATAGCTAAAGACTAATTCATTTGTAAGACAGTTTTAACAAACTTAGCCTAATTATTTACATAAGCTCAGCAATAATTGTGAATGATTATGTAAGTCTCTTAAAATTTGCTTTGCTGGAACTTTTATAATACTTGCAATCCGACATGCCTGTAATACCTGTAGATTTGAGTGTATTCTTCTTCTTGAGGTCCCCAAACATCCTGAGGTTCCTGTGCCTGCCAGGAAGTGACATTCTCTACTTGTCTGTTAAGGCTACTGGGAATTCTGTAATCAAGGTAACGGGCCAACATTTCCAAGAGGCTTTATGGCTCCAGGTTTCACAAAGTCAATCTTAGTTCCTTAAAGCTGCCTGGTCATTTCTGAGTCTATGCATGTCTCTCAAATAGGACATTCAGTCAGAGCTTTGGTAAAGTAACTAGTATTTCCAATGGTGTCCTGTTACAAGGACAGATTTCTTATTGAATTTATGCAAATGTCCATGATGGCCACAAAAGAAAGAACACTCGAAGAGAGGTTATGAATTTCAGAGGGTTCAGGGTAGAGACAAAAGTTAAACACTTCAATTTGTTCACAGAGGAATACTTTATCCTATTTCTGTAAGTCATAGATATCTTAAGAGAAAGTTTCCTTACTCTGGAAGAACAGGGCGCCTGGGGGGCTCAGTTGGTTAAGCCTCTGACTCCTGATTTCAACTCAGGTCATGATCTCAGGGTTTGTGAGTTTGAGCCCCACATTGGGCTCTGCGCTGACAGGATGGAGCTTGCTTTGGGATTCTGACTCCTTCTCTCTCTGCCGCTCCCTACTTGCTCTCTATATCTTTCTCAAAAATGAATTAAAAAATAAACTTAAAAAAAATCTGGAAGACTAAACATTAGAGAACCGCAATGTTTCGAACAAAAGTCAAAAACGCCATGATCTTCTTCCTTAATTTACTTACGCCCATATTACTAATTCTTGTTCAGTTTGAATGCAGCTTGTAGTTAGTTGTGGAAATTTTTACGCATTCTAATTTTATGATCTTAAAGAAGTCAGACACCTGTATTTATCCTAAAAGTCCTTTTCATAAATCTCCCTGAAGGTGAAACACGTTTTGTAAGAGCATCAGAACAATTAATATAAATGACAAAATCTCAGAAATGGACATTGTTAACAATCTGATATGAGAGTTCCTTATGATGCAATTGACAAGGCAATTCAGTTATTTCTGTGACACCTAACACTTTGATAATTAGAATGTTAAGTGACGACCTTATCCCAAAACATACTAAAACTTTAGGAATTTCATATATATTTGAACAGTTATCGCACTTACCCAAGCGATACAACCTAAGGTTCACCATTATTTGCTTGACAGAGCTTTCCAAGTAACATACCAAATAAAAAGGCCCAATTGGTCAAAAAGATTTCATTTACAATTTAAATCCTGGGAAGTTTATTAAAACCTTAGAAAGTTATCGAGCACATCCTAAATAGGATTACAGACCATTACAAATCTTAATTATTTATTTAACCAAGGGGGCAATAAGAGATTCCCAAGGCAAATATGTAGGGTTTATATAGTTGTTAACAAAATTTAATTCCTTTAACATCGAGAAGTTTTAACTAAGTACTCAAAGACGCGATAAAGACAAAACTAGAAACTTCGGTGTTCTGGGCAGACAAAAGAAAAACAACTTTGTTTACAATTTCTTATCAAGTACAAACCAACAAGCAAATTTTATCTTCTGAACAGAGAGAAGAGCGGAATTTCAGTCTTTTATCAGCGTACTTTTAAAATCCATTTATTTTAACCTTTGTCGTGACCACACATGAAATTCCTTTCCAAAGATTTCTCTTTATATACCTTCTACGACTTTTTAATTTCAAGTTGCTTCCCTTATTTCCATCAGTCTTCATTACAATTAGCAGCATTTTGAGCCCTTAGGAACCTCAGTCCCTGGTGAAAACTAAGTAGTAACCAATTGTGAAGGGTTACGCCTGAATTCTTTGGATGGCAACTTTATGGATACGTTTAAGCACAAAGCGTGCTTTCCCACAGACCCAAATATCGTTAGTTGCTTGCAGTAAGAAGTCAAAAGCAGATAAACCTTATGTTTAGTAATCAACTTTGGTATTTATCTTATTTGGGAAAGTCCTAGATGTCCAAGGAATTCAATCCAATTTATCATCCGAGCAAAATGTTAAAGTTTCAAGTTATCCAAGACTGCGAAAACTATCTTAACAATTACCCATGAAAACTTTGAAACAGACTTAACCATTTTAAGTCATCTTTTTGCGGACACAGCAACAGAAAAAACATGAGCTTCTTTGACCTTCAGTAAATCTACACAGAATAAAAAGTTTTGCGTTTAATGCTGATAACTCTATTTTTTAAATGCTTATTTATTTTTGAGAGAGAGTGTGTGCATGCAAGAGCAGGGGAGAGGCAGAGAGAGAGGGAGACAGAGGATCCAAAGTGGGCTATGCGCTGTCAGCACAGAGCCCAATGTGGGGCTTGAACTCATGAACCATGAGATCACGACCTGAGCTGAAGTTGGATGCTCAACCGACTGAGCCACCTAGGTGCCATGATAACTCTATTTTTAATTAAACCAAAAGCTTAAATTAATTTCAGTGCTGCATATGTTCCACCTGCATCCACTTACAAGTCAATCGATTTGTTGCCTGTTGTCAATTTTTACCTGGGACATTGCTGGGGAAATCTGAAGTGGGTGGACGGGTGGGGGGGGGGAGTGCTCTTCACTCCTCAACAGCGAGGGGAGAAGGAGGAGCCAATGGTGCCAGCGGCATCTAGGATGGTATAGGATCCAGTTAAACAGGCTGCATCCAAGATGGTGCCCAAACAGGAAGAGGCAGAAGAGGCGAGTCACCACCAGAAGGCAGAGAAAGAGGGCTCCTGGTTCCAAACTTTGTCAGCTCAGACAGATAAGCAGACACCACGTTTTTGTTTTTGTTTTCTTTACCAAAGTGGAAATACGCTGTCCATATCAGACCGGAGAGGACAGGAATTTCCCCAAAACAGAGAGAGTTTTGGCAGCTGCTTGGGATTATTCCTTAAAGTCTCTGTCCCAAGGTAGACTAACCACACAGTTGGCTCCAATTATAGATAGCCATGAGCCCGGGAAATGGATGAGGGAGAAGCCCCCACATATGACTAGAGTAACCTGGGCCTATAGAGGAGAAGAGTGAGAGTCAGAGATTTGTCCCTTTCATCAGAGATGGCCTGTGTTTCCTCCAGCAATCCTGGTTTATTTGAAGAAGGCCTATTTAGACCATCATCAACCAATAGATCAGGAGGAGGTTTAGTAGCAGGTCATGGTTTAGAGCCATGGAGACCTGAACCTAGGGTACCTCCATCCATTTGCCTGCTTTCCTGCCGGAGATATCTAATTGGCAGATCCTACTAAGGCCGTGCAGTGTTCCAGATCAGTCCTTTCTCAAATTTTGCACCCCGAATTGTTTCCAGTGGGTTAAAAGTCATCCTAAAGGTGAGTCCTTGGGAACTGAAGAGAGAAGCTCCATTACCAAAAATCCCCCCAACACCTGGGTGGTGTCCCACACACAGGCTATGTCAGGTTCCTGGTGTCAAAGCTGATGTGGGAAACAAAGGCAAGAGAATGGAACTGAAATTAAATCGCCTTTCAGCTTGCAGCCCACCGATAAACACCTGATAGAGTGTGACCTTCCTCACGGAACTCAGTGGCTGCCTCACTTCCTTAACGGTTTTGTTTTATTAAAGACTAAAAGTAACCTTATCTTAACAGTAGCTAGCCCCTCAAGGTCCTGAAAGCCTTGCTTTCAAATTCCTTAGAGACTTACGCTCTCCCTAACCCCCCACTAACTTGAAAGTATATAATCGGTCACTCCTCACAACCCTGAGTGCAGCTCTTTCTGCCCACGGGTCCTGTCTCCGTGCTTTAATAAAATCACCTTTTTGCACCAAAGACGTATCAAGAATGCTTTCTTAGCCATTTGCTCAAGAACCTCATCATTTTGGTGCCCTTAGGTGGGGATTGGAGTCTTTTCATATGGACTCTGAGCCTATGCAAACCCGGTGAGTACTTTCTCTTTCCTTCCTGTATTCTCATCTCAGGGGCTTTTCAAGAAGTATGGTCTTATTGGAACACTTTCATGTCCATTGCTCAGGCTGCAATCCTGTAGCCCGTGGCTACACTATGGAGAAGAGCAAACCTGGCTGGAAGTTAGCACCCTGGCCAGAATGGTAATGAGACCCAGAAACTTGAGGCCCTCTCTTTATTCCTGTCCTTACACAAAGTTGTCTGTCTTGGGCATAGGACAGCCACCTAAGTCACCAGGACAGCGGCCAATCTTAAGACTCCCGTATGAGGTTTCCTCCTCATTGGTCTAACGTGACCCCCTCCACATCCCTGGTCTAGCCGCTTCTGGCCGAGAAACCTCCACTGGGAGCCGGCCGAAGCCAGTACCCCATTGAATTAAAACCCAACTGTGGACCATTTCCTAAGGAAGTTGGCTGTAAAGACTACATGTGTTGGAATGTCACTTAGATCATGATGGATTTCTATCTTTACTGTTTTCTGTCAATGTCCTCTGCCTACTACGTAAACTACAGAATTGGGTAATACCCCTTGTAAAACTTTTCTAGTGTTTTCCATGGGTTAAAAACAGCACAGCCTCCAAGGAAACTAAGGCATGACCTTCATGGCATGCTCCTCAAGACAAGGTAAACTGAGGTACGGCCTTTTATGGTACGGTTTTCAAGGCAAGGTATTTTGGTCCATACACCAGGCACCCATTTGTAGCCTAGGATGCAATGGGGCCCTTAGTGGCTGGTTGGTGATCATAGCAATTTTGTTTGGGGGACACTTCCGGTTGCTTTGACACCAGGAACCTCCGACATGTCCTGTGTGGGACACTCCCGGGAGTCAGGGGGATTTTGGTAATAGGACCTTCTCCACTTTTCTAGGAACATGGGATCTTCTTCTTCAGTCCTCAAAGACTCTCCCTTGCGATGCCTTTTAACCCACTGGTATCGATTTGGATTGCAAGGTCTAAGAAAGAAAAAAACGGATCTTCTTTTGTAATACTGCCTGGCCTCAATACTCCTTAGGAGATGAGGGGAAATGGCCCAGTAAGGGGCCATTAAATTTTAATACAATCTATCAGATCTCTTCTGCAAGAAACGGGGCAATGGACTGAGGTTCCCCGTGTCCAGGCTTCCATGGCCCTAAATCAGGGTCCAGAACCGAGGGCCTCTGGCAGAATGTGTCTGGCGACTAACCAGTCTGATGAACTCCCTCCTGATATATTGGATGATTGTCTAAACAGGCTTCCTTCGAATAAACCCAGGTTGCGGGAGCAAACACAGGCTGTCCCTGATGAAGGGGACTCCTACTCTCTTTCTCACCGTTCCTCTTTCCTCATAGACTCAGGTTCCTCTAGCTGTGGGCGAGGGCTTCTCCCTCATCCATCCCCTGGGTTAATGACTATAAGGATTGGAGCAATTGTCTCTGGTTAGTCCACCTTGAGAAGGAGACTTTAAGGAATATTCCCAAGCAGCTCCCGAAACTCCTTGTGTTTGGGGGAAGCTCCCTGTCTTCTGTGGCCCAACGTGCACCGCCCGCTTCCACTTGTTGGTGGAAAAAAATAAAATCCATGTGTGCTCATCTGTCCGAGCTGACAGGCTCTAGGACTAGGAGACTGCTTTCTCTGTCCTCTGGGCTTTTATCCACCTTCTGGAGTTATCTCCCTTCTTCTGCCCCCCTCCCCCACCCCTCCTCCTGCTTCTGCATGGTCTTGGGTACAGCCTGCATCTTCCATGCCTCTGGCACTGCCAGTCCCTCCTCCTGCCCTCACCTGAGTGAAGAGCACTCCCTTGGACCTACACCGCCCCCTTCGGATCCCCCACCGGGGCCCAGGTAAAAAATAACAATGGTGAACAAAGTGACTGCCTTTTTAAGTGGACCCAAGTGGACCCTATGTGGTATTTGAACTAATTTAAGTTTGTTGGTTTAATTAATATAGACATATTCAGAGTTATCAGCATAAAATATAAAACCTTTTCCACCCAGGTTTACTGATGATCAAAGCAGCTCATGAATGTCCCTATTGCAATGTGTTAACAAAAAGATGACTTAAAATGATGGCTAATTCTGTCTCAAAAATTTTCGTGGGTGATTGTTAAAATAACTTTCAAAGTCTTTGGTAACCTGAAACTTGAACGTTTGGTTTGAATGATAAATTGAAATTAAATTCATTGGACATCTAGGTCCCTTCCAAATTCAATAAGATGTTAAAGCATTAATTACTAAACATAGGTTTGTGCTTGCGACTTATAAAGAAAGTAAGGATATTTGGGTCCGTCGGAAAACCTGCTTTTTGTGCTTAGTTGCTTCATAAATTTGCCACCTGAAGAATTCCGGTGTCACAGGTCACAATTGGTCACTATTTGGTTTTCACTGGAGACTAAGGTCACTAAGAGTTAAAACTCTGCTAAACGCAATTACAACTGATGAAAATAAGGAATGGAACGCTGTATGTAGAAAAGTAGGAGATATGTAAGAAAGATATGAGGAATGGAAATACATTTTTGTTGAAGGTAAAAGAAAGTAATGTTGTCCTAAATGAGACTAGTTGTTTGGAGAGAGATGGCTTGGGACAAAATCTGAATGCAAAGGAAAGTTGTAGAAGGTTTATGAAGGGAAATCTTTGGAAAGGAATTTTATGCGTGGTTAGGATGGACCAAAGGTTGAAATGAATGGATTTTAAAAACATACTGGAGGGGCACCTGGGTGGCGCAGTCTGTTAAGCGTCCAACTTCAGCTCAGGTCACGATCTCACAGTTTGTGGGTTCGAGCCCCACATTAGGCTTTGTGATGACAGCTTAGTTCCTGGAGCCTGCTTTGGGTTCTGTATCTCCCTGTCTCTCTCTGCCCTTCTGCCACTTGTACTCTGTGTCTCTCTGTCTCTCAGAAATGAATAAACATTAAAATTTTTTTTTCCTAAATACACTGGCGTAAGATTGAAATTCTACTTTTGTCTCTGTTCAAAAGACAAACTTTTTCTAAGATAGTTAATCTGCTCTTGATAAAAAAAAAATTGTAAACAATGCTCTTTTCTCTTTTGTGGAAAAACCAATGCTTTATGTTCTGTCTTTATCAGGCCTTTGATTACTTAGTTAAAACTTCTCAATGTTAAAGGAGCTAGCTTTTGCTAACAACTACATAACCCTACATATTTGGCTTTAGAATCTCTTATTGCCCCCTTGGTTAAATAAATAATTAAGATTTGTAATGGTCTGTAATCCTATTTAGGATGTGCTCGATAACTTTCTAAGGTTTTAATAAACTTCCCAGGATTTAAATTGTAAATGAAATCTTTTTGACCAATTGGGCCTTTTTATTTGGTATATTACTTGGAAAGCTCTGTCAAGCAAATAATGGTGAACCTTAGGTTGTATCGCTTGGGTAAATGCGATAACTGTTCAAATATATATGAAATTCCTAAAGTTTTAGTATGTTTTGGGATAAGGTCGTCACTTAACATTCTAATTATCAAAGTGTTAGGTGTCACAGAAATGACTGAATTGCCTTGTCAATTGCATCATAAGGAACTCTCATATCGGATTGTTAACAATGTCCATTTCTGAGATTTTGTCATTTATATTAATTGTCCTGATGCTCTTACAAAACATGTTTCATCTTCAAAGAGATTTATAAAAAGGACTTTTAGGACAAATACAGGGATTTGACATCTTTAAGATCATAAAACAAATAGGTAAAAAATTTCCACAACTAACTACAAGCTGCATTCAAACTGAACAAGAATCAGTGACGTGGGACTAAGTAAATTAAGGAAGAAGATCATAGCTTTTGTGACTCTTGCTGGAAATACTGAGGGTTCTCTAATGTTTGCTGTTCCAGATTAAGGAAACTTTCTCTTAAAATATCCATGATATACAGGAATGTGACAAAGCATTCATTTGTAAACAAACTGAGGTGTTTAACTTTTCTCTCTACCTGAACCCTCTGAAATTCAAACACTCTCAGCGACTATTCTTTCTTTCATGGCAGAGTTATCTGCATAAGTTCAAGAAGAGGCTGTTCTCCTCGTAGCAGGACACCATTGGAAATGCTGGTTATTTTACCAAGGCTCTGACGGGAATGCCATACTTGAGAGTGGCATGCATAGACTCAGATATGACCAGACATCTTTAAGGAACTAAGGTTGAGTTTATGAAACATGGAGCCAGTAAGACCCCTTGGAAATATTGGCCTGATCCCTTGCTGGGCTTCCCAGTAGCCTTGCCAGGTGAGTAAAGAATGTCACTTCCTGGCAGGTCGAAGAACCTCAGGATATCTCGTGGAAGGAATCTGCCCAAATCTACAGGTATTGCAGGCATGTCTGATGGCAAGTACTTGGCCTGGCTCCTGGGCCTGGAGAAGCTACCAAAAGTTCAATCTAGGATTCCTTAGAAAAAGTTCCAGCGAAGAAAATTTTAAAAGATCTGTATGAGCTTACGTATATAATCCAACTGAGTCTGGTAAAACTGGACTTGTTCTATAAGCGAATTAGTCTTGATTTGGCTATCTCTGGAAATGAGGGTTGTGAAAGAGAAAGATTATGTTTCAATAATGCACCTTTATGGATGTTACATTCTAGTTCTGATTGTCATTAAATGTTGGTCGTTTGCCTACACTAGACAACTCGAGATAAACTTCAGAGAAATTGTCACAAAACTCACGTAAAGACAACCTCTGTGCCTGGGGCTCCATGGGCCATTCGAAAGGATCACCCACAGACACTTGAGTTGCAAACCAGAAAAACCCATCTAATTCCCGCTGCCTCATATTAAGTACCTGATTGCTTACTAAGCAAAACAGAGTCTCTATGATGGTTAACACCGCCTACCACGCAATCGAGGCCTTAAATGACTCTCAAAATAACATTACATTATGAAACACTAAAATACCTCAAATGCATGAAACAGTTCTACGAAACAGAATGGCATTAGATGTCTTAGCTGCTGCACAAGTAGAGCTTGAGCTCTCATAAAAACAGAATGCCGTGTATACATTCCAGATTATCACTGAAATATTTCTAGATTTCTAACTGATGAATATTCAAATTGGCGCCTTAAATGATCCCTCTCTTTCCTTTAATAATTGGTTAAATTCCTGGGCTAAAGAAAGCTGTTTGTTGACTATCAAAGGACTCTTATTTGAGCTTTGTTTTCTTTTTGTTATTTTAATCACGTTTTGCCGTTTCCTCCCACACTTGTCCACCTGGTGCCAACACTCCTTCACTGGCGCAGGTTCAAGTCAACAGATGATCCTTTGTTGTACGTTATCAACTCTAGATACAGCTGCCTCAGCCTTTCCTAACTCCTATTAAATTCTCAACTGACCAACCTTGATTCATAGGTAGGGACATCTCTGCCCCCCTTTTCTGCAGGAAGAAGCTACAGAAGATGAGACCTGCCACCTTCAAAAACCGTAAAGATTTAAGGGTCAAAGTTGTTCAGGGGGGGAAATGATGAGGGAAACAAAGGCAAGAGAAACGGAGTTGAAATTAAATCTCCCTATAGCTTGCGGCCCACCGATAGACACCTGACACGTGCCGAGTGTGACCTTCCTCGAGCAACTCATGGCTGCCTTGCTGCATTAATGGTTTTGTTTTATTAAAGACTAAAAGTAACCTTATCTTAACAGTAGCCAGCCCCTCAAGGTTCTGAAAGCCTTGCTTTCAAATTCCTTAGAGTTTGAAATCCCTAACTCCCATTGAAATCCCGAATCCCTAACCCCCATTAGCTTGAAAGTATATAATCAGTCACTCCTCACAACCCCAGTACAGCTCTTTCTGCCCAGGGGTCCTATCCCTGTGCTTGAATAAAATCACCTTTTTGTACCAAAGACATCTCAAGAGTTCTTTCTTTAGCCGTTTGCTCAAGAACCCCATCAAAAGCAACCTGAGGCGTCCCTGGAACAAAATTGCTACAATCACTGTGTGCCATAAAGGAGGGAGGTTGGCCTCCTCCGTGCTTCCCCATTGCATCCCAGACTCCAATGGGTGCCCACATATGGACTGAGTTTGCCTTGCTGAGAAGGCCGTGAAGAACTCGCCATTTTTAACCCACGGAAAACGCTGGAAAAGCTTTACAAGGTGAAATTACCCAATCCTGTAGTTTAAGCAGTCCGTAGAAGACATTAACGGAAAGCAGGAAAGGTAAAACTCCGTCACGGTCTAAGCGACATTCCAACGCATGCGCTCTTTACAGCCGACTTCCTAGGAAAGGGTCCGCAGTTGGGTTTTACTTCAGTCAGGTACTAGTTTCAGCCAGCCCTGGGCAGAGGGCTTGCAGCCAGAAGCGGCTAAGACCAGGGATGTGGAGGGGGTCACATTAGACCAATGAGGAGGAAACCTCAGATGGGAGTCTTCAGGTCGGCAGCTGTCCTGGTGACTTAGGTGGCTGTCCCTTGCCCGAGACAGACAACTTTGTGTAAGGACAGAAGTGAAGAGAGGACCTCAAGTTTCTAGCTCTTATTACCATTCCAGCCAGGGTGTTAACTGATGAGGTTTTGGGGTTGACAGTGGGGTTTGTGGGGTCAGGAGCCGACAATCAAGAAAGAATTCTCAAAGACGTCTTTGGTGCAAAAAAGTGATTTTATAGAAGCATGAGGACAGGACCCGTGGGCAGGATGAGCTGCCCTGGGGACCAGGAGGAGACACTGGTTATACACTATGGAGTTGGGGGAGGTAAGGTCCAGGAAAAGTTTCCAGTGAGATTTTCATATGTCAAAGAGGGCTCACAGGACACTGGAGGCCTGGCTATTGTCAAGGGAAGGTTGTTTTCCCTCTAGCAAAGCATTAGCATTCATACAGTAGGGAGTTCTGGAGAAATGTTTTACTCTGTCTGTCTCGAGTATTTGTCACTGGGCTGCAGGTTATGAGGAAATTGAGTTCTATCTGCCTTTTCCTTCTGCCTTGGTTTCCCACATCACTGTGGAGGGGTGAGGGAGACTCCGGTCCCGCAGGAATCAGTTAGCCCTTTGTTTTTCCCCTTTCCTGTGTTCTTGGGCAGCCAGGAGTGCCCGAGCAATATCACACATATCCCACCCTGATCGGGGGGGCGGGGGGGGGGGTGTTTGCGGCCTGTCAGCTTGCCTTCTGCTCCCTCACCACTAACTTCCAGCCAAAAGGCAGGCTTTCTCCTCCCCATAGAGTAGTCACAGGCTGTAGGATTGCAGCCTGAGCAACGGACATGAAAGTGTTCCAGTAAGACTGTACTCCTTTTTTTTTTTTAATTTTTTAAAAATTTCTTTTTGTTTATATTTGAAAGCAAGGCAGAGAGATAGAGTGCGAGCTGGGGAGGAACAGGGAGAGAGGGAGACACAGAATCCGAAGCAGGTTTCAGGCTCCGAGCTGTCAGCACCGAGCCCGACCCGGGGCTCCAACTCCCGAACCCCGAGTTCATGACCTGAGCCAAAGTCGGAGGCTCGACCAACTGAGCCACCCCAAGACTGTACTCCTTGAAAAGCCCCTGACCTGAGAGTAAAGGGAGAGGAGAGGAAGTACTCACCAAGTTTGCACCGAGGCTCGGAGTCCAGATGCAAAGACCGGAAGCCCCACGTAAGGACGCCAGAGTGCTGTGGTTTGAAGGGTTGGGGTTCGGAGTCCAGATGAGAAAGCTTAACCTCACGTTAAGGCACCAAACTGATGTGCTAACATTTGGGGGCTGGGAGCTGACAGCCAAGAAAGAATTCTTGAGACTTCTTTGGTGCAAAAGGGTGGTTTTATTAAAGCACGGGGACAGGACCTGTGGGCAGGAAGAGCCGCCCCAGGAGTGTGAGGAGAGACTGATTATATACTTGGGAGTTGGGGGAGGGAAGGGGGAAGTTTCCAAAGGATTTTTATATGTCGAAGAAGACTCCCAGGCTACCAGTGGCCTAGCTACTGTCGGGCTGAAGATGTTTCCGCTCTAGCACGGCGTCAACATTAAGACAGTAGGGAGTTCCTGGAGGAACGCCTGCCTGAAGCGTCTGTCAATGGGCTGCAGGTTACAAAGAAATTTAATTTGATCTACCATTTCTCTCTGCCTTTGTTTCCCACCTCGGTTATCGGCAGCAACAGTTGAGGCAGAATTGCTGTCCATGTTCCTACTGTCGCCAGCTAGACCCCAAGACCTGCCCTTTACCGCCCGCCTGCTTGGACCCGCCAACCTTCACCCCACATTTTTCCCTCGAGTTCTGCTTTTCCCGGTTCTCTCTTAACTCAGGCAAGTGAAAACCGAACCCCCACCTCAAGTGATAGCAACTCCCTCGACAAGAACTCCGGCAGGCCCAGAGCAGTAGGGACAAAAACCTCCCTCCACTCTTCGCTCCCCCCGACCCGTGACTTGCACCTGCACAGATGGACCATGGAGGGACCTCTAGAACAAATGACAGTTACCTTTACATCATCATAACACTACAATCTGCACCCAAGGAGGGGCACAAATTTCATTTATAACACACGATGTATGTATAGGCATTTTTCCTTAAGGCGCATGCATGACTTTATGCCCACCTCTACATATGATAACAAAGATATCTCTCTCTCTCTCTCTCTCTCTCTCTCTCTCTCTCTCTCTCTCTCTGATGTAAGGGCTTAAACGTGTGACTCCAAGATCCAGAGTGGCACGCTCTACCAACTGAGCCAGTCAGGGCCCCCGGAGGATCCCTTTTTAAACAAATTCATCCTAGGGGCGTCTGGGTGGCTCAGTCGGTTAGGTGTCCGACTTTTGATGTCGCCTCAGGTCATGGTCTCATGGTTCGTGAGCTGGAGCCCCGCATCGGGCTCTGTGCTGACAACCAGGGGCCTGCTTGGAATCCTCTCTCCCCCCTCTCTCTGCCCCTCCCCTGCTTGTGTGCTCCCCCACACACACTCTCTCAAAATAAATAAATAGCATTTTTAAGTAAAATAAAAGTAGATGTTCCTTTGCCATGATGAAAATGGGTCATGCCAAAAGGAATAAATTGGATAAATTATGTTTTCTATCATAGGATCGAAGATAATAAAAATACATCCGATTGAAATAATGGTTACTAAATTAAATTGTCTTCATGATTTCACTGAAATTTGCAAATAAAAAACAACTTATAAGTCTCTTCTGGGGGAGTGTCATTTTCTAAAAATTAAAATTTTTATAAATAAGTAGATAAACATTAGACTTTAATTTTTTTTAATATTTAATTGAAGTATACTTGACATCTATATTATTTCGTTTCAAGTGTACGACATAGTGATTTGACAACGATGCCCATTATGATATGCTTATCACGATAAGCATACTCACCCTCTATCACCACACAGTTATTAAAATATTACTGACTATATTTCTTATGCTGTACTTTTCTTTCCTGTGACTTATTCATTTTATAACTGGAAGATTGTACCTCTTAATCCCCTTCAGCTATTCCACCCATCACCGTACCCTCTGGCGACCACTAGTGTGTCCTCTATATTTATGAGTTTGTTTCCCTTGTTGTTGTTTGTTCATTTGTTTTGTTTTTTAGATTCCACATATAAGTGAAATCATATTCTATTTGTCTTTCTCTGTCTGACTTATCTTACTTGGCATAATACCCTCAAGGTCCACACCCATGCTGTCACAAATGGCAAGATTCCATTCTTTTTCATATGCATTTTCCCAAAGACATATAAACATTCAACAGACACAGGAAAAGATGCTCAACATCGCTCATCATCAGGGAAATGCAAATCAAAACCACACTGAGATACCACCTCACACCCATCAGAATAGAATCAAAAAGTCAAAAGTGGCACCTGGGTGGCTCCGTTAATTAAGTATCTGACTTTAGCTCAGGTCATGATTTTGAGTTTCATGAGTTCACGCCCCATTCTCTCTCTCTCTCTCTTAAAATAAATAATGGACTTTAATTTTAAAAAAATGGACTTTAAAAAAATAAGACAAGAAGCCTGGGTGGCTCAGTTGGCTGAACATCCGACTCTTGGTTTTGGCTCAGGTCATGATGTCGCAGTTTGTGAGTTCGAGCCCACCTAAGACTCTGCGCTGACAGTGCAGAACCTGCTTGGGATTCTATCTCTCCCTCTCTTTTTGTCCCTTCCCTGCTTCCTTACTCTCTCTCAAAATAAATAAATAAACTGACAAAAACCTGAAAAAATAAAATAAGACAAGAAATGACAATTGTTTGGGAAGATATGGGGAAAAGGGACCCCTCGTGCACTGTTGGTGGGAATGTAAATTCGAGCAGTCACTGCAGAAAACAGTATAGAGGCTCCTCAAAAAAATTGAAAATTGAAGTACCATGAAATGCAGTAATTCCCTTTGTAGATATCAACCCAAGACAAATGAAAACACTAATTTGAAAGATATATGCACTCCTATGTTTACTGCAACATTATTTACAATCGCCAAGATATAGAAGCAACCTAAGTGTCCATCAATAGATAAACGGATGAAGGAGATGCGCTGAAAATCCAAGTTTAAAATCTGTAGTCTCCTTTTTTTTCAAGATTTTATTTTTAAGTAATCTCTATGCCCAACATGGGGCTTGAACTCCCAACACTGAGATCGAGATTCGCCTGTTCTACCGACTGAGCCAGCCAGGAAGCCAGGAATCCCTAAAATCTGTAGTTTTCAATACAAATCAGATTACATAAAATGAAATATAGCATAACTTATGAAACCTTATTTTTGCTAATCCGCACCCAGAATATTCCATTATGTTAATTATGCAAAAAAATAGCATGATACATGTCGACAAAGAAATAGTACTGGCCTTAAATGTGTTGTATGTTATAACGAGTTTACAAAGATGTCATTTCGAAAACTTGTATTAGTAAATGATTATTTCTAACTGATGGGATTCTGAAAAGCTACCCCAAAACATGGATTCTTGACAAATTGAATATTTTAAGCTGAAGGAGTTTGAAAACAGAAGCAGGAAGGTCATTCTGAACTCACCCCACCTCCACCCCAAACAAGGAATAAAACCTTCTTGTGAGATATACCCTCTGTATACCCACTAGAACGGACCGTCCTTGTCTCAGAAGATAACGGGACACCGAGAAGAATTCTAACAGGCCTGTCTAAATTTCCCCCATTCTACAATAATCATGTCCTGTTCAATTAATGAAACAAGGAAACTATTAGACTGAGCTTGGTCTAATGCTTGGCAATGTACGTAAGCAAACAACAATCTAAGCCTTTAACTGCCTCCAAGGTTATGAAATCAAACCGCTAAGGACAACCAATCGCAAACACCCGAATAGGCTCTATGCTATATATCATTAAATAATTTCCTTTTTTTTTTCCCTTCCCTGGCCTTGGTCAGCAGAACACTCTTGGCCACTCCTGGTTTGGCGCTGCCTGATTTAAAAAGATAAATGCTCAAAGAATCTTTTCAAGTTTTAATATCTCTCAATTTACCTTTTAATCCTACCTATTCATTAACCTAACGTATTCCTCCATGACTGTCCACTTTTCATCAAACGTAGCATAAAATACTCAGGTCTAGCTGCTTCTTTCATTCTTCATTTCCTTATGAAGTCTCCTGTGTAAAATGAGACTTACATGAAATAAATTTGTATGCTTTCCTCCTGTTAACCTGTCTTTGCAGTCTAACTCTCAGACCCAGCCAAGGACCCTGAAAGAGTGAAGGAAAACTTTTTCTTCAGCAACATAACTTTATATTCTTCAATAATATCTTGATATCTATTATATATTGATTTTTTTAAATAGTTTATTTATTTTTGAGAGATTTTGGGAATGGCGAGATCATGACCGGAGCCAAAGTTGGACGCTTAACTGACTGAGCCATCCAGGCGCCCCTCCTTTGTCATTTTAAAAATGTCCCTGAGGGACGCCTGAATGGCTCGGTTGGTTGGTTAAGGGTCCAATTGTTGGTTTTGGCTCAGGGCATGATCTCACGGTATGTGGGTTAGAGTCCCAAGTTGGGCTCTGCTCTGACAGCACGGAGCCAGCTTGGGATTTCCTCTCTCCCTCTCTCTTTCTGCCCCTCCTCTGCTCGCTCTCTCTGTCTCTCTCAAAATAAAAAAAAAAAGTTTTTAAAGTGGGTGATCATATTCTTTTAGAAAATCAGAAATGCTGAGTTATTTTTAGGTGCTCATTTGCCCTATTAAGTCTTTCCTACCAAAGCCCTTCTACGTCTTTATTTTTTTAAATACTTATTTATTTTGAGAGAGAGAGGAGAGCGCGTGCGCTCACGCGCGCACACACACACACACACACACACACTGTTGTTAAGTGCATAGCATACGTGTTTGTTTGTTTTTTTAATGTTTATTTATTTAGAGACAGAGAGAAACAGAGCACGAGCAGGGAAAGGGATGAAGGAGGGAGAGAGAATCTCAAGCAGGCTCCATGCTGTCAGCACAGAACCCGATGTGGGGCCGGAACTCACAAACTGCGAGATCGTGACCTGAGCCGAAGTCAAGAGTCGGACGCTTAACCGACTGAGCCACCCAGGCGCCCAATACATATGTGTTTCTAATTGTTTCTTTACACCTTTATATCAAAAGAGAAGCTTGTTATTCCATCCTCTGTGACTGCACAGCACACTGTTCATTAGTCCATTATATCATTTTTCACAATTCACCGTCATTTTTATGATTTCGTACCTGTCTCTCTCCCTGCTGTGTCTCAGCTCTCTTTGCACGATAGAATCTAATCAAGTACATGGCAGATAATAGTAGTCAGCAAATGTTAAATGAATGAATGAATAAATCCCTTGTTTTGTATTTAGCCACAAAGACATTCCTGCCACGCTTAATATTTTGAGTTCCAGATAGTGATACACCACATTCTCAGAGGCAATTCCGAAAAAGTGCAACTGACACTTGAAAATGTCAAGTGGAATTCGGATAAAATCCCCCCCATCAATTTCCTTTGCAAATTTCAGTATGTGTTATATTCGATTCGATTGTGTGAAAAAATTAGCACAGCTGCAAAGGTTGAGTTCTGTTCCTTTGTAACTTCTACTTACATATATTTATAACCTTTCTCTTAGAAATTATTTCATTTCTCTTGTATTTTGGAGTTTAAATTCCCCTACCACTAATGACCTCACACCCTCAGTGGCTTGTCAGAAAAAGTAAGAAACTGGAACAGAAAAAAAAAACCCTAGGGTATTGAATGTTTTCCTCATTTATGTCTGTTCTATTTGCTATCTACCATTAACCAGGCTCGTAATCTAGAATTGCAACGTAACAGGAAACAACAAATTATTTACCTCTAGGAAAATACTCTCTACATAAATTTTGAAAAATATGAGCCCAAGCTCTGATAAAAGTTCAGAGTTCATTGTAAAAATTCTATTATTTTCTTTAAAAGTTAAGTGACCCTCTCCTTACATGATTGTATACTCTTACTGCTTAATATTTAGGAATGTATTTGACTACACAGCAAAGAAGAGTACTTAAGAGAAAGTGTTTTTAAAATAATCTAACAGTATAATTAGTAATCGTGTTAGAAATATTAACCTTGGGTGTCCGACTTGGGCTCAGATCATGATCTCGCAGTTCACGAGTTCGAGCCCTGCATTGGGCTCTGTGCTGACAGCTTGGACGAAGCCTGGAAGCCTGCTTCTGACTCTGTGCTTCCCCACTCTCTCTGCCCCTCCCCCGCTTGTGCTCTGTCTCTCTCTCTCAAAAAAAAAAAAAAAGAAAGAAATATTAACCTTTATGGGTCATGGGTGGCTCAGGTGGTTGATTGTCCCACTCTTAATTTCGACCTGGGTCATGATTCCAGGGTTGTGGGATCCAGCCCTGCATCAGGCTCAGTGCTGAGTGTGGATCCTGCTTGAGATTCTCTCTCTCTCTCTCTCTCTCTCTCTCTCTCTCTCTCTCTCTCTTTCTCTCTCCCCCCCCCCGCGTTTGTCCCTCTCCTCCCCTTCTAAAAAAATAGTAATAAAATAAAAATAAATTAAAATATTAACCTTTAATGAAAGTCTCTGTAGAGGGGCTCCTGGGTAGAGCATGTGACTCTTGAGCTCGGGATTGTGAGTTCAAGCCCCACCTTGAGTGCAGAGCTTACTTAAAAAAAAAAAAGAATAAATAATAATAATTTAAAAAGGGGCACCTGGGTGACTCAGTCCGTTAAGCATCTGACTCTTGCTTTCAGCTCAGGTCTTGATCTCACAATTTGTGGGATGGAGCCCTGTGTCGGGCTCTGTGCTGACATCACAGAGCCTGCTTGGGATTCCCTCTCTCTCTTTCTCTCTCTCTGCCCCTTCCCTGCTCATGTTCTCTCTCTCCATCTCAAAATAAATAAACAATGAAAAAATTTTAAAAAAAGAAAGTCTCGTCAGAAATCTTACAGTTGAAACATATGTACATGATAAAATATAACAAATGTATAATACAATAATTTTATATATAAATATAAAGCAAACATGAGTATATAATATAATTATATATATAACTATATATGATAATCTTATGTACCTAATAATTATATCTACATATATTTTTTTTCTCTGCCCTTCAAGGTCCTTGTAACTGAACTAAGAGTTCAATTGACATGAGACAGATTAACAGGAGAAAATCAAATTTAGATTTGTATGTACAGGAAATCCAAAACACGAATTGCCAAAGATAAGTCAGGCAACATGAGACTTACGTGACATCTTGAGCTAAGGTGAGGGTTAGGGGTCTGGGGATAAGCAGGGGAAGAAGACAGGAAGAAGGTGAGCGGAGAGGTTTGGAGAACAAAGGGTACTCTTTTCTGCAAATAAATTTCTTAGGTGAAGAGGAGTCTCTGTTAATAGCTCTCTTTCTGGTACAGGCTCTCCTTTCCAATGTAAATTTAGGCAGTTGAGGGGGTGGTAAAGAGCTTTTCCTGAATCTGCTGGGTTTTGATTGCTTTTAACTCAAAATAATCTTCATTTCAAAGTTGCCCATCTTGGGGCAGCCTGCACTTGGCCCCTGTAATAAATATATTCATGTATATGTATATGTATCTGTATATGTATACACACACACATATATATGTATATATATATTTTTTAAACATGTAACTTTTAACTAAATAAAAATTTTTACACATAAATTATAGCTAGGGGTGCCTGGGTAGCTCAGTTAGTTAAGCCTCTGACTCTTGATTTTGGCTCATGGTCCTGAGATTGAACCCTGTGTTGGGCTCCATGCTCAGCATGGAGCCTGCTTGAGATTCTCTCTCTACCCCTCTCTCTGCCCTTTCCCCACTCACACCCGCAGACACACGAGCTCTCGTACTCTCTCTCTCTCTCAAAATAAATAGATAAATACTTAAAAAAAAGAAAGAAAGTATAGTAGAAGGAAATATGCAAAATGTTTAGAGTCATTTTTGAATATTGGTTACTTTTCTTCTCTTTTCTTTCCTTTTTTCTGCTTCCCAAATTGTCTACAAATATGTGAATGAGACTGATAATTCACATAAATGATATTTTTTAGTATTTTATTTTTTTAAGTAACCTCTACAGCCAACATGGGGCTCAAACTCAGGACCTCGAGATCAAGAGTCGCGTGCTCTACCAACTGAGCCAGCCAGGGGCCCCAAATGAACCATTTTTAACCTTTATTGCTTTAAAAAGAGAAATTTATGCTTGCCTTCAATATTGCTGGAGCCTATATTTAGTTACTCAAGGATCAACTAATTACCTACCAAACAATAAATTACACTATGTTCAAAAAGACATAACTTGGTGGTGAAAAAGGGATTGACAGAGGACTACCTCCACTGTGTCCTCAAACTTTCTAATTGATTAAGTCCTTCTTTCCAGCTTATCTCAAACACAGGCAAAAGACCCCGTGAGCACAGCGTCCCCCGATGGGAACCGAAACTACCCTCTCCAGCACTGAGGACTGCCCTGAGCCAGCAAGAGCCCACTCATGATTGCCCCCGAGGCAATGATCGACCCGACTTTTTCTGCCCACCTGCCCGTACCCACCAACCTTGGTCCCACATTTTCTTTATATAAACTTGGGATTATTTTCAGCACTTAGGAGACAGTCTTTGAGAGGTTAGTCCCCCGTCTTCCTGGCGTGGGCCTCAACGAAATAAATTCCTTTCTGGTTTCACCACCTCTGTCTCTCTGTCTTTGGATTTTGTCAGTAGCGGGTGGCCAAAGTCGGTCTGTGTAGGGTCCCCCAGACCAGGTGCTCTTGCATCCCTATGCCCTGGCTACAAGCTAACCAATTCAAAATGGAGTTGCTGATGCTACGCCTCATGTCAGCAAACCAAGACTTACTACCTAATCTGATTGCAGTCGCAGCCTCTCCCGGGAACGTAACCTTTAACCAATCGATCTGGAATTACCTGGTCGGCACTAGTGAATAAATCTGCCTGATAGAAACCTTCCATCCTCCTTTGGAAGATAACCTTGCCTGAAACAATGCACTCTTTGCTAATAAGCTGCCATTTATTTCTCCCTTTCTGCCTTTAAAAACCTTTCTTTTTCTACAGCCCTTCAGAGCTCCTTTCTATTTGTTACATGGGGTACTGCCTGATGCATGAATTGTTGAGGAAACCGAATTTATCTTTAAACTTACTTAGTTGAGTTTTGCTGTTTAACAGATTTGGCGGCAGCCAGGACCGAAGGAGACTTCCAACAACTTCAGAGACAATGAGAGTCAAAGGTATGATACCTGAAAATCCTTTTGAGTTTTTTTTCTTGCTATTTCTGAGGGCCATGGGTAAGTTTTTCTCAGTTCTGTTCTCTTTGATCTAAGTGACTCTCCGCGGTTCCCCCGTTTGATCACAATCACTCTCTGAACTCTGTCCCTAATCTCCCAAACTTCAGGCTGGGAACTGATTGTGGTGACCAGATTGGGTCTTGAGTTGAACTGGGCCCAACTTAAAATCTGGATTTAGGCCAGGATCAGACTGGGTCCAACTTAAAAACCAGATTGGGTTTGGAATCGGACCGAGCTCAATTTGAACCGGACAGGGTACAGTGAGAGAGGTCTTGTTTTAAGTAAGGGCTATTGCTAATGGGAGTCTTGGAGGCCAAAACAAAGAGCCACAAACTTAGAGAGTATGGGGCAAGCACTTAGAAGACGACAGGATGCCTGCCACCTAACTCAAAGACTCCCAGGTTAGGTAAGTTGGTTACAAAACAGGTTAGGTGGATACTAGGTCACCCACCAACTTCAAGAGAACTTCTGTGCAACAAGGTACGTTGTAAAATTCCACATAATTCCCAGCCCAGTGGCACATCCGCTTAGGTTGACTCCAAGAGACCCAAAAACTTGGCCAAAAAAACCGAGATCATGAAAATCAAAACAGTTAAGGACGCCGCCTTCCAACATACCTCCTGAAGGCTCTCAGCCTAATTCTTAGATATAAGGTATATCTAAGAACTATGGTTCCCGAAGCTATAGATAGGTACAAAGATGGCAAAATCTTGCTAAGTTTTTGTGTCCTGAGGACTGGGCTTGGTAACTGTGAGACTGAGGGCTCTAAAATATGGCTAAACAGAAATGTGGGTTGTACCCTATTTGTGGCTAGATATGACTGGACCAAAATGTGGGCTAAATTCTCCTCATGGCTAGGTTCCTACCTAACTGCTTTCAGCCGTTAGGGGGAATTACAGTGACCATGTTGAGGAATGTTCCAGTTAGGTACATCTGCTTTTTTGTTTAACATTTTTTTTTTTAATTTTTGAAAGACAGAGAAAGACAGAATGCAAGAGGCGAGGGGCAGAGAGAGAGGGAGACACAGAATCTGAAGCAGGCTCCAGGCTCTGAGCTGTCAGCACAGAGCCTGACATGGGGCTCGAACCCACAAACTGTCAGATCATGACCTGAACCAACATCGGACACTCAACCAACTGAGCCACCCAAGCCCCCTGTCCACTTTTTTTTTTTTTTTTAGAAAATGTATTTATTTATTTTTGGGAGAGTACGAGCAAGGGAGGGGCAAAGAGAGGGGGACAGAGGATCTGAAGTGGGCTCTGTGCTGACAGGCTGACAGCAGCAAACCCAATGTGGGGCTCGAACTCACAAACCATGAGATCATCACCTGAACCAAAGTGGGAGGCTCAACCCACTGAGCCGCTCAGGCACCCCTTAGCTAAGTTCACTTTTCAAAGTGCACTTAAACGGAAGGGTTTCCAAATCAAACAAACGGAATGGAAAACCTATTTTAACTGGCCTGCACAAGCCTCCAAAGTGCTTCAAAATTCCAAAATAGCTACAATGAAAGGTTTGTTGTGAAAGGCTAATGAAAAAATTAGAATATAAAAGGTACCGAAAACAAAAGACCATAAGACTGATATAAATCCTCTTGCTTCCCTCTCTCTTCCTTTATTTGAGTACTTATTCTAATAATCCTGTGTCTAAATAGTTTTTTTTTTTCACTTTGCAAAGCCTATTAAACAGTGTTACCTTTTAAGATAAGGCCACCTGGCGTGCCTGGGTGGTTCAGTGGGCGGCGGAGCGTCCTATTCAGCTCAGGTCATGATCTTGCAATTCCTGGGTTTGAGCCCCGCATCAGGCTCTGTGCTGGCAGCTCAGAACCTGGAGCCTGCTTCGGATTCTGTCCCCTTCTCTCTCTGCCCCTCCCCTGCTCACACTCTGTCTCTCTCAAAAATAAGTAAACAAACAAAAAAAATGTTTTAAAATAAGACCACCTGAAGCAACAGGTGGTCCTCTTCAGCTATCTTTCACTCCTTGGTCAAAGGCCAAACTAAGGGCCATAGTTTAACATTTCCTAAACACACAGAGAACCATCAAAAAGTTTTCTAAATGTATCATCTCCTAAGACTAATAGGTGGATAAAAAGGCAGAAGCTAGGATGAGAGACTGCTGGTCTGACTAAGCACCATGAGTGTTAAGTGAGCACTTACTTTGTTCTTTGTGAAAAGACTTTGGGACAAGACTATAAATAAAACCCACCAAATTAGTGGCCTTATAAACAATCCCATATGCACCCTCAAAGAAAGGACTTCATTTGGGCCCCTTCTAGAGTTGATGAGACTCTGAGGAATTTTCTGGTAAAATGCTACATTATTCCTTTAAACTACGAAGGGGAAACCAAAAATTAATGAAAAATCCTGGTGAATGCTAGTAGATACCGGAGCTACACTCTAGCCCCCACTTGGCCTATGGATGGGATCCCAGGGAAGCTAATTAAAGCTGGGTAAGGGTGAGAATTCTTACCAGAGTTGGCCCTTCCAGAATTTGATCAGTAGTACCCAGTAGAGAAAGGAAAACGAAATATCTTTTGCATCCTCTTTCTAAATGTCTGAGTCCAACGGGTTGTTAAATACTCCCAGAAATTTTTTACTGTTCGTCCCAGCTGAAAACTGATGAGATATTTAAAGAGAATGTTTTTTTTTAGCAGTCAGCTAAATTGGAAGCTGATATTCAGAACCTGATAGGATTTTTTTTATTAGGCCCTCTTCCCTAAACTAAAATAAAACTATGTACCCAGAGGAAAAGAAAAGCTTTCGAAAGGCTGCGTGGAAGGATTCCTAGAGCTCTTAAAATTAGGAAAACTAACCCAAAGGCTTCAGGTTTCTTTTTAGGTTCACATGACCTAAGACAATCTTCAGTGAAGAAAAGCTAGTTTAAGTTTTGTTTTAAATAAAAGGGACATGTCTGTAGAGTTATCAACATTGAATGAGTGTAATATAGACATACAACTTTTATTCCACCTAGCTTTTCCAACCCAAAAGGTACATGTTTCCTCTGTTAAATTTGTCAGCCAGAAAGACAGTGGGGAATAATGTCTCACGTCTAGTAACACTTTCGTAAGTAATCTAAACATAATTATCAAGAGCAAATGCTTTAAATAGACGTAAATGGGATAAGAGTTTCTAGACGAACTTTCCAGCAAGTAGCTCCCAAAATCTTTCGGTTACTCAAAAAGTTAAAGTTCGGGCAAGTTAGGTCAAATGATAAGTTAGAACAAATATATTGAATATTTAGATTATCTCCAAATAAAATAAAATAGTGAAACATTACTACAAATAGATTTATCCACTTTTGGATTCCTTTACAGAGGAACTGACGATACTTGGGTCCATTAGTAAACATGTTTTGTGCCATACTGAAAAATTCACTACGAGAAAGCGTGTGTTTCTAAAATTTACAAAAGGTATTTCTCTATTTGCCAAGCCACAGAATGCTAGTATAAGAGGTAGTCCACTATGGTTCACGTCTTAATTTTCAGTAGAAAATAAGGCTTTTAAGGATTAAAAATTATTGTATGTGTCAAGTATGTAATTTAATTTAATTTAATTTAATTCACATGTATTAAAATAGATCTACATATAAATATGTAAATTAAAGCTACTAGAAATTATAGGGGAAGCATCTCTGTATGCAAGGAAAGTAGAATCTGTATTTTCAGTAAGAAAAGGTATGAGATGTATTTTGTTGAAGGAAAAGAAATTAATTTTGTCCTAAAGTGAAGCTGGCTATTTCAGAATGGGAAAGAGTGAAAACAGGACCAAATCTGAATGCAAAAAAGAAATTCATAGAAGGGCATCTGGCTGGGTCAGTGGGTAAAGCATCTAACTCTTGATCTCGGCGTCATGGGTTTGAGTCTCACATTGGGTGTAGGATTACTAACAACAACAACTATATATATATATATATATATATATATATATATATATATATACACATGTACATATATGTATATATAATAAAAAAGCTTCACATAGCAACAGAAACCACCAACAACATAAAAAGGCAACCTACTGAATGGCAGAAGATACTTGCAAATAATATATCCAATAAGCACTTAATATACAATATCTAAAGAATTCATACAACTAAACACCAAGAAAACAAATAATCTGGTTAAAAAATGGGCAGAGGACCTGATTTTATTCCAAAGAAGATATTTTTCCAAAGAAGACCTCCAGATGGCCAACAGACACATGGAAAGATGCTCCACATTAGTAATTATCAGGAAAAACGCAAATCAAAACCACAATGGGATATCACCTCACACCTGTCAGAATGGCTAAAATCAAAAACATAAGAAACAAGTGCTGGCAAGGATGCGGAGAAAAGGGAACATTCATGTACTATCAGTAGGAATGTAAATTGGTGCAACCACTGTGGAAAACAATATTTAAAAAAATTGAAAACAGTAATTCCACTTCTGGGTATTTACCCAAAGAGAACAAAAACACTAATTTGAAAAGACATATACACCCTTATATTGCTTGCAGCAATATTTATACAGCCAAGGTACAGAAGCAACCAAAGTGTCAATCAATAGATGAATGGATAAAGAAGTGGTATATCTATATAGTCTATCTATATCTATATCCGTATCTACATCTTTATCTATATCTGTATCTGTATCTATATCCACATGCAGTGGAATATTACTCAGCCATGAAAAGAATGAGATCTTGTCACCTGCAGCAACATGGATGGAACTAGACAGCATTATGTTAAATAAAATAAGTCAGAAACAAAAAGCCAAATACCATATGATTTCACTTGTATATGGAACTTAAGAAACAAAAAAAAATCAAAGGATGCAAAAGAGACGAACCAAAAAACAGACTCTTGACTACAGAGAACAGGTGGTTACCAGAGGGGAGAAGGTTGGGGGGATGGGTGAGATAGGTGGAGGGGATTGAAGAGTACACCTATCACGATGAGCCCTGAGTAATGTACAGAATCGTTGAATCACTGTATTGTACACCTGAAACTAACATAACACTGTATGTTAACTATACTGAAATTAGAACAAATATTTTCTTTGTGTTGTATTTGTATAGGTGTATAAGTATTCCAGAAATTGTACAAAATTCCTAAAGTCTGATATATCCTTTATAATAGTATATATATGTATAATATACATGTGTGTATATATGTATAATATTATCATCATAATTATCATCATTTTAAAATTGGTGTGTCCTAGGGGCACCTGAAAGGCTCAGTTGGTTAAACATTTGACTCTTGGTTTTGCCTCAGATCGTGATCTCGCGGTTTGTGAGTGTGAGGCTTGAATTGGGCTGTGTGCCGACAGTGCAGGGCCTGCTTGGGATTCTCTCTCTCCCCCTCTCTCTCTGTCCCTCCCCTGGTCGTGCTCTCTCTCTCTCTCTCTCTCTCTCTCTCTAAAAATAAATAAATAAGCTTAAAAAATGAAATTTGATATAAAATAAAATAAAATTTGTGTCATAGAAATAACCATATTTTCTGTCAATTCTATTATAATGAACTGTAATCAGATCTTTAACAATGGGGATTTTTAAAAGTCTTTTGTCATTAACGATTATTTTCCTCAATTTCTTTTATAAAAATATTCCTGCAAAAGTGTTGTCTTCAAGGATATTCATAGAATGGACTCTGGTAAACACAGATTTCTGATAGTTCTAAGATCATGAAAATGGACTGGAGGAGGGGATTCAATATGATTCAGAAACTAGACCAGATCCAAGCCATACTGGGCCTGACTTCAGCTGGACCGGTTCTAGTGTCAGGCCTCAGCCTCCCGTTTCTGCTGACCCCGCCGGCACCTTCGACCCCGCGTCCAGCTCCTGTGAGGAAAAGTGTAGGTAAGCAGATCCACTCCTTCTGAGTCAGGAAGATATTTTCGTATCAGCTCATGCTGCCTCCTCTCCTGGTCCTCCTCACCTGGAATAACTGGTAGCAGTTTACTGGAGAATCCCTCAGAGTCTTGTCCATCCTGGGAGGAGCCCATTTGGGGGTGTCTGTTACACGTGGATACATGAGAGGGCCGCCCACAGGTATGGAGCTCTGCGGCAGCATCGGAGAAGCCCTGAGGAGAAAGGGAAAGTCACTGAAGGGGGTGTGCACGTGAGTAGACACAACTCAGCCCTGGACCAACCAGTCTTCATTTCCTGTGTGTATACGTGAACAAGAAGGTGGAACTCAGAATCACCAGAATAAACCAGGTGGCTTTTATTCTACATTCATTACTTCCAGCCTCAGATGGGTCTTCAAATTTCTTGGAGAGAAAATGTCATGTACAGATATGGAAATGGGATCATGAAAGCGCATGGAGTAGTTGAAGAACTTCGATAGAAATTCATCTGCGTGCTTTCAGAGTGCTTGTGGTATAGGAACAACAGGGGCAACTTCAAGAAACAACCCAAAACACATCCAGCCAAAACGACGAAACGGAAGCATTCTCCTCAAAAGAATCTACAAGAAGCAATGACAGCTCAAGAATTGATGAAAACAGATATAAGCAACATAACAGAACATGAATATAGAATGATAATCATAAAACTAATCACTGGGCTTGAAAAAAGCTTAGATAAATGCAAGGGGTCCCGCGCGGCAGAGTTCAAGGACCTTAAAAACGGTCAGGAAGAATTAAAGAAGACATTGGAAGAAATACAAGGGAAACTGGAAGCAGCCACAGCACGGATTGAAGAGGTAGAGGAAAGAGTTAGTGCATTAGAAGATAAAATCATTGAAGAAGAGGAAGCAGATAAAAAGAGAGAGAAGCTGATCCAGGAACAGGAAAGGAGAATTCGAGAGCTGAGCGATGCACTCAAGAGAAACAATATCCGTATCATAGGAGTCCCAGAGGAAGAAGAGAGAGAGAAAGGAGTCGAAGGGGTTCTTGAACAAATCATTGCTGAGAACTTCCCCAACATGAGGAAGGAAACGGGCATGGAAATCCAAGAGGCACAGAGAACTCCCCTCAGACGTAACTTGAATAGACCTTCTGCACGGCACATCATAGTGAAGCTGGCAAAATACAAAGATAGGGAGAGAATCCTGAAAGCAGCTAGGGACAAAAGAACCTTAACATACAAAGGCAGACATATAAGGGTAGTAGCAGACTTATCTACAGAAACTTGGCAAGCCAGAAAGGAATGGCAGGATATCTTCAATGTGATGAGCAAGAAGGACATGCAACCAAGAATTCTGTATCCGGCTAGCCTGTCATTCAGAATAGGAGAGATCAAGGTTTTTCCCAACAAACAGAAACTGAAAGAATTTATCACAAATAAGTCAGCACTACAAGGGATCCTGAGGGGCACTCTATGAAGGAAAGGTTGCAAAGAACACAGACTGACAGAGACAGCCTTACAAACATGAAACTTACAGATAATACAGTGACTGTAAGCCCATATTTTTCAATATTAACACTGAATGTAAATGGACTAAATGCACCAATCAAAAGACACAGGATAACAGAATGGATTAAAAAACAAGACCCATCTATTTGCTGCCTTCAAGAAACTCATCTTAAACCTGAAGACACCTTCAGATTGAAAGTGAGGGGATGGAGAACTATCTACCATGCTACTGGAAGTCAGAAGAAAGCCGGAGTAGCCACACTTATATCAGACAAATTAGACTTTAAAATGAACGATGTAATAAGAGATGAAGAAGGACATTATATAATAGTCACAGGGACCATCCAGCAGGAAGAGCTAACAATTGTAAATATCTACGCACCGAATTCGGAGGCACCCAAATTTGTAAAACAACTAATAACAAACATTAGCACCCTCATCGATAAAAATGTCCTAATAGTAGGGGATCTCAACACTCCACTCTCAGCATTGGATAGATCCATAAAACAGAAAATCTCCGCAGAAACAATGGCCCAGAACGACACATTAGAACAGATGGGCCTCACAGACATCTTTAGGGTCCTTCACCTAGAAGCAAAGGAATTTACATTCTTCTCATCTGCACACGGTACATTTTCCAAGATAGACCACATTCTGGGGCACAGGGAAGCTCTGAATAAATACAAAAGAATTGAGATCATACCGTGTACACTGTCAGACCACAATGCTTTGAAACTTGAAATCAACCACAGGAGAAAGCCTGGAAAATATCCAAAAACATGGTGGCTAAGAAATAACCTACTAAAGATGAGTGGGTCAACCAAGCAATCAGAGAAGAAATTAAAAAATACATGGAAACAAATGAAAATGAAAATATAACGATCCAAACGCTCTGGGATGCAGCAAAGGCAGTCCTGAGAGGGAAATATATTGCAATCCAGGCCCATCTCAAGAAACAAGAAAAGTCAATAACACAAATTCTAACAGCACTCCTAAAGGAACTAGAAGCAGAACAACTAAAACAACCCAAACCCAGCAGAAAGAGAGAAATAACAAAGATCAGAGCACAAATTAATCATATGGAAACAGAAAAGGTAGTGGAACAGATCAATGAAACCAAAAGCTGGTTCTTGGAAAAAATAAACAACGTAGACAAACCTCTAGCCAGGCTTCTCAAAAAGAAAAGAGAGAGAATTCAAATAGATAAAATCGTGAATGAAAAGGGAGAAATTACAACCAATCCCTCAGATATACAAGCAATCATCAGAGAATACTATGAAAAATTATATGCCACCAAACTTGGCAATCTGGAAGAAATGGACAGCTTCCTAAATAGCCACACGCTACCAAAACTCAAACGGGAAGAAATAGAAAATTTGAACAGACCCATAACTAGTGGAGAAATAGAATCAGTTATCAAAAACCTCCCAGCAAATAAAAGCGCTGGACCAGATGGCTTTCCTGCGGAATTTTACCAGACATTTAAAACAGAGTTAATTCCTATCCTCCTCAAGCTGTTCCAAAAAATTGAAACAGAAGGAAAACTCCCGGACTCATTCTATGAAGCCGGCATCACTTTGATTCCCAAACCAGATAGAGACCCAGCAAAGAAAGAGAATGACAGGCCAATATCCCTGATGAATATGGATGCAAAAATTTTCAACAAGATACTAGCAAATAGAATCCAACAGCATATAAAGAGAATTATCCACCATGATCAAGTAGGATTCATCCCTGGGTTGCAGGGCTGGTTCAATATTCGCAAATCAATCAACGTGATACATCACATCAACAAAAGAAAAGATAAGAACCATATGATCCTGTCAATAGATGCAGAAAAAGCATTTGACAAAATACAGCACCCTTTCTTAATAAAAACTCTCGAGAAAGTCGGGATAGAAGGAACATACTTAAACATCATAAAAGCCATCTATGAAAAGCCCACAGCTAATATCATCCTCAATGGGGAAAAATTGAGAGCCTTCTCCCTGAGATCAGGAACACGACAGGGGTGTCCACTCTCGCCACTGCTATTTAACATAGTGTTGGAAGTCTTAACATCAGCAATCAGACAACAAAACAAAATAAAAGGCATCAAGATTGGCAAGGAGGAAGTCAAACTTTCACTTTTTGCAGATGACATGATACTTTACATGGAAAACCCGACGGAATCCACCAAAAGCCTACTAGAACTGATCCATGATTTCAGCAAAGTTGCAGGATACAAAATCAATGTACAGAAATCGGTGGCATTTCTATACACCAACAATGAAGCAGCAGAAAGAGAAATAAAGAAGCTAATCCCTTTCACAATTGCACCAAAAACCATCAAATACCTAGGAATAAACCTAACCAAAGATGTGAAAGACCTCTACACTGAAAACTATAAAAAACTTATGAAGGAAATTGAGGAAGACACAAGGAAATGGAAAAACATCCCATGCTCATAGATTGGAAGAATAAATATCGTTAAAATGGCAATACTACCCAAAGCAATCTACACATTCAATGCAATCCCAATCAAAATTGCACCAGCATTCTTCTCAAAGCTAGAGCAAACAATCCTAAAATTTGTATGGAACCACAAAAGACCTCGAATAGCCAAAATAATACTGAAGAATAAAACCAAGGCAGGAGGCATCACAATCCCAGACTTTAACCTCTACTACAAAGTGGTAGTCATCAAGACTGTATGGTATTGGCACAAAAACAGACACACAGACCAATGGAATAGAATAGAAAACTCAGAAATGGACCCGCAAGTATATGGCCAACTAATCTTTGACAAAGCGGGAAAGAGTATCCAATGGAAAAAAGACAGCCTCTTTAACAAATGGTGTTGGGAGAACTGGACAGCAACATGCAAAAGAATGAAACTAGACCACTTTCTTACACCACTCACAAAAATAAATTCTAAATGGATAAAAGATCTGAATGTGAGACAGGAAACCGTCAAAATCCTAGAGGAAAAAGCAGGAAAAAGCCTCTTTGACCTAAGACGCACCAATTTCTTACTCGACACATCTCCAAAGGCAAGAGAATTAAAAGCAAAGATGAACTATTGGGACCTCATCAAGATAAAAAGCTTCTGCACAGCAAAAGAAACAACCAACAAAACGAATAGGCAACCAACAGAATGGGAAAAGATCATCGCAAATGACATATTGGATAAAGGACTAATATCTAAAATCTATAAAGAACTTACCAAACTCCACACCTGAAAAACAAATAACCCAGTGAAGAAATGGGCAGAAGATATGAATAGACACTTCTCCAAAGAGGACATTCAGATGGCCAACAGACACATGAAACGATGCTCAATGTCACTCATCATCAGGGAAATACAAATCAAAACCACACTGGGATACCACCTCACACCAGTCAGAGTGGCTAAAATGAACAAATCAGGAAACTATAGATGCTGGCGAGGATGTGGAGAAGTAGGCACCCTCCTACACTGTTGGTGGGAATGCAAACTGGTGCAGCCACTCTGGAAAATGGTGTGGAGGTTCCTCAAAAAAATGAAAATAGAGCTACCCTTTGACCCAGCAATAGCCCTGCTAGGAATCTACCCAAGAGACACAGGAATGCTGATGCATAGGAGCACGTGTACCCCAATGTTCATAGCAGCACTTTCGACAATAGCCAAATCATGGAAAGAGACCAAGTGCCCATCAACTGACGAATGGATAAAGAAGATGTGGTACATATATACAATGGACTACTACATGGCAATGAGAAAAAATGAAATCTGGCCATGTGTAGCAACATGGATGGAACTGGAGGGTATTATGTTAAGTGAAATAAGTCAGTCAGAAAAAGACAGATACCATATGTTTCCACGAATAGGTGGACTTTGTGAGACTAAGCAAAAACCAGGGGGAGGGGAAGAGGGGAAAGGAAAAAAAGACACAGAGAGGGAGGGAGATAAAACATAAGAGACTCTCAAAGACTAAGAACAAACTGAGGGTGAGGGGGGTGAGGGAGGGGGGAGAGGGGGTGACGGGCATTAAAAAGGGCACATGTTGGGATGAACACTGGGTGTTATATGTAAACCAATTTGAAAATAAACTATTATAAAAAATGGCAACATAAAAAAAATAAAAAAAGAAAAGAAAATGGACTGGATAAGAATTTCCAGAACTAATGAAATAATTGGATTTTAATTGAAAAGAATGATTATAATTATTATGAGTCCTTGTCTGAAACTGCTGGCTCTTTAGTGTTTTATTTTTCCAAATTTGAAGAAATGTTTTCTCTTATTTATGACTTAAAATAATTTGGTAAAGTAGACCTTTGTAAATTATGACACACGTACTTTTTCTCCTGCCCTATTCCTCCAAAATCCAGATTCTTGGGTCTTTTTATGGCAAAACAGTTATTTACACAAGTTCAATAAGAATCTGTTTTCCTTGTAACAGGACACAATTAGAAACCTTGGTTATATTACCAAGGCATTGACTGAAATGTCATTTTTTTTTTTTTTTTGAAATGTCATATTCGACAGGGGCACCTGGGTGACTCATTTGGTTAAGCGGCTGACTTCGGCTCAGGTCACAATCTCACAGCTGGTGGGTTTAAGCCCCGTGTCAGGCTCTGTGCTGACAGCTCAGAGCCTGGAGCCTGCCTCAGATTCTGTGTCTCCCTTTCTCTTCCCTTCCCCTGCTCATGCTCTGTCTCTCTCTGTCTCTCAAAAAATAAACAAACATTCAAAATTAAAAGCAACAAAAAAAGAAATGTCATATTTGACAGAGATGTGCACAGACCCAAAAATGACCAGACAGTTTGAAAAAAACTAAGGTTGATTTTATGAAGCCAATACACCCTTTGGAAAAATCAGTCTGGTACTTTGCTTACGAGGTTTCAGCAAAGCAGTCTTAAAAAGAGCTTACGTGGTCAATCACTATTCTTGCTGCACTATATAAACAATCATAGCATATTTAGTGCAAACAAATTATCTTTGGTGAATAAAAGGGGGTAATTAGATTAAGAAAAATTATGTTAGCACCTTTTTAACATTAGATTCTAATCCTATTAATTGCCTTAAGGTTTTGTTATATACCCATAACTGAACGGGGTCCTGAATTCATCTGGTTTCCTCAAATATCTGGCTATAACTTTTCAAACTAACTGACGGCAGCTGAATTTCAGGGACTTGAACCTTGGATATGTATTTCACAGCTAAAGGCGTCTGCCCCTGGTATCTGCTCCGCCACACAGCTGGAGCCTTCAAAATCAAATTGGCTAGTAAGAGAAATAGTTGACATCAAGGCAGACGGCTCCCTCCGAAGACCCTAGATCAAGACTTCAGACTTTAACCAAACATGAAACCGTTTCTTTTTTCTCTTTCTTTCCGTTGGAGTGGCATTGGCCTGAAAAGATAACGCTATCATCTGGAGCTCCCGGGCAGTTGCTAAGGAGGGCAGTGCAATCTCCCGACAACCGCTGGGCTTGCACGATGCTCCTGCTTCAGTTTCTCTAGAACAAACTCAGCCCCTTCACTCTTGTGTCACACTTTGTAACCTGGGGATCTATTCCCCCATCTCTAGTTAACAACCTTACACGCGGGGAACCTGGAGTCCAGGCTGTATACAGAGGAAGGAAAACAAGCCAAGGTAATCAGTATAAAACCACCTGGGGGTGCCTGGGTGGCTCAGTCAGCTAAGCGATTAGGTGTCTCTTGATCTCAGCTCAGGGTCCATGGGTTTGAAGCCTGAATCGGTCTCTCTGCTGTCAGCACAAAGCCTGCTTTGGATCTTCTGTCCCTGTCTCCCTCTGCCACTCCCCAGCTCATACTCTCTCTCTCTCTCTCTCTCTCTCTCTCTCAAAAATAAACATTAAAAAAAAGAGAGAGAGAATAAAACCACCTGTGTGGCCTATAGACCCTTACATTTTACTTACTCCCATGGCCGTACAGGAGGTTGATTGAAAATTAGCTCCCTTTGGCCGGTCCCAACTTCCCCGTTTAGGAATAAACGTAAATAAGACCGTGATCAGGAACCTCGCCTTAATTCTTGGAAATAGTACAGAATCTGTTGCTAACGCAGCAGCTGTCTGACAAAAATCCTTAGACCCTCTGGCCAAAATTGTTCTTGCGGGTAGGGCTAGCCCTTGTTTTAGCTGCACAAGGAGGCGTCTGTGCTGTGACCAATACCATCTCTTGCACCTGGATTAACATTGCTGAGGAAGTTGGAACTCAGTGACATAAGCTCCCTGAGCAAGCCACTTGGCTTAAAAAGGTGACTCCTTCGATGAGGTCTTTCCTCGACTTATTTGATTTTAATTAGTTTGGGTCTTGGAGACCATGGCTTTGAAGTGCACTTCAGACATTGGTAATTATCTCCCTTGTAATAATCATATAGTAATCTCCTTCATGCGCCATATGCTCTCAAACATTTAAATGCGTGTTCGCAACTGCTCACCAGCAAAAAAAAAAAAAAAAAAAATGACCTCCCTAAACTGGAATGCCAGAAAAAGAATGAAGAAAATGACCCACTAAAAAATCGTGAGGCTGAAGTTGTGACCTGTGATTACCACACCAAGAATCAACAAAAACTGGGAGAACTTGAGGGGTGGCTGGAAGCGGCACTAAAAGCTTACAATTTGGTCGTATCTCTCAACTTAGCGGAGAGTTTGATCCAAGGGGCTGGAGATTGTTAAAAAAGAGACAACCAGCCCCAAATGGAGTCACTTATGCGAACTCCCACCTCACCAAACTGAGACTTACTACCTATCTAACTGCAGTTTCAGCCTCTTCCAAGAAGAAAATCTTTTTAAAAATTTTATTTATTTATTTTGAGAGAGAGAGAGAGAGAGCAAGCAAGAAAGGGGCAGGGAACGAGGGAGAGAGAGAATACCAAGCAGGCTCTGCTCGGTTAGCAAAGAACCTGACACTGAACTCGGGCTCATGAGCCGTGAGATCATGACCTGAGCTGAGATCAAGAGTTGAACACTTAACCACCGAACTGACTGAGCCACCCAGGCCCCCATGGCAGGAATGTAACTTGTTTAACACGAGTAATAAGAATCATTGCATTCTCAAAATTATCTGTTAAGAACATTGTAATAGGGATGCCTGGCTGGCTCAGCTGGAAGAGCATGCAACTCTCGACCTCAGGGTTGTGAGTTCAAGCCTTACACTGGGTGTAGACATTACTTGATGATAAAGTCTTAAAAAGAAAACATTATAACAGGACTCTTTCCCTAAAGCACTTAACTTTTAAATCAAAATACTTCGTGGGGCGCCTGGGTGGCTCAGTTGGTAAAGCATCAGAATCTTGATCTCCAGTTAGGTCCTGATCTCATGATTTGTGAGTTCAACCTCGCTTCGGGCTTTGCCCCGACATCGTGGAGCCTGCTTGGGATTCTCTGTCTCCCTCTCTCTCTGTCCCTTCCCCCCCAAGAAATAAATACATTTTAAAAATTAATTAAGAACATTTGTTATGGTACTCTGCCAGAAAAATTTGCCTAAGGAAGAAGAGTTAAGTATATGTAAATTAATACCTACTTTTGTACTAAAATATCATAGTGCTTAACCTCCATTCTAGGTACATAAAATCTATGTTGCTCTCACTTCTCTAGGTGGGAATGATGACCTATTTTTTTTCTTTTATTATCATTTCTACCTATTATTTTAAAAACCTGAGAAACTGATCGTGGTCTTTAAATCATATGACTGCAATAATTGGCCAGAGAAGTCACCATGTGTTTGTTTTTCCAATAGCCTCAGACTTAGAAGGACCCTCAGAGATCATTGAAGGCAACCCATTGGAGTAGTTAGTGATTTAGGTTCCGTTTCAATGCTTTCAGTGTCAATACCTCAATTCAAGGCAGTTTATCCGTTTGTCGTAGTTTGTCCCACTATTGTAGTTTAATGATTGGAGTGTCTCTCTACAGTGTGCGGAAATCCATTCTCCTGTAACGGGCTAGAGCTGCCCTCTAGTGCTGCATTAAGTGAGCACTTTGCTCCCTCTTTCTAGGATTGTTTGAAAACAGTTATGGTCCCCTGAGATTTCTACAGGCTAAACATGTACAATTGCTTCAGAGGACATGATTTAAATGTCACAAATTTAGCTAAGTTCCCTTGTTTCTTTAAAAAAAATTTTTTATTCTTTATTTATTTTTGAGAGAGAGGCAGAGAGACAGAGCGTGAGACAGAGGGAGACCCAGAATCCAAAGCAGGCTCCAGGTTCTGAGCTGTCAGCACAGAGCCCGACGTGGGGCTCGAACCCACGAACTGTGAGATCATGACCTGAACCAAAGTCGGACACTTAACTGACTAAACCACCCAGGTGCCCCCTGAGTTCACTTGTTTCTATCTAGTTTGTCAGTTAATATTGGTGGCCAATACTGCAGCAAAATTCAGTGCATTATTTCTCTTATACTGGATGTTCAATTGATGCCAGCAGGAACAGTGTTCCTAGTTGAAGGCAACTCAAGTTGCCTTAAGAATAAGGAATTTACTGAAAGTCAGTTGGGTGGCTCAAGAAATAGCTAGAGACTCTAGAGAACGAGGCTCAAGAAAAAGAACAGGAACCAAGTATGGCTAGAAATTCAGAATTGCTGGGGCACCTGGATGGCTCAGTTGGTGGAGCGTCCAACTTCGGCTCAGGTCATGATCTCGCGGTCTGTGAGTTCAAGCTCCGTGTCAGCCTCTGTGCTGACAGCTCAGAGCCTGCTTTAGATTCTGTGTCTCCCTCTCTCTCTACCTCTCCCCCTCCCCTGCTCATGCTCTGTCTCTCTGTTGGTCTCAAAAATAAACAATAAAAAATTATTTAAAAAAAGAAATTCAGAATTGCAACTAAAATCATACCTCGAAATTAATCTGATGAGGCCACCAGGGACATACACTGTTGCTGGAATCACAGCATGGCCACTGGTGCCCCTAGAGACTTACTATTGTGGCCAGAATGAATTCTACACTGTCCCTGCTTCTGTGCTGTACTAATATCAACTTCCACGCAGGCCGAGTCTAGGTCATATGTTTTCGTTCAGTTTCTTAGAAATTTCCTTGCTTTGTAATCGGAGACAGGCTCTGGCTCCCGATAAGATCCTAATGCCGAGCAATCCCCATCAAAATAACACCAGCATTCTTCCCAGAGCTACAAGAAACCATTCTAAAATTAGTATGGAACCAGAAAAGACCCCAAATAGCCAAAGCAATCTTGCAAAAGAAAACCAAAGCTGGAAGCATCACAATCCCGGACTTCAAGCTGTATTACAAAGCTGTGATCATCATAACAGGATGGCACTGGCACAAAAACAGACACTCAGGTCAATGGAACAGAACAGAGAACCCAGAAATGGACCCACAAAAGTATGGCCAACTCATCTTTGACAAAGCAGGAAAGAGTATCCAATGGAATAAAGACAGTCTCTTCAGGAAATGGTGGTGGGAACATTGGACAGAGACATGCAGAAGAATGAACCTGGACCACTTTCTTACACCACACACAAAAATAAATTCAAAATGGATGAAAGACAAAAATGTGAGACAGGAAGCCATGAAAATCCTAGAGGAGAAAGCAGGCAAAAACCTCTCTGACCCCGGCCGCAGCAACTTCTTACTCAACACATCTCCAGAGGCAAGGGAAACAAAAGCAAAAATGAACCATTAAGACCTCATCAAGACAAAAAGCTTCTGCACTGCAAAGGAAACAATAAGCAAAACTAAAAGGTAACGGACAGAATGGGAGAAGATATTTGCAAATGACATATCAGGTAAAGGATTAGTATCAAAAATCTATAAAAAACTTATCAAACTCCATACCCAAAAAACAAATAATCCAGTGAAGGAATGGGCAAAAGACATGAATAGACACTTCTGCAAAAAAGACATCCAGATGGCCGACAGACACATGCAAAAATGCTCGACGTTACTCATCATGAGGGAAATGCAAATCAAAACCGCAATGAGATACCACCTCACACCTGTCAGAATGGCTAACATTAACAACTCAGGTGACAACAGATGTGGGCGAGGATGCAGAGAAAGAGGATCTCTTTTGCACCGCTGGTGGGAACGCAAACTGGTGCGGCCACTCTGGAAAACAGTATGGAGGTTCCTCAAAAAATTAAAAATAGAACTACCCTACGACCCAGCAATCGCACTACTAGGTATTTATCCAAGGATACAGGAGTGCTGTTTCGAATGGGCACATGCACTCCGATGTTTATGGTAGCATTATCAACAATAGCCAAAGTATGGAAAGAGCCCAAGTGTCCACGGACAGATGAATAGATAAAGAAGATGTGGTCTGTATATATATACACACACACACATATATATACACGTACACACACACACACACACACACACACACACACACACACACAATGAAGTATTACTCAGCAATCAAAAAGAATGAAACCTTGCCATTTGCAGCTATGTGATGGAACTAGAGGGTATTATGCGAAGCGAAATTAGTCAGAGAAAGATAATATCATACGACTTCATTCCTCTGAGGAATTTAAGATATAAAACAGATAAACATAAGGGAAGGGAAGCAAAAATAATATAAAAACACGGAGGGGGACAAAACATAAGAGACTCAAATATGGAGAACAAACAGAGGGTTGTTGGAGGGGTGGTGGGAGGGGGGATGGGGGGGCTAAATGGGTAAAGGGCATTGAGGAATCTACTCCCGAAATCATACTTGCACTATATGCTAACTTGGATGTAAATGAAAAAATAAATAAATGTTTTAAAAAAGATTCTAACGCTGAGATTTTCACAAAAATAGGAAGGGACTTCATGTGTCGAGCAGCTGACTAATGTTTTAAAAGCGTCATTTTAGCCCCTGTGTGGAGAATAAACGTAAGAGCCATGGTAGAAGTACAAAGATCAGGTAGGAAGCTATTTCAACAATGGAGGCAAGAGATGACGATGGCTGGATTCAAGATGGTTATAGTGGGTGACGGGCACTGAGGAGGGCACTTGTCGGGATGAGTGCTAGGTGTTATATGGAAACCAATTTGACAATAAATTAAAAAAAGGGGGGATAGTAATAGTATTTACTGTATAGATTTTTTTCGGCGAGGATTAAATAAGCTACTACATGTAAAACATTCAGGAGTTTTAATGAACTACTACTTGTAAAACTCCTAAAAAAAAAAAAAGATGGTAATGGTCAAGGAGGTGAGAGATGGTGAGATTCTGGATATATTTTGAAGATAGAGCTCACAGCATTTGCAGATGGATTGGATATAGGGTGCGATAGAAGAAAACAAGTCAAGAATGACTTCAAATGCCTTGTCCTGAGCAAATAGAAGAAAGTTTCAAACCATGAAACAGACTCGGAACTATAGAGAACGAACCGAGGTTTGCTGGAGGGGACGTGGGCTGGGGGATGGGTCAAACAGGTGATGGGCATTAAGGACGGCACTTATGGTGATGAGCACTGGGTGTTGTATGTAAGTGATGAATCACTAAATTCTACACCCGAAGCTAATGTTACACTGTATGTTCGTTAACTCACTGGAATTTAAAGAAAAACTTAAAAAAGGAAAAAAGAAAAAGAAGGGAGTTGCCATGTACCGAAATGGGACCGAATAGAGGAAGAGCAGGTTTTGTGAGGTAAGATATGAATTTGGTCTTGGGGCACCTGGGGGGCTCAGTCAGTTTAGCGTCTGATTCTTGATTTTAGCTCAGGTCAGGAGCTCACTGTTCATGAGATCCAGCCTCGCATTGAGTTCTGTATGCTGACAGCACAGAGCCTGCCTGGGATTCTCTCTCTCCCTCTCCCTCTGCCCCTGCCCTGCTCTAGTGCATATGCCTGTTCTCTCTCTCTCTCTCTCTCTCTCTCTCTCTCTCTCAAAATAAATAAACTTTAAAAAAAAGAATGTTGTCTTGAAAAATTAAGATCATGATGACCATTGTATGTCTGAGTAGATATGTTGAGTAGGTATATTAGTTACACAGCTAGAGATTCAAATTTAGGAGACATCGGTATATAGCTGCTTTTGATAATCATGAGACACTAAGGCCTGGGTTTTGGCTCCAGCGATGGTTCTCGAAGCATGACCCTTAGACCAGTAACATCAGCGTCACATGGGAACTTGATAGAAAGACACATTTTTCTTCCCTATTCCTGACCTACCAAAGTCAGAATCTCTGGGGGTGAAGTCCAGCAAGCTGAGCTTTGGTAAGGTGATTGTAACGTATGCTAAAGTTTGAGCACCGATGGTTTAGAGGTCAGGACAATGACGGGGGGGAGAGGCAGAAAAGGAAACATAAATGGTGCAGCCAGTGAGGTAGAAGGAAGCCTAGGAAAGCAGGAGTCAAGTGAACAAAGCATTTCGAGGAGGAAAAAGTAATCAACTACGCCAACTCCTGCTGGGGTAGAAAATAAATTAACCAGTTCCGGTATTTTGGGGAGGCTAAACTATACTTCACACTGTTGGCCTTCACCGGATGCTTCTAATAAATCCTCCTTTTTGTTTAACCTAGTTGGAGCAGGCCTCTGTGATTTCCAACCCAAAGACCCTTGACTAAAAAATACCCAAATGTACCGCAATTGATTTAGAGAAACAACATTTTTCATGTGTATTTTTGAGAGGGGTGAGGGAGGGGCAGAGAGAGAGGGAGACAGAATCGGAAGCAGGCTCCAGGCTCCCAGCTGTCAGCACAGAGCCTGACGTGGGGCTCGAACTCCTGCACTGCTCGATCATGACCTGAGCCGAAGTCAGACACTTAGCCGACTGAGTCGCTCGGGCGCCCCTCTTTTTTTTTTTATTCTAAGTTTATTCATTTATTTTTGAGAGAGAGAGCATGCAGGTGCGCACATGCAAGCAGGGGAGGGGCAAAGAGAGAGGGAGAGAGAGAATCCCAGGCAGGCTGTGCGCCATCTGCACAGATCTCACAAACCATGAGTTCCTGACCTGAGCCGATACCAAGAGTCAGATGCTCCACTGACTGAGCCACCCAGGCGCCCAGATGATTAAACAAATGAATATTTGCAAAGCTCTTAGAGCGGTGCCTGGCAGATAGCAAATGCTGTATGTGTTCATTAAATAAAAAATAATTAATCGATCAGTCTTCAACTTAGGGCCTGTTAAAAGTCTGCGGAAGGTTAGGAAAACAACCAGCCAGTTCTTTATTAGTGAATTTAATGACTTCTCCAGTTCTTAGCTAACTTGGTCATTCAGCAATACCTGACTTGGTGGATCACTAGGTTCCTCTTAGAATTTTCCCTTTATTTCCTGGATGCTTCTTTGTTGGTTCATCCCATAGCTCTCTGATATTGTGTGCTCAATTTCCTTTGGAATTTCCCTGGGATTCTGCCCCTTCTTACTCTATAATGTAATAAATCTGATATTAACAAATGCTCCAAACCCTTTGTATAAAAATCCCCCCCTAATCTATTCTCTGCTGATCTCTGTGGATTCATCTCTCAGTACCTCACCACACGGAATGGCTTGAGCTTTTCAGAGTGCTGGTAGTGCTGCTTCCCTTGCCAGGAAATACCCTTCCCACCCTTAAAATGACTCCCTAATTTTTCAAGTCTTAAATGAATTTTTCTTGATACCTTAAGTGATTTTCTCCTCTAAGTCTCATATATTTTTTATAGATACCTGTATCCTCAGAGACTAACACAGTAAAGAGCTCAGAATTTACTGACAGACTGAATTATAGAATCTAATCTAAGTTAATATTTTACATGTATTTACTGTCTTCAACTGTATATGCCCTGAGAAAAAGATTTATTTATCGATCTTTAGGATTTTGGTGCTAAGTAATGACTTAAATACAACGAACGGTTCAATAATTTACGTTTTAAAATACCTTCAGATATTTACATTGTGATTTCTGTCACCGCTTAAACACATTTTCAGCTCTCAAAATGTATTAACCTTATTTTTATTTCCTCTGAAGAACCAGGGACACCCAGGATTTTTCTCACACTTAAAAATAGTGTCTACCGAGCAGTATTAAGGTGATAAGAAGAACGATTACATTTACAATTTGTTTGCTTAAGAAATGTCATAGACACATCTTTAGGGAAGTCATCAAAAAGTGTGTGGTACTGCAAGCCTGTGGATGGACCCTGACTGCTAAACCTGAGGTAGCTCTTCAAATCTCAGGGAAGCGGAGAACCCATCTCGTCACGAACATAACGTTTCCTTCACCAAGAATGCCGACAGCAAAGAGGACAAATGGGTTTTTCTGAGTTATGAAAGGCCAAGGTCGAGGTGTCACAGAAGCAAAAGAGTTGGACAGGATGGTAGATGTGCAAGACAAGAGACGGTTTTTAGAAAGCAGGGAAAAGAAATGCGAGGTTTTTTTTTTTTTTTTTTTTTAGGAGCCAAGTTACTGCCGGGAGATCTGTGAGGGCAGGGGTGGTAATCGCTAAGCTCCACCCCTTGAGGCTTAGCAACAGTGAAGAGAAGGAGTGTGATTGGGTGAAAAGTTTAGCCCTAGCTCTAAGGAGCAGGGAGGGGGCGCACTCGCTGTGTAAGGCTAGCGGAGAGCCGCGTGCCGCTACACAGAGGAGATGGCTTCGCATTTCGACCACACGCGTTCCCGAATTGGGCACAAAGAACCTCGCAATGGGGCAGACGTGGACTTCATAAATATGTCTGTAGGTATGTAGACCCCAGACTCCAACCCCCAGCTAGTCGGGGCTCGCTGGTTTCGGACAGACCTCAAGCGGTGCTGTAAGGCACACACTGCTGAGCGACACGAGGCTTGCACTCCGTGCGCCATTCCGGGTCCCTACTCGGGTAAAGCCCAGACCTGCTCCCGTTTTCTCTGAAGCCAATAGGTGGGAAGCTGGCGAAAGCTGACAGAAATTGTGTGCGGCACGATTGCCGCAAGGGTTCAAGCTGGGGGAAATAAAAAAGCCGACTCTCTCCACATACTTTATTCTCTTAAGGGTGGAGAGCAAGCTACCTGAGCGCTTCACGTGTGGGGCCACACGCTCCTGTAAATCGCTCTTTGAAGTCTGAGAGCCTGCACGAGTTACTGCTTTCCAGGCACGAGTTTTCAAAGAGCGATAATGGGCCGCAAGACTAGGCAAAGGGGTGGTTTATTTGCTTGCTTGCTTCTTGGTCGACGCTTATGTACGCTAGACCACCTTTCTGCTCCGCTGGCCCCCTCGGACCTCCCAACCTCAGACCTTTTAACGATTATCACCCATTTTGAAAATGGGGAAGGGAAGGAGAGAGAGGGGCGGACTTCATAAATGACGGTTGGAGAGCTGAACTCGGAGCGCCAAACTTGGAAATGGCGGCAAGTCGCGTGCCGGTGCAAGGGGGGGAGGGGAGATGCAGGGGAGATAGGTGGGGCAGAGGGAGAGGCGGAGGAGAGAGGCAGAGGTGGGGGGGAGAGGCGGGCGGTGGAGGGGGGAGCAGGGAGAGGCAGGTGGGAGTGGGGGAGAGGCGGGCGAGAGTTGGGGGGAGAGGTGGGCGAGAGTTGGGGGGGAGGCGGGCGGGCGGTGGAGGGGGGAGAGGTGGGCGGGCGGTGGAGGGGGGAGAGGCGGGCGAGAGTTGGGGGGGAGGCGGGCGGGCGGCGGAGGGGGGAGAGGCGGGCAAGAGTTGGGGGGGAGGCGGGCGGGTGGTGGAGGGGGGAGAGGCGGGCGAGAGTTGGGGGGAGAGGCGGGCGGGCGGCGGAGGGGAGAGGTGGGCGAGAGTTGGAGGGAGAGACGGGCGGGCGGTGGAGGGGGGGAGAGGCGGGCAGTGGGGAGATGTAGGGACAGGGGTTGCAGAGGGGGGTTGGGAGAAACAGCGTTGGGAGAGTGTGCAAAAAAAACGAGGTGGGTAGGGATAGGGAGGGCATGTATTATTAGTAGAGGGGACAGTCGTGAGGGTAGAGAAAAGCAGGAGAGGCAAAGTATTAGACACGGGAGGAGCAGGACACGTCGGGAGATTTAAACATGAGTCGGGTAGAGTAGGAGAAAAGAGACGCAGGCTTCCAAAAATAAGCGGGGAAAGTCGAGCAAGGAAGGGGGACCTTAGTGGGGAGGGAGGAGTAAGAAAAGCCCACATTAGAAATGGGGTCGAGGAGGAGCAAAAGACCTTAGAAATGGAAGTAGAGTAGGGATGCAAGACCCTGGAAGTGGGCGGCTGGGGAGCAGTGAGGGTGGCACGTTGAAACGCAAGGGCACCGAGCGGGGAGACTTGACCTTATTATAAGCGGGAAGGGAGGGGGCCTTCAGAAACGAGGAAGAGTAGGGGTTCAGGTCTAAAATCTGAGACAGGGAAGCATCCGTGAGGGCAATCGTTAGAAATGCGGAGAAGAGGAACCCGGGGAGAGCAGACCTTACGGACGAGAGTGATTGAGCCGGTAGGTAGGTAGGGTGGTCCTCCCAAATGAACAGCCGGGGAGGAGCTTGTCCGTGGCAGGGAGCCGGCGGAGTGGGCCTTACAAACGTGGGCGAAGGAGTGGGCTTCTGAGGGGAAAGAGGGTTGTTTACCTTTTCATTGTCGTAATAGTTTTGTTTTAACATATTGTGGCCACTAGACCCTTCTCAGGGATACCATTCACAAACACCTTCTCCTGTATGGTGGGTTGGCTTTTCACTTTCTTGATAGTGTCTTTTGAAGCACAGGAATTTTTACTTTTGATGAAGTCCCGGTTAATTTTTTTCTTTTGTTGTGCATGATTTGGTTTCATAGCTAAGAAATTATGAAGCTCTAGCTCTGTGTTTCTCTCTAAGAAGTTTTCCAGTTTGGCCTTTCACGTTTACGTCTTTGATCCGTTTTGAGTTGATTTTTTGCAAATGGTGTGAGCTAAGATCCAAGTTCATTCTTTTGCATGTAGATACCCAGTGGTTCCAACATCATTTGTTAAAAAAAGAGGATTGTTTCCCCTATTGGATGGTCCTGGTAGAATTGCTTTCTTTTTTTAAAAAAAAATTGTTTTTTTAATATTTAGTTATTTTTGAGACAGAGACAGTGCCTGGGCGGGCGAGGGGCAGAGAGAGAGACACAGAATCCGAAACAGGCTCCAGGCTCTGAGCCGTCAGCACAGAACCCATTGCGGGGCTCGAATCCACAAACCCCGAGATCATGACCTGAGCCGAAGTCAGACACTTAACTGGCTGAGCCACCCAGGTGCCCCTAGAATTGCTTTCTTGACTTCATTTTTGGATAGTCCATCTGCTGGTGTGTAGAAATAGGATTTACTTTTGTGTGTCAATCCTCTGTTCCACAACGTTGCCAAACTTGTCTGTTAGCTCTAACTTTGTGTGTGTGTGTGTGTGTGTGTGTGTGTGTGTGTGTGTGTGTATCTTTAGGATTTTCTTTATATAAGATAATGGCATCTGAGAATATAGTTATTTCCACTTCTTTCCTTCAAATCTGGTTGCCTCTGATCTCTTTTTCTGGACTAATTCTCTTGATGAGAATTTCCAGTGAAATGTTAAATAGATGTGCTAAACAGTGGACGTCGTTAAAGTGTTTTTAACGATCTATTTTATGATGGGTGTCAATAAGCTTTATTCTTCGAAGACATATCCCTGTGGGGTGGGTTCCGGACTGCAGATTCTAGCTTCTCGCCCTCCGCCTCAGGCTCCAGGTTGAGTTCTGAAATATTTTGTGGCATTAAAATAACTTTTATTTTTTATTTTATTTTATTTTATTATTTGAGAGAGAGACAGAGACAGAGAGAGAATGACTCTCAAGCTGATTCCACGCTCAACGCGGACCCCAATTCGGGGCTCAATCCCACAACACTGGGCTCGGGACCTGAGCCGAAATCAAGAATCAGATGCTCAACTGACTAAGCCACCCAGACACCCCTAAGATGACTTAAAAAGAATATTTGGTCACTGGGCAAGGCTGGGACTATGGTGAGGCAAGTGAGGCCCTTGCCAAAGGTGCAAAATTTAGGGAGGCAATAAAAATTTGATGATCGAGATAATATTTTTAATGAAATCTTTAAAAAAATCGAATGGACAAACTTCAGCCCGTTAGCTGGTAATGTATTTCTGTGAGTAAAAGAACTAGAATGAAGCAAGTCGGGCAAGGTTGCACAGGCAGGGTCTGATCTGGTTCCTGTCATCAATAAATACTTTATTCATCAGGGATTGTTCTTGCATTGACTTAAAAAAATTTTTTTTTAACATTTTATTTTTAAGTAATCGCTACATCCAGTGCGAGACTCAAACTCACAAGCCCGAGATCGAGAGTCGAATGCTTTACCAACTGAGCCAGCCAGGGGTCCCGTGTTGATTTTTATTTTTAGAAATATTGTGTTAAATAGTGAGGGTTTTTTTTTTTTTTTGAAGCGTCCTCAAAATTATGCGTGAGGTGAGTGCCTCGTTTGCCTTACTGTAGGCTCTGCCCTCAGTGGGAGGGAAATCCCAGCTCAGGGAGAGTCTGTAGCACTGAGGTCAAACCTAATGCTTCTTGGGCTTCTTGCTGTTGATTTCACTGTCTTATACTCGTAAACATTGGTTCCCTAGATCCACATTTATACCATTTCAGACAGATGAGAGTATAGGTTTTGAGTTCTTCAAAGGGAACAGGCAAAACTGGTTAGTCATGAGAGGCCCTCCCAGCTTGAAGCCAAGAAAAAGACATCATAAGGGAGCAAAAATACGTGTTGCTTCTATGAGTTGATGAGAAATCCATGCTTTTCCAGTAAACTTCCCCATGATTTTATTAATGTGAAAATATTACTTTTAACAGTGCCTACTTGTCTTTGGATAGCTGCATATGGACATTAGAAAAGCAATTTGGGGGTGCCTGGGTGGCTCGGTCGATTAAGCCGCGGACTCTTGATTTCAGCTCTGGTCACGAGCTTACGTTTCCTGCGATTGAGCCCCACGTAGGAGTCTGAGTTGACAGTGCACGGAAACTGCTACTGATTCTCTCTCTCTCTCTCTCTCTCTCTCTGTCCCTCCCCTGCTCACACTTACTCTTTCTCAAAAGAAACAAATTAAAAAAAGAAAAGAAATTTTATGTTATTTATGGCATTTACATATTATATATGTTTATATTATCTATGTATTTATATTGAACGCGAGATTATTACTTCCATTGTAATAAGATGTGTTAAAATAGCAAAGGACTGTACAAATTTATTTTTGTTCTTGTCCCTAGTAAACATTTGCAGAAGGTATTACAGTGTTTTCTTAGAAATAAAAGGCAAAAATATGGGGAGCCTGGCTGGCTCAGTAGGTAGAGCATGTGATTCTTTTTTTGTTTTTGAGTAAAAAATTTAATGTTTGTTTTTTTTTAAGAGAGAGAGAGAGAGAGAGAGAGCACGAGTGGGGTGGGGGCACAGAGACAGAGGGAGACACAGAATCTCAAGCAGGCTCCAGGCTCCGAGCCATGAGCACAGAGCCCGACACGGGGCTCGAACTCACGCACCTCGAGGCCATGATCTGAGCCGAAGTCAGATGCTTAACCGACTGAGCCACCCAGGTGCTCCGAGTATGTGACTCCTGATCTTGGGGTCGTGAGTTCCAGCCCCACGTTCAGGGTCCAGATAACCTGAAAATATTTTTAAAAAGAAATGAAAAGGCAAAAATCAGACTAAAATTGGAACTGGCAACGGCGAGAACTTAACGGGAAGTGCACTTCCCCGTTCACCACTATGCCTAAAGGAGACTAAGGCAAAAGTACCGTAGTGTGAAAGAAAAACTACGACTTTCTGGCTGCTCGATGTATCGGGTCATAGAGCCATAATGTTTCTAAAGCGCCCACTCTGCATTAAGCACCGTGCTGGGCACGTGGTACGCTGATAAACAAACAGTGACCTCCTCTCAGTGCGGCTGCAGCGGCGGCTCAGTAAATACGTGCAATTCTGGGTTGTTTTAAGTGTTCCGGAAGTGTAGACAGTCAGAGTCTGTCAGAAATGGATGGGAAACTAAGTCCCACTTTTCGAGGTGTCTAGTATTTTGAGCATTTAAAAAATGACAAAACAGTGTTTATAAAAGTGAGAGTATATTTTAAATGTTCATAAATAACAAAATAGTGATTTCGACACATTCTAAAGTACAAAGGAATATCATTATGCTTTTTTAGGGGCATCTGGGTGGCTCAGGCGGTTAATCGGCGGTTAAGAAAGCTCCCGTCCTTTCCTGTATATCGAGATAATGATCCCCAAGGCTTTTCACCATCTACCTTCTTTTCCTTTTTTTTAGTATTTATTTTTGAGAGAGACACAGAGACAGAATGTGAGTGGGGGAGGGGCAGAGAGAGAGAGGGAGACAGGCCCCAGGTTCTGAGCTGTCAGCACAGAGCGCAATGTGGGGCTTGAACCCATGAACCACGAGATCAGGACCTGAGCCGAAGTCGGCTGCTCAACCGGCTGAGCCACCCGGGCACTCCAAGACATTTTCTATCTTATTTAATCCTTCTGTGATCCTAAGACAGAGCTCGCCATTATTTTTGGTGACTGGGAGGTCAGGAAAAATAAAGTCACTGAAAATTGTCCAGGAGTGCCACAAGACAGACTGGTCCCATAGCACTCTCTAATGTCATTGTGAAACATACCTCGGACTCAGGAAGGAGCTGGCTCTTCCCTTCCTCCTCTCTGAAGTTTTGCTCTCCCGTTTAGGAAGTCACCCATCTCACCGGGTCCCTGCGAGCTGGGTGGCAGCCATTTCAGGGTCGCTGAGGGCGAGGGGTTGGAGATGAAAAACCCTTCCTACGGCGTCTTCTAAGATGTTCTGATTTCTGCACTCGCTTACTCTGTAATGAGAAAAACCTCTGCACAGAGATTTGTACAGACTTTAAATATAGAATATAGGGGAAAGAACAGAGGGGAAAAAATGAGAAGGTAAGAGAATGCAGAAGGAACCGAAAATTAAAGGCCATGTCTTCGCAAGATGTCAACAAGCATTGGCTGCCGACAGGCAGACAGAACAAAGGCTTTAAATGAACTTGTCAAGAAATGGTACTCGATTCTTGAGCTTTATCCTGACTTTTCCCTTTGAAGATATCGGCCATTTCAAAAAAATCAGAATCAGGTTTGTGTAGACCTGAGGCAGGACTAGTACTAAGCAAAATAAAAGTACCCACTTAAGGAATGGTTAGGCTTTGGTACTGAACTGCCTCCTGTTTTGCACCCTTCCCGGCTCACCCTCTTTCTTCTAGTATCTCTGGCTCTTTCCAGATGCCTAGCGTGTGCTTATTCTTTTAACATTTTTTTAAAGTTTATTTTCATTTATTTTTGAGAGAAAGATGCAGAGCAAGTGGGGGAGGGGCAGAGGGAGAGGGAGACAGAATCCCAAGCAGGCTCCACGCTGCCAGCTCGGGGCCCGACGCGGGGGGGGGGGCTCGAACTCACGAACCGTGAGATCATGACCTGAACCGAAACCAAGAGTCAGATGCCCAACCAGCTGAGCTGCCCAGGCGCCCCAGCTTATGCTCATTTCTAAAGGTCCTTGACCTAAGTAAGCTTTCATCTGTTGATAGAACATCCAACTTTTCAATCTTCCCATCCCAGATATTAGGAGAGGTATTTTAAGGCAGGCTGTACGTGTCTCTCATCCTTCAAATCGTGCCATGTAAAAGCTGTCTATATGAGAGCATTAAGAACATGCCTGACTACAAGGTCAAGTCTGATGGCTCTCTGCTATTTACACTAATCTTGGTTCCTTGCCTCTTCGGTATCTCCTGTGAGCGTCCATCACTATTGTTTCCTTTCTTACAATTCACAAAACTGAGTGCAACTGATTGTCTAGCCCTGACATTTAATCAGGAATGACACTATTGCCCTATGTTTCTCTGAAACTAAAACAACACTCAGTAAAATCATTTATTTAAATGACTTTCCCTTCAGGCTACTTTACTCTGAACGGATTTGATATTTGCATAAATGATGTTACTATAAATCTGTTTAACGGGAATCTTTCTCTTTGTTGTTCCAGGAAACTGACCCTAAAGTGTCTGCATCGTTTGATCTTGGTTATGGTTTTACAAGTTCATTATTATTATACAGGTGTCATGTTTCAGGGCTACCAGTTTTTACAACGTTCTAACGTATGATGAGGTAGAATATAGGGTATTCACTTGAGACATGTTGTAATCCGGCTTTTCCTATTGTCTTCATTTTTTCCGTGTTTTCTAATACAGATGACATTATATTCATTAATAATGTAGAAGAGGTAAACAGTGATCCGAGCGATAAAGAGGAACAGAACCATAAGGAAAGGAAAGAAGCTTCGAGGCAGCGATCAAATTCCCATAGGCATCACTGGCATCATAAAGGTAAATGTTTACTACAAAGCAAACATTCTAAAGAACCTGAAGTATTTGTGAATTACTAGGGAAGCAAATTCACAAACTAGGAATGTGTTCTAAAATTGCCTTACGTTGCTAGTTTGATTTTTCTTGAAAACGCAGGCCTATTGGTTCGGTAAGGATTTATGCCATGACCAGCGAAAACAAAATTTTAATTTCTATGTGTTACCTCCTGAAGGGAGAGCAGGATGAGAATGAGAAATGGTTTGCACCAGTTCACAAGCCTGGCTTGTTGGTTCAGTTCCGCCTTTGGGAGGTAACACAGGAGGTTTACAAGCACGGTTAGTAGCCTGAGAACCAAGGCATCCACAGTTTGAAAAAAAATGAATGCTTGTACCGCAGAGGACAGAAGAGCATGAAGAAAGTCTAAGCCCCCGCCAGTTCCCTCCCAGCTTCGTTACAGTCCTTGTTTGACTCCTTCAGTGGCTTAGTGGGTGCTGAGAAAAGGAAGGATGCTGGTTATCGTAGGAACAAATCTGCTAAGGATGAGGAGGTGGCCCCTTCTCTGTTTCGAACTAAAAGTAAAATTGATCTTTGTGAGCCTTTTGGAGATCCATATTCTTTGTTTCCTAAACTGTCTTTGCACCCAGAGCACAGCAGACAACCAAGACAGATGCTCGCACATGATTAATACAAAGCAGTTTTCCTCGCCTCTCCTTTTCCTAGGAGGGTGTCCTTCAGTTAATCTCAGATGCTATGCCCCGCGTTTGTTGTCCTATGAAAACAAATTTGAGGTATTGAATACAAAGAAGACTCCTATATTAAGATCTGCACATAGAAACGGTAGGGCAAAGGCTGTTCTAGAATTCAGTGAGACTCTCAGATGAGATCAGACTAATGAAATGTCAAGTTTTGCAAAACCCAGGGCGTAGCCTTCAAACGGTGAGATCACAGCTGATACTTCAGAACGATACGTTGAATTTACTGACTGAAATTACAGAAAATAATCATTTTTCAAGGATTCTCACGATCCAGAAACAACGTTGAAGAACGAAATCAAGGTAAAAAACCATACCAAGAACGTTCCGAATTCAAGTCTGAACGCAAGGCTACAAACAAGAAGCCTGAAGATAATCAGGTAAATGGAAACACTGAAATTAACCAATATAAAAGGTCCTAAATTTCGTATAATTCTTAATATTAAAGATTAATTCCGATTCCATTGAAAGCAGAGATTGCTTCTTAGGACTCCCTCATGGTGCCTTGAATGTAATTTAAACCCAATATTTGTTCATTAATTTTTTTCCCTCTGTAACTGTTTTAATAAACATCTAATTTTTGCTATTTTCACTCATGGCTAGAAATTTCGAATTTATAAAATGCCAAAATAGACGATTGATTTCGTGATTTGTCTCACATAATCATTCTATTCTCATTTTTGCCCTCGTATAGAGTCTTTGTTCTTAACGTATAGTATACAGCAGCTTTAGCAGACTTGTGAATGAATTGTAGAAATTAGAAGTCAGGGGCGCCTGAGTGGTTCAGTAGGTTATGTGTTGGACTTTGGCTCAGTTGAGTTTGAGCCCCACATCGAGCTCTCTCCTGTCAGCGCAGAGCCCCATTTGGATCCCGTCTCCTTCTCTCTCTTCCCCCCCCCACCCCCCAGCTCAAGCATGCTCTCTCTCTTTGTCAAAAATAAATAAAAAAACATTAAAAAGAAAAACTCTATTTGAAAAAAAAAAAAAAACCACTGGAAGTCAATGATACAGGATATGAAATACACTCTGGGTCCGACCGGTGGGACATACTATAGTTGTATAAATTCATCACCTCCGAACTTGTGTAAGGGAGCCAGTCCCCAGACAAGAGTTTGAGAGTTCCTCATATTCAGAGTCATAAGCTAACATTGACGCTACTCTTTCAGCTGGGCCTTTAAACTGATTCTTCTTAAGGCGTTATGTGGTCATTTAGTAAAAAGCATGGCGGTTCTGGGAAATTAAAGCATTTTTGTCAAATTATGTAAATGCCGATCTTTTTCTTTTTTGGAGGGCAGTGTGTCGCGTTTTCAAATAGAGGATTAATTTAAATTGATTGAGCAAATAGTGATTCAATGTCTATCCTGTGCGGGTACTACGCAAGATACGAGAGCAGTCCTGCCTCAAATATTATACGTGGGGATAGGAGAAAAAGATAAGAATTTAGTGCCAGGCAAGTTGCAATATATGTTCTAATGTATACATTATATATTGTGAGGCGGCGATAATCATTCTGATTGGGAAGGCCTGAGAAAGTTTGATTTAGCAAGCGACCTATATGAGCTGTAGGGTGAGGAGGTTTTTCGTAAAGTTTTGGAAAGAAGGATATGAGTTTATATCTGCTGTAGTCTGAGATGCATAAACGAACTGAGAATTACTGTTAACACAGTATTTACTTCTTTTTTTAAATGTTTGTTATTTTTGAGAGAGAAAGAGACGGAGCGCGAGCAGGGGTGGGAGAGGGGCAGAGAGAGAGAGACAGAATTTGAAGCAGGCTCCAGGGTCTGAGCTGTCAGCACAGAGCTGGACTTGGGGCTCGAATTCATGAACGATGAGATCATGACCTGAGCCGAGATCAAGAGTTGGATGCTTAGCCAACTGAGCCACCCAGGAGCCCCTGCCCTTTTATAAAATTTTAATACCAGTATAGTTAACACATACTGTTATATTAATTTCAGGTGCACAATATAATGATTCAAAATTTCTCAGTATTTTCAAATTAAAGCATATTTTTAATGCTTATTTATTTACTTTTGAAAGAGAGAGAGAGAGATGGGAGGGGGAATCCCAAGCAGGCCCCACACCATCAGCGCAGACCCAGATGTGGGGCTTGGACTCACAAACCGTGAGATCATGACCTGAACCGAAACCAAGAGTCTGACACACCCAACCAAGTCCCCCAAGCGCCCCTAAGCACCTTTCCATCTCTCAGACTTTTGAGACTTTTGAGACTGCCATTATAGCAGGACTCACCAGAAAAAACAAGTACTCTACTCTGAGGTCAAAAATATATTAAAACTTAAGCACAATTAAGTTCTCAATCGTGTTTTGAAATTCTGATAACCTGGTTTTATACTGCACAAGATTTAACCTCAATATCAGTAGAATACAATTGTTTTTTTTTTTTCCAACACAATTCTTTTTGACAGGCAGGAACGGTTGTTTATAAGAAAACTAAGGTGCATTTCATTTTTCAAAGGGAGAAATTTGTCATATCCAAGTGGAAGAAAATATTCCTTATATAAACATTTGTAAAAATAGCGCAAGCTCCGTTGGAAGGGTACTTGGCTGTGTATGGGTCTTTAGGAGATGGGTCTCAGTTTTTCCTGCTGATGTGTGCTGCCAACACTAATCACTTAGAAAAGGGAAGAGATAAGGTACCTTATGGTTTATGGTGGAACGGCTGGAGAGTAACTATGGCTTTGTGCTTTAGCACAGTAACAAATTTGTCATATTTTTTTTTCTTTTTTAAATCAGAGCGAAGAGACATTTTTAAAAAATTTTGATGTTTATTTATTTTTTAAGAGAGGGAGAGAGACTAAGCCAGGGAGGGGCAGAGAGAGAGAGGGAAAGAGAAATCCCAAGCAGGCTCCATGTCAGTGCAGCGCCCGATGCGGGGCTCAAACTCACGAACCGTGAGATCATGATCTGAGCCCAAACCAAGAGTCGGACCCATCTAAGGCACATTTTGTTCACCAGGCAATATTTACTAGTGAAAAGCTTGATTCCTCAGCGTGGTTCATACGGTTTCATCCTCTTGCAGTTATGTAACATCATAGAGATTTGTCAACAGTTTCATTATTTCCATTTGGCTGATTCATTCTACTGCCTTTTTGTTTAAAAAAAATTTTTTAATGTCTACTTGTTTTTGAAAGAGAGAGAGATAGGGCGTGAGTGGGAAGGGGCAGAGAGAGAAGGAGACACAGAATATAAAGCAGGCTCTGTCAGCACAGAGCCCAATGCAGGGCTCGAACTCATGGACTGCGAGATCATGACCTGAGCCGAAGTCGGACGCTTAACTGACTCAGCCACCCAGGTGCCCCCTTGCTTTAAAAATTGAAAAGGCAGAAAGCCTGAGTTGTCGGCAGATCAGTTTATTTATTGAACGTTATTCAGTCAACCTTCTCCTTTTTTATTGCTACCTTTCCCATCACGTATTTGTCTTTCTCTCTAGAATTAAGTTATGTTGAAGAGATAGTTTCTTTTTAATGATCCCAAGAAGGCAAGGAATAAATAGTATGATTTTGAATACTTTCCTTTGGCTCTAGAGATTTATACTACAAAATATTAAATATTCTCTCCCCAGCTATAAAGTCACAGAATCTGTTGTTTCTTTACTTAAAACACCTTTGGATATATTCGAATTTGCAAAGCAACAAGTTTTCTATATTTAAAACTTTTTTTTTTTTTTGAGAGAGAGAGAGAAGTGCACACAGGAGAGGGGCAGAGGTAGAGGTGGAGAGAGAATCCCAAGCAGGCTCCATGTCCAGTGCAAAGCCTGATGCGGGGCTTAATCTCACGATAGTGAGAGCAGGACTGGAGCAGAAATCAAGAGTTGGACACTTAACTGACTGAGCCACCCAGGCACCCCTATATTTAAAACAGTTTATTAAACTTTTATTTTTTTTAATTTTTATTAAAAAAATTTTTAATGTTTATTTTTTTTTTGACAGACAGTGAGAGGAACAAAGCGTGAGCGGGGGAGGGGCAGAGAGAGAAGGAGACACAATCCGAAGCAGGTGCGAGGCTCTGAGCTAACGTGGGGCTCGAACTCACAAACCACAAGATTGTGACCTGAGCTGAAGTTGGGCGCTTCACCGACCGAGCCGCCCGGGTGCCCCTAATTTTATTGAACTTTTATATGCATGATATTCTTTGTGCCGCTGACATGGGATCTGAGTTTTCTCCGCAAAGTAGTTCTGAAAACTGTTTATGAAAGTAGGGGCAATGAAATTCTTTAAAAAAAAATGGTCCATAGAAATGGCTTTGACAAAATAGCATTATGTTTGTTTTGCAAAATTGTGGTTCTTTTGCAGGAGAATTGCAATGACAATTCCAGCTCCCAAGCAGAGAAGAGTGGAAGCTCGTCAGAGGAGAGCCAGCAACCATCGGAAAGATCTCCAGGGCAACTATCAGAAAGCCAGCATCATTCAGAGAGATCTCCAGGCCGGTCGGAGAGTTCTCGTGATCAGTCAGAGAGATCGCGTGGCCAGTCAGGGAGTTCTCATGACCGATCTGAGATATCCGGTGACCAGTCAGAGAGATCTTGGGCCCAGACAGAAAGATCTCATGCCCAGTCAGAGAGAGCTCATGGCCATTCAGAGAAATCTAATGCCCAAATAAAAAGACGTCATGGATACCCAGAAAAATCTCATAGCCAGTTAAAGAGATCTCGGGGGCACACTGAGAGATCTCATGGTCACTCAGAGAGGTCTCGCAATCATTCAAAGAGACCTCATATCCCATCAAAGAGATATCATTTCCCATCAGGAAGATCTCCGGTCCCATTGAAGAGATATCGTGCCCCATCGGGGAGATCTCCGGTCCCATCGAAGAGATATCGTGTCGCATTGGGGAGATCTCCTGTCCCCTCAGGGAGATCTCGTGTCCCGCTAGGGAGATCTCCTGTCCCATCAAGGAGATCTTATTTCTCATCAGGGAGATCTCCTGTCCCGTCAGGGAGATCTTATTTCCAGTCAGGGAGATCTCCTGTGCCGTCAGGGAGATTTCATTTCCAGTCAAGGAGAGCTTCTGTCCCCTCAGGGAGATCTTATTTCCTGTCAGGGAGATCTCCTGTCCCGTCAGGGAGATCTTATTTCCACTCAGAGAGATCTCCTGTCCCGTCAGGGAGATCTTATTTCCACTCAGAGAGATCTCCTGTCCAGTCAGGGAGATCTTATTTCCACTCAGAGAGATCTCCTGTCCCGTCAGGGAGATCTTATTTCCACTCAGAGAGATCTCCTGTCCCGTCAGGGAGATCTTATTTCGCCTCAGAGAGATCTCCTGTCCCGTCAGGGAGATCTTATTTCCTGTCAGAGAGATCTCCTGTCCCGTCAGGGAGATCTTATTTCGCCTCAGAGAGATCTCCTGTCCTGTCAGGGAGATCTTATTTCGCCTCAGAGAGATCTCCTATCCTGTCAGAGAGCTACTATTTCCCCTCAGAGAGATCTCCTGTCCTGTCAGGGAGATATTATGGCGAATCAGGGGGATATCGAAGATACTCACCAGTAGAAAGAGTCAAAAGATCACCCAAATTTGAGTCCGAATTTGACAGGTAAAGACATAAATACTTAATCATTCATACAATGTGTCGAGTAATATGGAAACGTTAAGGGTGTGCTTGCTTTATATATCTATATTTTAATCGGTAAATGTGTTTTCGTAACAGACGTTATATTGGGACTAAGATATTAATAGAATGGAGGTAACATATATGGCATCAATATTCTTTCAACTTGCTGGCCGTCTCTAGTATCATCCAGATTCCCAATGTGCCCTCATTAAATTGTTTCATCTGGGTTGGCTTTCCCTGGCAGAGCCCCGTGTACTCAGCCTTTCCTACTGAGCCTTCCCGACAATAATAATACATTGTCTTGGTGTCCCATTCCCTTTGAAACTGCCAACTTTCTAGGCTAGCTAATCTAACAACAAACTATGCTACATGGATAATATATAATATCTGATAATGAATTTCTATCTTTCCTTCCTCTGTCTCCTTCCCAAAGAGTCTTTAGAGAGTCCTCAGCACACAGACAATAGGTGTGTCTTTGGGCAACTGAACTTCTCTGCTTTCCTTGAATCCGACCACAGGAGAAGTGCTATTCTGTGCATAGATGCAACACTAACCTTCTGAATATATTTAGACGATATTGTGTATATTTACTCGCCTCATAAAACTGTTAGGTCTGTCTGCCTTAGCAAAAAAAAAAAAAAGAGAGAGAGAGAGAGAAAGACAAATTTAATAGTATTGCAAAGTGTTTGAGTTTTAAAAACCACGAGACGCGTGTATTGATTAGGTAGTTGAGTAAAAGTTGACTTTCAGTTCAGACTCCTCAGTGATTGCCTTCCGCTCGGATTGCCTACAATCTAGTCAGATATTTTAGCGCATATTGACAACTGCACAGAATTGCTAGTTTCAGCTACATTTTCCCCCCCCGAAATGTAGGTGTCGGTTATTGTGTATATAGGTAATGTCTGACGTAGGCACTGTTTTAATGCTAAAGGCCTCATCCTACTTATATTAACCATACACAAATAATTTGCTAGAAAACTTAGAATATGCTTATGACAGGTAATATTTCTGCATTTCTCCAAGATTTTTATGTTTTACTTTACTTTATACGGGAATTTTTGCCAGTCAAGTGGCGTAATACTTCCACCGAGGTGCTGCAATTCCATTCATTCCTGTCACTTTCCATGTTAAAATATAATGAACAGTTCTGTTCTGTTGTTTCTCCTTTATCTTCTATGATGATGATTTTTTTGTATTCTCAGCACAAAGAAGTAGTATTTGCTTGGTTAACGTTAGTTATCAAATGCAGAAGTATTCTAAAAGAACATATAAAGTACAGAAAATTAATATACTCTTAAAATTGATGCCTCAGAGATTAATTCTTCTGCTCCATCATTTTCCATTCTAATACTAGACATAAGTTGACGAGTTAGGTGTAATAATAATACTCTTCAGACCTGGAGGTGGCTTCTGCACCAAGTATAAAACGAAGACTTTAGTGATTTCATGCCCTCACGTGAAATTTTCAGCTCCTCAGGCCAACTTCATCAGAAGATAAAGACAAACCGGAAGTGTTAAGTACGCTTCTGCCTTAAATACGTCACCAATGTACAAGCCCAGTGTGGTCTGAATGAAAGGTAGTTGTGTAAATGTCTGGGATAACGAGTGATAGTCTATTCAGAATATTATTCGTTTATGGAGATTCACAATTAACGTTTTTCAATTCTGAAAAACCAATACGATTCTCAAAAACTCAAAACAGAATTTATTGTAAGCAAGGTGTGGGTTCGGATTTTTAACGCTCCAAAAATACCATATCCTTGTCTGATACAGTCATTATATCCATAGACAGATGCCTTTCTTGGCTAAAGTGGTAGGTAAATGGAGAAGCCTGCAGAACAAAAACTGTCTTTTGTACCCTCCGCTAAGTAATTTACATGAAACAATGACAAAGTGCACCTATCTTTACATTAGCTGGGCCGTCCACCCGATGAAAGCTTTTCTAAACACAGATAACAGCTTCAGAGGAAATGAGCCTCTTAATTTCAGAGTGCTTGCCATTTAAACCGCAATTATAGAGTGACAACTGGTATCTTATTAGCACTCCACCGTTCCTTTCCGAGTCGTTCTTGAAACAGATTCGGACCTGATGATAGTTGACAAATCAGATCTTTGAGTGTAAAATCCCTCATTTCCTGTGTCTCACTCTGAAAACCAGAAGTCTTTTCAGACCGATGACTGGATTTCCCGATTTTTGGTCCCAGATTCTTCACTATTCCCTAGCCTCGTTTGTTACCCAATTGTTAGGGTTTTTCTTCCTTAGAAGATGACGCCAGTGAGAATCTGGCCCGTGATTTTTAAGGAAACGGCCCCTCGTGGAGTATAAGTAGCATGAGTGAGTGGAAACAACAGAAGAATATGAAAACAGGGCTTTATGACCCAATTCTGTCCCTAAGTGCATTGGGCAAATTAGTTAATATTTCTGGATCTCCATTTCCTCTTAAGTGCAAGGAGAAATTTGGACCGTGTGACTAAAGATCCAGACCAGCTGGAAACATCGTAAGAGTTCATGAATTTTGATTTTCTTATTTTCAAAAAATTGTACAAAGCACCATAAAATGACTCTCTTAATCATTTTCAAGTGTGCCCTCCGGTGATGTTAAGTGTATTCACAGTGCTGTGAAACACATCTATAGAACCTTCTTCATCTCCCGAAACTGCAAGTCTATACCCGTTACATAACTTCCCATTTTCCCTTCACCCCAACCCCTGATAACTACCATTTTCTTTTCTGTTTCTGTGAATTTGACTGCTTTAGGTACCTCCTGTAAGTGGAATCATGTAGTATTCTTGTTTTTTCGTGAGTGGCTTATTTCACTTAGCATGATATTCTCAAGGTTCATCTATGTTGTAGCCTGTGACGGGATTTCCTTCCTTTGAAAGGCTGAATGATATTCCATTGTGTGTACATACCACACTTTATTTCTCTGTTGATGGACATTTGGGTTGCTTCTACCTCTTCAAATACCCTCTCTGCTCCTCCGTCCCCTTCTGGGATTCTCATAATGTGTATATTGCCCTGCTTGATAATATACCATGAATCCCTTAGGCTCTCTTCATTTTTCTTTGTTCATTTTTATTTTTGCTTCTCCAATTCATTGATTTCAAATGACCTCTTCAAGTTTGCTGATTCTTTTTTCTGCCTAATCTCATCTTCTGTTGAACCCTTCCAATGAATTTTTCTTTTCAGTTATTGTATTTTTCAGCTCCAGAATTTGTTTCATTCTTTTGTATAGTTTCTATTTCCTTGCCTCTACTCCGAATTTGTTCATGCGTCATTTTCCTGATTTCCTTTAGTCGTCCGTGTTCCCTTTTAGCTCATTGAACATCTTTATGGCCATTATTTTAAATTCTTTGTCAGGTAGCTCATGGATCTGCCTTCCCTTAAGGTTGATTTCTGTAGTTTTATTTTGGTTAATTGGATCAAGTCTCTGTTTCTTTGTATGCCTTATAATTTTTGCTGGGGTTCGCGCATTTGAGAAAACCAACGCCTTTCCCGGTCTTCGCATTCTGGCTTCACGCAGGAAAGACCGCCAGTCTACTGTCTGGGAGTTCTAGCACCTCTCGAACCTTTTATAGTCTCCTGTTCCCCTTGGCATCGGCCTGCAGAACTGCAGCTGTAATGGGCTGCTTGGCTCTGTTTTCGGTAGCTTCCAGACTCTGGCCTAGGTCCCATTAGTGCTCTGAGTCTAGTGAGACAAAAGATTAGCCCCTCACGCGGCCCCCAGAGAAACCAGAGCAGTGGCTACATGGTCCCCTCTTCAGCTGCTATCCCAAGGGAAGAGCCCTAGTTCCGGGGTTTCCTCCCGGTTGCTCTGTGCTCACTGCATAGGGTGAGGGCCAAAAATGGGCGTACTAAAAGCGGGGAATATTCCTCCCCCATTCACTGGAACCCCTTTCTGGTTTACAGGAGCCCAAGTGCCTTAGCTTCTCAGCTGGTCTCTGGAGTTCTTACAGAGGTAGTCTAGTCTATATATTGCTTTTATTTATTTATTTTTAATTAAAAAAAAATTTAATGTTTACTTTTGAGAGGAGAGAGACAGAGCATGCGTTGGGAAGGGTCAGAGAGAGTAGGAGACATAGAATCCGAAGCAGGCCCCAGACTCTGAGCTGTCAGCACAGAGCCTGATGTGGGGCTCGAACTCATGGATGGTGAGATCATGACCTGAGCCGAAGTCGGCCGCTTAACCGACTGAGCCACCCAGGCGCCCCTATATATTGTTTTTAATAGAGTGTCTATCTCAGGCAAAAAGGGCCTATAGCTTCCTAGTCTGCCGTTGTCTTCGTCCGCTTGGGCTGCCATGACAAAATACCACGGACTGGGTAGTTTAAACAACAGGAATTTAATTCTCACCTTTCTGGAGCCTGGAAGTCTGACACGAGGGTGCTGGCCTGGCTGGGTTCTGGTGAGACCTCTCTTCCTGTCTCGCATGCAGCCATCTTCTTTCTGTGTTCTAACATGGAGACAGAGCAAAGTCTGGGCTCTTCCTCTTCTTATAAGGTGACGAAATCCCATCATTGGGACCCCATCCTCATAACCTCAGCTACGCCTAATTCCCTCCCCAAAGATCCCCTCTTCCAGGTACCATCACATTGGGGGTTAGGTCTTCAGCATATGAATTTCGAGGCAACGAAAACACTGAGTCTGTAAATGCTGTGTCGCTGACATTACTCCTGAAAAAAAATTTAAACAGAAACATTCAAATGCCTGGTTAACTTCTGATCTTCGTTATGCATGCAGTAATAATGCACGCCTAAGTTGAAAATCACATATTGAAACACTATTCTGGATTTTAATCGCATCTATTCAGTATTCAGTTTTAAATCAGATGTTTAAATATGTATAATAAAATAATAATATTGCTTGAAGACATACTTTTACGTAATTTTATTCAATATAAAAGGTTGCTGTTTTAAAATATCACCATTTATGATTCGTGTCAGGTTTTTAATGAAAAGAAAGCTCGAACAGTCCCAGAAACAGATGTGGCGAAGATATGATCAAATGAACAAGAATCGAAGGGTAAGTATCAGTCTTTTCGATTTTAATTTTTTTAACGTTTACATATTTTTGAGAGAGAGAGAGAGAGATAGCACGAGCAGGGGAGGGGCGGAGAGAGAGAGAGACATGGAGACTCAGAATCCAAAGCAGGCTGCAGGCTCCGAGCTGTCAGCACAGAGCCCGGCGTGGGGCTCGAACTCACAAGCCATGACGTCATGACCCGCACCGACGTCGGAGATTTAACCAACTGAGTTGCCCAGGTGCCCCTCAGCCTTTTCAATTTTATAGCAAAGATTCTGTGTATTTTTTTATATCATTTTCATTTGAATAGGCTTTCTTTTTTTGTAGCCATTTTTCTTCTTGTAGTTAGTTTTGACCTCTGCTTATATTGACGATTGCTTTAATATATTGTAAAACCTGTTTAAAAACATCGGTGTAGGAAGAAGCCACGTGTGTCAGGCATGTCTACATGTTTCCAGCCGTATGGGACAATTGCTTGCAAAAGGTTCCCCTTCCCTTCCATTGCCCTCATCTTACCTTACATTATTTACCTTTGTAAATGTGTACCTGAGTTGGGTGGTACAAATAAAACTTAGTAGTAGTATGTGTTATTATTTTTTTTAATTTGTTTTTACATTTATTTATTTTTGAGAAATAGAGTGAGACAGAGGACGAGCAGAGGAGGGGCAGAGAGAGAGAAGGAGACATAGACTCTGAAGCAGGCTCCAGGCTCTGAGCAAACATTCAGCACAGAGCCCGATGCGGGGCTCGAACCCACGCACCGCGAAATCATGACCTGAGCCGAAGTCAGACGCTTAACTGACTGAGCCACATGAGCGCACCTGTATTATTGTTTTTAAGTAGGCTCCACACCCAGTGTGGGGCTTGAACTCATAACCCTGGGATCAAGAGTCACATGCTCCAGTGATGGAGCTAAGCAGACGCCCCAGTACCATAGGTTATCTTAAACAATCTTTTACAATCATTGAATCCCCAGGGCGTTGTCTTTATTTTATTTATTACTCACCGAAGTGCTATGAATAACAGTCACAAGAAATCCTGTATATTGACCAAGCCAGTTAAATCTATTTTGCTGGAAACTTCCATCTTTAATACAGGACTCATGTGTTTGACCTAAGTATTGAGATGAAAAGTTCTATTGAGTAGATGTAGCTCTTACATGAGACACCTAATACTTATTCCTACACATGCCACTCTGGTATTTTTCCCAATACCTCTTCACCTACAGGAAAACACAGGGTAGCTTAGATGGCGATGTGATGTAATGTAAACTGTTCTAGGTTGGGTCTGAGAGACTTGACTTCCCTTCCTCGCTCATCTACTTACTAGTTACGTGTATGACCTTGAACAAGTCACTTCCCCTGCTCTCAGTATCAGTTTTTTTCCCCTATAAATAACATTAGAATGAAGGACATATACAAGATACCTAAAGAGATCTAAGCCATATGGTGTAGTGACTAATTACAGGGGCTTTGGACTCACACTTGGATGGAATCATATTTCTCCCACTTAATACCAGTCTTATCAATTTCAAGACATATATGCTTTTTTCAGTTTTAATATCGCTGAAATCAGGAAGTAAGCTTACGTTCACTATGGTGTATCATAGTTAAATTGAAAAGTCTAAAAACTGTTTCAGGGGAGCCTGGGTGGCTCAGTCAGTTGAGTGTGCGACTCTTGATTTCGGCTCAGGTCCTGATCCCGGGGCCACGGGATCGAGCATGGGCCTAGCTCTGCGCTGAGCATACAGCTTGCTTAAGGTTCTCTCTCCCTCTCACTCCCTCTGCCCTGCTCCCCTGCTCCCTCTCTCGCTCTCTCAAATAAATAAATAAATAAATAAATAAATAAATAAATAAATAAAAGCTTTTTCAGTGACGTGTAAAATAACCGTGCATTTTACGATCATGGTATCTTAGATTTGATGAAATACGGTAGCTGACGAACCCCGGGCAAGTTCTCAGCCATAAAATGGCGATAATATTGATCTTCTAGGCTGTCGTGAGGATTAACTGAAATATGCATAAACGTTTTAGGATAGAGACTGGATTAGGGTGAGCAGTCTATAAATTGGAGTTATTTTATTATTACTATGATGATTATATCAAGCTATTCATTATAAATACCAAATGTTCCTTATGGCCATACGGACATGATTACTTTAAAACTCCATGGCTTTTTAGAAGTCCTTACATTCTGGGGCACCTGGGTGGCTCTGTCAGTTAAGCGTCTGACTCTTGCTTTCAGCTCAGGTCATGATCTCACAGTCGTGAGGTTGAGCCCTGCATCAGGCTCTGTGCTGGGCATGGAGTCTGCTTGAGATTCTCTCGCTCCCTTTTCCTCTGCCCCTCCCCTGCTTTTGTCCTCTCTCTCTCTCTCTCAAAATAAATAAATAGAACTCCTTACATTCTAATTAGTTTTGTATAATCTCCCAACCCACCTTCCCTCCAACAACCCTCAGTTTCTTCCCTGTATTTAAAAGCTTCCCTCTGTTTTTTCTCTTATTTTTCCTTCCCTTCCTCTGTGTTCACTAGTTGTGTTTCTCAAATTCACTCCACATAAGAGTGAAATCAGAGGATATTTGTCTTTCTTTGACTGACTTATTTCACTTGGAACACTCCTGTTCCATCCACATTGTTGCAAATGGCAAGAGTTCATTCTTTTTTTTCATCGCCAAGTAGTATTCCATTGTATGTATACATCTTCTTTATCCATTCATCGGTCAATGGACATTTAGGCTTTTTCCATAATTTGGCTATTGTTGATAGTGCTGCTATAAATGTTGGGGTGTATGTGCCCCTTGAAATCAGCATTTTTGCATCCTTTGGATTACCTAGTAGTGCAATTGCTGGGTCATAGGGAGGTTCTATTTTTAACTTTTTGAGGAGCCTCCATACTGTTTTCCAGAGTGGCTGCAGCAGTTTGCATTCCCGCCAGCAGTGCAAAAGGATTCCTCTTTCTCCACATCGTCGCAACATCTGTTGTTGCCTGAGTCGTTAGTTTTAGTCATTCTGACAAGTGTGAGGTGGTGTGTCATTCACATTTTGATTTGTATTTCCCTGATGATGAGTGATGTTGAGCATCTTTCCCTGTGTCGGTCGGCCATCTGGATGTCTTCTTTGGAAAAGTGTCTGTTCGTGTCTTTTGCCCATTTCTTCACTGAATTATTTGTTTTTTGGGTGTTGAGTTTGGTAAGTTCTTTATAGATTTTGGATACTAACCCTTTATCTGATGTCATTTGCAAATATCTTCTCCCATTCCATTGGTTGCCTTTTAGTTTTGTTGATTGTTTCCTTCGCTGTACAGAAGTTTTTATCTTGATGAGGTCCCAATAGCTCAATTTTGCTTTTATTTCCCTCGCCTCCGGAGACATGTCAAGTAAGAAGTTGCTGTGGCCGAGGTCAGTGAAGTTGCTGCCTGTTTCCTCTTGCAGGATTCAGGTCTTTCATCCATATTGAGTTTATTTTTGTGCGTGTAAGAAAATGGTCCCGGTTCATTCTTCTGCATGTCACTATCCAGTTTTCCCAGCACCATTTGCTGAAGAGACTGTTTTTTTCCATCGGATACTCTTTCCTGCTTGGTGGAAGATTAGTTGGCCATATATTTGTGAGTCCATTTGTGGGTTCTCTCTTCTACTCCGTTGATCTATGTGTCTGTTCTTGTGCCAGTACCATACTGTCTTGATGATTGCAGCTTTGTAATATAGCTTGAAGTCCGGAGTTGTAATGGCCTCCAGCTTTGGGGTTTTTTTCAGGACTGCTTTGGCTATTCGGGGTCTTTTCTGGTTCGATACAAATTTTAGGATGGTTTGTTCTAGCTCTGTGAAGAATGCTGTTGGTATTTTGATTGGGATTGCATTGAATGTGTAGATTGCTTTGGGTAGTATCGACATTTTAACAATATTTGTTCTTCCAATCCGTGAGCATGGAATGTTTTTCCATTTCTTTGTGTCTCCTTCAGTTTCTTCCATAAGCTTTCTATAGTTTTCAGCGTACAGATTTTTCCCTTTTTGGTTAGGTTTACTCCTAGGTCTCTTACGGTTTTGGGTGCACTTGTAAGTGGAATCGATTCCTTGATATCTCTTTCTGCTGCTTCATTATTGGTGTATAGGAGTGCAGCTGATCTCTGTACGTTGATTTTATACCTTGTGACTGCCGAATTCACGGATCAGTTCTAGCAGGTTTTTGGTGGAGTCTTTCGGATTTTCCATGTTAGAGTATCATGTCCTCTGTGAAGAGCAAAAGTTCGACTTCTTCCTTGCTGATTTGGATGCCTTTTATTTCTTTTTGTTGTCTGGCTGCTGAGGCTAGGACTTCCAACACTATGTTGAATAACAGTCGTGAGAGTGGACATCCCTGTTGCACATCCCTGTCGTGTTCCGGATCTTACGGAGAAAGTTCTCAGTTTTTCCCCATTGGGGATGATATTAGCTGTCGGCCTTTTATATATATATGACTTTGGTGATGTTGAGGTACGTTCCTTCTATCCCTACTTTCTTGAGGGTTTTTTATCAAGAAAGGATGCCTTATTTTGTCAAGTGCTTTTTTCCACATCTGTTAAAAGGATCGTATGGTTCTTATCCTTCCTTTTATTAATGTGGTATATCAGGATGATTGACTTGCAAATATTGAACCAGCCCTGCAGCCCAGAAATAAATCCCACTTGATCATGGCAAATTATTCCCTTAATGTACTGTTGAATTCAATTTGCTAGCATATTGTTGAGAATTTTTGCATCCAGCTTCATCAGGGATACTGGCCTGTAATTCTCCTTTTTTGTGGGGTCTTTGTCTGGTTTTAGCTATCTTTTAAAAAGAAAATTTTAAATAATCTCTACACCCAAGCTGAGGCTTGAACTCATGACCCCAAGATCAAGAGTTGCACGTTCTATTGACTGAGCCAGCCAGGCACCCCCTATCTTAAATACAACCAATATCACAGGCTTCTTATGTAAAGGTTATAAGGACACACTTTGTGGATTTTATCTTCAATTATTATCTTGCCCCTAGATCCAGACAAGTACTGTGGCATTTGACTTTTCCGAATCCCCATTTCCTGAATTGTTATGTGAGAGAGTTGGACTGCTTGATCTCTAAGGACCCACTGGCTTTTACATTCTTGCATCTATGAATAGGGGACAAAAATCTGAAGTTGAATGTTAGATGGAGGATCAAACAAAGAGAATATTGTCACTGAAAACGTTAATTTAAGATAAAGAAAGTAAACATCTTGTGCTGAGTAAGGACAACTTTTGCATGATTTGTTTAACTTTTCCCATTTAGATGTCACCAGATAATGGCCGCAGATGCCACGAACGTGATCGAAGACGTGAAAGGTAATTGCAGATAGACGTCAGTACAATAAATCTAATTCTTCCTAGGGGAAAAATGAAACAAAAACAAATAAAGGTACCTTACAGGAGGAGGCTTCTAGAATGATCCTGAACAATCCGTACCACGTTGTGTTAATAATCCTAATATCGAACCAGAAGATTCGTGATTAAAAGGGCCAGGCTTGATTTTGTGGTTACGTTTGAGATTTCCAGGAGGTTGTTTTCCTATGGTGAACATACATGTCTTGGTGTTAGATCTTTCCTACTTAAAGCATGCAGGAATTGTCACCCTGAAGAATTTTCCTTATTTAATCTTAAGATTAAAACCCTCTGCTCTTTATAATATAGACCAGACATACTAAGTAAATTTCAATGTTCCAGATGATCTTGGTTTCAAGCATGAAGGACTTTGTCGGGTGAAATTGTCGGGATCATTTGTGGATCCCTTCAGAACTACAGCCATGAAAGGAGTCCTGTTAGACTCCCTTTAAAATGGGCTGAACCAAGGGCATCCGTGTAAGGGCTCAAAGAGTTGTGGACATACGAGCAGATTCGTGACAATAGATACATTTACTGACTGCCTATTGTGTGCCAGGCCCTGCGCTAAGCACTTTCACATTCGTGATATAATTTAACCCCCAGCAATCCCGTGAGGTAGGTCTGAACATTTCCGTATTACAGATGAAAAAAAGAAGCTCCAGAGAGTGTATTAACTTCCTTGAAGCAATACAACTAATGACATAATTCAGAGTTCGAATAATTTATTCAAATTTGGTTTGCGTGGCTACAAAGCTGTGGGCTTTCTACTCTTATATATTGTCTCACCACAACTACAGGTAAAGACGAGGTTAAATTCTTTAAAAGGCTAGCTTATTAGTTTTCTGTTGCTGCTTACCCAAATTACCGCAAACCACAGAAAACCACACTCATTTATAATCTCAGAGCTCCTTCTGTAGCTCAGACGTCCAGGCGTGTTGGGCTGATTTTCTACCTAGGGCCCTGTGGGGCGGAAATCAAGTTGTCGGCCCTGGGAGGTACTCCTGTCTGGAGACTCTGGGGAAGAATCTGCTTCCAACCTCTTTCTAGTTGTTCCTAGAGGTTGTGGGAATGAGGTTTTCTGTTTCCTTGCTGGCTGTCGGTGAGGGGTCACTCTGCTTCTAGAGGGAGCCTGAATTCCCTTTCAGGCAGCCCCTCCATCTTCAAACCAGCAATAGCATGTCATGTCCTTCCTTTCTTTCCTTCCTTCCTTTCTTTCTTTCTCTTTCTTTCCTTCTTTCTCTTTCTTTCTTTCTTTCCTTCCTTCCTTCTTCCTTCCTTCCTTCCTTTCCTTCCTCCTTCCTTCCTCCCTCCCTCCCTCCCTCTCTCCCTCTCTTTCTTTCTTTCTTTCTTTCTTTCTTTCTTTCTTTCTTCCTTTCTTTTAAGATTTTTGTTTTATTTTTAAGTGATCTCTATACCCAACATGGGGCTTGAACTCACAACCCAGAGATCAAGAGTCACACGCTGTACCCGGCCAGCCAGCCAGGTGGCCCTCCTTCTTACTCTTTGCTCCCTCTTTTGCTTTTATCACGTGATTAGATTAGGTCGGCCCAGATAAACTAGGATAATCTCCTTATTTTAAAGTCCATTGAGGGGCGCCTGGGTGGCTCAGTCAGTTAAGCGGCCGACTTCAGCTCAGGTCATGGTCTCGTGGTTCGAGCCCCACATCGGGCTCTGTGCTGACAGCTCAGAGCCTGGAGCCTGCTTCAAATTCTGTGTCTCCCTCTCTCTCTGCTCCTCCCACACTCACACTTTGTCTCTGTCTCTCTCCCGAATAAATAAGCATTAAAAAAATTAAAAAAAATAAAAGTCCATTGAGTTAACTAAAAAATAAATAAATAAAACAAAAAAATACGGTCCATTAACTTGTAACTTGAATGACATCTACAAGGTCTCTTGTGCCGGGTAAGGTAATATATTCATGGATGTGTATCTCATCATAGTCGTGGTTCTGATACAATTCTTTGGGGACTATTTTTTAGACTTCTGTCTGCCCTATCTAGAATATTATACTTATCTGCTTTTAAAATTGACAGTGTAGTATATTGTGTTCAGTAAATAAAACACATACACGTTCTGTGGAATCCTGCTAAAGAAAAGGAAAGAGAACACGTGACTAAAAGTTAATTAGGAAACCTATCTGTATCGAATCACTCAGAACAGTCTCTCTTTATTCCAAGTCAAACACTGTTTTTGGTCCAGTTGGGTCCCAGCAAGAACAATATTTATATTGTGAAAAAAATACCCAACGTATTTAAAAGTTGTTTTTTGCAACAACTTCACTGACAATCTCGAGATAACCCCATAGCAGTTAGGCTTTCCTTATTCTCTGCCTCTTAAAGAGGGTGACTACATATGGTCTCAGTGTCTGTGTCCCTCTCCCCCATATTCATATGTTGAAATCCTGATGCCCAATATGATGGCATTAGGAGTAAGGCCTTGGGGAGGTGATTAGCTCATAAGGATGGAGCCAATGGGATTTGCGTTTTCATAAAAGAGACCCCACAGAGCTCCCTGGTCCCTTCTACCATGTGAGGACATAGCCAGAAGTTGGCAGTCTATAATCCAGAAGAGGGCATTCATCAGAACCTGGTCGTGCTGGCACCTTAATCTTGGACTTTCCAGCCTCCAGAGCCATGAGAAAGAAATTTTTGTTGCCTATGAGCCATCCAGTCCATTTTCTTACAGCAACCCAAATGGACAAAGACACTACAGGTGGTAAACATCTTCCCTGGAACTATTCGGCCACCCATTAAAAAAAAACCTGTGCTGTTTATTTTCATGAAGAGCTGTTATGATAAGAGAGCAAGAACCAGATCCACCATCGGCCATTCAGGAGGCCCTAGGGAGGGGACACCCCTGCAGTGTGGCAGAATGAAAATTTTGGGATAGCCAGGCTGCTGCTTCTATTAATGTCTGTGTATCCACATGTTTCAGCTACTTAAAAAAATGCTTTTAAAGTTTATTTTCAGGGAGAGAGAGAGAGAGAGCACACAAGCAGGGGAGGGGCAGAGGGGGAGAGAGAGAGGATCCCAAGCAGGCTCAGTGCTGTCAGCGGAGAGCCTGATGCAGGACTAGAACTTCCAAACCGAACTGTAAGATCATGACCTGAGCCGAAACCAGGAGTTGGATGCTTCACCGACTGAGCCACCCAGGCGCCTCCAGCTACTTTTTAAATAACAACTTTGGTATAATGTTCATACCATAAAGCTCACCCGCTTAAAGTATATAATTCAGTGGCTTGTAGCATATTAACGGAGTGTGTCATCACCACGATAATCTAGTTTTAGAACATTTTCATTAGCCCCTAAAGAAACTCTTTGTACCCATTAGTAGTGACTCCCCATTAACTCCCTTGCCTTCCTCCTCGCCCCAGCCCAAGGCACCTACTAATCCATTTGCTTTACATATAGAGGCTGTGGCTACTTTCGTTCCAAAATGCTTCTAGGTACGACCATACTGAGATAATAGCAAAATGGCTTTGGCATTTGAGTAGAAAAACTCATCTCGTGGTTTTGAAGTAACCATATAAAAAAAGGCTAGATTAATGCATGAAAGTGATCTTCTCGGATGCTGTGCCAGCATTCCTCCATTCAATACTTGGAATCTTAATGCTAAAAGGAGCTTTGAGGATTCTTGAGTAAAACTTCTTCATTATGTAGCTGGTGGAAGTGGGACCTAGAGAGGTTAAGTCAAATGGCCCAAAGTTGCTCATCTATTAGTGCCTGTCAGGTACATTTTTATTAAATATTATACTTAATTGGCAGATACATGAGACGTGGTACTAAAGGTGTATCCGTAAGAAATAAAAGTACTTCAACCAAGAGTTCTGCGGAGAAGTCCAAAGAAATACATGTGAATTTCAACTTTCAAGCAACAGGTCATCAGGTAAATGTAATAGAATTGCACCATAAGCTTCACCCATGAGTTTTAAAGCATCCGAGTGTCGTTTAAGTAGGTGCAAGGGTTATCTTTGATGTATAGAGAAAAAAAGTGGTTAACCAAAGCCTGTTTGGAGCCCTTTAATACACAAGAAATTTCTTCCCTGTATTTCACTTTTGCTAGGGACACAAAGGTCAAGAAAATAAGCTGGCCTCAATTACTCATTTTCAAAGTGAAGCTCAAGTCAAACATGGATTTAGCTCAGTCTACTGTACGTTCACATCTGTAGTGGCCTTAAGGCTCAAGATGGTCCTCACTTTCCAAGGAGACACTGTGTTTACCAGACTATATACTACAGCAAAAACAAAAACAAAAACGCTAATGTATTTTTTTAAAAGATTTTCGCAGCAGGGATTGCAACAGTGATGGATAGATTACCTGTGCCTCAGGACAGTTATGAGCCTGGCTTCTGATTTAGGTTTCGGGGTGGTGTTCAAAGGGTGTTTCTTGAAAATATAGAAAGAAATGTAGGCTCAGTGACAGTCTATATAAGGAAGAAACTGAAAGTTAAGTCTTGGGAGATCTTTGAGGTACTCCAGCTGGTTATAGAGTAATAATACCAATTGGAAGTCACTTAGCCCTAGAGGTGTCTTCACGATGCTACCTCTTCAATTAAAGCCCTTCGATGACACTGTTTAGCCTGTAAGAACCCAAGAGGTGGCCTCAGTGGTATACCACAGATCAGGCAAAGTCTCTCATGCTTTTAGGATCACAGAGAAGAGCGCTGTGTAGTTTCTTCAAACTCACAGTCCGTCTCTGGTCACTCACAGTCTTCTCCAACCACCCCCTGTCTACTTGAATAACCAAGTTTCACGAGTATTTTTAAATATTGCGAAACCACTGAAGCCATGGTTTTTCTTCCCTCCGCAGACTAAGCTTTCACTAAACGAAAGGTTCTCTAAGCTGATGAAGAAGAGATCACCAGAACAACTTTTCACTCCTGAAGAGCCGATGGCCCTTTCTTCTTAAAGGGTTTCTGTCAACAGGGATGTCGTAATGAGTTCACGCTAGTGAATGTGCTTTCAGCATTTAACGTTTTGCTGCTCTTGTTAATGTATCTTTTCTTAAGTGTGCTTTGATGTGAAAAACCTGTGGAAAGTGTTTACATAAGAGGAAAAAATGTTTACTTTGTTGCATAAAAGAACGGAGAAATGAGTAACGAGTAGGAAAGATGGTCTAGAATGAGAGATGTCAGGAAGACAGCTAAGTTTTCAGAAAAGACAGGTCTTCTCAGTAGCAGAGAATTTGTTTTATTTTATTTTTTATTTTTTGTTTCTTTGATTTTAATTTGTTCTATGAGCTCAAGAACCCACGTGTGAATCCTAGATAGATTGTGTTTCAACAGTAGAGCGAGATGATCGATAAGGACCTTTGAGGATGAAATACTCTTTGCTTCAAGAGTTAGTAAGATTGAATTGGACTCTTCCTCAAAAGAATAAATTTGTATCCAAGCCTTTTTGCTTTCGATATGAACTTACAAGAATTTCAAACCGTAATGCTGTAATTTTCTGTGAACACGTTAATAAAGTTTAAAAACAAACGTGACTCTTTGCCTTTCCATTGATACCTGGGGTCCAAAGTAACACTGATCCCGATACACACAGATTATCGAAATGTCATTTGGATGTCAACCGTGTCCGGCTAAGACTGTTGTTATAATACACTCAAAATACTGGCTTATTAGTATTTGCTACTTCCATGTAAGACTTTTTAGCCTCGTTTCATCAACCCTGTCCTCACATTTAAGTTATTTGTGCGAGGAAAATGAAACGCAGTAGAGAAATATAGGAATAGTTGGATTCTAGTCTGGCTCGTTTATACCCTTGTTTTCTGAACCAAATTAACAAATGGTTGAAACATGGAGTTGAAAAGCAGAACCATTAACAGCTTGACTCAAGCTGTGTGCACTTTGCTGTAGCTTTGCTCCCAGGTTCTAGTCTTGAATCTGGAGACTGACGTGCATGAAGCTTCGTAGCGTAATTTGCACCAAGTGATTTGGGAGAGAATGTCTCTTCAGCTCACCAGAACAATACACGTTCATTGAAGGAAGTTTAGAAAACGCAAAATACCAAAACGACCAACGTGCGTGACAGCCGTGATCATGTTTATTTTGTCGACATGAAGATTTCTTCCATAGCAAAGCTTTCTTCCCACACTTCGTATCCAGTTTCCCATGGCTAGACATTCAGGCTCCGTCTGGTTTGAGTTTTTGTCCATGAAACTTGTGATGAGCAGCCATGGAGCTGTCTCTTTGCAGTAGAGCTCCAATTTGTTCCATACGATCATTTTCTAGAAGTAGAATTGCTGGATAAGAGAGTACTTATTTAGAATGTTACACATACTGACCAATTGCTGTACAGAATATGAAACGGCTTGTTTCCTCATACCCTCATCAACAGAGATTGTGGGATAGCTGTACTGTTTTCAAGATCTTGTTTGCTGATGGATAATATCGGGTGAACGGAGACAGCATAAGTCAATGAACCTAGTAATACCTTCCAAGCTCCAAAATGGTCTCTTTTCTATATTACCCAGTTGCCATGGTCTCTTTTCTGTATTAAACAGCAGTCCTATAACTCACACATCTCTCCCTCTCTACCTTCAATAACGTTAGAAGTACAGGAGCATAAGCAACCGGATTGGTCAATGCCAAGAGATAAACGCTAGTTATTTGTCGGTATGTGAACCAAGAAACAGGCTGAACGTTTCATGTTTACCTCATTTGGCACCAATCATAGCATTAAGTTTTTAATGTTTATTTCTTTATTTTGAGAGACAGAGAGAGTATGAGTAGGGGAGGGGCAGAGAGGGAGGGGGAAACAATTCCAAGCAGGACACGGGGCTCGGTCCCCTGAACCCTGGAAGCCTAACCTGAGCAGCAATCAAGAGTTGGACGCTTAATGGACTGAGCCACTCAGGTGCCCCCATAGCATTAATTTTTGAAGTGAGGTCCTCAGACCAGCTTCATCAACATCACTTGGGAGGTTGCAAACTCTCCAGCCTCACCCCTAGACCTACTGAATCTGAAACTCCAGGTGTGGGCCTCAGCAATCCGTGTGATGCATGCTGGGTTGTGAGCTTGTACAATATGCTGCCACACAGTGGTCACTAAAACTCCTACCCAAGGCCGGGTAGAAATTGTACAGCCTACCCCTCTCCCTCCCTTCTGTTTCGATCTTCCTGCTTATTACCTTTTTTACCCCAGTTTATTTATTTTGAGAGAGAGAGAGTTGGGGAGGGGCAGAGAGAGGGAGAGAGAGAATCCCAAGCAGGCTCCACACTGTCACTGCAGAGCCCGACGCAGGGCTCGAACTCATGAACTGTGAGATCATGACCTGAGCCGAGATGGATAGACGCTTAACCGACTGAGCCACCCACGCGCCCATGCTTATTGCTTTCTACATATGTCAGGTACCTGTCTCTCTCCCCTCCTCTCCACTTCCACTCTAAGACTCTATCCAGTGGATAAGAGTGCAGGTTGGAGGACCCCGTTTGTCTGCATCTGAAGTACCCTCAGTGCAGCCACCCTCATCTGATCTTCGGTTTCTTAGAGACAGGGCTTGGGCTGTACCAACAGATCACACTCTATTGATTGGCTTGGGGTAAGGGGAGGTAGTGATCAGGGAACAACTAGACATGGCAGAGGTGGCATTGGAACCCAAATCTCTCAAGTCCCAGAGGCCATACTCTTAACCTCTATGGTGTTCATGCCTTTGCTTCATCAATGTCTCTTTCTGGGATGCCCTTGGGCTTCCGTGCTGACTTTGGATCCTGCCCATCCTTCAAGCTACAGCTCTGCTATGTTAAGTGGGTTTAAATGGGGGAAAACTCTACAAAGTTATCTGTACGTGATTTGGCCCCTTTGTGGTTTGATCCCTGGCTTTGCTCTCTAACTTCCAGTTTTCTTCTCCCGCATACCTTTCCAGCCACGCTAGCTTCCTTGTTATGCCTCTAACACAGTAGGATGCTCCCTGCCTCAGACCATTTGCACTTGTGTTTCCAACAGCCTAGGACACCTTTTGCCCTACAAGACTCTTCCTCCAGACATTTGCATGGCTCCCTTCCTCTGGTCATTTGAGAAGCTCAAATACCCCTCTTCCTACCATCTCACAGGGATGTTTCATGACCACCCTATCTAAAACAACACTGTAATCACTCTGCCCCTTCATCATGCTTTCTTTTAAAAAAAATTGTTTTAAGTGGGCTCCATGCCCAGAGGATCCCAGTGCGGGGCTTGAACTCAACAGCCTGAGATCAAGTCTTGAGCTGAGATCCAGAGTCAGACACTTAAACGACTGAGCCACCTAGGCGCCCCCTGCCCTTATCATGGTTTCTTTTTCTTTACAACATTTATCATTATATAAAATTTGATGATATCTTCATTTGTTTTTTGCTGCCCCTACTCTTGAATGTAAGCATTATGAGGGCAGGGACTTTCTTGATTATTTTCTTTACTGTTTTAATTTTTTTAATGTTTTTATTTTATTTTTGAGACAGAGAGACAGAGCGTGAGATGGAGAGGGGCAGAGAGAGAGAGAGACACAGAAACCAAAGCAGGCTCCAGGCTCTGAGCTGTCAGCACAGAGCCCGACGCGGGGCTCAAACCCACAAACCGGGAGATCATGACTTGAGCCGAAGTCGGACGGTTAACCAACTGAGCCACCCAGGAGCCTCTTTAATTCACTGTTTTAATCTCCAGTGCCTAACAAAGTGCCTAGTATATAGAAGGCGCTACTAAACCTTTGTTGACTGAAAGAGTATTGAAAAAAAAAAAAGGTATTAAAGATTGGGAAGAAAATGCACCATCCCCTTGTAGAAATGGGGAACTACCGGAAGTCGGTGTTACTACTTTCCCAGATTTTACAAACTTTTGGAAATAATCACGTTTCACTCACATCATAAAAAATAAATACATTTGTGAGTAAACTAATGAGCCATAAAAGTATTAAGTTGCTTTTTGGATTTTGCATCTGGTGCCTTTAGTTGTGTGGGTTTTCTGTTTGTCGTTTGCTGTGTGGGTCTGGCAGAAAGATTTCCTTGCTCCGGCTGAGTGTTGCCTCTTCATCCAGCAGATGGCAGCATAAAACTTCTGAAATACAGCCTTCAGCGAAACTGCAAAGCCCCAAGAATGAAAAGGAGGGAAGGGAAAGGAAGGGAAGGGAAGGGAGGGGAGGGGAGGGAAGGGAAGGGAAGGGAAGAAAAAAAAGATACTTTATGGTTAAACAAGTTGTGAAGTGTTTGGATACTTCAGAAAATGGATATTTCTAAAAAACAGCCTTACAGCAGTTTCTGTTTAATTCAGACAGATGGTCTTCAGGTTGTTTATTTGTCTGGTGTTTTTGTTTTCGTTTTTTTAAAGATTTTAGTCTTGAGGAATCTCTATACCCAAAGTAGGGCTTGAATCTACAAGCCCCAGATCAAGAGTCACACGCTTTACCGACTGAGCCACCAGACACCCCTATCTGTTCATTTTTTTTTAATGTTTATTTATTTGGGGACGAGGGGCAGAGAGAGGGGGACAGCGGATCTGTGAAGCAGGGTCTGTGCTGACAGCAGAGAGCCCGATGTGGGGCTCAAACTCACAAGCAGTGAGATCATGACTTGAGCCGAAACCAAGAGTCGGATGCTTAACCGACTGAGCCACCCAGGCGCGCGTTCTTTCTCTTTTAAAATATTTATTTTTGAGAGAGAGAAGCAGAGTGAGAGGGAGACAGAGGATCCAAAGGAGGCTCTGCGCTAACAGCAGAGAGCCCGATGCGGAACTCAAACTCACGAACTGAGAGATCATGACCTGAGCCCAAGTCAGATGCTTAACCGACTGAGCCACTCAGGCGCCCCTATTGTTTTTTCTTTCTTAGGGAAAGAGGTGTGACACTAAGGGCTTAAACACCTTGGCCATGATCATATAGCCACTAAGTGGCAGAGCCAAGAGCTAAACGAGGCTTAGGTCTTCTACCTTAAGCTCAGTGTAGCTTTATGTTTATTTGTATTTCGCTATATCATACTGCTTTTCTTTAAGAATATATACCTTTGCTATCCAGGACCGCCTTTAAAATATTCTAGCAATAATGGTGCCTGGGTGACTCAGTTGGTTAAGCATTCGACTCTTGATTTCAGCTCAGGTCATAATCTTGAGATCCATATAGGTTGGAGCTCCACATCGGGCTCTGGGCCGAGAGTGCAGAGCCTGCTTAGGGTTCTCTCTCTCCCTCTCTCTCTTCTCCTCCCTTGCTTGTGCTCTCTCTGTCTCTCTCAAAATTAACATTAAATATGTATTTCTAAAAATTTTTAATAAAATATTCCAGCAATAAATTAACACGTTGGTAAAATATAATCGTGCGTAATTTGTAAAAAACTAGCGTACAAGAAAAGGAAGAGTGGGAAAGGACAACCTTCTCCCAGTTACTTCCTTGCCTAGTCTTGGTTCTTGACTGAACCAGCCGTGTGATCTTAGGCAAGTCACTTCTCTTGCGGAAATCTCAATTATCTGGTGAGGTCTTTAGAAAAGACGGCCTTTCAGGTCCCTGAAAGCAATAGATACCTCAGCTCCCTGCAGAACCCTGAAATATTTAAATTCCTCTTTGAATTTTCTGAAAACGATGCCAAAGGAAGTTCTATGGTCTTGGCCATATCATTATTTATTAATTTATTATTTATTTATTTTTAAGGTCTATTTAGTTACTATGAGAGAGAGAGAGAGAGAGAGAGAGAGAGCAAGCTTGGGAGAGGCAGAGAAAGGGAGAGAGGGAGAATCCCAAGCAGGCGCCACACGGCCAGCACAGAGTCCAATGCAAGGCTCGAACTCACAAACCATGAGACCATGACCTGAGCCAAGATCTAGAGTTGGATGCTTAATCGATTGAGACGCCCACCCCGGTGCCTCCATATCATTTTTTAAAAAGTATATTTATTATTTATTTTGAGAGAGGAAGAGAGCATGCCGGTACAGGGGAGGGGCAGAGGGAGAGAGAGAGAGAGAAAGAGAGAGAGGTAGAGAGAGAACCCCAAGCAGGCTCTGAGCTAACAACTCGGAGCCCAATGTGGGGCTCGATCCACGAACTGCGAGATCATGACCTGAGCCTAAATCAAGAGCTGGACACTTCACCCAGGCACCCCTGGCCATATTATTTCTAACAGCTAAGCAGCCCTACAGCCCTGTAGTTCCTCAGAAGGCCTAAAGCCACCAGTTCTGGAATGGGACTGAAGTCTTTCGCAAGCAGATGTGCTCACCACTGAGGTGTCCCCAGGGATCGGGGGTCCCCAAGGAAAATGGCTATGTACCACTCCCATAGCTATCCTCAGCTTCCATTCAAATATACGAGCACAGGCTGTGGTAGACCAAAGTTGAAATCCCATCTCTGCCACTTCCTAGCTGGGTACGATCTTGGTTAAGTTATTCCTAGTCCTCAATTTCCCCATATCTAAAATTGTTGTGAATACTCTGGTTTCTCTTCAAATCACATAAATCTTTTGCCTTTTACTAAAATCGTTGTGAGAACCAAGATAAGAATAAATGTGGGGGCACCTGGGTGGATCAGTCGGTTAAGCATCCAACTCTTGATTTTGGCTCAGGTCATGATCTGCGGTTCATGGGTTCGAGCCCCGCGTCAGGTTCCGTACTGACAGTGCAGAACCTGCTTGTGATATTCGTTCTCTCCCCCTCTTTCCGCCTCTCTCTCTCTCTCTCTCTTTCTCAAAACTAAATAAATACACTTAAAAAAATTAAAGAATAAATGTGAGTAAGAAGGTGGACAGAGAGGTGGTATAGAAGAATACATTTGAGATACTATTAAGGTTTGGTCCCTTAGGGGTCACTCCCTTTCCATTCAAGTTGCTAGTCACTGGCTCCGTGGTAGCAGTGGGATCTTCCTGACTTTGGAAGAACAAAGTGTTCGCGCAGTGGCGTGCTGGAGCCAGCTTCGCGTGGGTCTTTATTTTCTCCCTCGAGGTGAAATTGATCTAGAATTAATCATTTTAAAGGGGACAATTCAGTGGCATACATCTAAGTGACAAAACATTCCCACCGCTCCAAAATAAAACCCCATACCCATCAAGCAGTTACTCCCCGTTCGCCCTCTGCTCCCAGCCCCTGGCAACGCCAGTCTGCTTTCCATGACTATGGATTTATCTAGTCTGGGTATTTCATATAAACGGAATTCTGTGACCTTTGTTGTCTGGCTTCTGTCACTAAGCATCATGTTTTCGAGATTAATCCATCCTATAGCATATATCAGTACTTCGTTCCTTTTTATGGCGGAATAATATTCCCTTGTACGGATGTACCACATACCACATTTTGTTTATCCATTCATCAGCTGATGGATATTTGAGTGGTTTCTGCTTGTTGGTTATTACGAATAATGCTGCCATGAACATTCCTGTAGAAACAACTAGTACAGAGAAGGCCACCCGTGGTTTTCCTGTTTTGTGATGACTGATTTTTTTTTTTTGAAAGCGTGAGTTGAGGCTTACCACATGACTGATATGTCATTCACATTATGTATTTTCCTGCTTCTTTTTTTTGCCCCCCCATGTTTTATTTATTTAAGTCACCTCTACACCCATGTGGGGGTCGAACTCACGACCCCGAGATCGAGAGTCGCATCCTCTTCGGACTGACGCAGCTGGGTGCCCTGTCCCGCGTCTGGATCTTATTTCCGATGCTCTGTCTATGCAAATGCATCTCTCATTCCTTTCAGCCTGCCTGAGTTCTTCGCGCCCTATGAGAGCCGGGTCGGATCCCATCCCCTGCCTTGTAAACGCTTCTCTCAATCAAACTCAGGATAGAAGTACCCGGTGACTCAGGAACATGACTCCTTGATACCACAGCACTCTTAACTAAACACACCACAAAATGCTGTTGTATTTTAACCTGATAGAGTAAAATACATCGTTTTCGGTTTATGTAATTCTACCTTATGCTAGAGAAACCGTGGCAGATGCAAAAAGTGGAAGAAATACTTAAGCGGGGTAAATTTAAGATGGAGCAAATGTGAACTAATTTTTTTTTTTTAATTTTACTTGGAATTGTTTGATTTTACTTGGAACACTAATGTTTTGTAGCTGGATCGTGTCACTTGCTTTGGGTGGCCAAATAAGTGGGGTGAGAAATTGGCAGGTTTAGGTCCTGGTCATAGCTTTAGTTACTAACTAGGTATGGGATCTTTTTTTCCCGTTTTTTTTTTAAGTTTATTTATTTTCAAGCGCGCGAGAGAGTGTGTGTGTGCGCACAAGTCGGGGAGGGGCAGAGAGAGAGGGAGAGAGAGAATCCAAAGCAGGCTCTGCACTGTCAGTGCGGAACCCGAAGTGGGGCTTGAAATCACAAGCCTTGAGACCATGACCTGAGCCGAAGTCAGACGCTCAACAGACTGAGCCACCCGGGTGCCCCAGGTATGTCATCTGAGCTACCTTAACCCTCGTAAGAATCATTTGGGAAATGGGGAGGGTATACCTATTAATAAACAGTTCTTATAGATTCTTTTTTTTTTTTTTTTTTTTTGCTGCTACCCCTTTGCTCTACTCGAACTTCCCCAGTTCAGGCTCTCATTGTCCCCAGCCTAGGCCCGTTTTACTCAAAATATAATCTGTGACCAAGCAGCAGCATAATAGAAATGCAGAATCCCAGCTCTACTCCTACTCTGCTAAAACAGAATCTGCTTGTTAGTAAGACCTTTTTTTTTTTTAAGTTTATTTATTGATTTTTGAGAGAGAGCATGAGCGGAGGACGGGGAGAGAGAGAGGGAGAGAGACTCTCAGCCAGGCTCCACGCTGTCAGCAGAGAGCCCGATGTGGGGCTCGAACTCACAAACTGCGAGATTACGACCTGAGCTGAAGCCAAGAGTCAGGTGCCTAAAGGACTGAACCAGCCAGGCGCCCCTGTTAACAAGATCTTTAGGTAATTCACACACACATCAGAACTGGAGCAGCAGTGGCCTACGTTAATTACCTTAGTTGGTCTCTCTGTCTCTACTCTGGCCCCTTCCGATCAACCTTCTACCTTGCGGCTCGGTGGATCTTTTCAGTAGGCCAAGCCGATTTTATTACTTCCCTATCTAAAATCTCTCAGGGTCTTCCTAGTACAGAATAGCAATATGGAAAGAACATGGGCACTGACGGGTCCTAGGATGCGGCATGCTGTGTTATACCCCTAGACTACTGTCTGTCTATGTTGCTTTCTCTTTTGCGGGTGTTTACCCATCTTCGTTTCCTTCTAATCTTTCAACATTCCTCTCGAGCGTGTAACTCCATCACGGAAACCTTTTCTGTTCCTCCTGTAGTTAGGCCCCTGCTCTAAACAGCCTTTCCCGAAGGCACCGGCACTAGTTTCTTGTGGTTATGTGTGTCCTTGTCTACGTCCCTTTCCCAGCTGTGAACTCTGCCCTCACTGTGCTGTGTGTGGGGATTCAGTGGGGAAGAGGACAAAGTCTCAACCCTCTTTAAAAAAAAAAAATGTTTATTTATTTTTCAGAGAGAGAGAGAAATAGACAGAATGCAAGCAGGGGAGGGGCAGAGAGAGGGAGACACAGAATCCGAAGCAGGCTCCAGGCTGCGAGCTGTCGGCACAGAGCCCGATGCTGGGCTCAAACTCGCAAACCGAAGGATTGTGACCTGAGCCTAAATCGGACGCTTAACAGACTGAGCCCCCCAGTCTCAACCCCCTTGAAGTTTACAGTGCAGGTAGGGGAATGAGACAATACACAAGCCACTCTACGATTAAATGGTGGTAAGTCGTACAATGGATACAAAGCAGGATATGATAAGAGGTGGGGGCGGGGGAGCAAAGTCCTCCCTGGAAAAGTGACCTTCGCTTTGAGGTTGAAAGGCTGAGGAGGCATTAACCTTATTCGTATGCTTAAGCCGACGTCCAGTATGAGGCCCTGCACATAGTAGGATGCGTAAATACTTACTGAATGTGCAGCCTAGCTCTGTGCGGTCACATCTGCAAAAGCTCTTTGGAGAGTATGAAGTGCAACAAACTTTATTACAGATTCTGTCCTGAGAGTTTAGGCAGCAGAATTCACTCAACTACCGGAGGGAGCCTTAGAAAACATCCACAGACCGGCACGTTCTGCCCCGGCCAAGTGTATTCAGGCGTACGATCTTCTCCCCAAACATCATTTTCCCATTCTGTTTGGATCATCAACATGGCCTTTAATAAGATGCAGGAGGCAGTAGACACATGGCTTGTGTGGGTGTAGTTTTGGATGGAGTCCTGTGGCAGGAAGGCAGCCAGCCCTAGTGCATTCCCTGGAAGATCAGACTGCACGGCCTTCAGGGGCGGAGGGGGGATGCTGAGGGCAGTGGGAAGCGGGGAAGGCGATTAGGAATAGTATTGATGTGGGGCACCCAGGTGCCAGCATCCAGTTCTCGATTTCGGCTCAGGTCATGGTCTCACGGTTCGTGAGTTCGGGCCCTGCCGTGGGCTCTCTGCTGTCAGCGCAGAGCCTGCTTGGGATCCTCTGTCTTCCTCTATCTCTGCCCCTCCCCTGCTTGTGCTCTCTCTCAAAAATAAATAAATACACTTAAAAACTAGTATTAATGTTGTTTTTGCCCCTCAATACGATCTGATTGTGTACTTAAGTGTTTGAGTTCCTTTCCTTTCCTTCCCTAGCTTCTGGCTGTCCAAATAAATAAGACCAGAAGAGAACGGACATATATTTGGAATCTGCTCTGGGAAAGACACCGTAGTATGTGCTTCTAAGATATGTAGAACACGGGTTCCTGAGTCAAACTGTCTAGACTTGAACCCTACCCCACTCCATCACTTTATACACACTGTACTACCTTAGTCAGAATGCACTCTCTCTCTGAATCTACTTTTCTCATCAGCGATGGGGATCATCTCAACAAACGTGAAGTAGGATTGAGCACCTGCTACTATGTGCTAAGTCCTAGAACCAAAGAATAAATAAGACAGTCTGGGGTCCAGTTTGACTGTTGCTTCTCAAAGGTGAAGATGGGGCTCTGTTGGGGATCTTATAGACGACCATGGCCTTAACCTCAAGGATCTCGATCTTGGGAGGAACAAAGAGATAGAAACGGAAAGAACACTGTGATATATAGCTGGCAACTGTTGCTTGTAAGTCCTTGTACTCCAGCACATAATGAACATAGTGACCCAAGGTAGTTTGGCCCTGGCCTTGGCTCCATTCAGGAAACATAAATAGAAACTATGAAAATAAATTGCTTCTGAGGAGGGGGATTGGGAACAGAGACTTGCTTTCTGTCGCAAATTGTTCGGCATGCCTTGATCTGTTACTGTGTGCATATATTACTTTGACCTTAGTTTGATGAAGTTCATAACCCAATTAGTAAAATATGAAACTCGCTCCAAAAGACCAGAGCCTAACCCTTCCCATTTCCATTTTGACCAGCCATTTCGATACAACGAGTGTTTGGATGAGGTCAGGCTTAGGAAAGGGGACGTAGAGCGGGGAAAAAAAAGATATTTATTGGGCCAGCTGCTTGACGATATTTTATTTAAGCTTGAAAAGTTGTTTCTTCATTCTTATGGCCCAAATATTTTCACATCAAAACAGCGGAATCAAGGCAACTACTTAGTGCATTAGTGTCTAGTTCAGACACTTTCTATCTAATACAGTGGGCTTACCTATCTCCAGTACCGAAGGGAAATATATCGCCATGTTGTATATGTGTTGTGTGCTTTCTGGTCTCAGCTCCCCCGTCCTATGAGTTGGATGGTGTGAGGCAAATTCTTTTCCTTCTCTGGATCTTAGGCGCATGTGAACATGAGGCTGTGGATTATATAAGTAATTTTCACATTTTTCAAACTGAGTTTCTATGGAAATCCAGGGTTCCAAGCAGGGGCCTCATAGGACTTTATGAGGGTAAAGAGGGGCGGAAGGGGCAGGGAACTGAGAACATCCACCTTTGCTTCAACCAGAGCAGCTAAATCCTCCTCCCGTCTTTAATTTACTGCTTTTTCTAATAAGATTTCTACCAAAATAAGGGTTTTACCTATTTCAAATGTTTTTCTTTTTTTTTATTTTAGAGAGACAGAGTGCGAGAGGGGCAGTGGGAGAGAGAGAGAGAGAGAGAGAGAGAGAGAGAGGATCTCAAACAGGCTCCACGCTCAGGACTCAGCACTCAGCTCAGAGCCTGATGCAGGGCTTGATCCCACAACCCTGGGATCACAACCTGAGCGGAAGTCAAGAGTCGGCTGTTCAACCAATGAGCCACCCGGGTGCCTCTGAAATACTTTTTTAAACCACTGAAGTAGATATCTAAAGTAGATGCCTATTTCCATGCTACGGTTCTATGACTTTAAAGGAATACTGTAAGTAGTCAAATATTGAGAGCAATAATGTCTTTCTAAAGGAAAATAGGTTAAAAATCACTTTGACGTCATTATCTCATTTGATACCCAGAATAACAATGAGGGTTAAAGAAGGAGAGATCAAGGGGAATTCTTGGGGCACCTGGCGGACTCAGTTAGTGGAGTGTGGGGCTCTTGATCTTGATGTTGTGAGTTCGAGCCCCACGTTGGATGTAGAGCTTAATTAAAAAAAGAAAAGGAAAAAAGAAAAGAGGAATTCCTTTTTCAAAAAATTTTATGTTTAAGTAATCTCTCCACCCAACATGGGGATTGAACCCACAACCCCAAGATCGAGAGTCACACCCTCCACCCACTAAGCCAGCCAGGCACCCCAGAGAAGAGCAACTCCTTACCTCGGCATGTGCAGCTAGAGAATGGAAGAACCATCACTGGAATGCAGGTCTTCTGACACTGAGGCTTATCCAGTCTCCACTGCACTATACCACAACATTTCTCGAGATTTGGTTCTAGTACAAAACAATGAAAAGTTCCTCAGAAGCAATGCTGGGCACCATGGACACTGAAGTCAGAAAGTTCTTTAGTATCCTGAGAAGTTCAAGATGCTCAAATCCTGCAGGCCACAATTATTAGTACCCAGCCAGAGCTGCTGAGCTGTTCCTCCTCTTTTGTACGAGAGAGAGCCGATCAAGGAAACTGAGGCAACCTATCATCTAGAGCAGGCACTCTCTGTAGGAGAATGATTAGTGTACACAAATGCTGCGTTGACTCCTTTATCAAAGACCTTGACTTACACCTTTACATAGATGGCTAGGACTGGAAGGAAACCTCTAGATCGCTGAGACCCAGGAACCCAGAACTTTTTACCTAGGGGCATGGAACTGGCCCAGTGGCAATTTAGGACAAAAACCTTGGGAGGCAGTGTGGCATTGATGAAAGAAACGGACCTCCAAGTCAGATAGATCTAGGCTTGAATTGGAGCTCTTGCTTTTCTGTCTGCAGCGTGGGGACAACTCACTTCCCCTCTCTGAGCCTCACCGCCTCTTCATCTGTAAAATGGTGATGACGTCTCTTAAGGGGCATTCGAAAAGGGCAAAGGAGATCATTTGCAGATAGCTCCGCAGCTTGTCATAGGGTCACTTAATTTCTCTGAGGCTGTCTTTGAAAAGGAGGCCCAAAAAACTACTTTGTAGGAATAATACCTATTTTGCAGTCTCCTACTTTGAGTCCTCTTTCTATCACATCTGGCTACTTAAGGAGAAGAATCTAGCTCTTCCCTCATGTGAATTACATAAACTATGTTTGTCTTCCTCATTGAATAATTTTATTTGAGCTCCTTATTCGGTCACGTTTTGAAGTCTTGGCTTTTCAGGGATGCCTGAGTGGCTCAGTCAGTTAGGTGTCCAACTCTTGATCTCAGCTCATGTCTTGATCTTAGTGTCATAAGTTCAAGCCCCGTGCTGAGCATGGAGCCTACTTAAAAATAAAATAAAGTCTTGACCTTTCAGTGTATTAAATTTTACACTCCAATGATTTGAAATTCACATTTCCATACCATTGAGGTAGCCATACAAACTAGTCTAAGGAACATTGGGAGAGTAGGGTAGACATCTTGAGAAGCTACCATAGACTTCCAGTGAGTTCACTTGACTCATCTTTGAGGAAAAGGTCCCTCTGCCGTGTGAAAAGATTTATGCATCTTACAAAAAAGTCCAGTTCGGACCTAGGCCGGGCTTTAAAAGATATAAACAGGAGCGCCTGGCTGGCTCAGTCAGAGGAGCTCGCGACTCGGATCTTAGGATCATGGGTTCAAGCCCCACGTTGAGTGTAGAGATTACCAAAAAAATAAATAAACTTAAAAAAGATATGGAGGCACCTGGGTGGCTCAGTCAGTTAAGCATCGGATTCTTGATTTTGGCTCAGGTCATGATCTCACAGCTCATGAGATGGAGCCCTGGGTCCGGCTCTGAGCTGACAGCACAGAGCCTGCTTGGGATTTTTTTCTCTCCCTCTCTCTCTGCCCCCCCCCTGCTCTCTCTCTCTCTCTCTCTCTCTCTCTCTCTCTCTCTTAAAACACGTTAAAAAAAAAAACTTAAAAAAAAAAGAAAAAACAGAGTTGGAAATAGTAAGAAAAAAATGTTATAAGGGAAGTCAGCTCTCACGAGTCCCTACCAGTCTTTCCATCTTCGCCTACTTCTCAAGTTGAATCAGGCACAGGTGCCAAAAAGGACCCTTGTTCGCTTGGTTATCATATATGCCTGTTTCCATTAAGCATCTCCAGCACTTGCCAGGGAAAGGATCTGACTTGAGATACCTGGGCACATCTCTGGCAAGAAACACTTCCGGGGTAGAGGTTCTTCCATTAGGGAGATGACAAGACCGCTTAGCACTACCTTAGTTTCTTCTGATCTTATATTATTAAATTATACTGAGATACAAAATCTAGGCAATAAGTTCTTTCTCTGAATGGATCTTCCGACCGAGGAGATACCCTACGCAGAAAACAGGTAGTTTGAGCTTGGGTTTTAGCGCAGTTCAGATTTGGAATAGGATGAGACAGTGGTGGGCAGGTTAATCATACTTGAGTAAGTTGACTCTCACGGTTTTGGACCCACAGAGCTTTGAGGACCCGTCTCCTTTTCTTTTCCCAGCCCACATGGACAGCGTAAATGTCTATAAAGCCTCCGTCCAGACGCCTTGCTTGGATTCTTGAAAGCATTGCCCACAGGACCTGCTTACCCCCAGCCCAGCATGCTATACTTTGCACCCCAGATTGGCTTTTGGAATGGACTCTTACAGAAATCTCTATACCAGAATAGTCCGTTCTGTATTCTGTTGTGCCCAATAAATAACTATTAAGAAGTACAGGCCAGCGGGCTGCTATTTAACGACACTATTCAAGTATTATTCGCTGCTTTTGTTAAAATGCTGAGAACCCACTTTATAGTATTTTACTGTGGTTATAATAATAATAGAAAATGGCTCCCGCATATATTTGTATCTGTTTCCTCCTTGAAAGTTAAGGGAAAAAAAGTGGTTCTTAATGACTGCGCCTGTAGGAAGCAAGGCAAGGCTTCCAAAAGGGGTTAACTCTCTGTGTATCTTCTTAGACCTAGTGAAGATGTTAGAGGTGAGGGCGGAGAGGGGTGGGGCCGAGAGTCGAGAAGGGCCTGAGGAGGTCAAAGTTATCAGACATCAGGAATTCTCTCGAAGCTGCTTCGAAACCCCAGCAGACGTCAAGGAAGAGCAAGGAGAGAATTACGGTGGATTCTGCCGAACCACAGCCACGTGCACGGGCGCTCCGTGCCAACACTCACAGGTGCAATTCTGTAGATTCAGGCAAAAAGTCGGGTCGCATCCTGTGTAGACAAGTTCTCCAGTGACGCATGAAATCATCCTTTGAGGATCTCTCGATTCGAATCTCGCTTCTTTTTATGCCTCAAAATGGAGCCACGGCAATGCCGTCCTCCTGAAACTCACCGTATTTACTGCTCGAAGGACAGGAGCAATTAGGGGACCTTCTGCATCTTCTCGCGGCAAGTGCAAGAGAAGGGAGGTGCCGCGTTTTCTTCTAAAGCATGATGTGTCCCAGCCGAGGACCACACCGGGGCGCGAGAGAAGCGCAGAATCATTGCAACTGTTTGGGCCGGCTTCTTTTCTCAGCAAAGGTCCCGCCGTCTTCTCCGGAAAGGCAAGCCCGTTTTCCATGTCAGGCCCCACTTGAGCTTTTAGAGCCAGGAGTTTGTTTCTCGCCCTTGTTATCCTCCCGGCCCGGGGTTGTCACCATCCGAGAGGACTAAAGGATAGCCTTAGTGCTACCGAGTGGCCCGAAAGTCTGACGAATAACCAGGCATTTTCATTAAATGCAGGACTTTGGTAATTGCCAATGTACAACTGGTTTTGCTTCCAGCTGCTGCCCTTTTCAGCTGACTGGCGCAAGCAACTATTGAGACCAATAAAGCGTGTAAGGATTGAGGAGGGAAGAGTTAGTTCTATTTTCTATTTCCTACTTGCTTGGGTAACTCTGCTTCCCCCTGAGCCAAGAGCTACTGAAGACCTCACCGGTATTTTTGAATTCAGTTTTCAATTTATGTTTTATCTTTTTAATGTTTATTTATTTTGACAGAGATACAGTGTGAACAGGGGAGGGGCAGAGAGAGGGAGACACAGAACCCAAAGCAGGCTCCAGGCTCTGAGCCGTCAGCACAGAGCCCAACCTGGGGCTCAAACCCATGGACTGCGAGATCATGACCTGAGCCAAAGTCGGATGCGTAACCGATGAGCCACCCAGGCACCCCTCATCGGTATTTTAAAAAATATTTATTTATTTATTTATTTATTTATTTATTTACAGAAAGACAGAGAACGAAAGTGGGGTAGGAGTGTGAGAGAGACAGAGAGACAGAGAGAGACAGAGAGAGAGAGAGAGAGAGAGAGAGAGAATCCCAAGCAGGCTTCACACTGTCAGCACAGAGCCCCCTCGGGACTCGATGTCATAAACCATGAGATCATGGCCTGAGCCGAAAATCAAGAGTCAGATGCTTAACTGATCGAGCCACCCAGGTGCCCCCATCACAATTTTTTGAGTGGAGAAAGATAATAGTTTTTCAATCTGCTTCTTATGTATAAGGATCTCTTAGCAGCGACTGAATCTTTAAAATATTATCCAGTATTTAAGTAGAGCCACAACTAGGAAAAAAAAAACCACCCAGATATGGGGTTTCTAGAGTCACAGAGTTTTAGGCATATTATATGATTATTTATCATTTATTGAGCTCTTGCTAAGGGGCAGCCTCTGCACTAAGCACTTGATAACTCATGTGTCCTCACCACAGCTCTATGCCGTGGCCACAATTATTATTCCCATTGTACAGATGGGAAAACCGAGGCTTACAAAGGCGAGATAACTTAACCAAGTCCAAAGACCTAGTACGTAGTGGAACCAGGATTCGAACCCGGGACCGACTTACCAAAAAAGTTGTTCTCCATCATAGTACTTGAGAGGTGTTGGCTGGAATACTTTCCTGGCCTTAATAACATCAATACTTAACACTGTTCTTGAGGGCTTCTCATATGCGAGGCCCTATTCTAAATGCTCTATGCATCAACTCATGTATCCTGCACATCTCGCAAGCCCGTGAAGATGGGACTAAGATTTTATAGATAAGAAAAGGGAGGTACAGAGAAAAAAATCTCCTATGCTCACAGGACTGGGCAACAGCCCTGGGCTAACGTTGAGGCCGTCTGACTCCGAAGACCATCCTCTTCACCGCTAAGCTGTATTGAAGGTAACACAGTAAAACCCTGGGTTTCGAGTTACGTGTTCTGTGGGTGGTGCACAAACGAGCGAGCGTTTCTAATACATTTTAATGTGATAAGCGAGCGGTGTCTTGCAATACGAGTGGCACCTGATGCCGAATGTCACGGGATCCCACCTGAGCCAGCGCTTCTTGAAATTCCCTCTGATATATGAGTGCTTTGGATGACAAGAACGTTTCCAGAACGACTTATGCTCCCAACCAAGGTGTGTGTTCATTTCTTTTTTTTAAAAAAACGTTTTATTTATTTTTGAGAGAGAGAGAGAGAGACAGAGATGGAGCACGAGCATGGGAGGGGCAGAGAGAGAGGGAGACACAGAATCCGAAGCGGGCTCCGGGCTCTGTGCTGACAGCTCGACGTGGGACTGGAACTCATGAACCTCGAGATCACCACGGGAGCCGAAGTCGGACGCTCAACCGACTGAGCCACCCAGGCACCCCAAGGTGTAAGTTCATTTCTGCAGGAGCCAGCCTGGTCCACTTTGAGCCTCGACTTTCTTGTGAGACGGCTGGGCCTGTAACTTCACTTCTCAGGAGCAAACGGGAGAGTTCACGAGTCTAGCCTACCGGCCGAGTCTCTTGCTCGATTCCTTCCCCAAACGTGCATCTTGGAACCAACTGATACACGGGGAGCTCGGCAATGGCAGGTCTCGGCCGTGCCTTTAATGTCTGATGATTCTGCCAGCGCCCTATGCTTTTCATTTGCTCTAAGGGCGATCTGACGAGAGAGAGAGACCGCTGCCTGATAACACAGCGGCTGCTCCCGACGACGCTAGGAAAGCCCTCGGCCGCCGAGCCCTGTTTTGCTCTAACTGCCTTGGCAAAGGGGGTCCAAGAAGCAGCGTTCGCTCCTCCGAGGTCGGGCCTGATTTCCCGAGGTGTTGCCTTTCAGAAGAGGCCCCTGACAACAGGCAGAGAAGAAAAACAAGTGCGGTCTGGGGCAGACAGTGTTTTTCAAACAGTTGGCCAAATCTCTCCTGGCAGCCGGGAAGCAGCTGAATCATCAAACGCCGGGCCTCTAACGACACGGAGGCCGGGCCGCTTCGAAGCGCATTCCAGACGGACTGTGAAGGCCGGGGCTGCCGCTGCTTTACCGACGCTGGCTCCCTTCCAGGGGGCCGACCCGGCCGATCTGCTCATCGGAGCCTGATTTCATCTCCTCTCTCTCTTCATTTGCCTCCTCGTTGTGATTTCCCAGCCAGCATCTGCCTGCCTTCGGCCGGAACGTCTGAACGGCTTTCGGGGTCACCCCAGGTACGGCCTGGGCTCCGCGGGCCCAAGTTAATGAAATCCATTTCCTGGTCGGAAAGTCCAAATAGCGGGGGAAGAAAGTCACTGACTCAGGGGCTGGACAAGAACGGGCAGACATTCTTTTCCGAGAGGCAGGAATGACCTAGGCATTCAGAAATCGAAAGCCAGATGTTTGGACAAAACCCTAGGCCCAGTTTGAATCTTCAAAGTGTTGAAATCCCTTAGGAAATCCTTTGGCTAAAGCTTCAGAGAGTGGAAGGTAAGGAAGGGGGCCCAAGGAGGGTAACGCTCCTTGAAAATAAATAGATCCCTCCCTTTGTAGGGGAAGCAAAACAAATGCTTGGACTCATTAGGCGTGAAGAATGCACGATCTGGTCTGTGTCTTTTAAGATGACTACCTGGGGTGTCGCTGTCCTGAGCCTGGTTACGAACGAGCCCTAAAATAAGTGTTTCGTTTCTCTGGCTCTGCTAACGTGCACGTGACTGTTGCTTAATGACATTCGTCCCTAACAAGTAAGAGGAAGGAAAGTAAGGCAGAAACAGGTGGGTGTAGCAAGGAATAGGTAAGGGGAAAGGCTCAGCCTCTGGCCAACCGACAGGGCCATCCCGGGTACCGATCGCAACCTCAAGCTGACGTCAACCTGCTCAGACAGGTTTTCCTCTAAAGGAATATTGTGGAAGGCAGGAGTCTGCCTCTTCACTGTGAACGGGTAACTGTGAATGCGTGAAGGCGGGCGGGGCTGGGGGGGGAGGTTGTGACTTGGAAAGAACCTTGAAATTCCACCAAACTATAATCCATTGTCTGGACGCTGATGGGAAAAAGAAAGAAACTGGATTCTCCTCCCTTCGGCCCTAGCCAACCACATTCCTCCTCCGGTCCGTTTTCCCTGACCCCACCCGTAATAATAATATTGTGTGTTATTTTTATAAAACTCCAAATAGCTTTCACACACGTCTGCATTTGGTCTGTATGACTTCGACGGGGTGGAAAGAAGAGGTCTCTCCCTTTTCGCAGGTGAGAACACTGAGGTCCGGACAAATTATTCGATTTGCCCAAAGTCACACAAGAAATGAGCTGTAGGGCCGGGTCCCCCGGGTCGTTGGTTCCTGATGCCGTTATTACTCCGTTTCTACACCAAGCCACATTGGTTTGGAGTGCTGGTTCTCAATCTTTCCGGTGCCTCAGAATCACCTGGGAAGCATTTCACAGATGCGGATTTATAGGCTTTACCCTCATAAACAAGAGTAGGTCTGGGATAGGTCTCCGGAATCTACATTTTAATTTTAATTGAATTGAATTGAATATTTTTGTTTTTAAATTTAAAAAATTAATGTTTATTAATTGTTGAGAAACAGAGAGAGACAGAGCACGATCAGGGAAAGGGCAGAGAGAGAGAGAGAGAGAGAGAGAGACAGCACACACAACATACAAAGCAGGCTCCAGGCTCTGAGCTGTCAGCACAGAGCCCAATGCGGGGCTCAAACCCATGAACTGTGAGATCATGACCTGAGCTGAAGTCAGCACTTAAATGACTAAACCACTCTGGTGCCCCAATTTTATTTTTATTTTTTAATTCAAGTGTAGTTAACATATAGCATTATATTAATTTCAGCTGTACAATATGATTCAATGATCCTATACATTACTCAGTGCTCATCACAATAAGTGTACTCTTTTTTTTTAATTTTTAAAGTTTATTTATTTATTTTGGTGCAAAAGAGAGAGAGAGAGAGAGAGAGAGAGAGAGAGAGAGAGAGAGAACAAGCAGGGAAGGGGCAGAGAGAAAAGGAAAGAGAGAATCCCAAGCAGGCTCTGTACTGTCAGCGTGGAGCCCAGCGTGGGGCTTGAACCCACAAGAGCTGAGATCACGACCTGAGCTGAAACCAAGAGTCAGACGCTTAACTGACTGAGCCGCCCAGGCACCCCGTGATAAGTGTACTCTTAATCCCTTTCACCTATTTCACCCATTCTCCCTCCCCACCTCCCCTCTGGCAACCACAAGTTTGTGCTCTATCACTAGGAACCTGCATTTTCAATAAGGACCCCAAATGCTTCTGATGCAAGTGGTCTTTGGGCCATACATCAAATGAAAGCAAATCTATAAGCCCTGAGCTGTTCGGAGATTTCTTGTCAAACTCTATAGATAATATATTTAATTAAAAAACACAGGAATAGAAGAAAACTACAGAGCAATTCTTTTTTTTTTTTTGAAGATTTTATTTTTTATTTTTTTACATAATCTTGACCCTAACGTGGGGCTCGAACTCCTGACCCTGAGATCAAGAGTCGCATGCTCCACTCCCCAAGCCAGCCAGGCACCTCCAAAGAGAGCTCTTCTTAGGAGGAGCATGAGAGGAAGGTGTAGAGGAGAATCGATGTTGTCTTTGGCGAAGTACACTTGCTCCCCCAACTCCCTTCCTCCAAAACCCCTTTTCCACATGAAGGTGGAGGCAAATGAACATCAAAGGAAGCCTTGAAGATAAGGATATCCCGCAAACCGGCCCCTAGACAATCGGCCCATGGCCAAAGAAAGGGGGGTTGCAAATAGGGCATAAGGGCGGCTCTAGGTAAGCAGGATAGATGTACTTGAGAGCCAGGTCTTCTTTTTATTTTCAGTTTATTGATTTATTTTGAGAGAGAGAGAGTGTGAGGATGAGCAGAGGAGGGGCAGAGAGAGGGAGAGAGAAGCCCAAGCAGGCTCCATGCAGTCAGCGCAGAGCCGGATACAGGGCTCGATGTCATGAACTGGGAGATTACGACCTGAGCCAAAATCAAGAGTAAAGTACTTAACCAACTGAGCCACCCAGGGGCCCTGAGTGGTCATCGTCGTCTCCTCCTCCTCCTCCTCCTTCTCCTCCTTCTTCTTCTCCTTCTCCTTCTTCTTCTTCTTCTTTTTCTTCACAGTTGGTAGGGTTTGAATAATACCTCTGCCAATTATTAGCTGTATAACCTTGGGCAAGTCACTGAAATTTTCCATGCCTCAGTTTCCTTATCTGTATGATGGAGATAAAATTACCATATATTTCCTAGGGTTGTTGTAGGGATTAAATGACCTAATGTACGTACGCCACTTAGAACAGTGCTGACATCTAGTCAGAGGTAATAGTATTAGGTTAATTACAGTTTCCCTGAGTCATTGCTGAACTGCAGTTAATAGAGGATGGCTTGTGCCTAGAATTAATCATTTCTGTGGTTTTCATGTCCGTGCCTCGGCGAGTGGGAAACAGAGATGCTCTGAAAAGCCACGGATGGCAGTATTATGGCCGTGCACTAAATCCCTTTTCCAGACTAACGGGCGAATCCTGATGACCCATGGGCCTTCGAGTGTTTTCTGTGGCAGCACGATAGGGCAAAGTGATATCTGACCACCAAACACAATGTTTTTCTCTCCTCTTAAGAATTATTCAGTGGAGGGACGCTTGGGTGGCTCAGTCAGTTAAGCGTCTGACCCTCGATTTCAGCTCAGGTCATCATCTCACGGTTTGTGAGTTTGAGCCCCACATCGGGCTCTGTGCTGACAGCTCAGAGCCTGCTTGGAATGGTCTCTCTCTCCTTATCTCTCTCTCCTTCTCTCTCTCTGCCCCTCCCCGATTTCACTCTCTCTCTCTAAAAATAAATAAATATTCAAAAAATTATTCCATGGAATTTCATATAAATCTGGTCAGTATTGGTTTACAACAAAATATACATTCAAAACACCGTAGTGCAATGCTATTATTCCTCTTTCAACTTTTCCACTTCAAGACCACTCCATACATGATGAAGGATGATGATGGTGACGATGATGGTGACGATGATGATGATGGAGTTACCAAGGGACTGAGGCTCCTTTAAGAGTATTAGGAAGGCCTATGGGGACACAGCCTCAATGCACTGCACAGAATGGCATGGTGGCAGGTTATAGAAGTTATAGTCAGGGGGGCGCCTGGGTGGCTCAGTTGGTTAAGTGACTGGCTCTTGATTTTAGCTCAGGTCATGATTTCACCGTTCGGGAGGTGGAGCCCTGCATCAGGCTCTGTGAGGACAGTACGGAGCCTGCTTGGGATTCTCTCTGTCTGTCTCTCTCTGCCCTTCCCCTGCTCATACTCTCTCTGTCTTCCTCTCAAAATAAATAAACTATATATATACACTCAGGGCCTGGCTTCCCAGAATTTGCTGGTGGGTAATATTTGGGGATTTTGGCAGGGTTTTGAAGTCAGTAGATTTATTGGAGGCATACTAGTGTGTGGAGACCCTAGGATATAGGTGTGCGTGAGGGGGAGGGAAGAATAGAGATACAGAGGGTGGAGGAAAGAGAAAGAGAGAAGTCAGCAGAGACAGAGAGGAGTTTGAGGACAGAAAGCAAGAGAAGAGAATTTTTGCAAAGGAATGGTGGGAGACAGGAACGCATCTAGCACTGTGTCCAGAATCTCCTGGAAGCTTCTGGAGCACATCATGTCTCACAGGGAAAGCAGAGTTTCATTCCCATCTGACTCACCCCACCTACCAGCAGCTTTGTTCCCTGCTGTCTGTACCGTCACTCATGTACAGGGACATCTGCTCCAGGGTCCCCAAGCCATCTCACCGGATAGTCCTCTGTACCTTTGCTGCTCATGTGACCGCCATCCAGCCAGCGAGGCGTCAGGGTAGCAGCAAGTCACCCGGGTTGGAGTGTGAAGGAAACACCGACGAACATCAAACACCTCCATCCCTACGTGTCTGGTACCAATTACAGCCAGTTAGCGCTTAAAACAACTCAAGCGGTGGTATCAATATGGAGGCTCGAGGCTTGTGTCTTTGATTATGTGCATATGTGCATCCAAAGCACCCACTGGCACACAGAAATCTTTCAGTAACTGGCAATTTTCACGACAATGATGTAAGAAGGTTAAGTCCGTTCCTGGTTTTCTCTTTCAACAGGTTCAGTTACATAGTGCAGACTGTTCACAGTTCAGACCGTTTATTCCCCGATGAGTGTCTGCTTGGCCTGGGCCCAAGGCCTGCTAGGCTAGAGGGCCATGGTGGCTGTGGCTTTGGCTACTGCACTTTCTGTGCACGTGCAGCTTGCACATATGTGCCCTTGGAATTGGATAGTCCCTAGCAGAGGACATTGAAATTGGAGGATTGTTTCCCATGTATTTTGCAGCCTCCCCCAAACACCCGCGGCTTTTCTTCTAATCACGGTTCGGCTGACAATTTTGCACCTAACTGGGAGCAACCACCAAAGGAGAAGGCTTGCAGGATTTTTTTTTTCTACTAGACTATAAAATCTCTTTCATTCTTCACCGGACGTACAGTTCGAATGAACGAAAGCCAGGGTTTATAGGAGGTCAGGAAAGAAGGCTAGAATTAATGGAAATGAATGGTTTTGCCTTTTGGAGACAACCTAAATCAGACAGAACGACTTATCCAGAGCCAGGTTCTTAAAAAATACCCAATGAAACAGAGAATAAAGGCGTATCCTTTCGCACTTCAGTGTGAAAACAATTAAGTAACTGGCTTTGGCAATCTACACCATCGAGAGCATTTTCAGCAAGTTGCAGGCACCGGTGTGGTTTGGCAAAGTGCATCGTCTGTGTCCTGTGTTTGGGATGGACATTCTAGAAATCCTGACCGCATACCGTAGGGCAGTCGTGGCGATTCGCACTGGCCCTGGTTTACAGACCTTTGAAAAGGCTGGCGAGGCTTGAGTCTGGGAATGCCTTCCCTGAACCACCCTCCAAGTTGGGTAAAATATCTGTCAATAGATTTCTAAGTATTTACCTGTTTAGGTGTCCGTCATTCGTAGTGCACTGTGAAGTCCTTAAGGGCCGAGACCGTATCCTACTCATATGTAAAACATGGTCACCCACCTCCTGCATGACAGAGAGTAGGTGCTAAATAAATACATGTTAAGCTGTTGATAGAAGTCAGGCAATGAGACAAATGAAAATTGGGCAAGGGAGCAGCCTAAAATGAGCATCATAAATATGGCCCACTCTCTACTCTGATTTCCATGATTTGAATAAAAATGTATACTCCGGGGGCGCCCGGGTGGCTCCGTCGGTGAAGCGACCGACTTCGGCTCAGGTCATGATCTCACGGTTCATGAGTGCGAGCCCCGCATCAGGCTCTGTGCTGACAGCTCAGAGCTTGGAGCTGCTTCGGATTCTCTGTGTCTCCCTCTCTCTCTCTCTGCCCCTCCCCTACCCACGCTCTGTCTCAAAAATAAACAAACATTAAAAAAAATAAAAAGAATTTTTTCTAATTGAAAAACAATGTGTTCTCCTGGATCTACATGGCAGGGCCAGGCCTCCGTAAGGCGATTAAGAAGCCCATCTTGCTAAGTCGCTCCTGAACTACATTATTTTATTCTGTCATTTTGCCCAAAATCTCAGGATAATAAGATCCCTTACGTATGAGTTTCCATGAGGACCTTCCACGTGATCAATCTTTCCTGTCTTAGTATGAAATTGTTGGATCAGGTTGCTCTACTTTTAACACCTAGCTGAGATTAGCACTGAGGTTAATTTTTTTTTTTTTTCTAAAGAGGTGGGAGGATGAGAGAGGGTGCCCAATTAGGAGAGAGCAAGCGTTTGGGAGCATGCAGAACTAGAGGGAAAATCCAGCCTGGTCGCTCAGGGCGGATCCAGGTTCTGGGTGAGGCAGGGGCTGGAAGCAAAGCACAGGGACGGCAAAGAAGGCGATGAATGCCAAAGTCAAATTTACAATCATCAGGTCCTAGACTATGAGAGTTAAAAGCATCAATACACTTCCTTAATGACAAGAGGATGTAGAGAGATAGAAATGTGAAATGACTTCCTCAAGGTCACAGCACTATTTCTTGGTTGAGCTAGAAATAAAACCAACAGGGGGCGCCTGGGTGGCACAGTCGGTTGAGCTTCTGACCTTTGATTTCAGCTCAGATCACGGTCCCAGCGTCGCGGGATCAAGCATCGCTTGGCGCTCTGCACTAACAGTGCGGAGCCTGCTTGGAATTCTCTCTCTCCCTCTCCCTCTGCCCCTCCCCAGCTCTCTCTCCTCTCTCTCTCTCTCTCTTTCTCCCTCCCCCAAAATAAATTGTAAACATTAAAAAGATACTTTCTTTAAATGTCTCATAATCAGATTTACAGAAGACATCTCTGCATTTGCTAAAGGTTTATGCTGTTACTTGTTTACTTTAATCTTTTACCATTGATTTTCAGAACAGAATTTCATACTATTGACATTTTTACACATACTCACATTCGCAAAGAGCTAAGTCAAGCTTTGGCAGAGACTTACCTAGTTCCTTCAAATGTATCCCAAATACCTACTCTGTTAGGATTTGACATACCTTTCATTGTTTGAGCTTAAATTTGTCTTATCACTACTAATATACAATCCATTCTGGGCAAGAATGCTAGGAGGGAACAAATAACTCTCCTTTTTCTCTCTGCTTCGTGTTTGTTCTTTGTACTGGTTCCCACGGTAGGTATATTCCCAGTGGATCCACAGAGAGTCAACAAGACTTCAGCTGAAAGCAAATGATGGGTTACACTCACTCAGAGCAATTCCATGCTCATCTTTAACAAGCTGGGAAATGAGATATCATGAAAAAACACTGGCTTAGCCATCGGAGTAACAGGGTTCTAGACTTGGTTTTGCCAGGAATTAAGAAATAACCTTGGAGTCATATAAATACTTGCTGTGAATCTATTTCCACATCGGTCAAACAAAGGTGTGGTGGATTTGATTCATTCATTTTGCAAATCTTTGATGGTTACTGAGTACGTGGAAGGCAGGTGCAAGACACTTTGAGGAATAGAAAGATGGACTAGAAGTGAATTTCCGTCCTTGAGAAGATTATAAGTCTGGAAGGCAGAAGGTACGTACTCAAAGGACTGAAATATAAGGTAGACTGGCATAACCACAAAATAGGTACCGAGAAAGTATGTAATTATCTCACAGTTCCCTGCAGCTTCAACACTGTATCATTTCTAATTAATTTTTCTTTTTGTTAAAGTTTATTTATTTTGAGAGAGAGAGAGAGTGGAAGAGGCAGAGAGAGGGAGAGAGAGAGAATCCGAAGCGGGCTCCGCACTGTCAGCACGGAGCCCGACACAGGGCTCAATTCCAAGACTGTGGGGTCATGACCTGAGCCAAAATCAAGAGTTGGACACCTAAGCAACTGAGCCACCCAGGTGCCCCTATAATTAATTTTTCATAGAGAAAAGTCTTCTCTCCCCAAAACAGAGATATTATAATTATTTATTAAAAGGGTTTCTTCCTTAGCATTACCTCCTATATCAATGAGAAAGTTAGGAAAGTCCAACTGAATGATTTGGCGCCTCAGTCACAGGGAAAGAGAAAAAGGACGTTGTGCAGAAAGAGTTCATATTCTAACAAATCAGCAAGAGAAAACAACAGGAACTTTTAAAAATTAGTTATATTTTTGGGGGGCACCTGGGTGGCTCAGTCGGTTAAGTGTCCAACTTAGCTCAGGTCATGATCTCGCAGTTCATGAGTTCGAGTTCCGCGTCGGGCTCTGTGCTGACAGCTCGGAGCCTGGAGCCTGCTTCGGATTCTGTGTCTCTCTTCCTCTCTCTCTGCCTCTCCCCCACTCTCGCTCTGTCTCTCTCTCTCAAAAATAAATAAACATGAAAAAAATTTAAAAACTAAAATAAAATAAAAATCAGTTACATTTTAAAAAGTAACTCTTTTATTAAAAAAAAAGTTTAATATGAAAAGTCAATCACACATTACTGAGTCTCTGCTATGCCTCCAGCCCGCTCAAGGGGTTAGGGGACTTAAAAATAAAGCTCTACATATGCTGCCTGCCCGCCCCCCCCCCAACCTAGTTAGCACATTAAGGAGGTAAATAAGGACTAAATACACAGGGGATGATTTTTAGCTCAGTATAAAATCGCACAGAGCCTGCTTGGGATTCTGAGCTAAGGGAAGAGTCATTGCCACGATGGAGAAAATGTCTGTCTTTAGGCTCTGTCAGACCTAGGCTTGAAAACTTCTCTGCCGCTTACTGCTTATGGGATGCTGGGCCCATTGTTTAGCTTCCTTGTAACTCAGTTTCCTTACCTGTACAACGAAGACAATTGTAGGACCTGCCCGTGCAGGTTTGTTGTGAAGATTAGAGGACTTTAGGCATGTAAAGTGCCAAACGCAATGCCCGGCCCACAGAGGTGCTCAATGGCTTAATTGATTTTGATCATCGAGGTGAGTCGGAATGCCAGAGGAGGAGGTTCAGACCATTAATGGTTATTAGACGAGCATTTAAAGAGAGCAGAGAAGAGGGAGTAGAAAATCAAAAGAGAAGAATAAACAAACGGGGGGGGGGGGCCTGACTCTTGATTTCGGCTCAAGTCATGATCCCAGGGTCATGGGATCGAGCCATGTCAGGCTCTGTGCTGAGCGTGGAACCGGGTTGAGATTCTCTCTTTCTCTCCCTCTACCCCTCCTCCCTGCTCAAGCTCTCTCTCTCTCTCTCTCTCTCTCTCAAAAAAAGAAGAATACACACTATCTTACACACTTCCAGGATACATATGGCAATAAACTAATGTCGGCCATCACCAGCTAATAGCTAGGGATGATTAACAATCTAGTACTTGTCTGGCCGGCACGTCTCTTATCAACTTAGTCATTAAACTCTCTCATCGACAAATCTTCAAATATCATTGCCCTGTTGAAATTTGGTTCATGGACTATAAGAGGAAACTTAAGCACAATTTACTCTTTGCTAAGTTTGACAAATTTTCTTTTGATTGGCCAGCAGCCCCAAATGACTAAAAACTTTGGGAAATATTTCCAAGCAGCGTAACCCTTCCTTACATCAACTTTTCTCAATTTGTTGAAATTGGATGAAGTATTTGATCAGCCTTGCGCTTTTTTTTTTACATAGTTAATATGACAATGACTGGCAGACCAAAAATATTTTGGTGCTTTGGGATGAAAAGTGTTATTAGAAACAGAAGATACAAATCATTAAAAATAAAATGTGGAAGAAAGAAGCTTATCTACAGAATTCAGTTTCTTTTTTTTTTTTCTCAAAGTTTATCTATTGTGTTTGTGAGAGAGAGGCAGAGAGGGAGAGAAAGAATCCCAAAGAAGCTTCGCACCATCAGCGTGGAGCCCCATGCGGGACTTGAACTCACAGAACTGGGAGATCATGACCTGAGCCAAAATCAAGGGTTGGTTGCTAAACCGACTGAGCCACCCAGGTGCCCTGAACTCAGTTTCAAGGAAGAAAACTGAGCACATTATTGAGAATAAGTACCTTGCTGAGTTTGATATGAACTATAGACACTCTTATTTTCTCTGAAGCATGAGAAAACAACAAGACTCATGGTCTTTGACACACTAGAGCTATTGTGAAAACATCACATCCCACTTTGATTCATGTGCTGCATGTTAGGAAAATTAATTTGGAAAAAAACAATCGCAGGGCACTTGGGCGGCTCAGTTGGTTGAACACCTGACTCTTGCTTTCAGCTCAGGTCATGATCTCATGGTTCATGACATTGAGCTGTGCATAGGGCTCTGCACTGACAGCACGCAGCCTGTGTGGGATTCTCTCTCTCCTCTCTCTCTCTCTTTGCCCCTCCCCCCTCTCAAAATAAATAAATAAACATTAAAAAAACCCTTTGAGATTATGACCTGAGCCGAAATCAAGGGTTGGATGCTCAACCGACTGAGCCACCCGGGCGCCCCAAATTGGAATTGTTTTGTGTGTCCCTGTTACTTGACTTTGAATGGAAGGAACCATGCTCTTCCTAGGGCCCCACATGATTAGAAAAACTCACAGCAGCACTACCTGTAGGTTGGTTCGGCCCGATCCAGGCAACCACCCTTGGGATCCCAGCAAGACATATTTCCGGAGGTTAGAAGAAAGGCATTTTCTGAGGAACTGATGGCATTTTGTAAAAGAGAGGGGAAACATTCATAAAAGTATTTGCAAAGATTGAACACGTTAAAGTTTATTTATTTTGAGAGAGAGAGAGAGAGAGGGAGAGAGCAGGGGAGGGGCAGAGAGAGAGAGAGAGAAACCCAAGCAGGGCTCGATTCCACGAACCGGGAGATCATGACCTGAGCCGAAATCAGGAGTCAGACGCTTAATCAACTGAGTGGCCCAGACTCCCCTCAACTTTAGATTTTTTAAATAAAACTAATAAATGATAGTTTTCCACATTAACAGTGTAGTATGTTCAATATTCTATCAACTATTACTTGGATTAAATGAGGCATCATTGGAAAGTGTATGAAGTGTTAATGTGTATTTTTTTTTATTTTTTAAAGATTCTATTTTTAAGTAATCTCTACACCCAGTGTGGGGCTCGAACTCACAATCCTGACATCAAGAGTCACATGCTCTACCGACCGAGCCAGCCAGATGCCCCAATAACTAAAAGACTTCTTCCATTAGCAGAGATCATCCCCAGAGGGGTGCATTTGTTGTTAGCCATAACTCTTGTTATTGAAATCAATTATTTAAAATCTCTCAAGTTGGGGCGTCTGGGTGACTCAAGTCAGTGAAGCATCCGACTTCGGCTCAGGTCATGATCTCCAGGTCCGTGGGTTCAAGCCCCACGTCGGGGTCTGTGCTGACAGCTCAGAGCCTGGAGCCTGCTTTGGATTCGGTGTCCCCCTCTCTCTGTCCCTCCCCTGCTCGTGCTCTGTCCCTCTCTCTCAGAAATAAATAAACATTAAAACAAATTTAAAAAAATAGCAAAATCTCTCAAGCTGATCCGGAGTCAGGCGGCAATTTCAGGATGGAGTGATGCAAGCGTCCTTAAATAGACCTGAAGCCCGAGCCACAACCAGGAAGTATGTCATGTTTCTGTGGGGAGCAAGCGCATTATTTCCTCCAAAAGACTTTTACAGAAATTTTAAAAATAGTCCAGTGTGCCTTGTAATAAAAATAATGGGACGCCGTCTGAATAAATAGGTAATAAGATACAGGCGCACGAAAGATGTAATAAAATTGTAATGTCCTCGCAGTGTCTAACGCTAATAGACGCTTTTCACAATTAAAGATTTGACCATGTTGTCTTTCCACGTGGAGATGGTTTTAACATAAAAATATGGACAACGAAATGGATCATTCAGGTTGCGACCTATGAATTTTATATTCCTTTCCAACTGCATGTCGTCTCCCTCCCAAGATACCGTCTCAGAGGTTTGCCAATTACAACAGTGTGACTATTTTGAAAGAATGTTCATTTGAGTTCCCGGCCAAAAGAATTTCAAGGAGACATTGCCATTCGAAACATTCACAAATGAACTCCATACCTCATTACCTCAATTGCAGGCACAAATATAAAGGCAATATGGGCTTTTCATTCAAAAGAAGGGTTGTTGTTTTTTACAGAAACCAACAGAAGACCCACGCTCTCTGTTAGGAAAAGGTGCCCACGGAAGGGAGAAAGATAGACTACCTCTCCTGCCGACGCGAACTTGACCGTTGTGTTCTGTTACTGACGACGACACACACATTTTGTTCCCAGGGGAGCCTGTTTGACCACCTCTGGCCGCTTTATGACTGTTGAGGGTTGGAGGCTGTCTCGTATCTGTGCCCATGGCAAACCACGGGAGATCAAATGTGCGGAGGAGAGAGAATGCGGTTTATTGGATGCTAAACTAAACTGAAAGCCAGCAGACTTTGGTTCTATTTCTGGCCTCGCTTTGGACAACTCATACCTTTCCCGACCTTGAGCAAGTCATTTACTGTCACTCTACCCCAGAGGGTGCAGTGAGGCCTCATTACAAGAAAACTCCAATGCCATATTTTTCCATAGCATGATTTATCAAGTAGGGAAGAAATGTAAAATGCATTAATTGAGGGGCGCCTGGGTGGCTCAGTCAGTTGAGCGTCCGACTTTGGCTCATGTCATGATCTCACGGTTTGTGAGTTCGAACCCTGCGTGGGGCTCTGTGCTGACTGCTCGGAGCCTGGAGCCTGCTTCAGATTCTGTGTCTCTCTCTCTCTCTCTCTCTGCTCCTCCCCTGCTCATGCTCTGTCTCTCTCAGAAATAAATAAACATTAAAAAAAATTTTTTTTAAATGCATTAATTGAAGAACCGCTCACTGAAAATGCTTCCGAGCCCCACTGCCTAATGGCACCATCAAAAGTGTAGTTAAAAACAAACATCAGGAGAGCAGTGAGGATGTTCGGCTCTTATGTCCTCAGGTGAGGTCTGAGGGGGCGGTTATGAGGAAAAAGGAGACAGGACAAAGATTTACAGTTATTCCCCCGCCCCCTTCCCTTCCTTTCTTCCAGGTCTTCCTTCCGTCGTTTTATTGGCAAAGGAATGGGAATTGCCAACCGTTGCCCGCACTCGGGACATCCACGGTGATGACGCTATTGGCCAGAGGAATGTTCTACCTGGATACGGCAGGGAAACCATAATTGAGGGGTTTTTTTGAATGTTCTTTATTTATTTATTTTGAGAGAGAGAGAGAGAGAGAGAGAGAGAGCGAGCGAGCTAGCGGGGGAAGGCGAAGAGAGCAAGTAGGAGAGAGAATCCCAAACAGGCTCCACACCGTCAGCCCAGATCTTGACACGGGGCCTGATCCCACAAACCATGAGATCATGACCTGAGCCACAATCAAGAGTCAGACGCTTAACCGACTGGGCCACCCAGGGCACCCCAGGAACTGGAGGTTTCATAGTGAGAGGAGGGGGAAGGGTCCATCACCTGTGAGAGTGTAACCGAAGTTTCAGAAGGGGAAACCAGTGCGGACAGTCAGAATATCTGGGGTTTTTAAGCAACTCGGTTATAAACCAAGCTGCTCTTTTGGGGCAACCTCTTTTTCAAGTCTGGGAATGTGACCTTTAACAATGCGACGCCCGAGGTAGAAGAAGATAGTAGGAGAGCGGCGTCTCTTGTATTCAAGGTTGTTCTACCAGAAACAAAAATCTAGGGAGGCGGTTAGTTTGCATATTGTATACAGTTGTGTATACTGTATATGATTTCCATTCTGTTTTATGGCATCAAATGAACTCAGTGTAAGAATACAACGGGGAGCTCTGGTGTCCGAAAGGGGTGTAAGAACTAACCAAGGCAAGTAAACTGAGGCACAGAAAAAGAAAGTGAGTTCCCCAAGAGGAACACAGAATAAATATTTAGACTAGAAATCTCGTCTTCTGAGTCTTACGACAGCAACGAATTTCTCTAAGAGGTCCAACCACTAAATGTGAAACCAGTTACTGAAACCAGAATTGACTTTAGTTGGTTGTTCCTTAGTTTTCATTTGGGCTTTAATTTTCCACCAGTATGGCGTAAGGTATTGATTTTTAGGGTCGTTGTTGCTAGTCCCAACAGAATGAAAGGAGGGGAAAAATATTACAAGACTAAAGTGTGCTGCCCAGCAAAGTCAGAGTATCTTCTACAGAAAAGTTTTAATAGGGAAAAAAAATTACTGCTTGTTTACTTTCTGACCTAAAGATAGCAGGCAAAATTAATCTTTTCTTCCTTCCTTTCTTTTTTTAAGTAATTTCTACACCCAGTGTGGGACTTGAACTCACAATCTAGAGACCAAGAGTTTCATGTTTCACTGACTGAGCCATCCAGGCCCTGCCCCCCCAAATTAATCTTTTCTTTTCTTTAAGTTTATTTGTTTTGAGAGAGAGAGAGAGAGAGTGCGCGCGCATGCGCACAAGTGGGGGAGGGGCAGAGAGAGAGGGAGAGAGAGAATCCCAGGGAGGCTCCTTGCTGTCTGTACAGAGCCCCCCTTGGGGCTCGATCCCATGAACCGTGAGATCATGACCTGAGCTGAAATCAAGAGTTGGATGCTTAACGGACTGAGCCCTCCGGTGCTCCCAAATTAATCTTTTCTAAAGCAGTCTTCTGCGAGCCTACAGCCCCACCAGGGCCTATATCCAGCATATATATCCAGGCATATCCAGCGCCTCTGGAACATTACAAAATGGCACTTTCTGTAGGCAGATGAATTGAGGGGGAAAAAAAAAGAGTCCCCTCTCAGCACAAGCTTCTGGAAGCACCTGTGCCAGTGGACTTACCCACTTCCTGCCCATCCACCCAACCCTTTTGTGCCAGGCACAGACTGTCTGACCTTAACCACTGACCCTGGGCATTGTTCTCCTTATTCCAAATGCTGTCACTCCTGTCTGCATCTTTTTCGGTAGTAAGAAATTAAAATTCAGCTGTGGAAAACACACAGTCTTGAGTTTCCTTGGCTCGACTTCAGTATCGACGAGGACAGGAGCCCCAGGACTCTGTAGCATCCTAGCAACAAACATGGACGTTGACCTTAGTGAATACATCGACCCATTTCCACCCGTTTTCAGACTGCCCTGCCCATCTCTTCTCTCCAGCCCAATCCCACCGATGCCATAAGGCCTCCTCTTCTCTTTCAAGTCGTCTTTGCCGATTCATGCCAATCCTCACTGATATTTCCTCTTTCCGTCTCCTAAGACTTATTGCCTGCTGAGGGTTGGGCAGCGAGTAGTTGGGCGCGGACTGATTCGGGGAGAGAACCCGGCAATGCTTAAATCACCGGGCGGCAGGAATAGGACAGCGGCACTCCTGCCCCAGTGGTTTTGGGGCAACGGGCAGGTCAATCTGGGGATTATCTCCCGGCTCTTCTGTGGGGGAAGGTAGACTTGGAAGAAAACAAGCACCCGGCTGCACATCGCACCCAGTACCCAGCATGTGCCGCCCAGAATTCCCGCACCCGGCCGGCGCTCCTGCAAACGAGGGATCCATCCATCTCGATGGCAATTGTAAATCATAATTCAAAGTATGTCTCCTAAGTCAGAGAGGCGAGGCTTTTACCATCTCCATTACCTTCCACGTGAGAAACATCTGTAGCCTATTTAAAACAGTGAAGACAGCAAGGAAGCTACTAAATTAACTGTATTTTTGGGCACCTGGGTGGCTCAGTCAGTAAAGCATGTGACTCCTGATTTCAGCTCAGGAAATCGTGGGCTCAAGCCCCGTGTCTGCTTCTGCGCTGACCGTGAGGAGCCTGCTTGAGATTCTCTCTCTCCCTCTCTCTCTGCCCCTCCCCCGCTTTCTCTCTCTAGCTCTCTGTCTCAAGAATAAACCTTAAAAGAACAAACGTATTTTAATCATATAGCTAATCCCCTAAAACAGTTGCCACGAGGTGGCCCCTTTCTTGAACGAGGCGCATGTTTGAGTTAAACAGATACAGGCAATTTCAAGTCTACATTTTCATCTTCGAAAGGCCTGTGCAGGGAGCAGAAGGAATAACAGTAATTGACGAGACTCCTGCTGATACCTTATCAAATATGTATGCATGGTTATTCTTTTCTACTGGTTTGTCTTGTGGTGCTAATGACTGTTACTTTTGAGGTCGCTTTGAAGTAAAGCTTGCCTTTCCAGGAAATAACAAAACAATCCAAAAGTGGGCGGAGAGAGACCAATTTTACTCCTCTCTCAATCTCAAAACTCTTTTTAAATCCTAACACTTCGACTGAGGAAAGGCCAAAAATGCCCATGAAATGATAGAAGAAAAACACGTACTCTTAAGATCCAAAGCCTAGATAGGCATGCGTTGGGGCGTCGGGTTGGTGTACGATCCCTGGGTAAGCATGCCTTGTGGCTCTTTCCTAGCCACGTGCAACTAAACACAGCACTCTGAGACACACAGACAGCTCAGCTTGCTCAGAGCGACCCTCATACTCTTATGGAAGGGAAAGACCCCACTTCACTCAGTCGCTCTATTAACCAGCAGAGAGAGCCACCTCTAAAGGCCATAATTATTTGGGGAGCATTTGAGCATACTCAGTGTAATGCACGTATTATAACCTAGGGTGGTCTCTTATTGTTTTATAAATGTTTGCCTTGAAATCCCCAGAAAGATGAGGAACTCACTCGCTGAGAGCCAGGCCCATATCCACACGGTTTCTATTTTCTAAAGGGCTTAACTGAGACATGCAGGAAGTGCTCGGACAATAGGTATATGATTTAATGTAAGAATAAATCTTGGGTCTCCTGGCTGGCTCCGTTGGTAAAACATGCGACTCTTGATCTTGCGGTCGTGAGTTCAAGCCCCACACTGGGCATAGAGATTACTTTAAAAATAATAATAATAAAGTAAATCTTTGGTTTTGAAACTCGGCATAACCTGATTTTATAGATATAAGGATAATGGTATGGCACGGTCTGTCTATTCAAAGAAGGTAGAAAAGAGTTAAGAACTAGTGAAAGAGTTGAAACCATCAAGGGTAGTTCCACTGGAGGAAAAAAGCATATCCTCAAACCTTCTAATTATAGACTGGGCTCTGTGAGTTAATGACATTTCTTTATAAGACATGTGATTTTCTTTTTTTCTTGATGGAAGCAACACACGGTCAGGAATTGAGACAAACATCAATAGAACAAAAGCTGTAGCTCAGCTGTTTGGAGGAAATCAATGCAAACAAGTCATAATTTGCTGGTGACACGCCATGAAACAGTAAGCTAAGTGGTGGCACCTGGCTTCAGAAGCGTGCTCTCTAGGAAAGCTACCAATTTATTCATGCTGAAAAGGAGAGCCTCCCCCTCCCCACCCCTTTCATGTAAAGCTTATAAACCAAAATAAGAAGGATATCAAAGGGCTCTAAAAAAAAAAAAAAAAGGCTTCCCAACAGACAGTTATCTCTGTCAGTTTCCTTCAGCCAACTATCTCGAAGGAAGTGAACAATGAACCTCGGGAAGGAAATGCTTTAAGATCTACAGGTTGTGAACAGGTTCTGAGGTTCCGTCTGGAAAAGAGGCACACAGTATGGCGGGACGTCAGTATAATAGAAGTTGGCTTCGCCACCTGGCGAGGCTGTCAGGGAAGACAGTTTCTTTAGTAACTGGGGTTGGAGAAAGGAACGCGGCACCTCTGTGCCTTACAAAACAGCAGACAGAGAAATGGGCCCTGGTTCATCATGATCAGCTACTTACTGTTTCAGAGAAACCAATGAAAGTGGAGTTCACAGAAGGGAAAAGGGAGGGAAGGCTGATCTCGGGTAGGCTGAGAAAGACGGTCAATAAAAGTACAGTTTGTGAAGAGGCAAGGTGCTAAGTGCCATGAAGAAACTTTGGGGAGTACTCACCACAACATCGGTGGCCACAGATACACAATGAATGAAGCCTTACGCTATGGCGGGTTTGACCTAGTCGAGACGGGGGATACAGAAGAAAAGTAGCCATTTTCCTCAAAGACTATATCATCTAATTCGGACAAGATAAATAGCGACCACTGAGGACATACTATGTGCCAAATAGCGCTTGATATATGTTATCTTACAACATAATCCTCACAAGCCCCCCAGCGAAGTGGGTGCTATTATTCCCTCCACTGTACGGATGAGGAGACTGAGTTCACAAGAGGTTATGCATTTCATGCAAAATCATTCATCCCGTAAGTGACAGAGCCGAGACGTGAATTACGGTCTGACTCTAGAATCTACGCAATCACTAGAGCCAGCCGTAAAGCAGGGATGAGGGTGTTGTCGACCACAGGGTTGTTGGGAGAATAAATGAGTTCACGTATGAAAACAACAAGGAGAGTGACTGGCATGGAGCCAGGGTTCAAAAACTGTCACCAATCATCATCTTTAATGTCAGCAGTGTTTCCCTACATCTTGATGCAATAATCCTTTTTACAATATCCTTGACAGGTAGTTCCCAGCTCTCCACTATATGTCTCCCCAGGGACAGGAAGCTCAGGACTTGAGCAAGCTGTTTCATTGTGCAATCGCTCGTATCGTTTAAAGGGATTTCCTTTGATCAGCTGAAGTGAGCCTTCCTATAACCTCAGCCTACTGGCCCTACTTCTGCCATTGAGAATAACACAGGATAAGCTGACATCCACTTCCATTTGACGTGACAGATTCAATATGGGAAGAAGCAGAGAATCGTTTCAGACTTTTGAGCTGGAGAACAGCGTGAGGAAAGGCAGGTCTAGGGAAGCTGTGTCTGATGGGAATAAGTAGAGCCGGGTTGGACAGTGGTGAGAATGGAGACCGGGCGACCAGTGAGGAGGATGTGGAATTGATCCAGAGCATACGGACCACGACAAGAGCCATGGCAGTGAGGACAGAGGAGCAGCACAGAGAAAGGAAACGTTTCATGGGGAAATTTGACAGGGCTTGGGGATTGGCCAGATACGGGGTTCAAGGGGGATAAATAAAATCTCATTGATGGTCTTAAGTTTTCCAACCTAGCTATTGTGAGAGGAACCAAGTCTTTTGGGTGTTGTTCGTGTATTTGATTGTTTGGGAGATGGGACGCATTGGGAGGGTGGGTAGGTGATGAGGTTTGGGTTTGAGTTGACAATTAGATAAGCCAAAAAGATTTCGAGTAAGTAGAGATTGGTGACTGGCAAGAGATGTCTACGTAAGAGATATGATTTTAAAGCCATCAGGCAGAAGGGTTACGTGGGTTAAACCAAATGTCGACTCAGGGCTTCTGATGCCAGGGCGAGTATGTGAACGTGGACCAGTAGGTAGGGTTGGCCCCGTGTGAACCCCTGAAGGACCTGGCATTCCAAAGCCTCTGGCTGCCCTCCCGCTCTTGGCTGTCTTTTTCTTTCCTTTGGATGGTGCCTGCTGCCATATCACTTGGGTCTCTGAGACTCTTACCTCCTTCCACTTGCCTTCTTGTCAATATTGTGATGTAGGCAAAACTCATCTTCGTGGATCAAGGCAGTCATATGGCAAGAACATAAATTAGTAGTTGAGAAACCTGGATTCTCACGTCAACACTATCGCTCCTCCAGAATCCCGGAAGGGCCCGAAGGGCCCCTACAGCTCAAAAAATTCAATGTGTGAGGCGCCTGGGTGGCTCGGTCGAGTAAGCGTCTGACTCTTGACTTTGGCTCAGGTCATGATCTCATGGTTTGTGAGTTTGAGTGCTGCCTTGGGCTGTGTGTTGACAGCTTGGAGCCTGCTTTGGATTCTGTGTCTCCCTCTCTCTCTCTGCCCTTCCCCTGCTCTCTCTCTCTCAAAAATAAGTTAATAAATATTAAAAAATACCAGTGCGTGGGCAATTTGCCAGTACTTAACACAGCCTCAGTTCACTGGCTGAGGGCATGAACCTGTTTCCAGATTCCCCACTCACCCTAAGGTGCAAACGACAGTGCACAGCTTAGTGTGTCCAGCTGGAAAGAAAGCAGTCGATAATGTTTACTGGGCAATCCCAAAATAATAGTCTTTGGTCTTGAAATGCTGTCTCCTATAGATGTCCAAACACGTGCCTTCTAGTACAACCACTCATTCCCCTGAACTCAGCCGGATGGGTCACTGCTGGAGCTGGGGAAGGTACGGTGGGCAAAGTGAGAAGTTTCATTGAACAGACTTCTCATGGGGAAAACCTAGAGTTATCTGTTATATGTGGTTTCTGCGCAGATAAGTATAAAAAGGCCCGGAGGGTTATAGATGGAATAATTAGCAGCAGTTCCCTCTGGGGACCAGAATGAGAGCAGAATGAGAGGGCGAGAGTAAAGGGAGACAGGTTTCACCCTAGTTGTTCAGTGCGTGAACTTCTACGATGGGGGGTATTCCTGCATTACTTGTGTAATATACAAAGAAATAAAAGTGATATTCATTTTTAAAAAAAGACAGTTGTGGGGCGCCTGAGTGGCTCAGTCGGTTAAGCGTCCAACTTCAGCTCAGGTCATCGTCTCGCAGTTCCTCAGTTTGAGCCACGCATCAGGTTCTCTGCTGTCAGCGTGGAGCCTGCTTCAGATCCTCTGTCTCTCTCTCTCTGCCCCTCCTCTTTCTCTTTCAAAAATAAACATTAAGAAAAAAGACAGTTGTTGGGGTGCCTTGGTGGCTTGGTTGGTTGAGCATCCGACTCTTGAATTCAGCTCGGGTCATGATCCCAGGGTTGTGGGATTGAGTTCTATGTCAGGCTTCATGCTGAGTGTGGAGCCTGCTTAAGATTCTCCCTCTCTCTCTCTCTCTCTCTCTCTTCCACCCCTCTCCCCTGCTGGTGCTCTCTCAAAATAAAAAAAATTAAAAGACAATTGTTTATTAAATCTGAGAAGCTGAAAAATTTAGAGTAGCAAAAGGTTCATGTCTTAGGGTGCTTGCGTTTTTTTGCATGCTGGACAACTACCTCCTCTCTCTTCCCAAGATCACCAGCCTCCCTAGGCTCACGGCCACCTAAGAAATAGAATCGAGAAAAAGGGTGTCTACACAGAAGGCAAAGAAGAAATGGAGCGCTTCAAGCGGCCCCGGGAAGGATAGCTGGTGGGCTACGGTCCCCAAAGACGAGCCGAGCAGCGTGTCCGGCAGAAAACCAGAGGGGCCCCTTTCACCTCCTCCTACCATTTGACGAGCAAACGAGGGAAAATGGGGTTGGCACCAGTCGGCTGCAGAGGTGGGGAGTTCTTCAGCGCGGTAGTGACAATGGCCCGCTTCCCCAGATCTGGTACACTTCAGAAGGAGCTGACGGGTGGATGCCTGCTAAAACATGATGTGGGAAGAAGAATAAATGCGGGCAAGCTTGGCTAGCCACTCAGAGGGAAATGATCTCATTTCCCCTGCTGGGCAACCCCCAGTTGATGGTAAATGGAATAAGACAGGGTAGCATTTAAATTCCATCATTATGGCTTTTTTCTTGAAAGCCACAACTTTACAGATGATGGCTCCTACTGTCTAAGTTCTCTATCATAGCTGTAGCCAGAAAAGGAGAAAGATTCAGAAACACTGTGTTGGCCGGAATTTTCTTCTCCTGCTTTTCTTTGGGGGATGTTTTCGCTGTTTTTTTTTTTTTTTTCCAAATGTAAAGGGGTGGCCTTTGGCGCTCGTTATGGTCTTATGTGCTGGCTGGTTGGAAGTCGTGACTATTGGAGCCTTTAATCCATAATCTCTCCCGGTACAATTTGTCTGTGAGATGCCTTTCCTGTCCTGCCAGAGGGTAGCGGAGTTATAATTCACGATCCTGTGATCTTCAACATGGCTTCTGGCATAGTGAGTAAGTTCTTTGTTCTTCTAGGACAGAACTGTCACTCATCACTGAACAGCCCTTCATTTTTTTCCTGAACACTGACTCATAGAATCATAGATTTCTCTGGGATGGAAGGAAGCCGAGAGGTCGTCCAATCCAACCCCTGATTAGTTGACTCCAGGCAGTGCCTAGGCATGGTGAATTACTTCATGCCCCAAATAGGTACTAGTCAGTGACACAAAAGGGTGACTTGCGAGGGTTGGAGATGGAACACCCCCAAAAGCGCTCTAAAGAGATGGGAGCTAAAAGGTCTGATGTAAGAAAAAGGCATATTTAACATCTTGGTTTCTGTGAGAATTAATGAGGTACAAGCCCAAATTCAAAACTGAGAACCTCTTAATTATATAATAATAGTCATAATGGGGATGATGATGATAATAATTAGAGTGACTAAAATCAGTTAAGATTTTTCTGAACGCTTGCTATGTGTCTGGCACGGAGCGAAGTTATTCATGTGAATTACATGATTACAGATCCCTCCTATGGGCTCAGTATTACGCTCTGTTTCACAGATGAGGACACTAGGGCTTTGGGAAGAATGGAGTCGTTTACCCAAGGTCAAATACCTATCAAGTAGCAGATCTAATGCTGGAACCCCTTGAAAGAAGACAGCTACTATAGAAAGAGGTTATCTCCCACGTTAGTCCCCAGCTGCCTGGCCATGAGGGGATATGTTTCATAATCTTTTCCCTAGACTGCTTGAAATCCTTCTCAGTCTATAAGCCCTCATCTGAGCTGAAGCAGAAATAGTTCTTGCTTCTGTCCCTTCACACAAAGGATGTTTTGATTTCAGCCAAGAGCAAGAGAAATGCTTTTCTGAGCTTTGGTTAACCCTAGTCCATTTGGAGCAGGTGATAGGTTTAAAGGGATAATAATAGACTATGGTCCCGGACAGCTGGTTTGAGAGGAATTAAAACCCTACTCTCATCCAAAGAAGAAGGATCTTTTATACAAACTCTCTGCCCAGCTAGTCAGAATCCAACAATCCATCAAGTAGAGTGACGGTTTTGTCTCGAAATGTCTCAAGGAGAAGTTTTCCTATTAAGTGCATCTCCCTTTGAATGCTGCTTTGTAAAATATTGGGTTGCTGTGCTGTGAGCGAAAGCAGGTAAGAATGCCACAAAAACAACCAGAATCATGGGTGACAAAGAATCCATGCCCTTGTCTCACATTCATTCTTTACCAAAAGCTCTTTCATACTTCATTTTATTTGATCATCCCAATAGTCCTATGAAGTAGGCAAGACATATTTTCTTTTTTTTAATGTTTATTTGTTTAGGGGCACCTGGGTGGCTCAGTGGGTTAAGCGTCTGACTTCGGCTCAGGTCATGATCTCGCAGTCTGTGGGTTCAAGCCCTGCATTGGGCTCTGTACTGATGGCTCAGAGCCCGGAACCTGCTTCGGATGCTGTGTCTCCCCCTCTCTCTGCCCCTCTCCCGCTCACACTCTGTCGCTGCCTCAAAAATAAATAATGAAAAACATTTGAAAAATTTTTAAACACTTATTTATTTTCAGTAGGGAAAGGCAGAGGAAGAATGAGAAAGAGAATCCCAACCAGGCCCTAGACCCAGTGCAGAGCCCAACATGCAGTAGGATCTCGCGATGGTGAGCTCATGACCTGAGCCGAGATCAAGAGTCGGATGCTTAACTGACTGAGCCACCCAGGCGCCCCCGTGTTTACATTTCTTAATCATTATGAAATATCCCTAACAACTTTATTATTCCCCATTGGTCTTAGAGGTCTTAGTATTAACAATGTCCCTCTTCTTTGATCTCCATGGGAAATTAGTGTATGTCGAAGCATTTGTATATTATGTCGGTACTGGAATTTCCTCAATCCAATATTTGAAAATTCAGTATGTGCTGATTGGCCTCACCGAAGGTTAGCACAGCCATAATTTTTTTTAGCACAACAATAATTTTTAAGGAGTTTGTAAAAGGGGTCGCTTGTACATTTGAAAAGAAGAAGGGAAAGAACTAATTGAATACCAATTACACACTGGTTGCTCTATGTTCATACTCTCATTTAATGCTCTCGATACCAGAACAGGAAAATAACACTATTGTCCCACTTTACATTTAAGAAATTGACACTTAGAGATGTTAAATAACAGGACCAAGAGCCTGTAGATACCAAACGATGAAGCTGGGACTCAAAGTGACTCCAAAGTCTGGGTTTTTAACAACTATGCATACTGCTTTTTAGTAGCTGAAGCAAAATTAATACCAATAGTCATCTTTTTATTTCATTTTATTTTTCATTTATTTTTATTTATTTCTTTTTCATTTTATTTTTGAAATGTCTATTTTATATTTTTTGAGAGAGAGAGAGAGCAGGGGAGAGGCAAAGAGAGAGGGAGACAGACAATCCCAAGCAAGCTCAGCGCGGGCAGCACAGAGCCCGACACGGGGCTCGAACCCAGGAACCGTGAGGTCGTGACCTGAGCCAAAATCAAGAGTCGCACGCTTCACTGAGCCACCCAGGTGCCCCTCTTTTTTGTTTTTAAGTAGGCTCCATGCCCAGCACGGAGCCCAACGCGAGGCTCAAACTCATGACCCTGAGTTCAGGACTTGAGCTGAGATCTAGACTCGGACGCTTAACTAAACAAGCCACCCAGACTCCCCACCAAGAGCCCATCTTGAGTGTTTATTACCTACCAACTAATGTGTTAATGACATTGCTCTCCTTATCCCTTTAACTTGTAAAACCTATGAAGTAGGTACTCATTATCTCCAATATATAGATAAGAAAACTGAGACTAATAATGTTAAGTAATTTAAGTCCCACGGATAATAAGGGAAGGAGCCAAAATGATCACTAGACACCTCTGGTTTTCTGTGTGGTATTTAGACAATACCGCCTGTGAGTATGAGAAAGGGAGTACAGAAATACTTTGCAGCAATAATTTGAGTATATGCACAAACTCACATGTCAAAAACTCAAGGCCCAGGAGAAACATAACTTTTTTGTTCTCAAGGTTGCTGACCAGTTGTGTGTGTGGGGGGGTGCGTTTTCGATACTGAGAAGCCCTTAGTGAAGACAGAAGCCATTAAATAAATCAGTAAGGTTAAGAACAGAAGTGTCACCTGGGACACGGTTTATCCATTTGTTGGCTGTGGTGATATTAGCCAGTTCATGAACTTGAGCCCTGACATATTTAATCATTTACCTTGTACTTGATTCAGAAATTTTATAGATGAAAAAATTGAAATAACGATGTGATGAATTGCTATGTGATGACGCACGAGGCGTGTGGTCAAGACATCTAAGAGATAAAGTATGTGCCCACAGAGGGACCCAACCCTGCTGCTTCCTAGCTGGGTGTTCCCGGCCAAGATAGTTAACTTCTCTGAGCCTCAGTCTGCCCATCTTTAAAATAGCAATCAGGGGCACCCGAGTGGCTCAGGCGGCTAAGCATCTGACTTCAGCTCAGGTCATGAGTTCACTGTTCCTAAGTTCGAGCCCCGCGTCGGGCTCTGTGCTGACAGCTGGGAGCCTGGAGCCTGCTTCGGATTCTGTGTCTCCCTCTCTCTCTGCCCCTCCCCTGCTTGCGCTCTGTCTCTCTCTCTCTCAAAAATAAACTTTAAAAATAAAATTAATGTCCATACAGCCAGGACTTTTTCAGATCTGAAAAATAAACATGTTTCCATGCATTTATTAGTAGGAGCACTTTTGCTTTATTTCACCATTTCTACCTCGTCGGGCAGCGTGGCTCCCCCAGATCCGACGCTTCCTCACGGCCTCCGCAAACACGGACTCACGCGAAAATGGATGAGTCTGCGGCTGGCTCAATGAGACTTGCCCAAAATTATTGTTGCATTTTCATTTGTTTATTCTTTTTTTTTTTTTTTCCCCTTTTACATTGCTTGGCAGAACTGCCTAAGTAGCACTCAGCCGACCAGAAATACATGGGAAAGGAAAGTTATCCAAGCAGACACTCAGAACGGCCTGGCCGGCTTTACGACAAACCTTCACGCGCTGTGACAGCGCCGCAGCGCGACAGCCGCCGCTGCGTGTGCCTCCGCGCGGCCGTCCCGCTCGCTCACGCGTGTCCCCAGAATAAAAAGAAAAAAAAAGAAAAAAAAAAGAACCGCACGCACACGCTAATTGTCTTCTTCCTCGCAGCAATCCGACGACCCGGCCCTTGTCCTTGAAGCCACGAAAGCCGGAAGCTCATTTTCAGACCCACCACGCGGCCCCAGAAGCGTCTGGAGACGGAGGGCGGAGAAAGCCCGTATTGTTTACGGACTATCGGAGGACCTCAGGCTTGTGCGCGCGCTGTCATAAGAGCCACATTTTAAAGGGGTGAAGTCATCGCAAACGCTGCCTTAGAAGAGCGTGCTGGTGCCAAAGACTATCCTCAACAGCATTTCCAGGTTTGCTTTTTAAAAAAAATCCAGAGATTTTTTTTTTTTTAAACGCATAAATCAAGAGTGAACACGGCAAAGGTTCAGCAGTTCGCTTCCACGCATTGCTCCCCTTACAACTGGGAACTCCATTTCTTAGCCAGGTTGCCTCTGGGGGGCTGAAAGAAGAGAGCCCAGAGATGGGGGCGGGGAGGAGACAGCCGGGGCCAAGAATCCAATAAAGGGACAGGCTGCGGAAAGGTAGAATAATCAGTAATCCCAAGCGAGAGAAAGCAGAAGGAAAGTTACTTAAAACCTGAGAAAGTAAAGGGGAAGAAAAGGTGCTTAAAATTGAGATATGGCAAAGAAAGAAAGAAAGAAAGAAAGAAAGAAAGAAAGAAAGAGAAAGAAAGAGAAAGAAAGAAAGAAAGAAAAAGAAAGATAAAGAAAGAAAGGAAGAAAGAAAAAGAAAGATAAAGAAAGAAAGGAAAAGAAAGAAAGAAAGAGAAAGGAAGAGAGAAATGAAAAATCAAAAATAACTTCCATTTCACCGATGAATGCCCTTTTAGTCTAGAGTTAGAATTCTATAAAGTCCAACAAAGAGCCACAGTCATTTCCCCGGGAGGCTCCAATTTCAACCTGTGTTGGCCTTAACAATAAAACAAATTTTGGGGTGCCAATTTGTAAAAGTCTCTCCTAGGTGAGCCTGAAGGCCGTGCCTGAAGGGGAGGGGAAAACCTTTTCAAGCAAATGCCTTTCCTTCCAAATTCTATTAATCCTGACCTTTTACGTTTGGTAAAACATTAAGTGCAGATTAAATAAAAATAAATTCCCCGGGGGCCTTGGCTTTTGGAGAAAGGGAAAGCCAACCAGGAAGGCTTATTATTGGTAAGAATTGTTCAGGTGAATTACGGTGCTTAGCAATTGTTCGGACAAGAAAGTGGGCATAAGCTTTGTCTCCTACCGTGAAGCTGTGTGCATACTTTGTTCTCTAAGGACAAAAAAAAATCTCTGCATATTAAATAAAGGAAATGTATTAAGATTGGACTTTAGTGGGAGTCTGGCTCATAGAGATCTGTCCCTTTGCGGAAATACGAACAATTCCCAGCATGGAAAGTACATAGACGTCCCCACGGGCATCATGGCCCCTCGCTCTCTTTTGGTCTCCAAACCTAAGACTATACGCCATCTTCCGTTCATGAGTCCCTGTTTGACACTCTGGAATTTCAGGTTTATCCTAGCAAATCCCATATTTATTTCCTTTAATATTTTTCAAAATGTTTATTTCGAGAGAGAGAGCGAGTGCATACACACATGCATGAGCAGAGGAAGAGCAGAGAGGGAGAGAGAGAGGGAGAGAGAGAGAAAATCACAAGCAGGCTCCACATTGTCGGCGCAGACCCCAGGGTGGGGCTCGAACCCACAAACTGCGGGATCATGACCTGAGCTGAAGTCAAGAGTTGGACGCTCAACTGACTCCGTCACCCAGAGGCCCCACGAAGCCCATATTTAATATTCTAGATTAAAACGAGAGAAGGTTAGAGCTGGATGTTATCATATATGTATATGACATATATGATATGTATATGTATAAGTATATGTATATGTATAGATATGTATGTATCTATATACATAGTTCAGCCAGTCAGCTATTTGCCTAAACTACATATGCCCTCCAGTCCCCCATTTCAAATTTCCTCCTTCTTTTCAGGAAAAAAAACATCTATTATGTAAAATTTGGTTGGCTTCTACACAGTATTTGGGCCTTAGCTATAATCTAGCCAATGCATTTTAGTGATCATTCATGGAAATGTATCATTCCAAGTCCTGTTAGGCATTTAGAGATGAATTGAAAATACTTATTTCTTTTCTTTGTTTTTTTCTGGAGGGGGTGGGGGAGAAAGAGTGAGAGAGCCCGAGCCGTGTCCACACAGAGAGAGCACGAGAGAGAGCACGAGCTGTGTCAGCATGGAGCCCAGTGCGGGGCTCGATCCCACGACCCTGGGATCATGACCTGAGCTGAAATCAAGAGTAGGATGCTCAACCAGTTGAGCCCCCAGGCACCCCGAAAATACTTATTGTTTAATTTGTTTCTCCTCTATCTCTTATGATTCTATCTCCCATCCGCATATACCTGAGAAAGAGAACGGGAAAATCTGAAAGAGAAGAGAAACAGATGTTAGGAGAGGCAGAAGGTGGCAGCCGGAAGCGCCCTGGAGTTGTGCTGCACGCGAGGAGGGTCTCATGGTGCTGCAGCTACAATACGTTTCCCTCGGGGACAATCTTCCTAGCGCCTGAATTTCCCCAGATTAAGAGTGAGAATTGGGATTGACCTGAACAATGATGTAGAATGCATAATATTGAGTGGTGTTCAAAGCTGTTTCCAGGGATGAGAGAGTAGAAAAACACATCCACACGATTTAGGGTAACAGAAAATACAGTAATATCACACACTCATCGAATCGTCTAGCATACAGCCATAATTTCTCTCAGGAGTAAAAAGTGTGTTACCTTAAGCCCTCCATGGCTAGATGACTGTGTGGAGAGTAAAGAGTAGATTGGAAGGGGGGCATCTGGGGGCGCCTGGGTGGCTCAGTCGGTTAAGCGTCCAACTTCAGCTCAGGTCATGATCTCACAGTTTGTGGGTTCGAGCCCCGCGTCGGGCTCTGTGCTGATAGCTCAGAGCCTGGAGCCTGCTTCAGATTCTGTGTCTCCCTCTCTCTCTGCCCCTCTTCCACTTGTCCTCTCTCTCTCTCTCTCTCTCTCTCTCTCTCTCTTTCAAATATAAATATTAATAAAAAAGAAGGGGACGTCTGGGTGGCTCAATCGGTTAAGCAACTGACTCTTGCTTTCAGGCTCAGGTCATGATTTCATGGCTCATGGCTTTGAGCCCTGCATGGGGCTGACGCTTCTGAAAGTGAGAAGCCTGCTTGGGATTCTCTCTCTCTGCTCTTCCCCTGCTTGCATGCTCTCTCAAAATACATAAACTTTTTTTAAAAAGCTGATTCGAAGGGAGGCATCCAGGCATGAAAGTGGCTGCTAACAGTTTCAGAGGAAAAGGTGCAAATGCCGGGGTCCGAGCTTAGCCTGCAACCCTGAACTTTGGAGCGGAGCAATGACTGGTTAGTCCTCAAGAGCACCATGTAGTGAGAGCGGTGTGATCGTTACATTTAGAAGCTGCCTCTGTCCCTTCGGTATCATACTCACTCCTGGCCAGCTCCCCTCCTGCTGTTGTGTGCCCACCCCTCCGCTGGCTCCGAGTTTCAAGGGAGCATATGAACCTTCGCTAAGGCCCATGTTCACGTTCAGGCAGGTTTCCGTACCCATCTGTCCCCTCAGAGACCGCTTAGGTTGCAGGGCGCCTGGGTGGCTCAGTCGATTAAGTGTCGACTTTGGCTCAAGTCATGAACTCACTGTTCGTGAGTTCAAAGCCCCACATCGGGCCCTGTGCCGGCAGCTCCGAGCCTGGAGCCGGCTTCGGATTCCGTGTCTCCCTCTCTCTCTGCCCCTCCTGCACTCATGCGCGAGTGAGCGCGCCCGTGCTCTCTCTCTCTCAAAAAGAAATAATCATTTTAAAAAAGCAACAGATCAGGTCCCTTCTTACGCGTTCTTGTCACACCGTGCAGTTTCATCAAAATTGCAATTCAGTGTTTGTGTCATTATCTTATTAGCCTATGGGTTGATTCATCTGACACATGTATTGCTCATCTATGTGAGCCATTCGCTGCGCTGGGGACTGGGGGACCAGAGTGGGCCGAACAGACACGGGCCTCGCTCACATGAAGCATCAAAGGAGACGGACTAATTGCACGTATCATGTACGTATTCCTGACACTAACTTTCATGGCTTCGGGTGCCTTTACTAGTCCTTTGTGAGACTGTAAACACAGCGAGGAAGCACACGTTTTCGTCTCGCTCGGTCGTAGCGTGTTCTCCGCGAGAAGCCGGCTAGAAAGCTTTTGCTTCAGTTCACAGCATCCCTCGGGTTTCTGAAGGAGGCAGTGAGGATCGCTGCTCCTGTCGGTTCTCAGAAGGCAACGCGCCAGGCTCCCCTGTGGCCAAGCGAGTCAGCCTCCCGAGTTCTAGAGGTTCAGTGTGTCGGGTCCTCAAATTAAGCTAGATCAGGGAGGGTTCTGGCAAGGGGGACTGTACTCGGAATGAGGAATTTACTGGCCCCGGACTTTGCCGTACTGCTAAATTGTCAAGATTGACCTAAGAGGTCCGGGGGATTTAACAGAAATGGTTTTGCAGTACTTCAAGGCCTCGGGAAAGGAGGCCTCAACAGCCACACGGCACAGAGTTCAGAAAGAATAAATGTAGGTGTCGAAGAAAAGAAAAGGAAGTTGGTACAAATCCCCGGGCTTGCTGAGGCTTAGATTCTGAGGTTCACCGAGAATGGCTTTCTCTTCTCGGCAATTCTTTCATTATCTAGCAGGTCAACTGGGGAACACCCTTCATTCTTTTAAAAAAATGATTACTGTTATTTTTGGTCATCTAAAGCGATCTCTGGTTTCAATCGCAGGTAAGCTTACATTTGTCATAGGAATATTACTCGCTGCGTCAGGATGCAGTGGAAAATTCCAGGACCATGAACTGTTGTTTACATCCTAGCCAGAGGTAGTTCGCAGACTATATATGGTATTTTTTTTTTTTTTTTACAATTCAAGAATAGTGGGGCACCTGGGTGGTTCAGTCAGTTAAGCATCTGACTCTTGGTTTCTGCTTGGGTCAAGATTTCACGGTTCTGAGTTCCAGCCCCACACTGGGCTCTGTGCTGACAGTGCAGAGTCTACTTGGGATTCTCTGTCTCCCTTTCTCTCTGCCCCTGCCCTCCTCTCTCTCTCCAAATAGAGAAACTTAAAAAAAAAAAAAAAAAGAAATCAAGGGGCACCTGGGTGGCTAAGTTGGTTGAGCGTCTGGCTTTGGCTCAGGTCATGATCTCACCGTTCATGAGTTCGAGCCCTGCGTCAGACTGTGCTGACAGCTCAGAGCCTGGAGCCTGCTTCAGATTCTGCGTCTCCCTCTCTCTCTCTGCCCTTCCCCTACTTGCGCTCTGTCTCTCTCTCTCTCAAAATAAACGAACATTAAAAAAGTTAAAAGTAAGAATTCAAGTAACAGTTTATTTTTTATTATAAAGATAATACATGTCCCTCTAGAGTATCTGTGAAATACATTAAAAAATGGTGAGAAAGAAAACAAAAGTCCTACCTCCCAGAGGTCATCACGATTAACATCTCCGTATACATCCTTCCGTTTTCCCTACGGATATAGTGCAAAGCGCAGCAGGGTCAGTACACTGTCAAAACCAAGGTCCCAGTAACTTTCCTCTTGCCAAGGAATGTTTGGAGCCCTGAGAAAGACTTCAAACGAAAGGCCTGAGCTGGAGATTTCAGTCTAGGAGTCATCAGCCCAAGAGGGTAGGAGAGGCACTTGGAAGCAATCCTATCTACCATTGATTGACAGCTTACTGCGTGTCAGGTGCTCTGCCCAAGTAACATTAAATACATTCTCTATAATCCTCAGAAGGAGCCGTATCATCTCCATTTACATATGAGGAAGCTGCAGTTCAGGACTAACGACCGATAATGTGCTACTTTTCTAGTGCCGCCATTAATAATCCCCATGCACTTCGTGGCCGAAAACGTGACCCACGTATTAGCTCACGGTTCTGTAGGCTGGAAGTGCAGGCACAGCACGGCTTACCTGGTTCTCCACTTAAGAGTCTCGCGAGGCTGAAATCAGGTTGTTGGTTGGGCTGCGTTCCTTTCTGGAGGCCACGGGCGAGAATCGGCTTCGAAACTCATTCGTGATGTGGGCAGAATTCCATTCCTTCCGATTGTGGGATTGCTGGCTGTCGGCTGAGGGCTTTTCTTTTCTCAATTTCTAAAGGCTGCTCTTTCTCCACCTTCAAAGGCAGCAGTGGTGGGTGGGGTGTTTCTCACACACTTCAGATCTCTCCGACCTCCCCTCTGCCTCCTCTTCTCCCCTTGGTTCTTCCTTTAATCCCCTCAGCAGAGGTGTGATCGACGTATAAAAAGCTGTACATAACGAATGTGTACAACTTGATGAGTTTGGGGATAAGTACACACCTGTGAAACCATCACCTCCCGAGGTTTCCTCCAGACCTTCCTATTACAAGGGCAGCTGATTAGCAACTTCACTTACATCGGAAGAGTGTCTGTACAGCTGTACCGGGATTGGCACTGGGTTAAGTGACCAGGGGGTGGGAAGCTGGGGGAAGCATCTGTAGAATTTTGCCAACCACAGGTGATTTTTGCCAAGGTCACACAGCTAATTAAGCAGGAGACCTGGATTAGAATGTAGGTTTTCTGTATCCAAAAGAGTTTGCTCTGTGTAAGTCCGAATTCTGTGTTTTTTTTTTTTAATTAATTAATAAAAGGGAAGCTGGATGACATTTCGAGAAGGACGATATAAAGAGCAGAGGGCCAGGGCCAAGCTGCTGGGAACACCTGGCAGAAGACTGCGGAAAGGAAGTTCGAAAATGCTTATTTTAGTCAGCTACACATCAGCATTGGCGTCACGCCCCCAGGCGAGCGCCCCTAAGTGTTTTTGTTAAAACCAGGCTAGTTTTGGAATCAAAAAAAGCCAAACAGGAGGCTCCCGGGCAGCTCAGTAGGTTAAACGTCCATCCAACTCTTGATCTCAGTTTAGGTTGTGAGTCCCGGCCCCTGCTGGGCATGGAGCCTGCTTAAAACAAAAACGAAAACAAAAACCCGCCGAAATCCTACAGACAGAGCAGAACGGTGGCCGAGGGTTGTGGGAAATGAGGAAATGTTGGTCAAAGGAGACAAACTTCTAAGTTAGAAGATGAATAGGTTCTGGGGATCCAATGTACAGCATGGTGATTATAGTTAATCATACTAAAAGTTGGGGCACCTGGGTGACTCCTTGGGTTGAGCCACTGGCTCTTGGTTTTGGCTCAGGTCATGACCTCACGGTTCATGGGTTCAAGCCCTGTGAGGGGCTCTGCACTGACAGCGAGGAGCCTGCTTGGGATTCTCTATCTGATGTCCGTCTCTGCCCCTCCCCTGCTTGTGCTCTCTCTCTCTCTTTGTCTCTCTCAAAATAAATAGACTCTAAAGAATAATATTGCTAAAAGTTGCTGAGAGTAGAGAATTAAGTATTCTCACCACACACACACACACACACACACACACACACACACAAAAGAACTGGTAATTATGTAACATGATGAAGGTATAACTTAAAGTCATGGTGGTAGTCCCTTTGCAGTGTATAAGGATATCAAACCAACACAGTTTACCTCAAACTTACATGACGGTAATATGTCGATTATATCTCAATAAACATAGGGTGGGAGAGAAAAAAATTCTGAATATTCCCAGGTATTTACACTTCCCAATAAAATTTGGAGTCTGTTTACTCGTTTAAAAAAAACAGGATAGTTTTAACTCATAATATTTGACAAGTCATCAGCATGAACACTAGCTTTAAAAATAACATTGTTCTAGGGGTGCCTGGTGGCCCATTGGTTGAGCCTCTGACTTTGGCTCTGGTCATGATCTCACGGTTTGTGAGTTTGAGCCCCGCATCGAGCTCGCTGCTGTCAGCAGAGCCTGCTTCAGATCCTCTGTCTCCATCTCTCTCTGCCCCTCCCCCGCTTGCATATGCACGCTCTCTCTCTCTCAAAAATAAATAAACATTAAAAATGAACATTATTTTAAATCATCTGTACACACGCACAGCTCTAGTCAGACACGTTCCTGTCCTTACAGTCTCCCAAGCAACGGCAAGTGGTTGTGTCGGCACCTGGGACAAGCAAGGGGTCGCTGCTACATTTCCATCTGCCTTCTATGGTGGTCAGGGGCCCTCTCTGCCTCCATCTGGCTTTGGGGCAAAGCTTGTCACATTCGATCAGATTAAGATTTCATCAAGAGCCTAGGTATTTCTGAGAAATGCTGTGGGTTAGCCTTTTGACCTCTGATTTGGGACATATTGGAATCTGTAGGTGGGGGAAGCCGAGGGCGAGGTGGACACAAGCAGGTACTACAGGAAAAAAAGAGTTCCAGAACTGGAGGTGTAAAACTAGTCTAGGCTCAGAGAAATTGGGCCAGCCATTTTTCTCTGACTTTGGAATAAAAAATCAACCAAAACTCCTCTAATAAATTCAATCCCTTCCTCTGCCTCCTCTATACCACCACCTTCCCAAACCCCAATCCTGCCCCCCCACACATTCAAGTGTACATATACACATATACTCACGCACATGTATGTGCGTAAAAGGATGCAGGAACAAGCTTGTCGAGAATAGGAAAGGGGAGGAATTCAGAATTCAAAGGCTGGCGAAGACCCTTTGAGGGTCTCTGAGACAAACCCTAAAAGCAGTCTGGGAGGCAGCAGAATCTTGACCCCTCCCTGGCATCCAGTAGAAATAACCGAGGTTCACCAAGTTTCTGGGTGTTTTTACTTTTATTTTTTTAATTTAAAAAGTTTGGTTTTTTGTTTATTTATTAAGTTTGAGGGTGAGCGAGAGCAGAGGAGGGGCAGAGAGAGGGGGAAAGAGAGAACCCCAAGCAGACTCCGCACTGCCACTGCAGAGCCCGACGTGGGACTCGATCCCACCAACCGTGAGATCACGACCTGAGCCGAAATCAAGAGTCACGCTTAAGTGCCTGAGCCACCCAGGCGCGCCGAAGTTTCTGTTTTAAAGTCAAAGACTGTGCGTGCCCTAAACCTTGCTGAGTTCAACAGCACTGTTTACTCAGACCTATAAATCCTTTATTTCCCTAAGAAATTCCATCAGCCAAAAAGCCAAATACTTGGCCCTTATTAGATCCAGACTTTCATCTAGATTTTCAAGGACCTGTCTGCACTTTTGGGTTTAGTTTGCTAAGACCTGGTCTGACTTCAAATGGGAATGAAAAGGATATAAATATAGGAAACAGTTCATTTATTCAATTTCTGCCTCCGTTTATAGGGCAGATGGGGAAAGTACATGGTACAATTTTTTAAAGCTGATGATTCTCTGAGGCAAGTGAATCGCAGTTATGGTTCCCTTTCTTAGGTCTGGGGAGCTCATAGTACAAGACAATCCAGCCAGTGTCCACCGAGTGCCTCACAGTGTCTCAAAAGTAGATGCTCAAATACCATTTGCATCAAACTGCTGTCGGCTACTTTGATCAGATGATTAGAACACATCTTCACCTCTCCGGCTAGCATCTGAAGGGTCTGAAAAGAATCACAATTCATTCCTAGAAGTGGATGTATCTGCTGAGCAGGATTCTGGAGTGAAGAAGAAAAAAGTTGCAGCTCAGGCCAGATTACAGGCGAAGTTCGTTTGACCTTGGTTGATTATTCGGTGTCCGTCTTATGCTGTCCCCTCCCTTTACTGCATCAGGAGCAACATTAATGCACTCCTCTCTGCCAAGTTGGATGGGCGGGGCGATAGAAATAAAAAAAAAAACCACCTTGAAAATTGAAACTCAGTGGAATTGATTCAAAATAGGTGGCTTGGCCTCCTTGGAAGGGGTTTTGTTAGGAAGAAACCCTATAAAAGCGCCATAGATAGGAAAAGTGTCACTGGAATCTTGTCAGAAAGCTTGAGCATTTGAGGGGTGCCTGGGTGGCTCAGTGGGTTAAGCATCCAACTTTGGCTCAGGTTACGATCTCACCGTTCATGAGTTCGAGCCCTGAGTCGGGCCCTGTGCTGCCAGCTCAGAGCCTGGAGCCTGCTTCGGATTCTGTGTCTCCCTCTCTCTCTCGGCCCCTCCCCTGCTCACACTCGGTCTCTCTCTCTCTGTCTGTCTCTCAACTAAATAAACTTAAAAAAAAATTAAGGAAGACTTGAGTCTTTGGGGTGCCTGGGTGGCTCAGTCGGTTGAGCGTTGGACTCTTGATTTTGGCTCAGGTCGTGATCTCATGGTCATGAGATGGAGCCCCACATCAGGCTCTGTGCTGGGTGTGGAGCCTGCTTAAGATTCTCTCTCTCTCTCTCTCTCTCTCTCCTTTTCTCTCTCTATCTCTCTTTCTCTCTCTCTCTGCCCCTCCCCCACTCACTCCCACCCACTCATGTGCTCTCTCTCAAAAATTTTTTTTTAAAAATTAGAAAAAATAAAGGCTTCATTCTTCTTCAAGGTCAGCGAAGAAACAGGAGTGACTGGAATGAGAGTGCCGGGAAACACTGTGACCTTTTCAGCTGCATCGGCACTTCCCTGGTGTGACATGAGGTCGGGGTGAAAACTATGAAGCGGGGATGGGAGTAACAAACGAGCGATGAAGAAAGCGGGGGGGTGGGGGGGAATGGAAGTCAGAATGTGGGGAGCACCTGGCCAGCTCAGTCGGTAGAGCACGAGACTTCGGATCTCGGGGTTCTGAGCTCAAGCCCCACGTTGGACCTAGAGCTTAGTTAAAAAAAAAAGAAAAAAGAAATTAAAATGGGAATAATTTGCCAGTTTTCAGAGAAGAGTGGGCTCTGGCCCTTGCTGTGAGTTACTGAGAGAAAATAGCCTTGTGGTGGTGAAGGATATTCATCTTGCTATGTTTATCGGAAGAAAATTAAACTGTAGAACTCCAGACTAACCCTTCCGTTTGTTCGAACTCTGCTCTCCAAGCAATCTTCCCAGGTATAATTTGGTTCTCAGAGCGACACGCCCATCCAGAGAGCATGCCCGGGGCAGATGACAGATGCGTATTATCCCACGAGATCCACCTGTAAATTAAACGACTCCCTGGTTTCTATGTCTGTCGTTTTCAAGTGTAGCTAGTGTAAAGCAGTCCCCACTGGACCTGACCCCTCGGGTGCACTAAATAAACTGAGTTTCTGGATCTGTGAGGCTGAAGTCTGACCTTGAACCCAGGAAGAATCTGCAAGCAGCCTGCCCATTAAACTTTGATAAAAGGGGCACATTAAGCATTTCCGTTGTTATTCTGCAGAAGGGCTACACTCTCACGTGGCCTACAGATCACACTTGCTGCGGCTGGAAATCAAATACGAAAGGCCCAGATGGTGGGGGGATTGATGCGGCAGAAGGAGAAAAGGCTTTCCAGTCATAAGACCTGAATGTGGGCACGATTGAAGACCCATGTTCCTTCTCTCTATTTTTTCATTTGAAAATGGGGCTACTAATACCTACCTACTTCTGGAAGGTTTCTTGTGAGATTAGATGAGAAAAAAATATATATATATATGGTAAATGGAGGGTGTTCCATAACTTTTATTACTGCCATTGCGGGCTGTGCTTATATTCTTTTAAAAATATTTTTTAATGCTTATTTAATTTTGAGAGAGAGAGCGAAAGAGAGAGAGCAAAACTGAGCAGGGGAGGATCAGAGAGAGAGGGAGACACAGATCTGAAGCAGGCTCCAGGCTCTGAGCTGTCAGCACAGAGCCCGATGTGGGACTCGAACCCACGAACTGTGAGACCATGACCTGAGCTGAAGTGGGAAGCTCAACCGACTGAGCCACCCAGGCGCCCCCCCCTTATATTTTAAACATACCTTAGAGTTAACCCAAAAGGCATTAATGTCTTAGGGAGTCATTTTGGACCCCAGCCAGGGAGTAAAGTGGCAAAAGAATTTGAGGGACTGAGGTCCATCAGGATCCTTGGAAATTACATTCCAGTGGCCCGCAAAACTAGGTCTTCTAGTTGTCCACTAGACACACTCGAGGAGCACTGAAAGATGAAGCAATTACGGAACTGCTATTGGCATACATTTTGAGTAACTTCGTGGTTCGTAGAGAGATACTACTCCCCCCAAAATGCAAACGAGATACCGTCTACTCTCATCCAGGGAAAGCTTGCCGAGAAGCAACGAAGATCATAACAGCTAACATTTGTTCAGCACTAACTTTCGCAAGCACAAAGTCTTTCTAGAATTCTTTTCATATGCATTTGTTTATCTCGGTAGGTACATCCTGCAGAAGATGCTGAGCTGCTAACATGAACTGGCTGGTTACCATGAGCCAGGCAATAAACGAAAGCTCTTGCACATGCTTTCTCTCATTCAATTCTATTGATAAACCGATGAATTAGGTACTAATATTATCCCGATTTTACAGGTGGAGGCCTTGGGGCTTAAAGGTTAGGTCATTCGCCTTAGGTCACACAGCTATAAATGGGTGAGTATAGAGCCACGCCAGGCTGGTAATTCCCGAAACCACTCTAGTACTGTCCTATTGCCTCCAATTTGGCTTTGCCATTTATTCCAGGCAAGCTATTTAATGCTTTTGTTTTGTTTTGTTTTGTTTAGAGAGAGAGAGAAAAAGAGCACACAAGTGGGACAGAGGTGCAGAGGGAGACAGAGAGAATCTTAAACGGGCTCCCCATTCAGTGCGGAGCCTGATGTGGGGCTCCATCCCATGACCCTGGGATCATGACCTGAGCCAAAATCAAGAGTCAGAGGCTCACCTGACTGAGCCCCCCGGGCGCCCCACTATTTAATGTTTTTCAGGTACATTTATCAAACTGAAATAACATTTCCCACTCTCACCCGTTTGGGACATGGTGACTTTGTCATTTTGACCCTGAGAATGAAGAAGGCATCAATGAATAAAGACCCCTCCTTAGAGTAGTCCTGCAATATCCAATTTCGTAATTTCTCTTGGATTAAATAACAAATAAATCGAAGACTGTCCTGTTTTATCCTTCATAATAACGATGACAGATTTTAAAACACCACAAAATAAAGCTGAAAAAGAAGGCAATGGCTCTGTTTGATTAAAAAATTACTATAGAAGAAAAATGAAGAATCACAGCTTTTCACCGAGAAAACTGCAAAAATTGACCTGATTAGGCTTGGTAGAAGTTATCACAACCAGGAAACAAAATGGAAAACGGATGAAAACACACTCAGAAAAATACGTCATCACCTGCGAATTGAATAGAGAATCTTGCAAAATGTAGATCTATAAAATGACCCAGGCAAATTGGACTATGTAAATGGCCACAAAACTATATATATTATATATATTATAGGCATTATAGTATTATATATTTTATATAAAGAAAAACTACATGTGTGGGTATGTGTGTGTGTCATTATAACCTTTATAAAGACTAACCGATTCAGCTAAAAGAATTTAAGGAGATTAAAAGCAAAAATGAAAGATTCTGCATATTTCAACTTCCATGCATAGAAAAATTGATAAAAGAAATAGAAGGGTCGAATGCTGTTCTCTCCAGAAAGTACTTACATGAAGAAAATTCATCCATGTTAGTATAATTAAGAATCGCGATTAGAAAGAAAAGAATAATTATAGCAAAATGTTTTTTAAAGCGTGGGCTCTGGAGCCAGACTATCTGGGTTCGAATTCTCGCTCTCCCACTTAACTGTCATCTTCGGTTGGTAACTTAACCTCTCCGCACCCCAGTGACGTCATCTGTAACGTGGTTATCAAAATAGCAAGTGCCTCATTAGGTTCCTGGGAGGACTAAATAAGACAGTATATATAAAGCACTTAAAACAGTGCCTGGCACACTGTAAGTGCTACATAAACATCAGCCGCATATGTAAATATGTAATATTCGTAGTCGTTGCACGACCAGGGGCTCTAGAGTAATGATGCTGTGCCCACAGTTAGAAGAACATGCTATCATGGATCAAAAGTCCCAGGCTTGATGAGCAAGTTTCGAGTTGCTTCAATTGCCAAAACTTCAAGTTGCGGCGATTATAGAAAGGAAAGTTAGAAGTTTTTCCAAAGAGTCTCCTGCATGGCTTAAATGTACTATTTTGGTTTGTTTTCTGGTGTTGGGGAGGTATGGTTTTCTGTAGACAGAAATTAGGTCTTCGTAGAAACAGATATGCGATTTATACACAGGTATATACGGGCTATAAAGTTGCCCTTTGAGGCGCCTGGGTGACTCAGTCGGCTGAGTGTCCAACTCTTGATTTCGGCTCAGGTCACGATCTCAGGGTCATATGACTGAGCCCTGTGCTGGGCTCCACACTGAGCGCGGAGCCTACCTAAGATTCTCTCTCTCTCCCTGTGCCCCTCTCCCCTGCTGGCGGTCTCTCTCTCTCTCTCTCTGGAAAAAAAGAAAAAGAAAAGAAAAAATGTTGCCTTTGAGTCAGAGATGCGGAGGTATTTCCATATTCTGTTCATATGGATCCCTTTGTTAAGTCTGCGCGCCCCCCAGCACTGCATTCTGGTGTCTCATTGCGTAGTGACGTTGAGGATTGCGTGTGGTGGGAGGGGGGGAACCTAAGGGGGAAACGGGCCAGAGAACATCTTCCCTTCGCTACCAGTTTCCTTCTAATCCCATAATGAACTTTTTCAGATTCTTCCACTTGCCCTCATCCCAGAATGCTTTTGACCCTCCACATGCCTCTCACCCTCTCTTTCGCCCTTTCCCTCTTGGCCGCCCGCCTCTCAGGATCCGTTCATTTTCCATCTCCTCCTGCCTCCATGCTCCTCAACACAGTCTCTTCTCTGAATTCACACGGCATTCCTGATCAGGACCATGGAACTTCAGACCTCATTATTCGTATGGGTCTCCGTGCCCCAGATTCGTTTCGTCCCGAGTTCCCAACCACAGCCGCCCAGTGGAATTACCTGGGGAGCTTTAAAAACACGGACACCGGGGCGGCCCCCGAGATATTCTTATTAAGTTGGATTTAGCTGCAGCCTGGAGATGGGGATTTTTAAAAGCTCCCCAGGAGATCTTAACGTGCGGCCAGGGTTGAGAACCACAATTTCGGCCCGTGGCGAAGGTAAGCTCTTTTATAATAGAGAATGTTTTCCATTAGCAACCCCCGAACTCGTTCGGATACTGGTATACCTACAACTTCTGGTGCTCTTTGAAGACCACTATAAAATATTGACGCATTTGACTGATGCACACAAATGAAGAACCATTTTAGCGGCAAAGAAACTACTGTGGTTGGAATATAAAATATAAAGGCGCAGCCCTGAGCACATCTGACCAAAACAGGCCTTTGAACTTCACATGAATGGCTGATTCCCAGTTTCCCCCTCATATTCTTTGGCTTCTCGTTCGGACATCTGTTAGCATTCACTAGCAGCCTAGCAGTAACAGGTATCAAAGCATGAAACAAAAACTATGAGCCCTAAAACAGTGATTGAATTCCATCATTTTGCTTTCTTTCTCCTGCAAAGTGAGACAAGCCTACTGTTATTAGATTTCTGGCTTTGGAATTCTTCTCTTCAGGCGGCAGGACACCCAACACAATAGCGATTATGAAACTCTTACTGCTTAGCAGATGCCCTGCTTTAAATACATTCTTTGGACCGTATGTACTTTACAGATTGTAAAGATATAAATGATTTCGTAAGGATCATTTTTGTCAAAAGGGATGAATGCTGGGCAAAAAGTAGCTTATTTAGAAATAACTTGCTAGGGACGCCTGGGTAGCTCGGTCGGTTGGGCGTCAGACTCTCGATTTCAGCTCAGGTCATGATCTCATGGTCCGTGTGACGGAGCCCTATGTCGGGCTCTGTGCTGTCAGCACTTGGGATTCTCTCCCCCTCTCTCTGTCCCTTCCCTGCTTGTGTGCTCTCTCTCTCTCTCTCAATATAAAGAAATGAACATTTAAAAAAAGAAAAAAAAAAGAGGTAACTCGTCTGAAGAAGGCCCCTTAGATCTCATTATGAAATGATTTTCTGTTTTATCAGTAACGATGGCATGGGCATGGATTTGTGAACGGTACTAGTTATACATGTAAGTCATTTTATTTAAATACGATCTTCGGAGCACTAGAAATAACTCTACGCTTGGTTAGTAATCAGAGGGCTACAGGTCATAAACTAAATGTTGAACTGCAAATTTGGAGTCTGTGATAGGCTGAATAATGCCCCCCCCCCTAAAATAACCAGGTCCTAATCTCTGGAACCTGCGAATGTTACTTTGTAGGGCATAAGAGGCCGCACGGGTGTCATTAAATTAAGGCTCTTGAGATGGGAAGATTAACCTGGAGTACCCAGGTGGGCCCTCAATGCAATCATAGCATCCTCATAAAAGGAAGCAAAAAGAAGGGCGCCTGGGTGACTTAGTCGGTTGAGGGTCCGCCTTCAGCTCACAGTTTGTGAGTTCAAGCCTCGTGTTGGGCTCTGGGCTGCCAGCTCGGAGCCTAGAGCCTGCTTCAGAGTCTGTGTCTCCGTCTTTCTCTGCACCCCCTGCTCGCACTCTGTCTCTCCCTCAAAAATTAATAAACATTGGGGCGCCTGGGTGGCTCAGTCGGTTGAGCGTCCGACTTCGGCTCAGGTCATGATCTCACGGTTCCCGAGTTCAAGCCCCGCGCCGGGCTCTGTGCTGACAGCTCAGAGCCTGGAGCCTGTTTCAGATTCTGTGTCTCCCTCTCTGTCTGTGCCCCTCCCCCGCTCATGCGCGCTCTCTCTCTCTCTCTCTCTCTCTCTCTCTCTCTCTCTGTCAAAAATAAACAAACATTTTAAAAAATTAATAAACATTAAAAATAAATAAATAAAGGGAAGCAAAACGATATGACAGAGAAAGAAAAGGCAACGTGACGATCTGAGCAGAGCTTGGGGGTGGGGGAGAGGAGAGAGAGTGAGAGAGAGATGGAATGCCGTGCTGCAGTCATTGTAGATGGAGAAAAGGGACACAAACCGAGGGATGCAGCTCTAGAAGCTGGAAAAGGCAAGAAAACAGCTTCCCCTAGAGCTTCCAGGCACCAAGGCCCCACCGATATCTTGATTTCAGCCCAGTGATACTGATTTTGGATTTCTGGCTTCGAAGACTGTGGAAGAATAAATGCGCATTGTTTTAAGCCACCAAGGTTGTGATAATTTGCTACAGCTGCCATAGGAAATTAATACAGGGTTGGTCCCCACTTAGATATTGTCAGCAAAAATGAAGGTCATGATTCTGGGTATAAGTCATTACTACACTTATTAACAAAATGGAGGGACACTTCAAAACCAAGGAAAGTATCGACTGAACCTATTGCTTTGTTTTTAAATCGATGCAGGTATGCAGTGGAAAACTGGGCTTATTGCTAATGTAGAAACTACTTTAATTGAACAGTCTTTGAAGAAATTTGGCTCTATTTTTGGCTTGTGTCCACCCAGCCTGAGATGTGCCAAACCAACACCATCTGTGTGGTTCACATCAGGAAGTGTTCTTTTTCAAAAGGATGTTTTGGGGAAAAACTGAATCCTTACATGGAAGTTAAATTTCAACTTGAAATTCTTTCTTAAAAAATGCATATTTATTTATTTTGACAGAGAGACAGAGAGACAGGAAGAGAGAGAGAGTGAGAGAGAATCTGAAGCAGGCTCTGCACTGTCAGCACAGAGCCCAATGGGGGGGCTCGATCCTGTGAACCATGAGATCATGACCTGAGCCAAAAATCAAGAGTCAGATACCTAACCAACTGAGCCACCCAGGTGCTCCTCAACCTGAAATTCTTTATAACAAAGTAGAAAGCAACAAATGATATATGGATTATCAGTTGTATTGAATTAATTAAACAAGGCCATTAGATAACTGAGTTGGTTCTGATACCTTAGCAGTGGACATAAAACAAACCAAATCCTAAACCCATAAATGCCTCAGGATTAAGAAATCAAAACCTAAAGACAACCAGTTACGACCAGCCACCTAGGTTTTTCCAGCTAAGGCAAATGCTTAAGCGACAGCCAATCAAATAATTTCCTTGATTGGCTTCCACCTTTTCTCTGTAGAAGGCTTTCCTCAGGCTCCAAACTGTGGAGGGCTCCTAACCATTCCCGGCTTGGCGCTGCCTAATTTGAATCAATTTTTGCTTACATAAAACTCCCCAAATTTTTAATATGCCTCAGTTCATCTTCCAATAGTTCTTTGCTTATAAATGTGTTTATGGATCAGAGAGACTATTAATACTCAGAATGTCATCAGATTAACCATTGCAACAGGAATTCGGGTCCCCCCCCCCGCCCCCCACCAAAGAAACTATATAAACAAGCTAAAAGAGTACACTCACATCGTGGTAATGACAGGATGGCATACTCCTCACATATTTGGCTTTACTTAAATTTTCTGGAAAGTAAACTCACTTTACCTAGAAGTCAACATGGATGTTGGTGGGTCATCAGTAATTAAAAAAAGGGGGGAGTCCAAATGAAGAATACAAAATAAAACATCTTTTAATGAAACAGGTGTTCCCTGGGGAAGGGTTGTGGGGGTTGGCCTGGGGAGTGAAACTGCTTTTCGAAAAGCTCGGATAAGTCACAAATGACTGGCCCCATGAAGGGTCAGTATAATGGCCCCTACGGAAGGCTAATCAAAATAAACAACTATGCCTACAAGTACCAAGCCATAAATTCTCAATTGGTGAGTCCCCGCTTTGCAAAAGAAGAAAAGAATACCTGTGGATTTTTGTTTTGGAAGCTTTTTGGTTTCGTTTTGTCAAACACAACGAAATGCACCTGGAGACTTAGTTCTCAGCCTTTCATTTCCTGGTCACGAATTACTTCTAAGTTCGTCTTTGTTTTAGTATCCATTTTGTAGCCTATATTTCCTTTCTTCAAGTTTATTTATTTATTTTGAGAGAGACAGAGGGGGGAGGGGCATAGAGAGAGGGGGAGAGAAAGAGTCCTAAGCAGGCTCCGCACTGACAGCGCGGAGCCCAATGCGGGACTCAATCTCACAAACCAGAAGATCATGACTTGAGCGGAAACCAAGAGTCAGACGCTCAACCCACTGAGCCACCCGGATGCCCTGAAGCCTATATTTCTACCTTTTAGCCACGGATACAGGTATTCGGATAAGGATATGTAAACGCTCTATGAGCAGGGAGGATGTAAAGCAATTTGCAACGTATGTACCCAATGCGTAAGCCACGTCGAGCCTCTCGTGCTTCTAAAAGCAAATTATTTGCCCTTTCTAGGTCCGCTACAAATCACTTTCACCAAAGTGGTCTTAAGAGTAGCATAGTTACTGAATTAGATACTGCTGAATGAGTAAGTTTATCCTCCCCCAAAGAGTATTTAGCGACTCAGCACATCTGCGATTTCTAAATTACTGCTCTTATAAACAGAGACAGAGATAACTGGAGGTTACGATCTAATAGCTCTCTAGAAACTTGCCTATTCCTGTTCATCACTGGGTGATATTTTTTTATGGGGATTCTTTATATCACGTAACCTGATACAGTAATAAAAAGGCGACAGTAGCGGAAGGTAGTAGCAAGGTCTCTGGCTCGTGTGACAGGAAGCGTAGACTCTGTTTCTCTCCGGAGGACCCCTGAACCACACAACTAGCCTCAGAAAATCCGGATCACCGTTCACACCTAGGAATCCTATTCAAATGAATACTCCTCAGACCTCTTGGGGATAAAGCAGAAGATGAGTTTTTGACTGCCAGTAGGTTCCTGTGATACGGAGAGTAAGATCCTTAAACAAAGGAATGGGACATTCGTTGCTCGGACGGTGGGCGATGTAGCGAGTAGTGTCGAGAATGACCTGGGAACCCCAAAGCAGGATAGGGTTGAGGGGGCCTTGTCACTGACATGGGTTTCGATGGCAGGAATGTTTTCCAGGAAAACGCAGGTGGCTGTCGCTCAGATGCTTATGCAGGCTGGGTCGGCAAGTCATTTCTGTAAATGGTCAGGGAGTAAATGTTTAGAGCATTGGGTGCCAAGAGGTAAAACCGAGGATATTACGTAGGTGTTTATGGAACAAAAGAGTACAAATTTCCACACGTTTCGTGTTCAGTAACAGTGATTAAGGGTGGATCTTCTCATTCAGAAAAAAAAATTCCAGTCTTTGCCCTGGGCTCAAAAGATCTCAGTAAAACATCAGCACTGCTAAGCCATCGAACTTCAGTGTCGTGAGGCAAATCAGAATATTTGGTTCCTATTCTTGAAAAAACAAAACTCCACAGAACCATCAATGGCTAAGTCCAGGGGGTATATGAACTCCACCACCGACACTACCGGTTCAATAACACATGATAGATCAGATATTTTCGGCAAAGTACCTGCTGATGAATAATGCCATGAATAACCACAGGCTATAAACATCTTGCGTTCTCAAAAGCTTTGTAAATGTGTCCAGATATGCCTTTTTCTGTTCCACGCAGATATTTACCATAAGTTGTAACGTATCCTTGCATATTCTACTTCAAGTTGTACTGAATTCCCATCGTCTCAGCTTTGGGAAAATAATCTCGGGGCACCTGGGTGGCTCAGTCGGTGGAGCATCCGACTCTTGATCCCAGCTCAGGTCATGATCTCAAGGTTCGTGGGTTCGAGCCCCACATCAGGCTCTGCCCTGGCGGCACGGAGCTGGCTTGGGATTCTGTCTCTCCTTCTCTCTGCCCCTCCCCCTCTTGTGCTTTCTCTCTCTCTCTCAAAATAAATAAAAAAAAATTAAGAAAAATACTCTCTCCCATAGCTGTTGCTCACAGACTAGTCATAAGGGTTAATTCCCCAGTCACTTCAAACTTAGCTTGGCCTCCTCAAATAAACAATTAAGTGGCATTGATAACATCTGTCAACCTGTCAAGACCCAAGCAAAACCACTCAACATCATTTGCTTGTTTTTAATCGACTGCTTTGCTCTCACTATCCTCAACTCTCTTAACAACTGTTCTCCTCAAAAGGCTAATAGTTTTAAACAAATTTATTTTCTCTAGACACATTTATTTAACTGCTGCCATCAAACATGGCTTAATTACCCCAACATCAGTAAATGGCTTTCTTTGCTTGGCTAAGAAATGAGCCACTTGGAAACTTCCTTCGGTGGCAGGCTCATTTTGATTGTTGAGTTTTGTCAAGAAATTCTGCTGTGATGAGATATTCCATTTTAAATGTTCCAATTTTTCTGACCATTGCTTTCCTGTGGGTTGGTAATATTGTGATGAGCGCTCAGGCTGGTAATGTTGACATATGTTGTATTCTTTTATTTTTTTAATGTTTATTTAGTTTTGAGAGAGAGAGAGAGAGAGAACACGTGCATGGAGGAGGGGCAGAGAGAGACGGAGTCACAGAATCTGAAGCAGGCTCTAGGCTCCTAACTGTCAGCACAGTGTGGGGCTTGAACCCATGAACCATGAGATCATGATCTGAGCTGAAGTCGGCCACTCGGCAGACTGAGCCACCCAGGCGCCCCGACACTGTTGTATTCTTTGAACACAGCTCTCTAGTGTCCATGCATGAATACTTTGCTATTTTCTATGGACTATACATCGCTCCCAAATTCATATGTGGAAGCTCTAACCCCTAATGTGATTCTATTTGGAGCAGGGCTTTTAGGACACAATTAAGGTTAAATGAGGTCATAAAGGCGAGGTCCTAATTCTCTAGGGTTGGTGGCCTTTTAAGGAGAGTAAGAGCTCTCTCCCCACAGACACAGCCACAGGAAAGGCCACGTGAGGACGAAGTGAGAAGGCGGCCATCTGCAACTCAAGGAGAAAGCTCATGCCAGAGACCCACCCTGCCCGTACCTTGATCTTGGGCTTTCTAGCCTCCAGAACTGTGAGAAATTAATTTCTGTTGTTTAAGTCGCTCAGCCTGTGGTATTTCATTATGGCGGCCCTGAGCTGACTAATACTCCATCTAATTTGATAACTAAATATTCTGCACTCCGGTGTGCCTTACAAGCACGACAATCAAAATCCACTTTCCTTTTCTTGTTTTGACATAATGGGTATCCACTGGCAATTAAAAAAAAACAGAGGTGCAGTATGGAGTTACGCATGACACTTTAAATGCGGTAGAGTTTTAAATGTGCTGCCGTGATTTATGGTACACTAAGCAGTAACGTGAAGTGATGAGAGAATGACCTTTGGTCTCCGTTGCAACCACTCAACTCTGCTCAACACGGCTCAAAAGCGACCATAAATGACATATCAGTGAGTGAGTTTGCCTAAGTTCTAATAAAATTTTGTTTATGGGCATTGAAATTTGAATTCCAGGGGGCACCTGAGTGACTCAGTCGGTTTAGCGTCTGACTTTGGCTCAGATCATGGTCTCACAACTCATGGGTTTGAGCCCCACACCAGGCTCCATGCTGACAGAGCCTGGAGCCTGCTTCAGATTCTGTGTCTCCCTCTCCCTCTCTCTCTCTCTCTGTCCCTCTTCCCCTTGTGCTCTCTCTAGAAAATAATTAAACATTAAAAAAAAGAAATTTGAATTCCATATGATTTTACATGTCAGGAAATATTTCTTTTCTTTTCATTTATTCCCCAATCATTAGAAAAATATTAAAAACCTTACTAGAAGAAAACATAGGGGGAAAACTTCACGACATTGGAGTCGATGGTGATTTCTTAGATATGACACCAAAAGCACAGGCAACAACAAAAAAAAAAAATGGACAGATGGGACTGCATCGAACTAAAAATTTCTGTATAGGGACACCCGAGTGGCTCAGTCAGTTAAGGGTCCGACTCTTGGTTTCAGCTCAGGTCATGATCTCAAGGTTCATGAGTTTCAACCCTGAGTCGGGATCTGCACTGACAGTGGGATTCTCTCTCTCCCTCTCTCTCTGCCCTTCCCCTGCTTGCAGACACTCTCTCTCTTTCTCAAAATAAATAAATTAATTAAAAAAAATAAATTTCTGCACACCACAGAGCACAATCAACAGAGCAAAAAGGCAACCTATGAAATGGGAGGGAACATTTCTAAGTCACTATATCTGATAAGGGGTGAATATCCACCCTATGTAAAGAACTCCAACGATTAAACAACAATGAAGACAAAATAACCTGATTTTAAACATGGTCAAAGCACTTGAGCAGACATTTCTCCAGAGGTGATCTACGAATGGCCGACAAACATACAAAAAGATGCATAACGTCATTAACCTTTAGATAAGCACATCGAAAGCACAACGAGATGTTATCTCACACCTATTAGGATGAGTACTATTAAAAAAGAAAGAAGAAACGTAACAAGTGTTCACGAGGATGTGGAGAAATTGGATCCCTCGTGCACTTGTGGATGAGATTGCAAAATGGTACAACCAACAGTATGTGGTTCCTCAAAAATTTCAAAACAGAACTACCATATGACCCATAATCCCACTTCTAGATACATTCCCAACAGAACTGAAAGCAGAGTCTCGAAGAATGGTGGTTACTAGGAGCCGAGGGAAAGGGGAAACGGAGAGTGGTTGTTTAATGGGTAGAGAGTTCAGCTGTTCAAGATGAAAAAGTTCCAGAAATCTGTAGCTCAATGACATAAAAGACTTAATACTACTGAACTGTACTCTTACAAATGGTCAGGACGGCACATCTGAGGTCGTGTGTTTTCACCTCAAAAAAAAAGAGAATATTTTTAGATCATGTGCTGTACAAAAACAGACAGCAGGCCAGACCTGGCCCACAAGTTGTAGTTTGTCAACCCTTCCTCTTTGGCCCGGCCTCAGGAAAAGTTCTCCCAGGTTCCATGCCCGAGGGAGCCCTAAACTGGAAGAATCGTGACAGTAATAAAACACCTGCGACGCCAGGGGGCAAAAGACCCCTTTTCTTCTTTGAAAATGCGACAGTGGATACTGTGGTGGAAAGACCAGCAGAGCTGGAATGCGAGCCACGGAGAAGAAACTGGCTAGTGGTGGAAGGAGGATATGTGAATGGCAGGGGAATTTGAGAGCCTGCTTGAGGAAGAAGAGGGTACGTGGACGTCGACAATTCATGGCTCACCTCCCCCCCTACCTCTGCCCCCAACTCTGATGGTGTCATTTACATAAGCGAGAGTTCATTCTTTTACTCACTGTGTAAATTTAGATGAGTCTATTCCCCCTGCCTTACCCTTAAAAGGGGGAGGGTTGGACAAGATCCCTCAAGACCCTCCCAGACGTAAAAACCATGAAACTCTGAGCCCTGGGTGGCTCAGTAGGTTGAACATCGGACTCTTGATTCTGGCTCAAGTCATGATCTTGAGGTTCATGGGATCGAGCCCCACATTGGGCTTTGCGCCGACAGTGTGGAGCCTGCTTGGGATTCTCTCCCTCTCTCTCTGCTCATCCCTACCTCCCTAGTCTTGCCCAGGCGCGCTCTGTCTCTCTCAAAATAAATCATAAACTTAAAAATAAACAACGAAATTCTATCTGACAAAGCTTACAAAGTGCCAGTGTCTTCACCCCTTCATTTGAACAGCTCTAAAGTCAGGAGGCCTTCCACGTCTCCTACGGGGTTGGTACTTTTTTGTTCTAGTAACTAGAGGCCAAAAAACTACAGTTCATGGAGTCCTGACTAACTCCATTTCCACAGCTGGGCCTTCTCTTGATACCTCAAGCTCTCCTTCTCCGGGGAAACTGAGGAGATAGTGTAGACAAGAAAGGGAATTGGGAGCCATTGTTAATTCGTCTCTCTATCACACATAAGCAGTCTCCTCCTGTTAAAAACCTCTGATATCTTGGGGCACCTGGGTGGCTCAGTCGGTTGAACGTCCCTCGATTTCGGCTCATAGTCTCGGGATCACAGGATTGAGCCCTGAGTTGGGCTCTGAACTGTGCGTGGAGCCTGCTTAGGATTCTCTCTTTCTCTCTCTCTCCCTCTCTGCCCCTCCCCACCACTGACCGGTGTGTGCGCACGCACTCTCTCTCTCTCTCTCTCAAATGAAAAAAATAAAAAACTTTAAAAAATCTCTGATGTCTCTTCCAGTTCTTGAACAAGAATGGTTGGGGAATGGGTCTTGTTTATAAGAAGAACGCAAATCTCGTTCGTTTTTGAAAAATTACCACTCTGGGTGACAGCCTTGCTAAAAATGGCAACAGTCACATTCCTTTAGCGTTTGAAAAACCTCCTCTCCTCCTCCACCAGCGGCTATGCAGGGAAAGGCAGGCGTTCAAAGGGACTCACAGAGCTTCCTCCTTCCCGCTGCTAAGCAGGCACCGTTTTCCAAAAAGGAAGAGGGTTCCTCACTCTCGGCCTTTCGGGCGATGGAGAAGAGGGCCTGTTAGGGGTTGGGTGATTTCAGTAGCTGCCTCTTTTGCTTTCCGGTTTGCAGCTGTCCCATGATATGTTTATTTGAATCTCCAGCTCCAAGCTGACGTGCCTTTGTATCTGGCCCAAGGAAGCTCTCGTCAGAGTGGGAAAGTTCAGTCACCCTGTGCAAGTGAAACCCGCCGAGGTGGGGAAAACAGGAGCAAGCAAGCGAGCAGCAAGACTGTGGGACCAGGTCAGGCTTTTCAAAGTAAACGCCTTTTTCCCCGTGGCGTGGTGTGCTTTGGTTTACTTCTGGGGCTGGTCGTCGTGTGAACCTCATGTCTGCTCAGAAATTTTCCCGGGGTCATTGCATTGCCATGATGTTTTGTCCAAGAAAGAGGCAACTAAAATTTCATGGACTCTCTTCCTGCATTTGTTGACATGTTGCACTCACTGGGGCTTCAATCATAAAAACAAACAAAATAAATTATTATTGCCTTTTTTTTTTAATGTTTATTTTTGAGAGAAGCAGAGTGCGAGCGGAGACAGAGAGAAAGAGGGAGACACAGAATCCGAAGCAGGCTCCAGGCTCTGAGCTGTCAGCACAGAGCCTGACGTGGGGCTCGAACCCACGACAGTGTGAGATCGTGACCCTCGAGCCGAAGTTGGACACTCGACTGACCGAGCCACTCAGTTTCCCCCAAAATAAATTATTATTAATGGTACATTAATAAAGCCTGGCAGATCTGAGGGGGATTGGTTAAACACTTGCATATCCATGCTTTTGTTTCACACGACAAGTTCCATGGGGTAGACCGAGTATGCGTTGTATCCCCCACTTTACCGACAGTGGAAACGAGGCCAAAAGAAATTACATAATTTGCCCAAAGTAGTGGTTAAGCCAAGACTTCGCAGATGCTGCAGAACGTCGCACTGCCAAACTCTTTTCAGAAAAGAGAGATATTGGGGCACCTGGCTGGCTCAGTCAGTTGAGTGTCCGACCTCAGCTCGAGGTTCTTGGGTTCGAGCCCGGAGTCGGGCTCTGTGCTGACAGCTCGGGGCCTGGAGCCTGCTTCGGATTCTGTGTCTCCCTCTCTCTCGGTCCCTCCCCTGCTTGTATTCTCTCTCTCTCTCTCAAAAATAAATAGAAACACACATTAAAAAATAATTTTTAAAAAGCAGAGATATTGTCTGCATTGGAGCTTAAGATTTAGCCTGGAGGCAAGAGTAGTCATTTAAAGCGTGAAATATTAACGCCCTTCGGGGTGGCTGCCCTGGAGCCCGCCGGCTCCCTTGCGGGCGCTCTGGCCACATGCATCCAGAGGACCAGAGTTGGGATAACATCAGCCGGAGGGGAAACGGCACCCCTAGCGGGAGTGCTGGCTCCTTCCAGGGCCCCTGAGCCGTTGTCACCTGAGCCTGCCCCGCCAGCCAGCCCAGCCCGCCCGTCGCTTGCCAGCCCGCACCCAGCCAGTGATGAGAAAGCCAGCCTCCCCGACACAGCACGCCACTTCTGAAATATTCTTTTTTTTTTTAATTTATAATAGTTTATTTTTAATATCATTCAGACTTAGAGTTAGGAGGAACCAAGGGCAGAACGATGAAGTAGAACCCTATCGCGTGTCTTTTCCCCGCAGCGGGCACTCTCTAGTCACTTCGGGGTCACAGAGGGGCTAGCTGTTCTCAGACTTTTCCTTTCTTCCTTGTATCGTACCTACCTAGCTAGGCTGTCAGAGCCTGACTTTTGCAAGTGTAGGTGACTGGTGAGGGTGACTTATGATACTTAAAGACACCAGGTGGGGGAGGTGGGATGGACGTTCCTTTTTTTTTTTTTTTTTAATGTTTATTTATTTTTGACGCAGAGAGAGAGCGAGGGAGACGTGCAGAGAGGGAGGGGTCAGAGGATGCAAAGCGGGTTCCGTGCTGACAGCAGAGACCCTGACGCGGGGCTCGAACTCACAAACTGTGAGATCACGACCCGAGCCGAAGTCACACGCTTAACCAACTGAGCCACCCGCGCGCCCCAGGAGTTACTTTTTCAGGGCTGTTTTTTATTTTTTCTGCCCTCAAGGCATAGAGTTTAATAAACACCTACAAAACAAAGTGGTTTTGTGATCGTGCAGTGTTTCCAATGAACATTGAAACGCTTCTAAGATCCTCTATTAATGTTTGATTACGTTCTATTCTATGGGGAAATAGGGAGTCATACTTAAATACAAGAAATATGTTTGGGAGGAAGGCATTCCCTCCCCAGGCATAACTTTTAAAATGGAAATAAGATGCCATCTTATGTGGTTAAGAGCACAGGCTTTCAATTTCTTTTTACAAGTGGCAAGAAAAAAAAAGAGAGAGGAGAAATCTATAGCTGAAAAGAGACTTCAGAGACTTATTAACCAAATGCTATTATATGATCTGGACCTTGTTTGAATCATAAAACTGCTATGAAAAAAAAGAAAAAAAAAACATGAGACGATTGGGGAAACATGAGCATGGACTGGACATTTGATGATACGTAGAAATGATTAGTTATTATAGGTGAGGGTTAGTTATTATGGGGGCGCCTGGGTGGTTCAGTCGGTTAAGCATCCGACCTCAGCTCAGGTCCTGATCTCGCAGTTCATGAGTTCTAGTCCCACCTCGGGCTCTGTGCTGACGGCTGAGAGCCTGGAGCCTGCTTTGGATTCTGTGTCTCCCTCTCTCTCTGTCCCTACCCTGCTCTCTCTCTCTCTCTCTTTCTCAAAATTAAATAAGCATTAAAAATTTTTTAAAAAAGTCTTGGGGTGCCTAAGTGGCTCAGTCGGTTGAGCGCCTGACTCTTGATTTCGGCTCAGCTCATGATCCCGGGGCATGGGATCGAGCCTCATATTGGGCTGCACACCAAGCGTGGACCCTGCTTAATATTCTCTCTCTCCCTCTTCCTTCACCCCTCCCCGGCTCATGCTCGTGCACACGCCCACGCACACGCACTTTCTCTCTCTCATAAAAAATTTTTTTAAAAAATAAGAGTCCAATTCTTTTGAAGATATACATTGAAATATTTACAAACAAAAATACAAAATTGCGTGTGTGCGTGTGTGTGCGTGTGTGTGCGTGTGTGTTGGATGGGAGCTGGATGGGGTACGGATGAAACAAGACTGTCCATGAATTGCTAAATGTTGAGGCTGCGTGATGGACACATGGGATTCATTATACTATCTTATCTACTTTTGTTTATGTCTCAACATTTTAATAATAACAAAGACTAAAAAAATAAAGCGTGGGGTTGAAGTCAGACCTCCGTGCATGTGAACCTTGGCTCCACTTCCCAGCCGTGGGATGTCCTGAGAGAAGTCCCCTCTCTGAGCCTAACTGGTGTCCTCGGCAAAGTGGTGAGAACGCGGAGATTGGATGAAATAATGTATATAAAAAATTTAGCCCGGAGCCCGGCACGTGGTAAACAATCGAGAAAGAGTCGATTTTATTAGAGCCAGTTATCTGGTCTAGTTTTCTGAACCTATAATTGCAGACCCTAAGAGAATTTACACCCTGAGAAGTTCGTGCCACTAACACAGAAGAGTTTAGTAACACACGAGATGTTTAATGTTGCTTTCCAGATGGGGAGCATGTCTGGGAAAAAGAGGCTGTGGTAGCAGCACAAGGAGAATGGTGGCAAAGAATCAGACAATTGGTCCTAAGAAATAAGAAAGTCTCGCTTGGCAGCTCTAAGCCTTTAAAAGCATCTCCGAGGGGCGCCCGGGCGGCTCCGTCTGTTGAGCGTCCGACTCTTGATTTCGGCTCAGGTCCCACACTGGGCTCTGCAGGGACAGCAGGCAGCCTGCTTAGGATTCTCTCTCTCCCCCTCTCTCTCTGCCCTCCCTCCAGCTGGTGCTCTCTTTCGCTCTCTCAAAATACATAAATAAACTTAAAAAAATAAAAGCATCTTTGAGAACACACTGTCCCTCTTTTATAGATCTGCTTCCTCCTCTCCTTCCCACCGCCCACGCTGCCCCGCGGTGAATGGTGCCTGACGAACCCGTTCTCCTCAGAGCCGATCAGAAAACAGATGGGAGCAAGCCTGGTGGCCCCTACAGCAGGCTGGGAGTCCATTCTGCACGTGGTCCTATGCCTCATACGACTAGAGAAGTCTATAACAGTACTCTAATTCTATGAACTAAAACTTGCCAAATGCTTGCTGTGTGCCAGTAACATATGAGACACCTACCATATAATATCTCAGTATCTGCCCCAGCCCCACATCAGACACGGGTAGACCGAGGACTGGAGAGATGACGTGGCTTGCCTAGAGTTATACAGCTAGTAAGCGACAAAGCGGTTCTTCTTCTTTTTTTTTTTTAATGTTTTATGTATTTTTGAAAGAGAGAGCATGAACAGGGGAGGAGCAGAGAAAGAGGGGGACAGAGGATCCAAAGCGGGCTCTGCACTGACAGCAGCCATCCCAGTGTGGGGCTCGAACCCACAAACCATGAGATCCTGACCTGAGCCAAAGGTGGACACTAAAGCGACTTAGCCTCCCCGCCCCTCCCCCGCCCCTCCTGATATTCTGAATGCAGAGCTATCGGACTCAGAAACCACGTTCCCTTAATTAGCTTGATTATAGTAATCATTCCCTGTGTATCATGTGTACCAAAACATCGTGCCATATCCCTTAAATATATACAACTTTTTTTGAGAGAAAGAGTGGGAGAGAGGGTGCAAGTGACAGAAGGGCAGAGAGAGAGAGAGACAGAGAGAAGCAGGGCACACCCGAAGCGGGGCTCACCTGAGGTGGAGCTCACCTGAAGTGGGGCTTGAGCTCACCTGATGCGGAACTCAAACCCACCAACTGTGAGATCATGACCTGAGCCAAAGTCGGATGCTTAACCGACTGAGCCACCCAGGCGCCCTATAACTATTATTAAAATAGTAATAAAGTGGGACGCCTGGGTGGCTCAGTCGGCTAAGCATCCGACTTTGGTTCAGGTCATGACCACACAGTTCGTGAGTTCGAGCCCCGCCTCGGGCTCTGTGCTGACAGCTTGGAGCCTGGAGCCTGCTTTGGATTCTGCAGCTCCCTCTCGCTTTCTGCCCCTCCCCCGCTCACGCTCTCTCTGTCTCTCAAAAACAAATCAACGGTAAAAAAAATAATAGTAAAGAAACCACGTCCTTTACTTCTACCTCATTACTGTAACTTCATACCCATTATCCTAAAGAGGAGTGGGACCAGAAGTGTCCAAGATAATCTCTCTCTCTCTCCGAGCTTGACTAATATCTCAACGATTTTCTCGCCAGTATGGTTTCTCTACGTAGCCCACGCCGCGATATACAAATAGAAAAGCGGTTTTAGATTCGCGGGGTGTTGCATCGGTTTCCACGAACTTTAAAGAGACACAGAAGCAAAGCCTGTTTTGCTGTCACGTCATCACTGCTTCCCAAGGCCACGCGGCCTGCGTAGTAGAGGACATCGGAGGACAAAGAGGCCTTCGCGCATAGGCTCCATGCTGAGCCCGTGCCGTACGCGAGGTCCGGGACGAGGGAGCAACTTGGGCCCCATCGGCCGTGAGGGAGAGGCCCCAGAGGGCTGCCAGACCGGCCCCTTGCCAGCTCTGAGTCATCGCAGGCTTCCCGAGCCCAGCCGGCCTACCTGCCGTTCAATAAGATCTTTGTTTGTCCTTCCACCCTCGTCAAAAGCCATTGTCATTTCCTTTTCTGTCTGGACACACTGCGAGCGGCCTCCAGGCGGTGTGACCACGGCGGCCCCTCGTGCGACCCCCAACTCACCCAGATGAACCGTATCTTAGAACTTCCTCCCCTCGTTTGGCTCTTTCTTCCTTATTGGGCCGAAAGCATCCTGTTTCTCAGATTTCCAGAGCTTCAGCTCTTCCGATTCTTGGATGAGCAAGCAGCTCGAATGTTGGGGATGATGAAGAGGCAGTCCCGGGGCGGGCGTGTGTGTGTGTGTGTGTGTGTGTGTGTGTGTGTGTGTGTGTGTCATTCAGTGGTTGCTTCAGGAGACCTATGGATTCATGGGATCAGAACGTCACAGGCCTGCGAGGCCCTGAGGCACTGCACACCTGGGGGCCAGACTGGACTGACCGCGACTTGGTTGTGAAAGCTTTCTTTGGTTCATTCAATCCTTCCCTTATTCTCTTATTCCAGAAACACTTCTTTTTTAAAAAATATTTTTTAAATGTTTGTTCATTTTTGAGAGAGAGAGAGAGAGAGAGACAGAGCATGAGTGCAGGAGGGGCAAAAAGAGAGGAAGACCTAGGATTCAAAGCAGGCTTCAGGCTCTGAGCTGTTAGCCCAGAGCCCGACATGGGGCTTGAACCCACGAACCGTGAAATCACGACCTGAGCCAAAGCCGGATGCTTAGCCGGCTGAACCACCCAGGCGCCCCTATTCCAGAGGCACTTCTTAAATGCCTATTAGATGTCAGTGCCTTGGCCCCACCCTCAGGAAATCGTCATCTTGAGGGAAGGAATGGACGGATGATTAAACAGATTGTCATAATACAGCGTGGCCAGTTCTGTGAAGGAGAGACAGTGTCAGAGAGTGGTTTAGAAAGTACATTTTTTTAAGTTTATTTATTTACTTTGAGAGAGTCAGAGATAGCGCAAGTGTGGGTGGAGCAGAGAGAGAGAGGGAGAGAGAGGATCCCAAGCAGGATTCGAGCTGCAAGCGCAGAGCCCGATGCAGGGCTCAAACCCTCGAAGCCATGAGATCATGACCTGAGCCGAAACCAAGAGTCAGACGCTCAACCTGCTGAGCCACCCAGCGCCCCTAGAAAGAACATTTTAAAATCAACACTCCTGGCTTAAACCCCAACCTTGCCACTTATTTCTTGTGTTAAGTTTTGAAACTTCCTCAGTCGCCTCTAGAGCATGGGGGTAACAGGTGTACGTGGGTGTATAGCATGAGAGCTGCACAAATGGCCGGCAGAAAATCTCTATGTGGCTACTGGGGTTCTGGAAAGCCAAGATGTTGTGATAAGCTAGCAAGATAGATTTTTATCCTTAGAAGTGCCCTCTGGTGGGGCGCCTGGGTGGCTCAGTCAGTTGAGTGCCCAACTCCGGCTCAGGTCATGATCTCACGGCTTGTGGGTTCGAGCCCCGCGTCGGGCTCCGTACCGACAGCCGGGAGCCTGGATCCTGCTTCCGATTCTGTGTCTCCCTCTCTCTCTGCCTCTCCCCCCACTTGCGTTTGGTCTCTGTCTCTGTCTCTCTCTCAAAACTAAAGAAACATTAAAAACAATTTAAAAATGAAGTATCCAGTGGTGAGGGCAGGCAACAAGCAGGTGGCCAGGCGGGGTTGCCCTTTGGGATTGAGGAACTAGCCATGAGGGCACCGGTTCAGGCTCCGATTCCCAATCCATGCAAAGGGCCTGGAGAGCAAAGGAGACCTCGGTCCCAGAGGGAATATATGGCTGAGTTTGCAAGGAAGAGTATAAAGTAAGACTGGAAGAAAAGGGATGGAGTGAAAACAATGTATGGGTATACTACCTATATTCCAGATAGTAACTGGAATACGGGGAAGACACAAAGCAGGACTGGAGCCGTGCTGACAATACCTGGGGTGGGGGAGGGCAGGCGTGGCAGCCATGCTTCTCAGCTCTCTGATGACTGACTGGGAGATCCAGCGACCGAGCTCCTGCTGTGCTCTGAAATCATCACTGCATTTGCATGGAGGCCACACTGCCTCCGGGCTGCTCCTGGGCAGGATGTGAGCCCAGCAGGGACGCTAGACAGGCCTGTTTTGGGGAGGCACTGGACTCCTTTGACCGCTGACTTTGTCTCAAAGACACCACGATGGCCACGCTAACCTTTCAGAACAGCATGCAGGCTAAAACACTTCGCTCTGACCTTCCTCCCTCCCTCCCTCCTTCTCTCCTCCTTCTCTCCTTCTTCCTTCCCTCCCTCCCTCCCCTCCTTCCCTCCCTCCCTCCCTCCCTCCCTTCCTTCCTCCCTTCCTTCCTTCCTTCCTTCTCTCTCTCCTTCACTCAGGGTCAGACTTGCTTTGCGTCACACTACATACTGGTAGCTCTCCCGGACTCTCCCCCTGCTCTCCATTTTCTATCATGAGGGGTGCCTCATAAATTTCTTATGCTTTTAATCCTATCTGTTTGCCTGCTTCTTGAAGGACCTGGACCAACACAGGTGTGATTTCAGCGACTTGGACCGAAAGGACAGATGCATTGACAAAGATTTCATTGGACAGTTAGCCTAAGGGTTCTCACCTTTCATTCCAAGAGGAACATGCATTCACTGGGTAGGCCTCAGGAGCCAGGCACAGCGCTAGGCCCTAGGAATACAATAATGACCAAGATGAACAAGATGCCCTTATGAAATTGATGGGGAACGACAGCAGAGATTCACTAAGTACTCAAGAAAACATTTTTGTTGCTTTCCAATTTTTAAATCTAGTGATACAGTGCAAACCCTTGACCATGGCTTACAAGGGTTCATGATCTGGCTCCTACCTACCTCTCCGTCGTCCGTTCTCACCGTGTCCATGTTGCACGCTGCACCCGCTAGCGGGAAATGATTGCGCTTCCCAGAGCTCTCCGTCTTCTTCCTGCCTCTAGGCTTTCGCTCCAGAGAGGCTTCACCTACCAGCCTTAGACCGTATCCATCCGCCAGGCTTGGTACGATCTTCCCCGAGCGACCAAAGGTGTTCCGCTGTGCACCCACAGCACCCTGCTCCCTTGTAGTCGATTTCACTACAGACGAGCGAGTGGAGAACTACAGAAAAGAAAACTGATGTCAGCACAGAAACACACATTCCTTTTTTCCAAATCAGTTGGCCCATATTTAAGAGATGGTAGCTCCATTCTTGAGGCTCAAGCCAAACTCGATTTCCGTTTTGTTGCCGAGACTGCGACTGCCTACCCGATATCTGCTCTTCCCCACCTCTTCACTGTAAAACTTGGCCGGCTAAAAACATCCGTGCTTCCTAGTCTCTTGCAAATAGAGGTGGACCATGAGATACAAGCAGAAGTCACGAGGCGGGGCTTCTGGGAAGCCCTTTTTGCCTTTGACCCTCCCTTCTACCCACTGCCTGGTGTTTGAATGTGATGCTTACAGTTCCAGTGGACATCTTGGGACCATGAGGGAAAGGTCAAGAGAATTACAAACAGCCCTGACATTCTTGAGCTGCAAAACCAACACCAGCAACCGCCTACCTTTGGACTTCTCATTACATGAGACAAATAAACCCTCATGTGTTTTAGCCAGTGTGGTCAAAAAATTTTTTTACGTTTTTTTTACATTTACATTAATTTACATACTAATGCAATTCTGGACTGATTGACCTCAACCAGTTCTGTCTCCTTCTCCTTAGCTGTACCCATGCATGGAATGTCTCCCTTCCTGTCGTCCTTTCCCCTAAATCTCGGGTCCCCAATTGTATTCACCACTGAAGGCTCCGTCCAAAGGTTTTTATTTTATTTTGTTAAATGTTTATTTATTTTTGAGAGAGAGAGAGACAGATGGACAGAACGTGAGCAGGGGAGGGGCAGAGAGAGAAGGAGACGCAGAATCCGAAGCAGGCTCCAGGCTCGGAGCTGTCAGCACAGAGCCCGACGCGGGGCTCGAACTCACAGACCGTGAGATCATGACCTGAGCAGACGTTCGATGCTTAACCAACTGATCCATCCAGGTGCCCCTACTTCAGGGTCACTTCTTAAATACCCATTAGATATCAGTGCCTTGGCCCCACCCTCAGGGAACTCTCATCTCGAGGCTGGGGGGTGGACAGAAGAGTACACGTGGTCATAACACAGTGAGGCCGATTCTGTGAAGGAGAGGCAGGGTCAGTGGTTTAGAAAGTACATTTTATTTACTTTTTTAGGTTTATTGACTTATTTTGAGAGAGCCAGAGACAGTGTAAGTGGGGGAGGGGCAGAGAAAGAGGGAGAGAGAGAATCCCAAGCAGGTTCCTAGATGCCAGCGCAGAGCTGGATGTGGGGCTTGGACCCACGAAGTGGTCAGATCATGACCAGAGCCGAAACCGAGAGTTGCATATGTAACGGACTGAGCCACGTAGGTGTCCCTATAGGATTTTATTTTACCCTCTCCCAATCTAGATGTGCTATTCCCCTGTTTTGACTCATTCCTATCATACTTTACTGGACCCCTTTTGCAGAAGGAATACACGTATATAATTCTGCCTGTGTGATAGGTATTAATGCTCTTATTTGTATTGTGTATTTTTTTGGTATTTTTTGCAACAAATCGCAGACACAGAGTAGCAATTTAGTAAATCTTTGTTCAACTAAACATAAACTTGCAATAAAAACACAACTTCTCTTTATTTTTTATTTATTTATTTTTTGAGAGAGAGGGAGAGAGAGAGTGATCAGGGGAGGGGCAGAGAGAGAAAGAGAGAGAGAATCTAAAGCAGGCTTTGTGCTTAGCATGGAACCCAACATGGGGCTTGATCTCACAACCCTGAGATCATGACCTGAGCCAAAATCAAGAGTCAGATTCTTAAATAACTGAGCCACCCAGGCGCCCCCATAATTTCTCCTTAAATACACACATTTAACCATTGACCACGGTATTTCTTGGAAGCAACTAAATGGATAAAATATGCCTTCAAATGATATATTCTTTAATTGATTTGGAAAATGGAATTATTCACATGATAATTTATCTGTTTAATTTTGTATTGAACATTCTTTCACTTCAGCTGTTATTTATTCAGCGTCTCCACTATAAAGCCATAGTGAATGAGGGTTTAAACGGGCAATATCATGATTAGAGCTGAAATACGGTGATTGTAAAAAGCCCAGGTGAATGTGGAAAGACCGTGAACTAAGTTAAGGGCAGGGAGAATAGAAAGGAGAAACAAACCTGCACTATTTGAGCCATACTCTGAGGTAAACATTGTTTGAAGAACTACCATTCATGTTCATACCAGACAGTGGAATGTTCTTGAATATTACATGCCCCAAAATGATATAGATAAATGGGGAGAAAGAGCTGACAATATGTGTTTAAGGGAATATCATTCTGATGAATGATAAATATTTCTTCTGATTCTTAAAAAGCGACCATGAGATAAACAGCCGAGGGGAGCTCGTTAGAAAGCGAGAGCATCACTCAGAAGAAACTGCCTTCCCTCTGCTCATGGACCATCTTGCTCCTGCTTACTACAGACTTAGTCACGTTGGATTGCAACCTTTTATTCACATTTCCTCCCGAATTTTAAGTCCGAGGGTTATGTATTACCCATCTTTGTGTCCACCTGGCACTATGCCTGACATTGACCGTGACCTCCTTGAAACATACCCCCTCTTTGCTTTCCTGATACGGGATGCTGTTCGTTCTTCTTTACGCTTTCCTTGGCCGATTCCCCTGGCCGATTCCCCTTCCTCCCAACTGCCCTTTTGCAGTTCTTCGGGATAGTGAGATTCTTCCCCCTCTTTTCGTTTTTATTAAATATCAAAAAATTATTACCACATTATCTCCTTGAGTGGATCATTCCTTTTAACATTCTTTCTAATCTTGCCTTCTTGGGCGCCTGGTTGGCTTAGTCAGTTAAGCGGCCGACTTTGGCTCAGGTCATGATCTCGCAGTTCGTGAGTTTGAGCCCCGCGTCGGGCTCTGTGCTGACAGCTCAGAGCCTGGAGCCTGCTTTGGATTCTGTGTCTCCCTCTCTCTCTGCCCTTCCCCCACTCGCACTCTGTCTCTCAAAAATAAATAAACATTAAAAAAATAAAAAATAATAATCTCACCTTCTCAAACTTCATTAAGATGCAGACATTTTGCCATCTTCGATGACCCTCAACCTCTTTCAGATATTTTTCCTATCTTTGTCTCCATGTGATTTAGACTACATAATATCATCTGACCTGTTTTCCAAGCCACGGTTTCTTTTTGGCTCTGTTTAATCCATCAAGGGAGGTTCTGTAGTGTACTTAAATTATCCTATTTTTTATTTCTCGGAGTTCAGGTTAGTTAGTTTTTTCAAAACTATTGCTCAGGTTTCATAGTTTGTTTCTTTTTTTAAAAAAATGTTTTAATTTTAATTCCAGTTAGTTAACGTACAGTGTCAGGTGTCAACAGCGGCATCCATTACCCAGTGCTCATTAGGGCAAGTGCCCTCCTTAATCCCCATCACCTCTTTCATCCATCCCCCCACCCCTTCCCCTCTGGTACCCATCAGTTTGTTCTCTATATTTAACAGTCTGTTTCTTTAAAACAATTTTTTTTATTTCAGTTGGTTAACATACAGTGTTATATTAGTTTCAGGTGTACGATACACTGATTGAACAATCCATACAATTCCAGCTCATCTCAACAAGTGCCCCCCTTAGTCCCCATCACCTCTTTCATCCATCCCCCCACCCCTTCCCCTCTGGTAACCATCAGTCTGTTCTCTATAGTTAGGATCTATTTCTTGGTTTGTCTCTTTCTCTCTTCTTTTTCCCTTTGCTCATTTGTTTTGTTTCGTAAATTCCACACGAGTGAAATCATATGGTATTTGTCTTTCTCTGACTGACTTATTTCACTTAGCATTAAACATTCTAGCTCCATCCATGTCCTTGCAAATGGCAAGATTTCATTCTTTCTTTATGGCCAAATAAAAATTCCATTATATATTCTATTATATACATATATCACCTCTTTATCCATTCATCGATCTCATCGATTGATGGGCACTTGGCCTGCCTCCATATCTGGGCTATTGAAAACAATGCTGCTATAAACATAGGGGTGCATGTATCCCTTTGATTTAGTGTTCTTGTGTTCTTTGCATTAATACCTAGTAGTGCAATTGTTGTGTCATAGGGTAGTTCTATTTTTAACTTTTTGAGGAAACTCTGTACGGTTTTCCACAGTGGCTGCACCAGTTTGCATTCCCACCAGCAGTGTAAGAGGGTTCCCCTTTGGCCACATCCTCAACGACACCTGTTGTTTCTGGTGTTGTTGATTTTAGCCTTTCTGACAGCTGTGAGGTGACAGCTCATTGTGGTTTTGAGTTGCATTTCCCTGATGTTAAGTGATGATGAACATCTTTTCATGTGTCCGTTGGCCAACTGCATGTCTTCTTTGGAGAAATGTCTGTTCAGGTCTTCTGCCCAGTTTTTGAATTGAATTATTCATTTTTTGGGTGTTGAGTTTTATACGTTTTTTATATATTTTAGATACTAACCCTTTATTGGATATGTCATTCACAAATATCTTCTCCCATTCTGTAGGTTGCCTTTTAGTTGTGTTGATTGTTTTCTTCGCTATGCAGAAGTTTTTTTTATTTTGATGAAGTCTCAATAGTTCACTTTTGCTTTCCTTTCCCTTGCCTCAGGAGATATATCTAGAAAGAAGTTGCTATGGCCGATGTCAAAGAACATTACTTGTGTTCTCTTCTAGGATTTTTACAGTCTCTGGTCTCACATTTAGGTCTTTAATCTATTTTGAATTTCTTTCTGTGTGTGGTGTAAGAAACTGATCCAATTTCTTTCTTTTGCATGTTGCTGTCCAGTGTCCCGACACCATTTGTTGAAGAGATTTTTTTCCCCATGGGATATTTTTTCCTGCTTTATCAGTGATTAATTGACCATATAATTGTGGGTTCATTTCTGGGATTTCTATGCTGTTCCATTGATCCGTGTGTCTATTTCTGTGCCAGTACCACACTGTTTTGATCACTACAGCTTTGTAATATAGCTTGAAGTCTGGAATTGTGGTGCCTCCAGTTTTGCTTTTCTTTTTTAAGAATGCTTTGCCTATTCGGGGTCTTTTGCGGTTCCTTACAAATTTTGGAATTGTTTGTTCCAGTTCTGTGAAAAATGCTGTTGGTATTTTGATAGGGATTGCATTACACGTGTAGATTGCTCTGGGTAGTATAAACATTTGAACAATATTTGTTCTTCCAATCCATGAGCAAGGATGGAGTATCTTTCCATTTCTTTGAGTTATCTTTCATTTCTTTCATCAGTGTTTCATAGTTTTCAGAGTACAGGTATTTCACCTCTTTGGTTAGGTTTATTCCTTGGCGTTTTATTATTTTGGGTGCAATTGCTAAATGGATTGTTTTCTTAATTTCTATTTCTGAGACTTCATTATTAGTGTATAGAAATGCAACAGATTTCTGTACATGGATTTTGTATCCTGCGACTTTACTGAATTTGTTTACCAGTTTTAGTGGGGTTTTTTGGTTGAGTCCTTAGGGTTTTCTATATAGGGTATCATGTCATCTGAAAATAGTGAAAGTTTGGTTTCTTCATTGCCAGTTTGGATACCTTTTATTTCTTTTTATTGTCTAATTGCTGTGACTAGAACTTCTAATTGAGTAAAAGTAGAGAAAAGTGGACACCCTTGTCTTGTTCCTGACCGTAGGGGAAAAACTCTCAGTTTCCCCCCATGGAGGATGATGTTAGCTGTGGGTTTTTAAATACATGGACTTTATTATGTTGAGGTATGTTCCCTCTAAACCTACTTTGTTAAGAGAGTTTATCATGAATCGTTCTTGTATTTGTACAATGTTATACATTGTCAAATGCTTTTCCTGCATCTCATAGTTTATTTCTTAATCATTTTAAAATTCTTTCTTTCCTTTAGTGTCCCAAATGTACTTATTTTATATTCACTGTCTGATATTTTTTATATCTTCAGTCTTTGTGAATTTGTTTCTGCAGACTCCCAGTCACAATGGCTTGCTTCTTTGTAGGTTGAGTGATACCTTTTTCATTGTGAGCTCTTGTTCTTTGGAATTTTATCTGTGGGAATTCTTTGAGGCCACTTTAAAATTATTCCAGAGAAAATTTTCATTTCCTACGGCAATGTGCCCAGAGGCATCACCAACCAAGGACCACTATAAACTAATGTCTCTGTTTAGTGGTTTTGAAGACACAGACATAATATTCAGCTCCCAAAAAGTGCTTGAGCGTGAGCAGGTGGTTAGGAATTCTCGGGGGAAATAACATTTCTCCAAACCTTGTGCCTAATCCCTAGGTAGGTAAGTATCTTGATGTAGAGACGGGGGGATTTTCTAGGTCACTCACTGAGGGACTCACGCTTAGCAGACTTTAGCTGTATGGCAGTGTCTCCAGTCAGCCCAACTACCTCGGTTGGGTCTCACACGTTAATCTCCTGTCCCTGGTCTTACCACACAGGCCTTTAATGTCAACTCTGGCCACCAAGGACAATCAGAGTTATCCCAAGGCAAACTCTGGTTTGATTACTTCTAGAAAATCAGGCTGTTGTTTTTCTGTGTCCTTTATTTAACTTCAGCTCAGCTTCACTTTAAAAACAACATGTAACATATTTCATCAAGATTTTTAGGCACTCATGTTTTCTTCTACATTATGTTGTTGTGTCAGGTGCTGTTCTAAGTAGGCATCCTTTTTTCTTAATGTTTATTTATTTAATATAATTTATTGTCAAATTGGTTTCCATACAACATCCAGTGCTCATCCCAACAAGTGCCCTCCTCCGTGCCCATCACCCACTCTACTCTCTCCCCCATCCCCCATCAACCCTCAGTTTGTTCTTAGTATTTAAGAGTCTCTTATGTTTTGCCTCCCCCCTCTCTGTGACTTTTTTCCCCTATTCCCCTCCCCCCTAATCTTCTGCTAAGTCTCTCAACATCCACCTATTCGTGAAAACATATGGTATCTGTCTTTCTCTGCCTGACTTGTTTCAGTCAGCATAATACCTTCCAGTTCCATCCATGTTGCTACGCATGGCCAGATTTCATTCTTTCTCATTGCTGTGTAGTATTCCATTGTATATATATATACCACCTCTTCTTTATCCATTCATCAGTTGATGGACACTTAGTCTCTTTCCATGATTTGGCTATTGTCGAAGGTGCTACTATAAACATCGGGGTACACGTGCCCCTATGCATCAGCACTCCTGTATCTCTTAGGTAAATTCTTAGCAGTGCTATTACTGGGTCATAAGGTAGTTCTATTTCCTTTTTTTTTTTTTTTTTGAGAAATCGCCACACCGTTTTTTTTTTTGTTTTTTTGTTTTGTTTTTTTGTTTTGTTTTTTTTTTTGAGAGCGTGCAAGTGGGGATGAGGCAGAGGAGAGGGAGAGAAAGAATCCCAAGCAGGCTCCACTCTGTCAGCTCAGAGCTCACTATGGGGCTCAAACTCACAGACCATGAGATCATGATGAGATCATTACCCGAGCCAAAGTTGGTCACCCAACCAAATGAGCCACCCAGGTGTCCCCTAAGTAGGCATTCTTTATTGGAAGGGCGTTCTCTACACACTTATCCTAATGCCGGAAAGAAAACCTGTTTTCTAACTTAACAATAGTCCCCCTGAGTCATCCCACATCTCTTTAGACTGTCTCCTCTCTCCCCGAGCAACTCTTAAATCTATAGCCTCGCCTTTCCCCTGAGCTCCAGGTATGACTAACAACTACCTCTGTATAGCCTCATACGAATCACCTAATTCATGGTCTCCTCCCACCTCCAAATTTACTCTGGTCTGTGTCCCCTGTCTTAGGGGCACAATAAACTGTCTAATAAATCAGGGTAGAGATGGTGGTATTGTCTTCAAATCATCTTTTTCTCTCACAGTCTGTTACCAACACCCATGATTACTAGCGATTTCGAGTTAGCTGCTTCCAGCCCATTCCCTGTGAAAATGCCCCAGTTCAGCCCGTCACGCATCCCTCACCTAGACGATATCTCTGGTCACACACCGGCCTTTGGCTTCTAATCCATCTGATGCCCATTCCATCACTGAAGGGGCCACCAAAACTCTCTTTCCAAATTCCCAGTCTGATCATATCGCTTGTACAAAAACCATTACTGACTTTCCGTTGCCATTCCAGAGAGAATAAAATTCTGACTTCTTGACTTGGTGCTCAAGGTACATGACAATGGGGTGCCAAACCATGCAGCTTTTTTTTAAAAGTTTTTTTAAAACGTTTATTCATTTTCACAAGACAGAGAGTGAGTGGAGAAGGGGCAGAGAGAGAGACACAGAATCCGAAGCAGGCTCCAGCCTCTGAGCTGTCAGCACAGAGCCCGACGCGGGACTCGAACCCACAAACCATGAGATCATGACCTGAACTGAAGTCGAGTGCTTAACCGACTGAGCCACCCATTCACGCAGCATTTTAATTGTGACCCTTATTCTGTAATACATGTCATGCTCCTGTTAAATCGTACTTGTCATTCGATGGCTTAGCTCCTCTACCTGAAATACTCATTTCATCACTTCCACCTCCCCAAATCCTACTTTCCACGTAAGGTCCAGCTCCGTGTTTGTGTCATTAATTGCTCCTGAGTCTGTACTCCCATAGATGTTTGCTTAATGTTTTGTCGCTCTTCCGATATTATGACTTTTTTCTTTTTTAAAGAAAATGTTTGTTTATTTATTTATTTTGAGGAAAAGAGAGAGCCCAACCAGGGGAGGAGCAGAGAGAGAGAGAGAGAGAGAGAGAGAGAGAGAGAGAGAGTGAGAGACAGAGAATCCCAAGAAGCCTCTGCAGTCAGCATAGAGTCTGATGTGGGGCTCCATCTCATAAACCTTGAGATCATGACCTGAGCTGAGGTCAAGAGTCGGACACTTAAGCAACTAAGCCACCCAGGTGCACCCATATTGTGCCTTTTATTAGAGGTCATTGCGTGTGTCCTTTCGCCTAACCAGATGCCAAGTCTCTGAAAGCACTTGAGCATAATCATTATACATGCTGGCTTTGGAGTCAAATAGACCAGGCTCAAACTCTGAGCCCATCAGTAGCTGTGTGACTTTGGGCTTAACTCTCGGAGTCCTCAATTTGCTCACCTATAAAAGAGGGTACGCAGTAGTTTGATAAAGCATAAAGTATCTAATCCATGTAAAGCCATTAGCACAGTGCCTGGCACAAAGTCACTATTCAATAAATATTCGCTCTTATTACTAAAGGAGAAGCTACCACCTCTTCACATTTTCCCCTCTCCAACATCTCTTATAGTGTCTCCTCTTCCCTCCTCCCCACTTCCTGCCCCAGGGCTTAGCCTGGTACCTTGCACAGACTAAATATCCAGGAAATTCTTCTTCAGTGAAGGCTGAAAACATCACAGAGTTTTTATAGAAATCATTTAATTCAGTCTGGGTAGAGACAGTTGACATTTGTACAAGACACCATCAGATGAGTGCTTCTGGGCTGTCCCAGCAAGACGTATCAATGGAACATTCTGTCTGAGCACCAAAGAGCAGCCCCTTTCAGTATTGTCTGAACAAGCCGGCTTTGCTTTGCGAGGAATGGTGAAAGAGAAAGAGGAGGTTTCATATCCTAGGGAAGTGTTGGGAACTTAATGAGAAGTGTAGGCTGAGAAAATGATGCCCTTCTTTGAAAACCAAATGAAGCTACTAAATGCGAGGCTCACACACAGCCGAGGCCATGCGTGAGCAACAGGGGCCAGAAATTTGCAAAATCTTTTTCCTGGCCTGTGGTGAAGTCTGAATCGGAGCCACTCAGCATTTTACACTCTATAGACACAGCACATTTTTTCTCTAAATCCTCACTCTCAGCAGGCTTCCTAACCAACATTCCTGATGAAACCAATGAAACCGAATGAGGTTAGATATGAAGTTGGTCTCCCCGTTTCTTCTTCCAGCACCAAAATGGTTTCCGCTGTGACTGGACGTTCCTTAAAACTACCAATATTCCATATTTTTTTGGTTTCCTTTCAAAGACAAACACACCAGATTTCACGATATACCTGTTCCAGCGTTCACAGGAAGATTCCTGTAAGGGCGAAACATCGTACAATCCAACCTGTATTACTTAGCTCTTCTTGAATTGTGTCTTGCATAGCTGCAAATCCACCCGCGTGCTTAAAGGATGCTGTGTGTGTGTCCGGTTTTTGTTGGCTTTATAAATTTGAGAAAGATTGAGGCTTTTGCCGCTTTACGCTAACTATTTTAGGCAAGCTGGGCTCTATCATTCAGAGATGATAAAAATGGAAGTTTTCTTTAACAGCTCAGAAAACTCAAGGGTATTCCTAAGATCCGATGATTGCCCCTTGGGTAAAGGGGTACGGAAGAGCTCGGTTAGATCATAATTTAAGGTGACCCACTGCCTGGCACAAACACACACACACATGTGATTCAATTAAAAGACTTCGTCCCTGAAACCAAAGGTTATACATGGCTGCATGACTGATACCTTCATGCCGAACCCGACTCTTCCATTGGAAGAATCAATGGCTCAGGATACAGTCAACATTCCTCAATTTCATCCCCTAAATAGTTTTCTTTCATAGCATCTGCCCCCGCCTCCTTAAGACCCATCTTGCTCTCAGCGAGCTGTCAGGCAATGCCTGGCAAGGTCTAGGCTGATAAGGTTTGAATCAGGGGTTTCCAACAGTTGTGTGTGTGTGTGTGTGTGTGTGTGTGTGTGTGTGAGTGTATGTGTGAGGGAGAAGGAGAGAGACAGAGAAACAGAGAGAGACAGAGGGGAAAAGGGAAAGGGGAAAGAGAGACAAAGGGAAGTGAGGACCTAGAAAGTGGAAAATAGTGGGGCAGGCTGAGGTGACCATTTTAGAGATCTAGAAAATGAAGCTAAGATAATGTTTTCTGACTAGGAATTTCTAATGTAAGATGTTAACTTTTTTAATTAACAAGAACTTCTTTATTTTTTTAAGCTTATTTATTTATTTTGAGAGAGAGAGAGAGAGAGGGAGACAGCATGAGCGGGGAAGGGGCAGAGAGAGAGGGAGAGAGAATCCCAAGCAGGCTCTGCGCTGACAGCACAGAGCCCAATGTGGGGCTCTATGCCACAAACCGTGAGATCATGACCTGAGCCGAAATCAAGAGTTGGGCACTTAACAAACTGAGCTACACAGGCCCAAGAACTTATATTAACAAGTTTTCAATACTTGAAGGAATGTGTTTCTCATGGCAGGACTTCAGGCACCTTGACAACTGTTTGGGGAAGGTAGTTTGGGGATGGCTTTATAATCCAAAGCCCAGAAAGAATCCATCTCATCACGGGGACATAGAACGGATCTGCAATGCGCCATCACAAGAAAACTTCAATTGGAAGATACTCAGGAGTGGTAAAACATGTCGTGTTGGTATGTATACATCTGATACTCCTGACTCAAGTCTGTTTTCTACGGGACAAAGCTGTTCTGTTATTTTCAGGTGGAAATGGTTTAGAGTTGAGGAATGGGGCCTTGGGAAACTTAGGAGGAAGGTAGATTTTAGTGTACTAACAAATGCATTTTTAGGAAAAATTATTCATAAAGGGTATAAGGGTTCTATGGTAGTCTGTGTGTCTTGAATACAAAGTGGCCATGTATATAGTGGTTTAAAATTTGACTTTGGGGGCACCTGGGTGGCTCAGTCAGTAAAGCGTCCGACTTCAGCTCAGGACAAGATCTCACGATTCATGAGTTCGAGCCCCACATCAGACTCTCTGCTGTGAGTGCGGAGCCCACTTCGGATCCTCTGGCCCCCTCTCTCTCTGCCTCTCTCCCACTTGCACTACCTCTCTCTATCAAAATTAAATAAACATCAAAAAAATTAAAACATAAAATTTAACTTTGGAATCAGGCAGATAAGTTCAAAGTCTAGTTCTTCTTCAGACCTTGTGATGTGCCCTTGAGCAAGTTATTAACCTCCCCAATTTTTCATTTCATTACATACGTATCAGAGAGACTTATACCTATTATTTTGTGTAATCCTCACTACAATCCAACAAGCAAAGTATAGTTCTCTGCAATGTCAATGGGTTTCTCCACCTTGGCACTGCTGACATTTTGGGGGGCTTAATGCTTTATCGTGGGAGCCTGTCCTGTGCCTTGTAGGATTATGTAGCAGCATTGTGGGCCTCTCTACCTACAACTACCCGTCCACATTGTGACAACAAAAAATACCTTCAGACATTGCTAAAAGTCCAGGCTGGGGGCTAGTGGTGGTGGTGGTAGTGGGAATACTAGTTGAGAGTCACCGAACACAAAGGGATGAGTATCAGAGCTGGAATATAGTGGGCACTTGTTAAGTGTTAATAACTATTAAGTATTTTTAGTTGATAACTTATTAAATTATTAATAACTAATAAATATTAATAACTATTATAATTGTTAATACTATATCAAAATTAGAACTTTTAGTATTGATGCTAAACCTTGAAGCTGAGTCAGCATATTTAATTCTATCTAAGAAGAGCCTCTCAGGGGCGCCTGGGTGGCTCAGTCGGTTAAGCATCTGACTTTGGCTCAGGTCATGGTCTCATGGTTCATGAGTTCAAAGCCCGCATCAGGCTCTGTGCTGACAGCTCAGAGCCTGCAGCCTGCTATGGATTCTGTGTCTCCCTCCCTCTCTGCTCCTCTCTTGCTTGCACTCTGTCTCTCAAAAATGAATAAATGTCAAAACAATTTAAAAAAAAAAAAGAGCCTCTCAGACTTATTCTTTTAGTCTGTGTAAACCAGTCTTATTCTACTAAAAGTAATATCAGAAAATATTGCTTTTCAGCCTCATATCTCCCGTACCTTCTAGTCTGCAAATCTCAGATGTTTTAGAGTTACTGATGGGGGCGCCTGGGCGGCTCAGTCAGTTAAGCGTCCAACTGTTGATCTTGGCTCAGGTCGTGCTTTCACAGTTCGTGGTATCGAGCCTGTCGTCAGACTCCACGCTCCACTTCTCTCTCCCTCCCTCTCTCTCTCTCTGCCCTTCCCCTGCATTCTTTCTCTCTCTCTCAAAAATAGATAAACATTAAAAGAAATGTACTATGCCGTCTATTTAAAAAAAAGATTTACTGTGTTGTGCGACCACTTAAATATCCACAAAGTACTTAAAAGGAGCCACTTTATAAGTGGATGTTTGTCAGGAATGGCGTAATTTGCAACTTGAAGGCTTTTAAGGCACAATCTTTTCTTCCATCTAATTTATTTTCCCTCTCCTGACACGCGTGCTCTGCAGAAACCCCAAGTCCGACTTCACTAACAAATCTTGGTCATCTAGTGTGAGGTTCCTCTGCTACCAATAGCCCATGTCCTTTCTCTACACTCTTTCTTCGATCCTTCTTGTTCTTATTAAAGGAAGGAGAGTCAGTTAACATGCAGCGCAATATCGGTTTCAGGAGTAGAATTCAGTGATCCGTCGCTTACATATAACACTTGGTGAGTTAAATAAAAATTTAAAAAAATAAGAAGAGGGAGGGTCTCCTCGATGGGTCTTCACTCACCCGCTACCCTGTTTCTTGAAAGAACTTGCTTTAGCCTTTCTTCATTCCTTTTTTTTTTTTAATTGTTTAAATGCTTATTTATTTTTGAGAAAGAGAGGGAGAGATTAGAGAGGCAGAGTGTGAGCAGGGGAGGGGCAGAGAGAGAGGGAGACACAGAATCTGAAGCAGGCTCCAGGCTCTGAGCTGTCAGCACAGGGCCTGACACGGGGCTCAAACCCATAAACCGTGAGCTCATGACTTAAGCCAAAGTCAGGCGCTCAACCAACTGAGTCACCCAGGTGCCCTGCATTTCTCTTTTCCTTAGCCACATCTTCATTTTATTCCTCTCCAGTGACTTTCCCCACCCCACTCTACCATCAGATGGGATAGGTTTCTTCCATTCGCTATTGACTTCTGAAGTTGCCATCTGATTTCTTTCCTGAGCCCCACACGCACTTCCCTCCCAGTTTGTTTGTCGAATCCTCTTTGTTTGCCCAGCCCTTAAATGTTTGTATCGCTCAGTGTTCTGTCCTCAGAAACATCACCTTCACACTCAACACCGTCGTACTCTACCCTCACCCAGGGATACCTCATTTTCTCTCAAGGATTCAATTACCAGCTACTTGCTGTTGTTCCCCCAATCTCTATCTCCGAATTAAATCTCTCTCCTGAACGTAAGATACATTTGGCCAACTGCCTACTCTCAACCACCCCTGGGATGTCCAGTAGGTACCTTAAAATCAACACGTTCAAAACCGAACCCATCATAGTCTATTCTCAAAACTACTCCTCATCCCGTGTTTCTGATACCAGCATCCACTCAGTTATCCAAGCCAAAAATACTGGTGTCATTCTTGGTTCTTCTCTCTCCCCAAATCTCCCACGCCAGCCAGTCACCACGAACCGTCAGTGCTACCTTCTGCCTATTTATTGAGTCTGCCCACTCCTCCCCGTTCCTACTGGCCCCATCATCTCTCTCCTAAATGGCTACAATAGTCTCTTTAGTGGTCAACCTGACCTTGATTTTGCCCCAGTGCATTCAGTCACAGCGATTTTTCTGAAGTACAAATTGATTATACCATTCTCCTGTTCAAACCCTTCAGCAGCTTCCCGATACCAATTTGGATTAAATTCAAAGTCGGTTGTCTGAGCGGTCATACTTCCTTTTCTTTCTGGATCACCACATCGGGTGTTTCCTGCTTAGCTCGTCCCTTACTCCTCATTTAGCTAATTCGGACTCATCCTGCAGGTCTCGGTTTAAGCATTGCTTCCTCTAAAAAACAAAACCTTCCAGACCCTTCCAGTCTGGGATAAGTGGCCCTCCTTACATGAGACATTGTTAGCATATACGTCTCCCCATGTGGAACTAAACAGATTGTAATTGACAGTTTACTTGTGTTTCTTCTTCTAGACTATAATCTCCATGAGGGTGTTTTCAGGCCTCTGATGCTAAGTCCATAGTAGATGTGCAAGAAATATCAGTGAGATGGATTTGAATTCAGTGTCACCAAGGATCCTCACCAAACGCCAAGTTTTTATTCTCACTTTTAATTTTTCTTTTGATTTTCAAATTAGTTGATCCTACCCTGTGCTCTTCAAAATATTCTTTGTTTTCAGAGATAGCATTGTGTGGAAATTCCCTTTCTACATTTTTGAAAATTTCTAGTCCTTCTTGGTTGCTGACTCCTTAACTTTGGACTTTTGTCCAAGACTCTATTCTTCACACTTCTATCTTTTTTCTTCACATTCATCGTCTGGAACATAAAAGGCACTGGAAAAAATATTTGTTTCCTTCCTTCCCTCATCCCTCAGACACTCATTTATTTTCATTTTTTAATGTCTTTATTTATTTGTGTGTGAGAGACAGAGTGTGAGCGGGGAAAGGGCAGAGAGAGAGGGAGACACAGAATCTAAAGCAGGCTCCAGGCTCCGAGCTGTCAGCACAGAGCCCAACACGGGGCTCGAACTCACAAACTGCGAGATCATGACCTGAGCCGAAGCCAGACGCTTAACCGACTGAGCCACCCAAGCACCCCCTCAGAAACTCACTTAATCTCATGGCTTCAAATATCTCAGAGATCCATGTTTCGTTCTGAGTCATCTAATGGAGTCCTGGTCACCTGACACTTCAAATCAGCTATGAATAAACACCATGGCACTATGTAGCCCCAATTCCGTCAATTCTTACTATGTAATCTCTGTGTTTGCCGGTTGAGGCTAAGAGTCTCCTAATCACTGGGTCTCTCTACATCAGGCATCCCGAGCTCCCTCCTCTACTTTATACCATGCATGCGAGTAGCCAGCAAGTAAAAACACAATTGCCTTTGAAGTGCGTCTCATAGATTGATTCCTTTTCTCTCCTTTTTCCTTTCATTCTTCTGCTCTCATTTCTTTTACCCTCAGATGGCTAGAATAGACCTCTTCCTAGTTGACCTTCCTGACCTCAATATCGCCCACTTTCAGATCTGTCCTGTAGACTGTTGCCAGGCTAATTACTCATATGCACTCCTTTCGTGGCCTGGGGCTTTTCATACAGTAGATTCAATAAATATGAGAATGCCAATTCGCTCCCCCTCAAGAAGTTAGAGTGACTACAAATCATCCGCTAAGTCCAAATTCCTCTTTCTGATGTTTTTCCTTCCCTCTGGCTCTAACCAACGTTTTCAGCTTTAACACAACCCTCTACTATTCTTCTGTGCGTCCTATTTTCCTGACTTGCTAAGCTTCTTGCCTTTCCCCAAACACATCCTACTTCATTCCGTAGTACCTGTTGGTTCCCCTACCTTGACCAAACACGCTCCCCTGTGTGTGCTAAAGGCCTAATATTTTTAACATTGAATTAAAAAGTCACTTTTTCAGGGCCCCTGAGTGGCTCAGTCGGTTGAGTGCCTGGCTTTGGTTCAGGTCACCATCTCGCAGTTCCTGAGTTCGAGCCCCGCATCGGGCTAGCTGCTGTAAGCACAGAGCCCCCTTCGGATCCTCTGTCCTCCTCTTTCTGCCTGTCCCCCACTTGCACTCTTACAAAAATAAATGAATACATGTTCTTAAAGTCACTTTGTCTCTTACCCTGGTAGAATTAATGCTTATTCTCTGCCCTTTTGTTCCTTGTTTGTACTTAAAACATTCATTACTTTCTTCCTGGTGTCATTGTAATATGCTTGTCTCATCTGGACTGTAAACTCTGTGAGATAAGGGCCTCTCGTTCATCCTTATAACCCCCGAAGCATCCGACCCAGCGCCTGGAATGCACGTAGCAGACACTTGTTAATTATTCTTTGAATTGACTTGGCCACATCTGCGAGTTCCTTATTCACCCTGTTCCTTCCATCCCCACTCTTGGTTTTTACTTCTTTAATAGTCAGGCAGCTCTCTCTGAATAAGATCCAGCTGGACACACCCGGCTTGGGCGAGACTCTCCCGGTTTCAGCAGAAGCGACTTCTGGATGCCTGCCTGATTTCCAAGCCTCATCGTAATCTGGCTGTCTAATTTATGTAGCCTTGCCTCTCGTTTGTTTCTGAGCTTGTGTCTTCCATTCCACATCATGTTAAATCTTTCAGCTCAGGCGTTCACACTGTTGCCCCTTTCCAAAACACTCTTCCCTTATTCTGATCAAATCCTCCCCAAACTTCAGACCCGGCTTAAATCTTCCTTTATCCACGATGTCATCTTTAACGATTTGAGCCCACGCTTATCTCTCCTGTGTCTGAATGCCTTTGGCAGAGATAATAAGATATATTAAACTATTCTTGAATTCCATGATGCATGTGTCTTGCTTTTCTCAGCAAGAGTATTGGCTCTTCTGGGCAAGGATCACATCTTAATCTCTTTTGATAAGTCAACAGAGCTATTTTCATCCGTATTACTAATTTCTCCTACGTTGAAAAAACTTGGGCCCCCACAGCCTACTTTTGCCTGTAAAAGAACCACATTACCAGGTTTGTGAGGAGGCCTAAACATCAGTCAATATTACCCAAAGTGATAGATTTTTAAAAATCGACTTTTTTGGCAACCAAGTCAGAGTTTCCTTGCAGTTAGTCTAGCGGGCCGTCTTGTGATAGGTTATGGCAGCTGGGAGAAAGAGTGAATTAAAACTGGTTTTTTGTGGCCACTAGAGAAACATGACTGAGCAAGGCCCAATAAATTAAACTCATTATCATTTTTTCCATTATGGTAGAAATAAGAAAGCCTAAGTGCCTGTCAATTAGGTTATTCCAGGCCTAAAAATCTACGCGGACGATATTTGGACCTCCGACATGGATTTAGTCTGTTCGTGCATTTAAGGGGCTGCTTAAAAGGCTTGAATTGGGGCGTCTGGGTGGCTCAGTTGGTTAAGCGTCTGACTTTGGCTCAAGTCATGATCTCACGGCTCATGAGTTCGAGCCCCACGTCGGGCTCTGTGCTGACAGCTCGGAGCCTGGAGGCTGCTTCAGATTCTGTGTCTCCCTCTCTCTTTGCCCCTCCCCCACTCCCACTCTGTCTCTCTGTCTCAACAATAAATAAACATTAAAATAGATAGACGAATAAATAAATAAATAAGCAAACTTACAAAAGCGGCCTGAGTTACTAGGCCTGGTTTGAGCCGGAGAAGTGTGCATCGGCTCTACCTTCGACACGAGAAAGAGCTAAAGGGCAGAGTGGAACGAAACGCACAGCGTAGCTTAGGCTAGGTGCGATTTGCACTCTGTACTTCGATGACGTGCAGGGAGAAAAAAAATAACAGCATTTCTCCCGCTATTTCTGTAGTTTTGGGTTCATTTCTCATTCTAAGGAATCCGTTTCCTCTTAAGCATTCTGACACGTCGCTAACACAACGAACTGGTCACCTGCGTTTGACTTTTCCTACTATTGCTTTAAAAGTACAACAATGAACTATGCCATTGCCCATGTCAGAAGGCAAATGAGATCAGACACTTTATGGAGGTCTGGTTTGCTTCTTACAGGCACTCATTTTTATATTTTTTCTATTAATAAGGATAAAAAGTTGCATTCTTTCTTTGGTCTCTGTTTTTTCTTTTCCAGCCGCCAGGGAATGTGAACTGTTCTATCTTCAAAGTTCCTCTGGAAGCCTTCAACCCTCACCAGTCACTGGCCACCGCTTCCATGGGTCACTCCAGCCATCGTTTTTTTTTTTATTTTTTTTATGGACCGCCAATAGCCAGTTACAAAAGTATTTAATTAGAAATACTCCTGCAATTTAATGAAGGTTTCTAGTTAAAAATAAAACACTTAAAAACAGTGTCCATCCAGAAATTTGAATATGAATGTTCAAAGTAGCATTAGGCATAATAGTCGAAAAATGGAAACAACCCAAGTGTCCACTGACTGAAGAATGGGTAAAGAAAATGTGAGTTGGCCACACAACGGAACAGTACTTGACACTAAAAAGAATAACGTACTGGTAGATGTTACTCCATAGATGAACTTTGAAAACACGAAGCCAAAGAAGCTGGATGGAAAGAACACGTTCCTGTGTGATCCCATTTGTCTGGAAGACAAATCTCAAGAGAAAGAAGATTAGTGTTTGCCAGGGCCTGGGGGGAAGAGGTGAATAAAGAGTGATAGTTGGGGCACCTGGGTGGCCCAGTCAGTTAAGTATCCAACTCTTTATTTCAGTTCAAGTCATGATCTCACTGTTGGTGAGTTCGAGCCCCATGTCGGGCTTTGTACTGACAGCACAGAGCCTGCTTGGGATTCTCTCTCCCCCTCTTTCACCGCCCTTCCCCACTCTCACTCTGTTGCTCTCTCTCAAAAATAATAAACATTAAATATTTTTTTGAAAAGTGTGATTCTAATAGGTATGTGTATTCTTTGGAGATTATGAAAATATTCAAATTAATTGTGATGATGGTTGCACAACTCTGTGGATATGTTAAAAAAACTTGGAATTGTACATTTCAAATGGGTGAATTTGAATGGTATGTGAATTATATCTCAATCTAAGAAATAACTTAGAAACCTCTCTTGAGGATGGAACTAGATCCCAATATCAAATACTGGTTTTGTGTCAGAATCTCCAGAGGTGGCGGGAGGCGGGGGGGGGGGGGGGGGGGGCACCTGGGTGGCTCAGTCAGTTAAGCATCTGACTCTTGATTTCAGCTCAAGTCATGAGCTCACCATTTGTGAGTTTGAGCCCCTAGTTGGGTTCTGCGCTGATGGTGCAGAGCATGCTTGGGATTCTGTCGTCCTCTCTCTCTCTGTCCCTCCCTCCCTCTCTTTCTCAAAAATAAATAAACATAAAAAAATGTTTTTTAAATAAGTTAAAGGGGCGCCTGGGTGGCTCAGTCAGGTAAATGTCCAACTTGGGCTCAGGTCATGATATCACAGTCCGTGAGTTCAAGCACTGTGTCAGGCTCTGTGCTGACAGCTCAGAGCCTGGACCTTGCTTGGGATTCTGTGTCTCCCTCTTACTCTGCCCCTCCCCCACTTGTGCTCACGCTCTCTTTCTCTCTCTCTCTCTCAAAAATAAATAACAATTGGGAATGCAAACTTGTGCAGCCACTCTGGAAAACAGTATGGAGGTTCCTCAAAAAGTTAAAAATAAGAACTACCCTATGACCTAGCAATTGCACTACTAGGTATTTCTCCAAGGGATACAGGTGTGCTGTTTCAAAGAGGCACATGCACCCCAATGTTTATAGCAGCACTATTGACAATAGCCAGAGTATGGAAAGAGCCCAAATGTCCATCGACGGGTGAATGGATAAAGAAGATGTGGTGTATATATATACAGTGGAGTACTACTCGGCAATCGAAAAGAGTGAAATCTTGCCATTTCCAACTATGTGGATGGAACTAGAGGGTATTATGCTAAGCGAAATTAGTCAGTCAGAGAAAGATAAATGTCATATGACTTCACTCATATGAGAACTTTAAGATACAAAACAAATGAACATAAGGCAAAGGAAGCAAACTTAATATAAAAATAGAGAGGGGGACAAAACATAAGAGACTCTTAGATAATGGAGAACAAACAGAGGGTTGTTGAAGGGGTTGTGGGAGGGCGGATGGGCTACACGGGTAAGGGGCATTAAAGAACTACTCCTGAAATCATTGTTGTGCTATATGCTAACTAACTTGAATGTAAATTAAAAAAATAAATTAATTAAATTAAACGAACAAACAAACATTAAACAAAAATACGTTAAAAAAAAAGGAATCTCCAGGGGCGGGGACTCTGAAATCTGCATTATGACAAATCCCCAAGTGATTATTATGTACAACTAAAGTTCAAGGATTACCGAATTAAAAGATACAGACTTTCTTACAGACTTACAGGTTATGTCATCATGAAATATAACCTCAAAGCTCTCCACTCAGGGAGAGGCTATAGCCACTCTTAAGTGAATAGTACTCACCTTCTTTGTTTTGTTTTGTTTTTCTGTCGTTATTGTTGAAATTTGAGTGTTTAGGTTTTGGTGGATCTTTCTTCGTGCATCTGCTTTCAATTTTCAAATCGTTTCTTTCATCCCTGTGAGAGATGGTGAACACACAGGAATCAGTAATATTCGTCTCCCTACTAAAGTCAGAGAGTGGTCATCACTTTTGCTTATGAAGGCATTAGTAGACAAATAATTCAACTTTTCCTTCCACCCACAGCTAAGGAGAGGAAAAACAAGAGTCACATCGTACAGCAAGGTAGAACTCAGTGAAGTTAGAACATTCAATTCTATGTCTTAAGTGCCATCTCCTCCACTATCATCAAAGTTTTGAATTGTACATCCATCTGTGGTATTGATTTCCCAAAAGATATACAATGATAACCATATAGCCCATTCTAGCGCTATAAAAAAAAAATCTCTTCTTCCTATGCCATTTTAAGAATTGAAGTTCTCCCTCAAGTTATGCCTATCCAAAAAATGAATTCTGTACAATATTCAAAGCCCTGGTGGCTCAGTCGGTCAAGCGTCCAACTCTTGATTTCGGCTCAGGTCACGGTCTCACGTTTGCGAGTTTGAGCCCCGCACCAGGCTCTGGAGAACAAACAAAGGGTTTGTTAGACAGTGTGGAGCCTGCTTGGGATTCTCTCTCACCCTCTCACTCTGCCCCTCCCCCACTCGTGCTGTCTCTGTCTCTCAAAATAAATAAATAAACATTTTTTAAAAATTCAGAGCAGTGGATCAATAAATACTATTGGTCGGAATTTAAGGGCCGACCGAATCCTCTGGATGTCATGGAAAAATCCCTTTTTTGTCAGCAATTCCAGGTGGTCTTGGTGATCTTATTACCAGAAGTAATTGAACAAATTGGCTTGCCATTTGATGGGTGACTGACAATGTACTAGTCTTAATCATCAGAGAGACTCGGTTTAGGGAACACAAATATAGGGTAAATATGTAAATTTGTACCTAGAATTTCTAAATCCTGTATACGTTTCATACTGATGGAGTCCCTGTGCCGTTAGCTATCTAATGATTCATGTGGTAAAAATGGCAGGACACTTCACCATCATGATTGTTTCTCAAATTAAAAAAAAAAGGATACTCACAAAAGTTTTGCTCATATATGAGAAAACCATTTCTTATTTCCCGAAAATCTAAACAAAGCATATGAAATTTAAATGAGCAAAGGATAGGGCTTAATGAAGTGTAATTACTTGAAACCTGATTTTCCCATGTGAATGATTAGCAGTTGATGTTCATATAGTCAGTAAATTCAATATATATGCATTGATTGCCTGTGGTGATGCTAGGACGGGCATTAAGTAGGCATTGTGCTATTGGATGAATAAGAGATGATTTTTGACTTAGAGTTCAGTGGAGGAAGTAGCGAGTCTTACTTACTCATAAATTATATCTGTAATAATAGACAACGTATGGTTCTAGGTACTGAAAAAAAAACCTGGTAATGAAATATTTGGTTAGGTATTTGAACTTGGCAAAAGCTAACAATCTCTTTCATAAAAGTCACAATGATATGTAGGCCATGGTAATAGCGTGAAATGCCAAATACTATGTGGTAAATAATCTTGATTTTTGGATAAACTATTTCCTATAATTTTAATAGTTGGACAGACAGATTGGACATGTCCTGTTATCCTTAGAGAGTTCTGCATATTTCCTGCACTTTCATGAGTTTAAATTTATGATCGTAGCACTTTGTTATTCCAGTGCTTGACACTTAATTTCTGAAACCTGAAAAAAGAAGAAATAAGGAGAACGCCAGCCAATGTTAAAAGTTCTCAATAACGTTTACATTTCAGTAACTTGAGGAATATCTGCTAAAAAATTTTTTAAAAAAAGGATTGACTTGGAGATTTTTTTTATCGCCTTGAGTCTATTTTAGTTCTATTGGAAATAACTTGGATCTACACGATCACGCTGCCCTTCGCTTTGTGAATGGAATTTTGCATGTAGCAGAAGTACTGACTCCCCTTGCCAGTAAGTCTAGCAGATTGAAGACTGAAGTTTCTTTCATTAGGACTCTTTTCTTCCCTTCTTGCATCACAGAATTTTCTAGATCTTGATATTGGACTTAAGCGAATTTATCATTACTCTCATGCGCATTGCAAAAATAGTCCACTAGAAGCTTTTTTTTTCTTCCCAGCTCTCCATTGCTGGTAGGAAGGGAGGAAAATTCCAAGTAAGTTTTTCTGAATATGCTCAGAAGCTCAATTTCAGGAACCTATCATGGAATCAGGCCCTGAGCCGGGGAAAATATACATGTGAGAGCACCACAACCGCAGTCTGAAATGGGTCTTGAGTAAAGGGGTTGATGGAAATAATTTGCTTTTTAACCAGAACTACGCGGAGAGGAAAGGTTCATTGAGGAAAATATGTCACACGACGACATTTGTCATTTCAAAGCATAGAGTAATCCTCACAGGATAAATCCGGTTTCCTCCAAGATGTTTCGGAATAAAGGCAACCTGACTATTTTTTGAAAGCCAAAATTCTATTTCCAGCGACGCATCTACTTTCTAAAAGACTGTTTTAAGGAGTATTTTTGGGTTCACAGCAGAATGGAACGGAAAGTACAGAGAGTTCCCATATATCCCCTGCCCACGCACACACGTGGCCTCCCCCACTACCAACATTCAGCGCCATTTGTTACAGCCGATGACTCTACACCGACATATCTTTATCACCCGAAGTTCATAGTTTACATTAAGATTCATTGTTGATATTGCACATTCTTTGGGCTCTGACAGATGTATGATGACATGTATCCACCGGTAGAGTATCATGCAAAACAGTTTCACTCCCCTAAAAACTCTCTGTGCTTTAATGTAGTCATCCCTCCTTATCGACTTTTAAAAAGCCAAATTGTTCCATATCTCTCATCTGCCTAATCCAGGGTTTCTCAACCTTGGGCTCTTAACATTTTGGACCAGATAATTCCTTTTTTTTTTAAGGGGACATCTTGTGCATTGTAGGATGTCGAGTGGCGTCCCTGCGGCATCCCTTGGGTAGAGGCCACTCTCCGTTGTGACAGCCCCCTCCGGACGTTGCCAAATGCCCCCTGGCAACGGGTAACAAAATCGTCCCCTGTTAAGAACCACTGGCCTAATCCAAGGCACACTCTGCTTTGAAAACAACATCTGTGCTATTAAAATTTGTACAGTTTAGCCATTAAATGCCAGGCAGCAAACATTTATTCTGCCTATGATGTGCTTGCCCGTAGCCAGCGCAGAGCTATTGAACTTTTTATTTGTCAGAAGTGTTAGGGCAGGGGAGGCTGGGTGGCTCAGTTAGTTAAGCATCTGACTCTTGATTTCAGCTCAGGTGAAGATCTCATGGTTGCAAGGCTAAGCTCCATGTTCGGTTCCACGCAGGGTATGGAGCCTGCTTAAGATTCTCTCCCTCTCTCTCTCTCTCTCTGTCCCTCCCCTGCTCATATGCATGTGCTTTCTCTCTTTCTCTCTCTCTGTCAAAAAAAGAGAGAAGCATTAAGCAGAGGACAGGCTTACAGCATTAAGCAGAGGACAGAGTTACAGTAAATGTAAAAAATACATATCTACGCATGGTAGCTACCTTGAAACTCCAGGCACGATAATCAAATCAGTTCAGCCATCCTCTTAATCTTGTGACCATTTGCAGCAGCATGAACCCAGAGGGAAAATGCATTGCTAGATCTTAAAGATTGCTTAACTGATTGGAACTGGTATGCTGCGGTCTGGTTCAGCGACGGCACACAAGGTATGGACGGTGCCCCACAGGGAAATAGTTCCGAATCATGAGCCCGGGGGGGGGGGGGGGTTGATTCCACACACATTTCCAGTCCTACTCCACCTCTCCCACGACCTTCCTGTGATAGTTAGTACAGGACTTTTGCCTCGATTTCCACAGGCGATTGCCAACGGGCACCGAGGTTCCCCTTTCATTTAGCCTCCATAGGTAGAGACAGGACTGAGGATAAGCTGGAATCCTTCCTCATTTGGTCAGTACCTGTGCTGTTCTACTTGCTAAATCGGAATGTAACCGAGCAACTGCAATGGGAGATTTTATTTGGAGACTTTCCTTGTCAAGATTTAGGCATTAAAGGAGTCAGTTCGTGAGATAAATGACAGAAGTGAAAAAAGGAACGAAAGTGGGATATCTTACCCAAAATAATCCTATTTGCATATGGCTTCAAATGATGGGTTTCCTTCTCTTACTCCTCCTTGTTTTGGGGACAGACTTATTACAGTCATTTTGATTTCTCCTCACTGTGGTTTATTTGGCTTTTTTTTTTTTTAGTTTATTTGTTTTGAGAGAGAGAGAGAGTGTGCGCATGCATGCGGGCGGGGTTAGGGGCAGAAAGGGACAGAATCCCAAGCAGGCTCTGTGCAGACAGTGTGGCCATGTGGTTTGATCTCACAAACCATGAGATCGTGACCTGAGCCAAAATTAAGAGTCAGACACTGAACTGACTGAGTCACCCAGGCGCCCGTTATTTGGCTTTTTCCTTTTTTTAACGATGAATCAAAAATAAATAAATTCGGTTGATGGACATTTGGGCTTTTTCCATAATTTAGCTATTGGTGATAGTGTTGCTATAAACGTTGGGGTGCATGTGCCCCTTCAAATCAGCATTTTTGTATCCTTTGTATAAATACCTAGTAGTGCAATTGCTGGGTCATAGGGTAGCTCTATTTTTGATTTTTTGAGGAACCTCCATACTGTCTTCCAGAGTGGCTGCAAATGGATAAAGAAGATGTCATTCATATATATGTATATATGATGGAATATTTTCAGCGATGAAAAAGAATGAAATCTTGCCATTTACAACAAAGTGGAGGGAACTAGAATGTATTATGGTAGGTGAAGAAGTCAGTCAGAGAAAGATAAATATCATGATTTCACTCATATGTGGAATTTAAGAAACAAAACAGATGAACACAGGGGAAGAGAAGGAAAAGTAAGATAAATAAAACCAGAGAGGGAGGCGAACCGCTTACAAGAGACTCTTAAATACAGAGAACAAACTGAGGATTGTTGGAGGAGAGAATGGGCCAAACGGGTGATGGGCTCTTGTTGGGACGACCACTGGGTGTTATAGGTAAGTGATGAATCACTGAATTCTACTCCTGAAATCATTAAATACATACATACATACATACATACATAAATAAATAAATAAATTCAGAATGGACTCACTAAAGATAATTTGTTACATCTGGGGCGCCTGGGTGGCTCAGTCAGTTAAGAGTCTGACTCCTGGTTTCCACTCAGTTCATAATCTCACAGTTCAAGAGATTGAGTCTCACGTCAGGCTCCATGCTGATAGTGCACAGTCTGCTTGGAATTCTCTCTCTCCCTCTCTCTCTGATCCTCCCTCCCCCCACCCTCAAAATAAATAAACATTAAAAAAGAAAAAAAGAGGATTTAGTACATTGAATTTAGTTTTTATTTCCGAGGCACTTAATGGAGGCTATGGGGCGACTCATTCCTTAGTTCTTAGACTGAACTGATTTGTATATTCCCCTTCTCATCTGTAAGTAACTTGTAAGATTCCTTCCAATTCTAATGGTCTTGATCTATTGGTTATTATAATTAAGATAGACTGGAACATGATGCATGCTGGAACTCAGGACACGGAAGAAGAGGGAAGGGATAGGAAAGAATCCTGGGAAGGGCCTGACTGAAATTCTATGGACTAACTCAGTTGTAATACTATACCTTCAAGACTGCGGTTAGCACATCAAAGCAGAGGTAAACTTGACCTGTATTCAAAGGATAATCAGGTCCTGGAATTGGGGTAAGGGACAGCAATGGGACTAACATCCTGCTCTCTTAGGCAGTATTCAGCTCACTAGACGTAGGAGAGAGAACACTCTTAGCCTCTGTCAGTGCTGGGCAAGGAAAGGCAAAGATGAATAGAAGGCCACCTCATACACCTCTTTCATTCAACTCCTCTATTTGCCACCGCTGAAACAGTCACAGAAGCATGAGACTTCTTGACCGCTAGCTTCTCTCCGCTACTTCTACCAAAACTGGGTGCAACTTCTTAGGGAATTAAACATGGTTAGGCCCTAATTATTGGGCCGTGAGATTTCTATGTATCAGTGGAGTTTATAGACTAAACTAGCGTTGGCAAACTTTTTCTGGAAAGGTCCAGATAGTAAATATCTGAGGCTTTGCAGGCCTTGCAGAGTCTGTCACAAGCATTCAACTCTCTTGTAGCAGGAAAGCAGCCTTAGACAATATATAAACAAATAAGTGCAGCTTTGTTCCAATAAATCTTTATTTATGGGCCTTGGAATCTGAATTTCATAAATTTTCGCGGGTCATTAAAATGTTATTCTTCTTTTGATTTGCTTCAGCTTAAAAATGTCAAAGCCAGGGGTGCCTGGGTGGCTCAGTCGGTTGGGCGTCCGACTTCGGCTCAGGTCACTATCTCACCGTCTGTGAGTTCGAGCCCCGCGTCGGGCTCTGTGCTGATGGCTCAGAGCCTGGAGCCTGCTTCAGATTCTGTGTCTACCTCTTTCTCTGCCCTTCCCCTGCTCATGCTGTGTCTTTCTGTCTCTCAAAAATAAATAAATGTTAAAAATGTCAAAACCGTTCTTAGCTCGTGGACCGTACGGAAACAGGTAGGTCATCGTCTGCAACTCCTGCATTGAAAGAAATGACTTATGTCGTGAGCAGCGATTCGACTAATGCTGATCTCCAATCCCGCAGCCAGGGCCACAATATCCTACCGATAGGATTAACCCGGCTGCGAGCTCTGGGAAAAATCAGGCCACAGACAGAAGCACTGTGACAAACTCGACGTATTATCCACTCATAGAACCAGCCTGTTAGATGGTTCTGCTCTATTTCTACACTTCCTTCTGGCAATAGGGCTCTGATACAGTTGTTATTGATAAAGCCACTTCCGTTGCATGCCAGTTCCTATAAATATACGTTCTTGGGTGTCTGAGTTTTGCTTGGCACCCAGTTCCTGCAGAACTAGAGTCTCGCCCTGACTCCTAACTCAAAGCGCCCCTGGAAGTGGCAGCATTGTATTTCTTTTACCTTTTAAAAATTTTTAAACTGAGATATATTTGATATATAACGTTATATTAGTTTCAAGTGTACAGCATAATGATTCAATATGTGTATATATTGTGAAATGGTCACCACAGGAAGTCTAGTTAGCACCATACACAGTCACAAATGGTTTTTCTTGTCATGAAAACATTTAAGATCTATGATCTTTCACTCTCATTCTACTCCTGAAACCACTGTTACACTATATGTTAATGAACTTGGATTTAAGTAAAAGTAAATGAAGTTAGGGGCGCCTGGGTGGCTCCGTTGGTTAAGCATTCAACTTCAGCTCAGGTCATGATCTCACAGTTCGTGAGTTCGAGTCCCACATCGGGCTCGGTGCTGACAGCTCAGAGACTGGAGCCTGCTTCACACTCTGTGTCTCCCTCTCTCTCTACCCCTCTGGCTCCCGCATTCTGTCTCTCTCTCTCTCTCTCTCTCTCTCTCTCTCTCTCTCTCTCTCTCTCAAAGATAAATAAACATTCAAAAAATTTTAAATTAGGGGCACCTGGGTGGCTCCGTTGGTTAAGTGGCCACCTTCGGCTCAGGTCATGATTTCACCGTCTGTGAGTTCGAGCCCTGCATCGGGCTCTGTGCTGATGGCTCGGAGCCTGGAGCCTGCTTCACATTTTGTGTCTCCCTCTCTCTACCACTCTGGCTCCCACATTCTCTCTCTCTCTCTCTCTCTCTCTCAAAGATAAATAAACATTCAAAAAATTTTAAATTAGGGGCGCCTGGGTGGCTCTGTTGGTTAAGCGTCCGACTTCAGTTCAGGTCATGATCTCACGGTTCATGAGTTCGAGTCCCATATTGGGCTCGGTGCTGACAGCTCAGAGCCTGGAGCCTGCTTCAGATTTCGTGTCTCCCTCTCTCTCTGCCCCTCTGACTCCCGCATTCTGTCTCTCTCTCTCAAAGACAAATAAACATTCAAAAAATTTTAAATTAGGGGCGCCTGGGTGGCTCCATTGGTTAAGTGGCCAACTTCCACTCAGGTCATGATCTCGCCATCTGTGAGTTCAAGCCCGACGTCGGGCTCTGTGCTGATGGCTCAGAGCCTGGAGCGTGCTTCGGATGCTGTATCTCCCTCTCTCTCTGCCCTTCCCCTGCTCATACTCTGTCTCTATGTCTCTCAAAAACAAATAAACGTTAAAAATTTTTTTTTAATTTTAAATTAAATTTAAAAAGATCTACTCTCAGCCACTTTCAACTATATAATACGAGATTATTAACTGTAGTCAACGTACTGTATATTACAACCCCATGACTTATGTATTTTATAACTGGAAGTTTGTACCTTTTGACCTCCCTCACCCATTTTGCCCACCTTCCATCTTCTGACGCTGGTGACCACCAATCTGTTTTCTCTTTCTATGAGGTTTTTTTTTTTTTAAGATTCCACGCGTGAGTTAGAACATACATTATTTGTATTTGTCTGCATTATTTCATTTAGCATAATGCCCTCAGGTCCATCCATTTTGTTGCTGATGGTGAAATTTCCTTCTTTTTATCACTGATGGCATTCCAGTGTGTGTGTGTGTGTGTGTGTGTGTGTGCGTGCGTGCGTGCGCGTGCACGTGTACCACATTTTCTTTACCCATTCATCCATCCATAAATGTTTAGGTTGGTGGGAGTGTGGTATATTAACCTTAGTGCCTATGGCCAATGGCCAGGTTCCTGTGGTCTACCTGATGTCAACTCTCTACCTGCCTGAATCATCCTCCTATGGTTGGGCCAGTTCTGGGTCTCGCTGATCTGGCCAATCTCATCAAGCCTGAATGAGGCATTTATCATGATAGGAACAGAGAGACATGCAGGAAAAGAAAAGACATAATAATAATACACATCCAAAGGCTGTCTTTCAATAACTTTTGTTATAACCCAAAACCAAGATGGCACAGTTTCTTTGTCTTGTTCTATCCTCTAGAAGCATGAGTATTGAGAGCCGAAATGTCTTCCTGCCCCAGTGGCTGCCCAACAGGAGGTAGAAATTTTATATATACCCAGCAAAATTCTGAGTGACTACAGCAAGGCACAATAAAAAGTATTTCATTTTGGCCTTTGCGATCCTCTGTCAAGTTTCTGAGTTCTTTTTTCATGGTTTTAGCTCATCCTTGATTAATTAAGACTGTTCTGAAGTTTTATGGAATATGCAAAGTGATTCAGTCTTATCGTTTAGTATTTTCAATAATTCTGTCTCACAGGTACTGAATCCTCCACTATGATAGATAGATTTCCCCAACTGCCAATGTTAAACTACTTCAAGATGAAACTATACATTATAATATAGGTGATGCATTTTAACTTTTCATCAACATACCATCCATCCTTTGCAAAGACATTAGGAAAAACACTGTATTACGGCTCCTTATTTTGCGTTCATGTGTTTCCTGGGAAGAAGTCTCAGAATGTGTTTTTCCAACTAAAGTATTATACCCGATCATTCATCAACAAGAAAATAGGCCATCTGCTCTCTGCCAGGATTTTCAAATGTGGTTAATTATGAACAATATACGTGTTGCCTGCATTTCAGCGACACTAGAGGATGGAGATAGCATGACCTAAAGATTTAGATTATCTCTTATTAAAGACCTAACTTGGCTGTAATTCCAAAAATCAAATAAAAAATCAAATATCTAGCCCACACTTTTGATTTCCAAGTAGAAGCATTTACAGTTATCTGTTATTTTCCACAACCATTGCTGCCATCCAATTGGTTCTTTTTGACTACTTTGGTTATGTTTATTCAGCTACTTACTTGGCACAGACTAACAGATTGACACTTTGGGAAACATTCCAAGGTTTTTGTTGTGCAAATATTACCTTAGGGCAAAATGTAAAGACTCCTCAGTGAATATATTTGTCACATGGGAAAATGGGTCCAATTATTTTACAGTCTTATGTCCCACACACTTCTTTTTTAAATTAAATTAAATTAATTTTAAATTCCAGTACAGTTAACATGCAGTGTCATATTAGTGTACTATATTAGTTTACTTTCAGGTGTGCAATATAGTGATTCGACAATTGCATACATCACCCAGTGCTCATTACAACAAGGGCACTCCTTAATCCCCATCACCTAGTTCACCCATCCCCCTACCCACCTCTCCTCTGATAACCATCAGTTTGTCCTCTGGAGCTAAGAGTCTGTTTCTCTCTCTCTCTCTCTCTCTCTCTCTCTCTCTCTCACCCTTACTTGTTTTTGTTTGTTTCTTAAATTTCACATGTGAGTGAAATCATATGGTATTTGTCTTTCTCTGTTACACTCTCTAGTTCCGTCAATGTCATTGTGAATGGCATGATTTCATTAATTCTTATGGCTGAATAATTTTCCATAGTATGTATACACCACATCTTCTTTATCCATTTATCAGTCAATGGACACGTGGGCTCTTTCCATATGATGGCTGTGGCAGATAATGCTGCTATAAATATAGGGGTGTACATATCCCTTCGAATTAGTATTTTTGTATTCTTTGGCTAAATACCCAGTAGTATGATTGCTGGATCATAAGATAGGTCTATTTTTAACATTTTCAGGAACCTCCATACTGTTTTCCACAGTGGCTGCACCAGTTTGCATTCCCACCAGCAGTGTAAAAGGGTTCCCCTTTCTCCACATCCTCACCAATACCTGTTGTTTCTGGTGTTGTTGATTTTAGCCATTCTGACAGCTGTGAGGTGACAGCTCGTTGTGGTTTTGAGTTGCATTTCCCCAATGTTAAGTGATGATGAACATCTTTTCATGTGTCTGTTGGCCAAAACGCATGTCTTCTTTGGAGAAATGTCTGTTCATGTCTTCTGTAATTTTTTAATTGATTTATTTGTTTTTTGGGTATTGAGCTGCTTCAGTTCTCAGGTCTTCTGCCTGGTTTTTAAATTGTATCATTCATTTTTTGGGTGTCGAGTTTTTTAAGTTCTTTATATATTTTGGATACTAACCCCGTATCAGATATGTCATTTGCAAAAATATCTTCTCCCATTCAGTGAGTTGCCTTTTAGTTTTGTTGATTGTTTCCTTCGCTGTGCAGAAGCTTTTTATTTTGATGTAGTACGAATAGTTTATTTTTGCTTTTATTTCCCTTGCCTCAGGAGGCATATCTAGAGAAATGTTGTTATGGCTGATGTCGGAAAAATTACTGCCTGTGTTCTCTTCTATGATTTTTATAGTTTCAGGTCTCACACTTAGGTCTTTACTCCATTTTGAATTTATATTTGTGTGTGGTGTAAGAAAGTGGTCCAGTTTCATTCTCTTGCATGTAGCTGTCCAGTTGTCTCAGTACCATTTGTTGAAGAGACTGTCTTTACCCCATTGGATATTCTTTTTTTTTTTAAGTTTATTTATTTATTTTGAGGGGGAGAAAGAGCATGCAAGCAGGGAGAGGGACAGAGAGAGGGGAAAGAAAGAATCCCAAGCGGGCTCTCTGCTGACAGCATAGGAGTGCAACTTGGGGCTCCATCTCACAAACCGTGAGATCATGACCTGAGCCAAAATCAAGAGACTGACTCTTAACCCCTTAAACATTAGGCCACCCAGGCACCCTTCTCATTGGATATTCTTTCCTTCTTTGTTTGAAGATTAATTGATCATATAACTCTGGGTTCATTTCTGGGTTTTCTATTCTGTTCCATTGGTCTATGTGTCTACTTTTATGCCGGCACTATACCGTTTTGATTACTACAGCTTTGAAATACAACTTGAAGTCTGGAATTGTGATGCCTCCAGTTTTGTTCGTTTTTTTTTTTTTTTTTTTTTTTTCTTTTCAGAATTGCTTTGGCTATTCTGGGTCTTCTGTGGTTCCACACAAATTTTAGGATTGTTTACCCTACCTCTGTGAAAAATGCTGTTGGTATTTTCATAAGGATTGCATTAAATGTGTAGATGGCTTTGGGTAGTATAGACATTTTAACAATATTTGTTCTTCCAATCCATGAGCATGGAATGTCTTTCCATTTCTTTGCATTGTCTTCAATTTCTCTCATCAGTGTTTCATAGTTTTCAGAATACAGGTACAGATTTGAGAGTACAGAGTACTCTGTACTCTTTGGTTAGGTTTATTCCTATTCCTGCTTTTGGTGCAATTGTAAATGTAATTGTTTTCTTAATTTCTCTTTTTGTTCCTTCATTATTAGTGTATATAAATACAACAGGTTTCCGTACATTGATTTTATATCCTGCAACTTTACTAAATCACTTATCAGATCTAGTAATTTTTTGGTAGAATCTTTTGGGTTTTTTATAGAGTATCATGTTATCTGCACATCGTGAATATTTGACTTCTTCATTGCCAATTTGGATTCCTTTTATTTCTTTTTATTGTCTGATTCCCGTAGCTAAGACTTCTGTACTATGTTGAATAAAAATGGTGAGAGTGGGTATCCTCGTCTTCTTCCCGATCTTAGGGGGTGAACTCTCAGTTTCTCCCCATTGAGTATGGTGTTCACTGTGAACTACATACACAATTCTTAATCACAGGGAAAGGAAAGATTCTTTGAGCCACAAAAGAAACGTGGGAAAATACAGAAGAAATCAAGGATGGTCCTAATCTAACCAGCTTCACCTTCCAATGTTGACACTGCTTTCATTGGTTTCGAACCATATCCATGAGTCTCTGTTCACTACTTGGAGCTTGGAATTCCAATAGGAAGTCTTTCCTTTATTCTGTTTCTTAGTTTGGATAGTACGAAATTTTTAGTCTACTATTCGAACTGATGCCTACAAGGTTTCGCTTAACTTCATTTATCTTAGATTTATCTTACATCTGTCCCATCTTTCTCCCATAATGAACATGACAGTGATGTGGAGGGACCTGCGGGGTCCCAGCAGTGTTTATTAAGATGTGAGAAACTGGAGTATAAATGTCGATGGGAATGAGCCCGAAGATCACAGGAAAATAAAGAAGAAAGGAGATAATAGTGTACGATTCCTGTTAAAGTGAGAACAGGGGCACTGCCCCTGTAATATCACTAGGCGACAAATAGTATACGGGTCCCGGAATCATGCAAAGTCTTTATCATGTGGATAGCTCCCTTTCCTGGATTCTGTGGGAAATGTAGGTTTTTCCTTATTTTGATCTTGTTATGGCCATTTCGGCTCAGGAGGGAGTATCATATGTCAGTCATCTGCTGCGCATGGCAGAAGCAGATTTAGGAATAGAACTGGCTTAGATCCCTAGGCCAATGTTCTTCCCACACACCATATTGTTGTTGTTGAACACAGTGTTGTTTTAAAAAATTACTCTCATTATTTTTTGATTGCTGCTTAGGAATTTTCTCTGCATTTCAGTACATTCTATCTGTTTGATTTGAAGCTGATTCTGCATATGAAATTAATCAGAGGGACAGGAGCTTCCCCTGCTTAGGTGTCTAGAGGAGCCCCCTGGCTCCCACTGCCCCCTCCATGTCCCTTTCGGCACCAGCAACTCATAGGAAAATATGAAAGAAACTGATAATGTTCATATAATCAGCTTCACCTCACAACTTTGATAAATTTCTGCAGTCTTTTATTCACTGCTTAGAACTGTGATTAAAGAACAGGCAGCTTTTCCTTTATCATACACATTTCTATTTATAAATTTTCCATCGGCCAGCTCAATTATAAGCCCATAGGGAGTATTTATAAATTCCTTATGAAGTCAGTACTCCGCAGTACTCACTATGATCCTTTGACTACGTCAACGACCACTTTTCTAGGACGTGAGTCACCCATTCACGTGCTCCACTCTTTCATCCCTCAAACTGTGATTATTTTCTGTTCTTGACCCTCCTAACTTCACTCTGTTTTAATAGGACCCCATAAATTCATTATGGCCATTAACTTGTTCTGTATGCTTTTCCCCCTCGTAATATTGGCTGAAAGGTTCTCGTGTGACATTTTCCGAGCCTGTCTTGCTACATGGGATGCCGGGCTGGTGGCTAGCCTCCAATTACTATCCTTTACTTTCTCGACATGAAGGCACTAAAACTCAAAAACCTTGAATAATTCTGTATTGATTATGTCCTGCCTTTCTTTCTCTGGTGGCAATCTGCCTTTTGACTGTAATTTCTTTTTTTTTTAATAAAATGCTTTTTTATTATTTATTTTTGAGAAAGAGAGAGAGAAAGAGTGGGGGAGATTCCCACAGGGGGGACAGAAGATCTGAAGCAGGCTCTGCGCTGAAAGCAGGAAGCCCATGTGAGGCTCAAACTCACGAACTCTGAGATTATGACCTGAGCCAAAGTCGGACGCTCAACCGAGTGAGTCACCCAGGGGCCCCCTGACTGTAATTTTTGAGGGTCATGCCAAATGTTGCCACTGACCGGCCTAACGCTGAAAAAGGGAGCCATGTAGTAAACAGAGAACTGATACCAGAACTTTCTTGATGGGTCTTATAATTTCTTATCAAAAAACTCCCCCAACTCCAGATGGTCCTCTCATTTGCTGATGTCTTTATTCCCAGGAACGAGAGGCCTTTAGCGTCATCTTCCCCCTCGAACAACAGCTGAGAACTGCGCCTGGCTCTTTTGCCACCTTTTCACCTTGCACATCTCCTCCCATGTTTACAGCTTTCTGCTGCGTTTCACCGATGTCGGGTCCTGCCTGGGAAGCCTGTTCTTCACGTGCTTTGAGCCCATGTTGCTTTGCTTCTGTTGCTTTTGCCAATATGATACCCCACATCGGCGGTGCTTGGTGTGATTGGCCATGGCTGGACGTGACCCGAGGAGGCCTGAGTGAGGACCAAAATGGAAAACTCCCAGATCCTGGAGTGCAGGCACAGCAAAGTAGAGATTGCCCCAGTGCCTGCCCAGCAAGAAGTCCAAGGCCTCAGCACAGAAATCGGGCCTGGGTTATATGACTACCTGAATAGGGGAATTATCACCCGCTATCGCAGTATGAGCTGTCTCCGCATGTCAAACACGGGAGCAGAAAGGGTGCAAAATATAGCAAGCCCAACATTCACTCCTCCCCACACCCGATGGGTATTTCCCTCGGTGTAGGATGGCTAGTCTACAAAACTTACAGTGTAGCCCACCACGGCCTGAAGAGAATGTTATGATTTGCTAAGATCAAATGGCTTGTCTTCATTCACCTACGATAAATATCTTTTCTACATCCTTCCATGAGTGTTTTCTGTGATATCTTAGCCCAACTCTACCAGTCATCTTCTATATGAGGCAAGCTGCTAGTCTTGGGCACAAGTTTGCTGCTCAGTTTACGAAATCCACTGTCAGTGGGGCCAATGAATGGTAGTCGGTTTCTGACATCCCTCGTCTTCCTTTTGAAAACATTGCTGCTGCACCCAATAATGACAATATGAGCCATTATCTACTGAGTGACTGCCATGTGCCATATGTTTTATAGATGTTATCTAATTTCTTCACCCAACCACCCTGTGGAGGAAAAATTATTATCCCCCATTCTGCAGATGAGAATACTAAGGCTCATGAAAGATGACCACCTTGCCTTATGTTATATAGCTAGTGAGTGGTAGAGCTGGACTTTAGACCTATGCCGGTGTCAAAAGCTCCTCTCCTTTCACCATGCTGTGCTGCCCATCTAGGATAGGTCGTTTCCCCCAAAATAAGGTGTCATAGTCCTGAGCCTTGGAAACATCATCTTTTTTTTAAGTATATGTACTTATTGTGTGTGTGTGTGTGTGTGTGTGTGTGTGTGAGAGAGAGAGAGAGAGAGAGAGAGAGAGAGAGAAAGAATCCCAAGCAGGCTCCATGCTGTCAGTGCAGAGCCCAACACAGGCTTCTATCTCATGAACCGTGAAATCATGACCTGAGCTGAAATCAAGAGTTGGGCACTTAATCGACTGAATCAACCAAGTGCCTCTGGAACCATCTTCTGAGAGTGTATCTTTTGAGAGCTTTCACTTTTATGGTAGGTCCTGTCACTATCAGACATCTTAGAAGGTAACAAACCTTCATTTTCCTTGATCATTTCTATAGCCATAGAATGTCTTTTCTGTAGAATTGCTTTGTGCTCTAACAAGACTTTACTTACCCTTCCTACATCTACGTTAAGTGTTTTGTCTTTTGAGAAAATAATTTTAGCTATTACATGAGCAGGATCAAAAAAGTCAGTATATGGGATGTCTGGGTGGCTCAGTCGGTTAAGCATCTGACTTCGGCTCAGGTCATGATCTCGAGGTTCATGAGTTCGAGCCCCGCATCGGGCTCTGTGCCGACAGCTCAGAGCCTGGAGGCTGCTTGGGATTCTGTGTCATGCTTTTAAAAAAATTTTTTTTGTCAACGCATAATTATTCTAAAATAAAAAGCTTTTAAAATATCAAAATATAGGGAGAGATTTTAGGCCAAAAAATCCTGACTTGTTGACATTCTTTAGTTTTTATCATAAAAGTTGGGTCCTGCCCAGTGTGAGAAAAATTAAATCGACAAAGTGGTTTAATATCACGTCTCCAATTAGTGTGCAGGTAGTTAGAGTCTCTTCAATGACGGAAAGGTCAGAAGTTGAAAGGGGAGCTCGGTGAGCAGTAGAAATAAAGCTGGTCCAGTAAACCAGAAGTCACGGTCATCCTTGAGAGGATGCTGGTTAAGTTTGAAGACACTCAGACTAAATAGAAAGAAGTAAACAAGGAGCTAAAGAGGTAACTGCAAATAATTAAGGCTTAATACAGAAGGTACTAAATTATGCATCAATGTTGGCATTTCATTAAAATTCCGACTTTGAAGGCAGCCTACCCGAGGCTCATGTACCATCTTTCCATCCTTCTTTGGATAATATATTAAAACCGAACCACTCTGGGGCTCTGTTTTCTCATGGACAAGAGAGAGATTAATATTATTTATGTCTTAGCGGTGGCTGTGAGAATAAAAAGAAACAGTGCATGTAAAGTACATAGCACAGCGCCTGGAGCATAGATACGCAAAAAGATATTCTGAACCTTTCTGTCTACCCTAAAAAGAAAGGAAGAAAAGAAAGAAAAAAGAAAAAAAGAAAAAAACCACTTTAGCAAACCAGAAGTAGAAAGAGAACTTCTTAACATGTTAAAGGTTATACATTAAAAAAAATAATATTATAATAAATGGAGAAAGTTTATTTAAAATTTTTTTTAAGATTTTATTTTTTTTAAGTTATCTGCACACTCAACACAGGGCTCAAACCTACAACACCAAGATCAAGGGGCGCATGCTCCACTAACTGAGCCATCCAGGTGCCCTGATGGAGGAACTTTAGATTGACTCTTTTCAAGACCAGATACAAGATCATAATTCCCATCTATCATTGCTGCCATTAACATTTTATTGTCAGCACTGGCCAATGGTAAAAAGAAAACATAAATTAATTAAAAATGTAAGGATTGGAAAGAAGGAGATGACACTGTCATCATTTGGAGCAAATACGATTATCTGAAAAACAACAGCAACAGATTCAACAAACAAACTGAAGTATCAGAATTGATAAAAGAATGCAGCATGGTTGCTAGATAAAATATCAACCTACAAAAATTATATATCTATACCAGTAATAACCAACTAAAAATGATAAGCAAATGTGAGACTAGTCCTAATAAGATGAAAGCAACTAATGCCTTTATGAAGAAAATCTCTAATAAAAGACATAGAAGAACACAGTATTATTTAAACAAATGAAGATATAGTCCATGCTCTTGGATGGGACAACTCATGATAAAGATGCCGGTTGTCTCTAATTTAATCTGTTAAACACAATACCAATCAAAATTTTAGTCGGATTGTTCGAAAACAATAAATTTAACTAAAATTTATGTTGACAAGTAGATGTATATGAATGGCTAAATCAACCTTACATAGGAAATGATAAGGGTTGCCTTAAGCATAATAGACCTGTGGAATAGAATAGCAAAACAAATCGATGAAGGAAAAAGGGTATTTACCATCGGATATTGGGGAAACCAGCTTATTACTTGAAGAAAAATATGATTGAGACTCTATCCAACTCCACATACAAGGACACACTTATTGGATTAAAGATCTAAACATGAAGAGTAAGACGATGTTAATAAAAGAAAATATAAGAGAATATGTTTGTGACCTCAAGGTAGAAAAGAACTTCTTTTAAAAGCTTGAAAAGCACAAACTATAATGAAAAATGTTGATTAGTTCGATACATCAAAATCAAGGAGTTCTGTTAAACCAAGCATATCACCGTCAACAATTATTAGATAATGGAAATAGGAAAGGTGAAAAGACTTTTGCAATCTCAAAAGCGAACAGGAATTAATATCTAGAATACACAAGGGCACTCTGCAAGTCAGAAAGAGAACAGAAAACCCAATAGAAAATGAATAAAGAATTTGAACAGGCAATTTATAAACTCAAAACACTAGGAAGTAGATGACGAGATGTTAAAAATCACTGATAATCAGAGATGTGAAAATTAAAATGGAGATCTCATTTGATACTTATCAGACTCGCACAATATTTTAAAGCTCTAAAATACCAAATGTAGGCATGTGGTGATAGGAGAACAAAAGATCTATTGGTGGAAGAGAAGACAACATGTTCACTTCAGAACCGTTTACGGAAACAGGAAGGTGAAAGTAACTAGAGGGTTCTTCATTATGAAAGTGGATGGGTAAAATACGACAATTAGAAGCAATGACTTAGATTCACTCATGGCAACCCGAATGGATCTTAGAAACATATTGCCGAGTAGAAAAGTAGAGACCAGAATGAAATACAATATATAATAGAATACCGTTTCCCTAGATTAAAATGCATGTGTATAAAAATACTTCCTACCTCACAATAACACAAGCAAATGAAAAAAAAATTCATTAAACACACAAATATTAAATTCAATTTAAATTGTTACTTACCAACTGAAGAGAAGAAGGGAGGTAGACTGTGAGATAAAAATAAACTAATTTCCAACCAAAGCTGATAAAAAGAAATAGGAAACCTTAGGGCACTGATAATCATTAAAGAATTGAATACGAGAGGTGAGCCTGGCTGGCTCAGTCAGTAGTGTGTGACTTTTGATCTCCGGGTTATGAGTTCGAGTTCCACGTTGGGTGTAGAGGTTACTTGAAAATAAATTGAATATGAGAACAGGTTTCCTCCGTTACCACACTCAAAACAGATATCAGGCCCTTAGAGACTTACCTGCAAGTTTTACCAAAACTATCAGGAAGAGTTAATCTCTACTTATATGAACTGATTCAGAAACTAGAAAGAGAGGAAACTACCCAACCTGTGCTGAGGCCTACATATTACTTTGATACCAAATCCAGACAATTACGTATAAGGGACATGTATCCATATTAGCATGAATTCAAATGTCCTAAATAAGGAGCACCTGGGTGGCTTAGTGGTTTAGCATCAACTCTTGATTTCAACTCAGGTCATGATCCCAGTGTGGTGGGATTGGGCCCTACATCAGGCTCCATGCTGAGTGTAGAGCCTGCTTAAGATGCTCTCTCTCTGTCTCTCTCTGCCCTCTCCCCTGCTTGCACATGCTCTATCTCTCAAATAAAATTAAAAAAATCAAACCATCTTAAATAAAACACAAGAATATCAAACTAAGCAGTGTATAAAAACCTGATGTAACACAACATACTGGCATTTCCTCGAAGAATGAAAGAATGGTTCTGAATTGGAAAAATGAATCATGTAAATTACTATATTAACAGATTACAGATTAAACCACATATGATATCCTTTATAGGAGCCTAAAACTATGCAGTCAACCCCAACATAGTAAAACCTGTTAGAAAATCAGGAAGAGAAATTAATATCCTTAATTTGAATTTTAAAAATCTACCAGAAGCCTACAGAAATCATACTTCAGGGTAAAACTTATGACAAAGAAGGAAAACTACTCAGCAAAATCTATATCCTCTTTTTGGGGGGCACATAGCTAGGCGTTTCCCAGCTAACCATACCGTTAGTTGGAGACTGAAGCTAAACCTCCCATGGTGAACAATTTTCCATGTTCTTTCCACCCGGGAATAGTGATTTAGCATTTTAAAAATATTTAACACAGATCCAACTTTTCATTTCATTTCTCTATTGTTTTCCTGTTTCATTTTCATTGTGTTATTTCCTTTCTTCTAATTTCAGACTACTTTTCACTGTTTCTTATGGTGGCAGCTTGGGCTATTGATCTGCAATCTTCCTTTCAAATATAAGCATTTATGGCTACAAATCTCCCTCTATTTGCTGCTTTGCCCACATTCCACATATTTTGATTGATTGCGTTTTCATTTTCATGCAGTTGTTTCTTGTTTGGGGCCATTTCAAATAAATTAGACAAAAACATTTGTGTATAAGTGTTTGTATCGACAAATATTTTCATTTCCCTTGGGTAAATATATTGGAGTAGAATGGTTGGGTACTATGAGTGGTGTGTGTTTACTGGTTACAATGTAGGAGAGCTCCAGTTGCTCAAAGTCCTCTCCAACAGTTGGTATAATCAGTCTTCTTAATTTTAAACATTCTAACAGATGTGTGGTCAATTGAGGTTTGACAAAGGTGAAAAATCATTTCAATGGTGAAAGGGTAGTGTAGGATATTGATACACACACACAAAACAAAATTTTTATTCATGTCTTTCATCTTATATGAAAATGAACTCAAATAAGGGCACCTGGGTAGCTCAGGTGATTAAGCATCTGTCTTCGGCTCAGGGCATCATCTCCAGGTTTGTGGGTTTAAGCCCTGCATTGGGCTCTGTGCTGACAGCTAGAGACTGGAGCCTGCTTCAGATTCTGTGTCTCCCTCTCTTTCTGCCCCTCCCCCACTTGTCTTCTGTCTGTCTCTCTAAAAAATAAACATTTAAAAAGAAAGAAATAAAATGAACTCAAATGGGGGTGCCTGGATGGCTCAGTTGGTTAAGCATCAGACTCTTGATTTCGCCTCAGGTCACAATCTCACAGTTTGTGGGATCGAGCCCCACATTGGGCTCTGCACTGACAGTACAGAGCCTGCTTGGGATTCTCTCTACTCCCCCTCTTTCTTGCCCCTACCCTGTTCGTACTCTCTCTCTGTCTCAAAATAAATAAATAAACAAAAAATTAAAAAAAGAAAGAAAATGAACTCAAATGAAAGCACACGCCTAAATATAAATCCTAAGAGAGTAAAATTCTAGAAGAAAAGATTGGGCAAGATGTTTTTGACCTCAGGTTAGGCAAAGTTTTCTTAGATGTGACCCCAAAAGTATCAACCATAAAAGAAAATATTGGAAAATTGGATGCCATAGAAATTAAAAACTTCTGCTCTTTGAATGACTGTTAAGATAATGAGAAAAAAAGCTAGAGACTTGGAGAAAATATTTTGCAAACACATTTCTGATAAAGGACTTGTATCAATGATCTTACTTTATCAAAAATAAGAAAACGAATAACCCGATTTAAAAATTGGACAAGATTAGAGGCGCCTGGGTGGCTCAGCCAGTTAAGCGTCTGACTTTGGCTCAGGTCATGATCTCACAGTCCATGGGTTCAAGCCCCGCATCGGGCTTTGTGATGACAGCTCGGAGCCTAGAGCCTTCTTTGGATTCTGTGTCTCCCTCTCTCTCTGCTTTCCCCCACTTGCATTCTTCTCTCTCTCTCTCTCTCTCTCTCTCTCTCTCTCTCTCTCTCTCTCATAAACAAACACTAAAAAAACAAACTGGACAAGATTTGAACAGACACTTCACCAGAGAAGATGTATGGATAGCAAATATCGACATGAAAAAAAGTTCAACATCATTAGTAATTAGCTATGTGCAAATTAAAACCACAGTGTAGTGTTTCCATATACTAATGGCCAACTTAGAAAAAAATCTCTGGTAATATCAGGTGCAGGTGAGAATGTTGAGCAACTAGAACTCTCATACATTGCTGGTGGGAATGCACAATGGCACCGCCATTCTGGAAAACAGTTTGACACTTTCCTACAGAGTTAAACCCACCATATGACCCAGCAATCCTATTCGTATGTATTTCCCCACAAGAAATAAAGATCTACATTTCACGAAAACCTAGACGCAAACGTTCATGGCAGCTTTATTCATAATTGCCAAAATTTAGAAATGGTCTTTCGACTGGTAAATAAGAGCCCTGTAGTAGATCCACATAATAGAAGGCCACTTGGCCACTGAAAAGAACCACTGAAGTGTGTAACATCGATGGATCTTAAACACATGACGCTAAGTCAAAGAAGCCAAACGTTAAAAATGTGCATAGCGTCTGGTTCCATCTATACGACATTTGGGACAAGACAAAAATGTTGGGATGAAAAGTAAGTTTCCAGGGATCCTGATAGAGAGGGATTGACTACAAAGAGGCACCATGTCCTATGTCCTGTTTTTTTCTGGCGATTATGCAACTCCATGCATTTGTCAAAACTCATAGAACTGTACATCAAAAAGAAGGGATTTTACTGGATATACTTTCTGAATAAATAATTTCCTTTTTCTTTAATTTATTAATTTTGAGAGAGATAGAGATGGTGTGAAGGGAGGGGCAGAGATAGAGGAAGACAGAGAATCCCAAGACAGAGAATCCCGACGTAGGGTTCGAACTCATGAAACCGTGAGATCGTGACCTGAGTCAAAACCAAGAGTCAGATGCTTAACTGACTGACTCACCCAGGCACCCCACTGAATAAAGAACTTCTAAAAGGAAAAATGGGCAATTCAGAAAAGAAGAAATCCTAATGGACAATAAACCTGTGAAAATATCTTCAACCTTACTAATATCAGGAAATGCAAATAAAAAGCCCCTTTGAAATAACATTTCCTACTCGCAAGGGTACCAAAAACTAAGAAATGATTTTGAGAAAACAAAACTCTTAAAAGCTGCTGGCGGGTGTGTAAATTGATAAATTTTGGAGAGAACCTTGGTAATATTTTGTAAATTCGAAGATACATATAACCTATGACCTAACAATTTTGTTTCTTGGTTTGTATCTTAGAGAAAAACCAGCACATGTACCCAAGGAGACATACATGCACAAGCATCCTAAGTGCAGTGTTGTTTGGAATATCAAACATTGGGAATAATTTATATGTCAGTCAAGAGGAGAATGCACAAATAAATCGGACATCGATGTAATGGAATGGTCTATGACATTTAAAATGCACAAAAAAACCTGTGTGTGTCAAGTAAATATCAATAACAAAATGTTGAGTGGACAAAACAAGTTGCAAAATAACACATACGGTATGCTATTTCTATGAAGTCTGAAGACAAGCAAAACACAATGCTACATCCTGTATATTGATAAATATGTACTTAGCAGTAGGTTAAATCTTGTTAAAGAATGATAACCACTAAATTTAAGAGAGCGGTTACCTCTGAGGAAGGTTAAAAAGGAATAAAATCTGGAGGAGATTGACAAAGAGATCTTCAACTGTGTATATAATGTTTTATTCCTTTAAATAAAAATATGAAGTGGGAAGTACTTGGCTGCCTCAGTTGGCAGAGCATGCAACTCTTGATCTGGGGTTGTAGGTCTGAGCCCCACATTGGGTGGAGATGGTTAAGAGACACATGAAAAGATGCTCACATCACTCATCATCAAGGAAATACAAATCAAAACCACGATATCACCTCACGCCTGTTCAAATGGCTAAAATTAACAACACAAGAAACAACAGGTATTGGCGAGGATGCAGAGAAAGGGGAACACTCCCGCACTGTTGGTGGGAATGCAAACCGGTGCAGTCGCTCTGGAAAACAGTGTGGAGGTTCCTGAAAATACTAAAAATAGCACCGTGATCCAGCAATTGCAGTATTGGTTATTTACCCAAAGGATACAAAAGTTCAGATTTGAAGGGGTACGTGCATCCCAATGTTTATAGTAGCATTATCAATAGCCAAATGATGGAGAAAGCTCCAATGTCCATCGACTGATAAATGAATGCAAAAGATGTGGTATATATATTCAATAGAATATTATTTGGCCATCAAAAAGAATGAAATCTTGTCGTTTGCAACAACGCGGATGGAGCTAGAATGTATTCCGCTAATGGAAATCATTCGGTCAGAGAAAGACAAACACCATACAATTTCACTCATATGTGGAATTTAAGAAACAAAACAGACGAGGGGTGCCTGGATGGCTCAGCTGGTTAAGCATATAACTCTTGATTTCAGCTCAGGCCATGACCTCACTATTCCTGACTTCGAGACCTGCATCCGGCTCTGCGCTGACGCCGGGGAGCCTACTTGGGATTCCCTTTCTCCCCCTCTCTCTCTGCCCCTCCGCCACACGCCATCTCTCAAAAATAAATAAACAAAAAAAAAATTAAAGAAACAAAGCCAATGAACATATGGAAGGGGGAGCAAAAAGAAAAAAAGAGAGGGGGAAATAAGCCACAAGAGACTCTTAACAATAGAGAATAAACTGAGGGCTGATGGGGGGGATGGGCTAAATAGGTGATGGGGATTACGGAGGGCGCTTGTGGTGATGAGCACTGGGTGTTGCATGGAAGTGATGAAATCACTGAATCCTACTCTTGAACCTGATACTGCACTGTATGTTAACTAACGAGAATTTAAATAAAAACTACATACGTACATACATACAAAATCTTTATAAAAAAATAAATAAAGCAACTTCGGCAGAAGGTTGAGAACTGATTCGTTTCCTTACTCTCTGTGTGTTTCACAAAAGTGAATAAAGGGGAAAGTATTCCAAGTATTCCTATAAAGATGTTGTACACCATCTCAAATCCTCTCCTGTGCCAGCAGAGGCTTAGGTGCCACTCTTCGGGAAGCAACGCTAGAGTGGCTTCAAATACAGGCCACAGAACTTGGGTTCAAACGTTGCCTCTACCGTGTACTCACCGTGTAGTCTGAAGAGAGTTACTTATTGGTGGGGCGCCCGGGTGGCCCTGTCTGTTAACTGTCCAACTCTTCATTTGGGCTCAGGTTGTAATGTTATGGTTCATGGGACGGCGCCCTGCACTGGGCTCCACGCTGATAGTGCAGAGCCTGCTTGGGATTCTCTCTCTGCCCCTCCCCCGCTCATTCTCTCTGTCTCTCTCAAATTAAATAAATAAATTTTTTAAAAAAAGGAAGTTACTTAATACGTTTAGGCTGCAGTTCCCTCCTGGGTTGATTGCATTAATATCTACCTCACAATGTAGTTGTGATAGTAAAACAATGACCTAACCACAGCCGCAGGGGATAATGACCTCAAAACAGTACATTTTCTGGCCAATGGGAAGTATTAAAAAACAGGAGTTGTATCATTTATCATCTAGGGGGAGAGGTCAAGAAAGACAGACATTCTCGGAGAAGCGTCACTTGATGCGGATCTCAAGGGACTTTGAGGAATTAATCAGTCGGGCAAGGGAATCAAGGAGTAAAAATTTTGTACAAAAGGGACAGAATGACATGTGGCAGCAACCTGAGTGAACATAATCGAACTTGGGGAGCCCCTATGAAGAAAGCCACGCATTTAATGTTTGTCGTCTCAGTCTCTGATAATATTTCACCTCCAGCCTCCGGTGTATCCTTTCAATGCCCGGCACAAGGCGAAACCCGCTTTGGAGATGATGATGAATTGCTTTGAGATGAATGGAAAGAATGATGATGACCTGTGGGAAGCAATAATTTATCTGGACTTGAACGGACTGTGTAGTCGAATGCTAAAAACAGAACCAGAGGGAAACATGGTGAACGCATCTGAAGATGATCCCCCTTTTCCCTACATTTATTTCTGTTTTCCATAGCATCTCCATTTTCCAGACACGCTTTCCAGATGCGCTCTGGGAAACTAGTCCGTTAGAAGAGCATTACGCAAATTATAAGCCTTCACACGAGATTGCTATAACGGAAGAAATTAGCTTTTTGTTGGGGTTCAATGGCTGAGCAATGGACTAGATCACTCTCCGGCTGGTTGGCTGCCTGAATTACGTTAATAACCAGACTGGGAACCTGTAGGTCCTGCGATTATGTCGTCTTAAGAAGCAGAACATCCTGGAATGATCCACATCACTGCTTTAAATCTTAGACTTTGTGACAGTCAAAGATGAAAATGGAATACGAAATGGCTAATGTGGCAGTGTGATTGTAGCTAAAACCTAACTGTAACTTTCCCCCTTACAAATAATAATTTTAAAAAATGGACCTGCGGGGAGAAAGTAATAAAATAGCAAAAGAACCTGTGGAATAACTCAAAATCCTGTGGCCACACTGCTACAACATTAAACCCAAACTGTCCGCTGATCATATCATGTCAGCAACCATATATCGGGTGGGTAAGACCAGTGAATTTGAGCCAATTCTCTGTTCAATACCTATGCCCTCACGGAAAGGTGGAGAACCAAGGCCCTAGTAAGCAATCCTATGTTCAGTGCTATGGAAGGGGCTGATATTGGAGCCAAGGCATTTTCCCCTTTGTCCAAAACTCCGAAAATGATAATTCTTCAAAGACGTCAGCGACCAAAAAGGAGCAAGAAGGGCGATGGGTACTCAAAAGCCGGTACGGAAGAGAGCTTACCAGAACAGTTGTAAGCAAATGAGGCATTACCAGCATCCCAAATGACACAGGATGCAATTTCATGGCTTGGCTTGCCCTGTTTCCTGAATGCCCTCATAAATTCATCTCCTAAGTATATTTGTTTGACAACCCATGAAAACCTTCATAGAGCTGTTCTTTTGGGAAACATAAAATGAAGATGGCTAGTTTTCAGTGGGTGAAAAGTTTCACATCATACATTTTTTTAAAGATCGCAAAGCTAATTTTACTTAAGTACATTCATATTAAAAAAATTTTTCCTAACTTAATGGATGAACTTTTGATTCAAGTCTTAAAATGCGTCTCCCTCCTGAAATCAGCGGTTTCCCATTTGAGATGGAAAAGACTAGCACACAGTCCGCTTGAGGGGCTGAGGTCACGCAACCGGGGTCTGAGGTCCAAGATGCCCAGGCGGCCTGTGTCCAGAGCCAGCCTTGGCCCACAGTGAGGCCTTGACGTCCACGGCCATGCTGGCAGAAAAGGCTCATCTCCTGTGGGGCTGCACGCTCAAGATGTCCACTGTCCTCTCCACCAGGTCCAGGGAACGAGGGCCCGTACAGAGGTCGCCCCCGTATCCCCGATTTCACTAACCCATCATCAACTGTGGTCCGGAAGCAGATATTCCTTCTGACATAGCATCGGAATGTCACTAATAGCCTAACGCTACGTCACAAGGCCTACGTCATTCATACCTCTTCATCTCATCAGGAGACATTTTGTCATCTCCCGTCATCACAAGAGGAGTGAGGACAGTACAATAAGATCTTTTGAGAGAGAGACTATATTCACATTGCTTTTATTACAGTATATTGTTATAACTGTCCTATTTATTATCGTAGTTGTTAACTCTTCCTGTGCCTAATTTATAAGTTAAACTTTAACATAGGTATGTATAATATAAAAAAACACGATATATATGTAGGGGTAGGTACTATCCTGGTTTCAGGTATCCACTGGGGATCTCAGAATGTACTCCCCCACAGATCCAGGGGAGGTGAATGTTGTAGATACATCCGAAATGTCTCCTGCTCGGACAGTAGGGAGCTGAGGTGCACCACAGAGTGGCGTCTGCGTCCTGGGCTGGGAGTGGCTGCTGTTGGTCTGTCAGCTATAGTGAAGAAAATCCCCACCCCCTACAGATGCAGGAACCTCAAGGGGTCTTCAGTTACTACCCCTGCTCGCAGAAGTCTAGCAGACGATGAAGGGCACCCCACCTGCTGGGAAGTGCAGGATCCAAACCCCAGGCGCGGGCCTTTCCAGAGAGTCCCCTAGCAGTCCAAGCCCTCTCCATCTTCTTCGCATCCGTGTCACAAGACGCGACAACCTTCGACCCCTGCTGGCCCACATTCCAGATAGTGAAGCTTGCCCCCCTGCGGGTGGACCCTTTCTTCCAGCAAGTGGACACGGTGGGTCTAGATGTTGGCCTCGAAGACGATAAGGTTATGTCCCAACAAACCTATTGTAAATTGAAAATATCATAAGTCAAAAAAGCATATAATGCACCTAACCTACCGAACATCATAACTTAGCCGTACCTACCTTTGACGTGCTCAGAACACTTCCATTAGCCTACAGCTGGGCAAAGTTATCTAACACAAGGCCTATGTTACAATAAGGTGTTTAGTATCTCATGTAAATTATTGAATATTATACTGAAAATGAAAAGCAGAATTATAGGGACAGAATGGGTACAAGTATAACAGTTGTTTACCCTTGAGATCAAGGGCTGACTGAGAGTTTCCACTGCCCAACATCATGAGAGAGGATTGTACTTAGCCTGGGGAAAGATTAAAATTCCAAATCGTAGGTACGGTTTCGATGGAAGGCATAACGCTTTTGCACCATCGTAAAGTCGAAAAACCGTAAGTCAAACCATTGCAATTCAGACTATCTGCACAGAAAATTATAATAGCACCGGGTTCCCCTTGCTATTTCCTTTTTTTTTTTTTTTTTCCTGGCCTGGAGCAAGCATGAGAGGCTGGATAGGGAGCAGCCACTTTGTAACCTTGAGGTGACGCGCATGAGGACAAAAGCCACAGGCTCAAGATGATAGAATGTAAAGACAGAAGGAGCCCAGGACATTGATGACATTGTGGAGACAAGGCACAAGCTTTGGACATTTTATCTCCATGTTTTTTGTTAGAAGAGAAAAAAATAAAACACATTTGAATAACCTACTTGACTATAGTATAGGGTTCTACTATATTCTACTAAACATAATTCCGTATATGCAGTTTTCTTTATCCTACTTCGCTCACTTCACATTACAATGTGAGAACTGCCCCATGCCATCAAACAGTTCTTAAAAGCATGATTCCTGGGGTGCCTGGGTGGCTCAGTCAGTTAAGCATCTGACTCTTGATTTCGGATCAGGTCATGATCTCACAATTTGTGGGATCGAGCCCCACGTCGAGCTCTGCACTGACAGCGTGGAACCTGCTTGGGCTTCTCTCTCTCAACCTCTGTCTCTTCCCCTCCCTCACTTGTGCTCTCTGTCTCTCTCTCAAAAATAAATAAACAAGCTTTTGAAAAATAGCATGACTCCTAATGGCTGCACAATATGTCTTTGTATGGGTGTATCGTAACTTATTACAATTCAATCGTTGAGCTTGTAGGTTACATCTAATTTCTAATTTAAACTTATAATGGAATTTATATGGGTAAATATCAATTCTGATTACATGTTTGTTTTCTTAAGATGCATTTCTAGTTTTGGAATTACGGTGTCAAAGAAAAAACAATTTTCAACATTTTAAGGAATATTGTTTTCCTGGAATATTTTTTCACATTAACTCTCCAAACTGCGCAATGTATTAGAGTGGGTTTCAAAACATATTCACCTAGACTTAAATATGTTTTTAGGGTGCCTGGGTGGCTCAGTCAGTTAAGCATCCCACTCTTGATTTCAGCTCCGGTCATGATCTTACAGTTTGTGAGATCGAGCCCCACGCTGGGCTCTACGCTGACAGCATGAAACCTGCTTGGGATTCTCTCTCCTTCCCTCTGCTCTTCCCCTCTAGTGCACCAGCACCAAATGCACTCTCCCTCTCAGTGAAAATAAACAAATAAACATTTAAAAAACTGTTTGTGGGGGCACCTGGGTGGCCCAGTAGGTTAAGCGGCCGACTTCAGCTCAGGTCATGATCTCACGGTCTGTGAGTTCGAGCCCCGAGTTGGGCTCTGTGCTGACGGCTCAGAGCCTGGAGCCTGCTTCGGATTCTGTGTCTCCCCTTCTCTCTGCCCTTCCCCTGCTCACGCTCTGTCTCTATGTCTCTCAAAAATAAATAAACGTTAAGAAAAAAATTTTTTAAACTGTTTGTAGTCATTGACAAGAGGAGAATAATGGTATTTTATTGTTGCTTTAATTTTTAGTTTTCAATTGCTAGTTATAATATTTACGTCCTCTCCATCATTTTACTCTCTTAACACATTATACAAGATATGCATTTTCAAACACGTTATAATCATATATTATTAAAAACGAAGTCTCCCCAGTCATGTTACAGCTTTCAGACACACTGCTATTAAAATTATTACAGCATCTAATGAGCCCATGATTTCCTTGGGTGGGAATAAGTGATTACCCCCAGTTCCTCGGTGATTACAGACTTCTCTCAATATGCCACTGGGATATTATTCCAAAGTAATGATAATTTCATAATCACAAATATAAATATCCACATTGTGCCATGCGCTATCGTAAGCACTTTTGCGTGTATTAATTCATTCACGCGTCATAATGCCCAACGAAGCAGATACTGTTATTATCCCCATTTTACAGATAAGGAAACTGAGGCACAGAAAGGAGAAGTAACAAGCCCAGTTTCACAGTTTATATGTGGTGAAACTAGCTTAGGAACTCAGCAGTCAGGGTCTAGGACCCATGGGGACAACCATTCTATGACGCTGTTTTATCAGACGGCGCTACTGTTGTAGTAGCGTTATCAAACAGCTGGAGAGTCTGTTGCAATGTAATAGAATGCTATCACAACCCTGCACTTAACATAGTTCTCAGAGGTGGCTTTTAATCACGACTGTCCATTCAGGAACTTGCTGTTTGAACTAGACAAGCCCTTTAACCTCTCGGAGTCTCAGGTTCTGAGCTACGTTTCTTCCAGCACAACATGCCTGGCCGTTTTGGTGGTCTTATGTCTGAGAAGTATTTACTTGGTTGTGGTCCAATCAACTGCTCTGTAACCAGTATCAAGGATAATCAGAAACCCCCAGATCCATCTGAAAATGATTGATCCCGTAGCTCATGTTGACAGGGCCCTGTGTCACACTGCAGACCTTGGGAGAACTGGTTGCTCCCTAGGACTGCAGAACTGCAGGGGGCGGGGGAACAATAGGAAGGAGGAGCTTGAGGAGAGCCCAGCGGGAGGACAGCCCAACTGCTGAGGTTGGCAAGCAAAGGCGGCATCTTCCATCAAGCTGTTCTATGATGAGAGAGAGAAGTCGAAACTCTCACAAGAGCACCCCTTTATTCAACACCATGGCCCCTCTTCTCACCGCGGGGCTTTTAAGGACTTGGCTTTTGTGAAAGTCGCCAGATCACATTTCTTTCTGTACTCTAAATCAAAGTGTGTTGAGTACTGGGAAACCTTCACAGGAAAGCAATCTATTGGTTGTAAAGAAGGAGGTGAATGGATAATGTTTTGAGGTCTTAACTATTTTTTTCTCAGTATATTCTCCCTTTGTCTTCCCTCCATGCAAGCACATAACTGGCTCTGCTCTTGTTGCCCTAAGGAAAAGGGGTAGGGCACCTCAGCCAAAAACAGAGAGAAAGGGAGGGGTGCCTGGGTGGCTCAGTTGGCTGGGCGTCCGACTTCCGGCTCAGGTCATGATCTTGCAGTTCATGAGTTCGAGGCCCGCGTTGCGCTCTGTGCTGACAGCTCAGAGTCTGGATCCTGCTTCAGATTCTGTGTCTTCCCCTCCCTCTCTCGCTCTCTCTGTCTCTCTCTCAAAAATAAATAAAAACAATAAAAATTTCTAAAAAAATTAAATAAAAAAAAAGAGAGAGAGAGAGAAAGGGAGAAGTCTTGTCTCCACGCTAAGTAATGGATTCTTCCAAGCTGGGGGAGGGGAATGAAGCCAAAACATAAGAGATTCTTGAAGGCAGCCAAGCATCTTTTACTTCATTTCATTTCATAGCAGCTCCAGCAGGGAAGCATCAAGACCCTAGAAAGCAAAGTCTGTGAGGTGTTCCCAGCAGGCGGGTCTCAATGAAGAGTTGGCAATGATTCCACAGTCCCAAGGGCAGTGGGAAGGCAGCCAAGGACCTCTGACTTAAAGGAACCATGTGGGCCAGGAGAGTGTTCTCTCATCACCTGTTACGACCCCCATTCCCCCCGCCAACACCTTGGCACCACATAAGAGGTTGACAGTATGAGGTTGACCACCTTGAGTAGACCCTAAGAAGGACTGTGGTTAGTTCTCCCCCCACCCCAGAAAATAGTCCCCTACAATTGAGCCCTTGATGCTCAATGTCTGAAATACAGATGTTAGACTATGGGGATTGGGGTCCTAGAGTCATAGATGCTATAGCAATTTTAAGGGTCAATTCTCTCAGCCCCACTTTTTTTTTTATCAAGTGGTGATTCATTATGTTTCCTGCCCTGCCCAAGGCGGGGGGAACAAGCATTCTGACAGAAAGGAATGTATCTCCTATCTGATGAAAAGACTTAAATATCTGTATCTCAAGATTTGGGCATTAACTTTTACCCTTACCTCATATGCACATTCAGGACTACACAGAGCGATGCCCAAACGAAAATCAATTTCAGAATGCCGAACTTACCACGAGCTGGCTTCTCCACAATGTGAACTTATGGTGCCAGGAAATTTAGTTCTTTCAAATCTGAAAAGAATATCACCAAGCCACACCTCTCAAAAAATGTTATTAACATATGATTCTTTCCTAAACAAGGAAGATGGGAAATGTAGTTGCATTCACAAAGAATGTATGAAGTCTGCCAAGAAAGCAAATAATTTTTGGAAGTCACCCTTATTTGGAAATATTCTCGTCACAGAGCCACAGTTGTTTAAACAAAAGCAGCCACCATGTCTCCTTTTGAAAATATGTACTTCCAAACTATATGAAAAGAGTTAAATACTATGTTATACTCAGTTCGTCTGTGATTTACTTGAAAACAGCTTAGGTTTAAAAAAAAAAGATAAAGGCCGCCAAGAACCACAAGTAGCTTCCTGTCGGCATTGTGATGTAGTACAATACTCATATTGCTGGAGTGAAACAGACCTGTTTTGGAAGGTTGGCTGCACTCTTAACTAGTTGGGTGACCTTGGGCAAGTAACTTTATCTTCCCTATGATTCATCTGTAAAAATAATTAAATTATGTTAAATGAGAAAACAGATGTGAAAGGGCTCATTGAAGGCTATTCCCCCTCCGGGCCTCAACAGAAAAACAGGGAAGAGTTATACATGGTTGTTATGATATAAAGTCATAAACAAATAGATGTCTCAGTCCGGGCGCGAAACCATTTACATGAGCTCGAATAGGCTTTGAACAGAATGAAACAACGCAAAGTGATAATTGGCCAAGTGCAAAATTATAAACTGGAGCGAGATGCATTGAAAAAAATTCTACTTATTTGACTTTAAAGCACTCCTATCAAAATCTTTTTCTAAGGTCACCAGGTGCTTTATGGAATTTGCTATAGGCAAGACATCTAGAAATTCTAATGTATAAAAATGTCAGGTCTTGTTATTTCTGAGGGAATGATGAGAACAAGATCAATGAAAAATAAATATCTACTGTTTCTACTGTTTTAGCCTCAAGCCTAAAAGCAGCAGACAAGGGGACTCTGATAGAATGAAGACACTAAGGTCGATGGCAAAATTATAAAGTAGCTACCCTACCTCAAGGCATTCTCTTTGTCGTCCAATTCATGATGCCATCTGGCTGTGTTGAAATAATTCTGCCTAATTAAGTGTTATGATCTAGGGGTCAGCAAACTGTGGAACTGTGGGCCAAAGTCCGACTGCTTTGTTTTTATAAATAAAGTTTTATGGGAACACAGCCATGCCCATTCAGCTATGTGTTATGGCTGCTTTCACATGACAGCAAGCAGAATTAAGTCGTTGTAACAAAGACCATATGGCCCCCAAAGACGGAAATATTTACTGTCCGGATCTTTACAGAGAAGGTGTGCCAACCCCAGCTCTAACCCCTAAACGACCCACTTGCTACCTAAAATCAAAGGCAATATACTTAACCTATCGATGGGATATTTTCATTTTAAGATGACCACATTAATTCCATCCGGAGATTGCCTGGGAGAAAATTTCTGTGCAGAGAGAGGGAGAGAAAGAGTTCTCTTTGTGCACTTGACTCATGCTTATTCGCTTCCCAAGATAATAAAAGTCAGCGAGGTGGCACCCTACGTTGAAAAGTTTGCCACATTTTGAACTTGGGGAGACTGTAGACTTTGCATCCGAGCAAAGACGTGTGGAGGCTAGTCTTCAGTTAGCTGACATTATTTTACTTATAGCCAAAGTCAGCTTTGGGGAGGAGGAGGGGGCATCTACCAATCTCTTAGGAGATTTGCTCTGAAATAATATGGTTGAACCACATTAGCTGTCCAACATTCTTTGTAAGATTTTGAAAACTTTGAGGATCATAGCAATGATATTTCTTGGAATAGTGAACAATGAGCTACGGCACTGTTGAGTGTCATCAACCTTCCTCCCAAATCAGAACTGACAATCTGATTCAACCCACAGCTCGTCCTCCCAAATAATGTGGTTTGAGTGATAAGAAATCCAAACGAAGTAAAATAGCGACTGAAATAACTGGAAGAACAGAAGACAGGAATGGGGGCAAAATGTCCATTCCGAGTATGCAAAACTTCACGACGGAGGCATGCTATGATAAGTGATGCAAAAGCTTTAACTTGTGTCAGAGGGTCTTTGCTATAAAAAGCTGGAGGAGAGAGAGTCAAGATTAGTCTGGCTTGCTTTCTTCTACGTGGACATATTCCAAGGTAAAGTTCAAACGAATGCTAGTCTTGATTATTTATTTTTATTATGCCTACAACAAAAATAAAGCACTCTCCATATGTTTCCCAAGACACTGCAGGTTTTAAATGTATTTTCAAATAAAAGTGGTAGGGGGATGCTTTTTTTTGAAAAATAGGATCTCAGGGGCACCTGGCTGGCTCAGTCGGTAGAGCATGCAACTCTTGATCTCAGGGTTGTGAGTTCAAGCCCCATGTTGGGTGCAGAGTATTCTTTAAAAAATAAAAATAAAAATAGGATCTAAATAAATATCACCAGAGTTTAGAGTCCAGGCACTGAGGAAGGGGAAATTTTAAATGGAAAATTAGTATATTGTAGCAACAAAGCCACATATAATGACACAGATTCATACTTTTCACAAATAGCTCTTACTCAATTCTAAATATGGTCCTACTACTTGGTTGGTAAAAAACTTAACTTCTTGGTTTTTCTCTGAGAGAGAGGGGGGGAAAAAAACAGAATGAAAGCTATTCCTGGAACAATGTGCTAATTTGAGGACTCTATGTTCTAAATTGTGTTGTAAGTGTATCCAGGTATATGCTTAACCTTTCAGAGAAAAAGAAAAAGTGGCCTTTACCGCAATCGCTTTGGGGTTATTTGCAAATACGTTTTGACCCCAGAGGTGTCAGAGCCAGGCAATAGGACAAGTCTCAGAGGATCAGGAGCCCCACCATTGGGTCCATAGTGATTTTGGAGAGCCCAAGTAACGAAATGCCACCAGGTTAACAGTGATGTCATGTTAACAGCTATCCCACTCACAGGCTTAGGGACAGCGACAATCAGAGTTGCAGAATGGGCAGGTGTCCTTAAAGCTGAGTCGACTACTTTCAGCTGGTCACTAATGAGGGGCCTTGGACCGCGTCCACCAGAAAGAAAGACATGAAGACTGAAACACGAAAGGAAGAGAACTGGAATACGACTGAGTCCTCCTGGAGTCTGCCCTTAGAGGCCAATTTCACCCTGCCCCAAAGAAGAAGACTTAGGGCTTTTCAGGAAGTCATATCAACTGGCCATCAGGAATTTGGGGGGCAAATTTTAACCTATCCACCAACAGAAACAAGCAGAGAGCATTCAGATCGTAAATCACATTACGTTAGCCTCTTCAGTGGGTTCCAATCACTTTGAGAATCAAATCCGACATCCTAATCATGGGCCAATATGGCCCTACATGTTTTTAATTCTGTCCACTTCTCAGACCTTAGGTCTCACTGCTATGGACACCTTGCCGCAGCCACACTCTCCTCCCTGTCATTGTCAGAACAGGCCAAACACATTCTCACCTCGGAAACTTCAGATTTGCTGCCCCCGTGACCTGGAATATCCTTCCCCTCGAGCTTGACATAGTTTACCTCTTCACTATATTGATGTCTCTAGTCAAACATCGCCACCGAAGAGAGGCTGCCCTTGACCCAACATAAAATTACTGCCAAATTCATGCTCTATCCCCTTCTCCTGCTTTCATTTTCCTTCTAATAATGATTACCATGTGATGATAGAGGGCGTGTTTGTTGACTAATTTATCATCTATGTCTCCGAAACTTGGTTTTGTTCACTCCATATCCCTGAGACTTAGAATAGGACCTGGCATACAGTGGGGTCCTCGGCTACTATTTGTTGAATGAATAAATGAACTAGAACAGATACTCAAATGCAATCAGCTTTTGGAGAAATTTTGCTTTCAGACCGTGCAAGACGTCAACTCTCTAAAACAGTTACGCATAGGAAAGTCAAAAATTTTTAAATTTCTGGAAAAATTAATTCCCTAAATGATCTTTGCCATTTCACAATTCAACTCACATTTCAACTTCATCCCACATGCGGCCATTTTAGCTTGGCTCCTCTTTAGTAGCAAGACATAGGGTTGGTATAATGTCTATTAGCGGCATCAGTCTATTCGAACACCCTTACTCTGGCAAGGCCAGAGAGAGACTTGAATGTCTTTTGTTCGGGCGAATCCCAGAAATAACAGCTGTCATCACTGATTCAGAAAATTAAACCCACTGAGATCGTTGGTCTATCTAAACGGACTCAATCCCCCGCTTAGTGTCCTCACTTACTGCTAGGAAATTGCACACATTCTACCTGAAGCAGCCTGTGGCACTTATTCAATAGGACACCCTCATATTGTTTATGGAAGGGTTGTTATGCCCTGAAATAGTCCAAGCACTTCCCTCCCCTAGAGCACCTTGGAGAGAAAGTTTAGCAGGTTCTGGATGCCGTCTTGGCCTGTGAAGCAAAGATTTTATCTCTATCAGTAAATCTCAACAGCTCAGCCATATTGACAGTGACACCATTAGGAGCCCCCTGTGTACCCAAGTGAACACATATGTCCCGAATTATCGTACGTTACTCTCTTCGGACATCCCATATTCTACTTCACTCAAACGGGACTACTCCCCTTGATTTTTCTGACCTAATATATTTACGCCTACCGGTCCCTCCCTTGGACTGTAGGGTTTCTTTCCCCTGGGAGCCCGATGTGGAGCTCAAACTCACAAACCATGAGATCATGACCTATACTGAAATCAAGAGTCAGTTGCTTAACCAACTGAGCCACCCAGGCGCCCCGGTTTTAGAATCCCAATGACGATATTTCCTTAGCACAATACAGGACTGAGGAACATCCAGAAATAAGTTTGCCCTGAGCAGAAGTGTGACAGATATGGCTCTTACACGGGCTACCTAAATAGACCTTCTGAGGTCCAGAGAAGCTAGCTGCTGACATAACGTGATCTGAGGGGACCCTGGAGGCAATCTGACCCTGCTGACTTGTATTCTCACCATGTACTTAACCTTCATGGTGCTTCTTCAGAAGAAAGGACATGCTTACCTGAGGCATTCTGTTATGTCAGAAAAATAGTATCTGTAGGAATTTGTTTATCTAACTAAAATATACTCTTTCAAGGGGCGCGTGGGTGGCTTAGGCAGTTAAGCGTCTGACTCGATTTGGGCTCAGGTCGTGATCTCACAGTTTGCGAAATGGGGCCCCACATCAAGCTGCGTGCTGACAGCCCAGAGCCTGCTTGGGATTCTCTCTCTCCCTCTCCTTCTGCTCCCTCCCTGCTCATGCTCTCTCTCTCTCTCTCAAAATAATGAAATAAACTAAACTGAAATAAAACAAAATAAAATATATTCCTTTGACACCAAGCCAAAAGCAGATGTAAGGCTGGTCAGCCTTGATGGAGTAGGGGTGAGGGCGGGAGGAGGGGAGAGCTGAAACACAGTTCATATTAATTCTGTTCGAATGTGTTGTTAAAGCGATGCTAAGGAGGAGCTGAGTTCTGTAAGATCGAAGTCTGTTTAGGGGAGAGTCTAGATCAGAAGCAAATACCCCTTGCACAGGACCAAATGCAAGGACGGCAAACTACAGATGGAAAATAGCAGGCAAGCAAAAGCAGAGGTTGAAAGGCACCCTATTTAGGGAAAGACTGGTCAGCAGGGATGCAGAGGAAGGGAAGGAACCGTTTATGCTGTGGGGATGGATTAATTTTTCTGCTGTGGAGGCTGGGTGAATGAGACAGATTCTTCTTAGGCTTGCAGATAAAAAAAGACTGAACAGTTCTGGGGAACAGAGCCAAAGTGCCACAAAATCCTTTTTCTAGGGTAGATAATCTCATAAGGTGGAAGGGAGGGAGATATACGGTTTTTTTTAATGCTTTTTTTTCTTTTTTTCTTTTTTTTTTTTTTTTGGAGAGACAGAGTGCAAGCAGGGGAAGGGCAGAGAGAGAGGGAGACATAAAATCTGAAGCAGGCTCCAGGCTCTGAGCTGTCAGCACAGAGCCTGACTGGGGGCTCAAACTCACAAACCGTGAGATCATGACCTGAGCTGAAGTCTGCCGCTTAACCGACTGAGCCACCCAGGTGCCCCATGGGGTTTTGACTCTTGATTGAACTGTTAGAAGTCTAATTCACTCGTGGCTCTTGGGTGGCTCAGTCAGTTAAGAGGCCGACTCTCGATTTCGGCTCAGATCATGATCTCACGGTTAATAAGTTCAAGCCCTGCATGGAGCGCTGTGCTCGCAGTATGGAGCCTGCTAGGGACTCTCTGTCTCCCTCTCTGCTCCACCCCTACTCATTCATGCATGTGCGCACTCTCTGTCTCTCAAAATTAAATAAATGTTAAAAAAATGTTTCTAAAAAGTTTAACTCAATAGCTGAAAGGTAGAAACAGCCCAAATGGCCATCAATAGATGCATGAATAAACAAAGTATGGTATAGACATGAAAAGGAATAGATACGGCCATACAACAGGAAGGAAATACTGATCCTGCTACAGCATGGATGAATCTCGAATCATTGTTTAGTGAAAAAGTCAGGCACAAAAGGTCACATGTTGTATGATTCCACTTATATGAAATGCCTAGAAAACACAAATCCATACAAACAGAAACCAGATTAGTAGTTGCCAGGCGCTGGGCTTTGGGAATTCGAGAGCAACTGTTTAATGAGTATGGGGTTTCCTTTTGCGGTAACGAAAAGCATTTCGGAACTAGATAGCAATAAGGAGTATACGGTATTGTAACCCACTTAATTGGTCACTGTGAAACGGTTAATTTTATGTGAATTTCTTCTCAATAGAAAAAAATATTTAAGTCTTGCTCAAATTACAGGGGACTCTAACTTTCAGTATTGAAATATTGAAGCTGAGTTCCCTCTTTTTGAGTTGGAGTTAACGTCAAAATCAGAAATTAAATTTAAGGGTTAATGAGAACCAGAGCTAATTGTTTTTATTTATTTATTTTATTATTTTTTATTTTAAAACCAGGATAGTTCACATGCAGTGTTCTATTAGTTGCAGGTGTACAATATAGTGATTCAATAATTTTATACATTACTCCGTGCTCATCGTGGGAAGTCTACTCTTAATCCCCATCAGCTGTTTCGCCCATCCCCCCACTCACCTCTCCTCTGGTAACCATCAGTTTGTTCTCTATAGTTAAGAGTCCATTTCTTGGTTTGTCTCTCCCTTTTTTTTTTTTGAGAGACAGAGAAAGAGAGTGCACATGCATGAGCAGGGGAGAGGGGCAGACGGAGAGAGAGAATTTAAGCAGGCTCCATGCTCCGCACAGAGCCTCACACAGGCCTCAATAACCCCGACCCTGGAATCATGACCTGAGCCAAAATCAAGAGTCAGACGCACAACCAGCTGAACCACCCAAGCGCCTCTTGTCTCTTTTTTATATTGTTCTTTTTTTTTTTCTTAAATTCCACTTATACGTGAAATCATATGGCGTTTGTCTTTCTCTGACTCTTTTCACTTAGCACTATACTCTATAAATCCATCCATGTTGTTGCAAATGGCAAGATTTCATTCTTTCTTATGGCCGAGTGATATTCTATTGTGTACATATACCACATCTTCATTATCCATTCACTGGGGTTGCTTCCACAATTTGGCTATTGTAAATAATGCTGCAATAAACATAAGGGTGCGTATATCTTTTTAAATTAGTGTTTTTGTATTCACTGCGTAAATACCCAGGAGTGAAATTACTGGGTCATAGGGTATTTCTAGTTTTAATTATTTGAGGAACCGCCATGCTGTTTTCCACACTGGCTCTACCAGTTTGCATTCCCGCCAACAGTGCTTGAGGGTTCTTTTTTCTCCACATCCTCATCAACACATGCCATTTCTTGTGGTTTTTTAAAAATATTTATTTTTGAGAGAGAGAAAAAGGGGGAGGCAGAGAGAGAGAGAGAGAGAATCCCAAGCAGGCCCCATGAGCCCAATGTGGGGCTCAATCCCACAAACTGTAAAATCATGACCTGAGGCAAAATCAAGAGATGGACGCTTAACCAATTGAGTCACCCAGGCGCCCCTCTTGTCTTTTTGATTTTAGCCATCATCACAACTGTCTGGTGATATCTCATTGTGTTGGTTTTTTTTTTTTTTTACCAGACTAAGTGGCTTTATTGGGGAAAGCCAGGATTACCATGGATTTAAGAGTTGGCATTGGAGCCCCTTCTTCTTGCCAAAGGTAGGCACAACATTAACAAAGTGCTCGTGGTACTGCATCTACCCTTTGGCTTCGACTGTCTTCTTTGTCTCATATCTGGCCACCTTGAGAGTGTGCCCTCTTACTTTCCCAGCACATGAGGGGACCGTGGACTTTACCACCAACCATGTGTCCAGCTACTTCCAAGGTGATCAGAGCCTCCACACTGACCCAGGGTAGCCTCATCCTCTAGGGGTTTGCCTGCCAGGAGTACAACCTGATCTTCTGGAGCGATGCCCTCCAGCAAAGCTACATGAGCCTTATCCGGGCACCCATCTTCTGGCCCGTCACCTCTAGGGCGTGTAGCTCCCGGGTGTGGACAAAGAGCTGCATGTCAGCTACTGAACCACGGCCACTGCGGCTGCTACTGCCTCATTGTGGTTTTGATCTGCATTCGCCCGACGATGAGTGATGTTGAGCATCTTTTCACGCGTCTGTTGGCCATCTGGATGTCTTCTTTGCAAAAATGTCTGGTCCTGTTTTCTGCCTATTTTTTAAATGGATTATGTGTGAGTTTGGTGTTGAGTTGCATAAGTTCTTCGTACATTTTGGATACTAACCATTGATCAGATATGTCTATATCTTCTCTTATTTAGTAGGTTGTCTTTCGGTTTTGTTGATTGTTTCCTTTGCTGGGCAAAGACTTTTTATCTCGATGAGGTTCCAATAGTTCAATTTTGCTTTTATTTCCCTTGCCTCTGGAGACATATCTAGAAAAATGGTGCTATGGCCAATGTCAGAGAAATGATTGCCTGGACTCTCTTCTAGGAGTTTTATGGTTTCAGGTCTCACATTTAAGTCTTTCATCCACTTTGATTTCATTTTTGTGTATGGTGAAAGAAAGTGGTCCAGTTTCATTCCTCTGCATGTTGCTGTCCAGTTTTCCCAGCACCATTTGTTGAAGAGACTGTCATTTTCCCGGTGCATATTCTTGCCTCCTTTGTCATAGATTAATTGACCATATACTAGGAGGGTTATTTCTGGGCTTTCTATTCTGTTCTATTTTTGTAACACTAGTATACCTGTTTGGTTACTACAGCTTTGTAGTGTATCTTGAAATCTAGGATTGTGACACTTCCCGCTTTGTTCTTCCTTTTCAAGATTGCTTTGGCTGTTCAGGGTCTTTTGTGGCTCCATACAAATTTTAGGATTATTTGCTCTAGTTCTGTGAAAAACGCTGTCGGTATTTTGATAGGGATTGCATTGAATCTTTAGATTGATTTGGGTAGTATGGACATTTTCGCAATATTTATTATTCCAATCCATGAGGCTGGAATATCTTTCCATTTGTTTGTGTTATCTTCCATTTCTTTCATCGTTTTATAGTTTTTCAGAGTACAGGTTTTTCACCTCCTTCGTTAAGTTTATTCCTAGGTATTTTATTGATTTTGTTGCAATTGTAAGTGGGGTTGTTTTCTTAATTTTTCTCTCTGTTGCTTCATTATTAGTGTATAGAAATGCAACGTATTTTTGTATATTGATTTTCTATTCTAAGACCTTACGGAATTCATTTATCAGTTCTAGTTAATTATTTTTATGTCTTTCTACTTTTGTAAACTTTGATTTACTTTTTTGCTTTAGTGAAGAAAATATTTTATTTAATATAGAATATGTATGGGGTGCTTGGGTGGCGCAGTCAGTTAAGCGCCCAACTTTGGCTCGCGTTATGATCTCACAGCTCGTGAGTTTGAGCCCTGCATCGGGCTCTGTGCTGACAGCTCAAAGCCTGGAGGCTGCTTCTGATTCTGTCTCCATCTCTCTCTGTTCCTACCCCACATGTGCTCTCTCTCTCTCTCAAAAATAAACATTAAAAAATTGTTATAGAATATGTACAATTAGTAGTGATACTCAAAATATTTAACTTGTACAGCATAGATACTGACTAATCAGATACAATGCCAGCTATCAACCACCAGGGGACCAATGTCTTACTTGCTTTATCTCTAATAACCAAATGTGATGGTTAATGTTATATGTCAACTTGATGGGGTCTTAGAGTACCCATATATTTGGTTAAATATTGTTTCTAGGTGTGTCTTTGAGAGTATTTCCAGATGAGGTTAGTATTTGAATTGGTAGATTTTGTAAAGTAGATTCTCCTTCCCAATCATTCAATCTGTTGAAGACCTGAATAGAACAAAAGGCAGAGGAAAGGAGACTTTGCCCCTTCTCTGCCTGACTGCATGAGCTAAGATACGGGTCTTCTACCCTCAGACTGGGAATTACACCATCGGCTCCCTTGGTTCTCAAGCTTCCAGACTTGGACTGATCTACACCACTGGCTTTCCTGGGCGTCCAGGGTGCAGGTAGCAGATCATGGGCCTTCTCCACCTCCATTATCACGTGGAACAATCTCTTTCTATATATAGATGAGTAGGTAGATAGAGAAAGAGATAGGTAGATAGATATCTCTTATTGATTCTGTTTCTCTGGAGAATTCTCATACACTCAACTAATGGGAAGCTTAGCTGAGCAAACAATGAAGACATAACCAAGGCCCCACCACCTCCCTTATGACACTGCATGTGATTTACACACCTCATACCCAGAGGAAAATAAGTAGCTTCATGAGCACTGGTATTAAAAAGAGAACAGAGGGAAACAAACCACAAGAGACTCTTAATGATAGAGAGCAAACTGATGGTCGATGGAGGGAGGTGGGTGGAGGATGGGCTAGATGGGTGATGGGCATTAAGGAGGGCACTTGTTGGGACGAGCACTGGGTGTTGTATGTAAGTGATGATTGCATAACAATATGAACATACTTAATATTATCAGCTGTACACTTAAAATGATTAGATGGTAAATTTCAGGTAGCGTGTTTTTTCCACAGTTAAAAAATAAAATCTTAAAATAAACTAAATAAATAAATTCTGCCAATAGTTAAAAAACTTTTTTAATGTTTATTTATTTTTGAGAGAGAAAGAGAGAGACAGAGCATGAGCGGGTGAGGGGCAGAAAGAGAGAGACACAGAATCTGAACAGGCTCCAGGCTCTGAGTCATCAGCACAGAGCCCGACGTGGGGCTCAAACCCATGAACCATGATATCGTGACCCAAGCAAAGTTGGGTGCTTAACCGACTGAGCCACCCAGGTGCCCCTATGCTGCAAATGTTTTAAAAATCCAGTCATATATATATGGGGTGGAATTTTGTGCCCCTCAAAATGTATGTATAATCAGGGGAGCCTGGGTGGCTCAGTCGGTTAAGCACTCAACTTCGGCTCAGGTCATGATTTCACGGTTGGTGAGGTGGAGACCCTCGCCGGGCTCTGTGCTGACAGCCTGGAGCCAGGAGCCTGCTTCGGATTCTGTGTCTCCCTCTCTCTCTCTCTGCCCCTCCCCCCCTCACACTCTCTCTGTCTCTCAAAAATAAATAAACATTAAAAAAATCTAATGTACAGATTGAAGCCTTAACTGTCACTGTAATGGTATTTGGAGGTGGGGCTTTGGGGAGGTAGTTTGGGTTCGATGAGGTCATAAGGGTAGGGCCGGTCTGATGGGATTAGTACCCTTATAGGAGGAGACAGCAGAGAGCTTGCTCAACCATCCCCCACATTACCTCTAACACAAAGAAATCCTGGGAACACACAGCGAGAACCAACCACCTGCAGACCAAGAGAAGTGACACGGGAACGAAACCTATCCTGCCAGTACCTGGTGGTGGACTCCCACAACTGTGAGAAATTAATTCTAGTGGGGTAAGCCACCAAGTCTATGATATTTTGTTATGGAAGCCAGAACAAAAACAAAAATTCCAGGTTTTATTTATTTTATTTTTTTCATAGTTCCAGATACTTTTTATAAAAGGGAAAGAGAAAAACAGTACAAAATAGCAACCGTAGGAGCATAGTATCAATACATTTTGGAAATCCATATTTTAATTATGTATCACATTTTCTAAAATAGTAAACACTGGCAAATTCGCTAAAAAGTTAAACTTTCAATTTTTTCTTCCTTAAAAGAACTAAAAATATTATTGACTGTGTCACAGACTTTGATATATTTACACATATTCATATATTCATATACACGAATACATGAATATATATGAAGATTCCAGTTTTTAAACTTTTCTCATTTATATGGAGCCTTTATATTCCTTTGCTTAAGGAGATCAAAGAAGAATTTACACCCCTATCCTGATGGCATTCTGTGTATGGGCCCTTTGTCTATGGTACTTCCTCATTTATTAAAAAAATTTTTTTAGGGGCACCTGGGTGGCTCAGTCGAAGCATCCGACTTCAGTTCAGGTCATGATCTCAGGGCTTGTGAGTTCGAGCTCCACGTCAGGCTCTGTGCTGACAGCCCAGAGCCTGGAGCCTACTTCGGATGCTGTGTCTCTCTCTCCCTCTGCCTCGCCCCTGCTTGCTCTTGGTCTCTCTCTTTCTCTCTCTCTCTGTCAAGAATAATAAACATTAAAAAAAAGAAAAAATTTTTAATGTTTATTTATTTTTTGAGAGAGAGAGAGACAGACAGACAGAGTGCGAGTGTGGGAGATGGGCACAGGGAGAGGGAGACACAGCATCCGAAGCAGGCTCCAGGCTCTGGGCTGTCAGCACAGAGCCCGACGTGGGGCTCGAACTCACAAGCCCTGAGATCATGACCTGAACTGAAGTCGGACGCTTAACCGACTGAGCCACCCAGGCGCCCCTCATTATTTTGAATAAGGAGTATTCTAATGTAATAAAAAGGCAACAAATCCTTTAGCACTGATCCAAAGAATGATAAGAAGGTAAACTGATCTTCTCTTTCAGATTTTTGGAACTCTGAAGCGACATGTTAATATTTATTACTGATTAGGTGTAGATAACCCAGGGGTTTGTTTTTTCCTTCCTAAAGTTAGTTAGAAACATTGGGGCCTTTACTTTTCTGGTAATTGCTTTGGGGAAGCTTGCTTTGACCTTTCTAACATATTAGTGAAGAGTTTATTGCTTGACTTGAATGCTTAAATGATCTAGTCCTTTTCCTCGCAGAGTCTTTAAGAGAAACAATCATTCTGCTGGACGTCACACCCCACTTTCTGTTGGGCAAGCCAGTCAACAAAGGCGGGGGAATGGCCTCCACAGACCCATGTCTGAGACCCAATTATGTAGACATGCCAACTAGGGCTGAAATGACAGATTCGGATGCCTTCTTATCATCTTTTCTTCCACTGTTACGCTTGCCTCAGACAAAACATATTTGTGCCACGATTCCTACGGTCGAGTCTTGGATCAACATGACCTGATCTGAAGCAGTCTGAGCAGGACCATACAAATTCCATTTAATCTGTAGAGTTTTGGATAATTTGCCATAAACAAATAAAAAATGAAAGTCTTTACCCTTGATTTGTCTCCTACATCTTCAAGACCCAGGTCCCCTTCTGAAAGAAGGAAAGCAAAATTTTGGCCCAAATCTGTGGAAGGTTGACTTGCGTGGTAGAACAACGTTACTTTTGTGTAGATTTCTGAGATTAGTTCTCACCAAAAGTGCTTTAAACCGTCGATTAACTTTTCTAATCATGGCTTAGATATCATTCTGTTTTTTATAATTTTATTTTTCAAGTTGTATTTTATTTTGAGAGAGAGAGCACGAGCAGGGGAGGGGCAGAGAGAGAGGAGGAGAGAGAGAATCCCGAGCAGGCTCTGCACTGGCAGCACAGAGTCCGACCTGGGACTCAAACTCATGAACCGTAAGATGATGACCTGAGCCAAAACCAAGAGTCAGACGCTTAACCGACTGAGCCGCCCAGGCGCCATGTTTTTTAAAAATTTAAAATATTATTCACATGGCATAATGTGGTAGCAAGTATAATCAAATGGCTGACTTTTTAACCAGGTTCGGTAAACTTTTGCAATTAGGAAAAACAAGTTGGAGGTCACAAGTGGGGTGTTGATTGGTGAGAAGAGAGTGTGAGGTACTCTGTGCTGTATAGTAGATTACCAAGCCCACGGCAGCAGCCAGTGCTGTGTTAATATCTGAGGAGAAGGCCACACATACAAAATGAAGTAAAATTAAAGGACCCACCCAAATGAAACAAATGTGGAAAAAAGGATAATGTACACAAATAGAAGCAAAATATTTGTGGGTTTTGATGCTCAATGAAACGCATGAATTCAGAGGAACATTCTTACTCATGTTTGGATTTCCCATCAATCTTTGACATTGTTGCATGGCTTTTGACAGCATACTTTATGGACACAACTGCAAACCTACTATTCTATTTTGTAATTGAAAATTATAATTTAAAAAATTTTGAAGGGCATCTGGGTTGGTTAAGTGTCCAACCCTTGGATTTGGCTCAGGTCATGATCTCAAGGTTGATGGGTTCTAGTCCCATGTCAGGCTCTGCACACTCTCTCTCCCTCTCTCTACTCCCCTCACCTGCTCTCTCTCTCTCTCTCTCAAAATGTACAAATAAACAAAAAAAAAATTCTTTGTTTTATAATGTTTATTTATTTTTGAGAGACAGAGACAGCGCACAGGGAAGAGCAGAGAGAGAGGGAGGCACAGAATCCCAAGCAGGCTCCAGGCTCTGCGCTGTCAGCACAGAGCCCAACTGGGGGCTCAAATCCATGAACCTCAAGATCATGACCTGAGCTGAAGTCAGACGTTTAACCAACTGAGTCGCCCAGGCGCCCTCAAAAAAATTCTTTAAAAAATAAAAACTTTTTTAATCGCTATGGATTTAAATAACAACTTTTTTATTTTTTTTTAATTTTTGTTTAATTTATTTTTTTAATTTACATCCAAGTTAGTTAGTGTATAGTGCAACAATGATTTCAGGAGTAGATTCCTTAATGCCCCTTACCCATTTAGCCCATCTCCCCCTCCCAGGACCACGAAATAACAACTTTTTTTTTAAGGATACTTTTATATGAAGTATCTCAATTATCTGGGAGGTGGTTTGATAAGGTGGAAGGGGCACTGGCTTGGAAATCAGGGAGACGTGGGGTGCCTGGCTGGCACAGTCCATAGATCATGTGACTCTTGATCTCGGAGTTGTGAGTTCAAGTCCCACACTGGGTATAGAGATAACTTTTAAAAAATAATATTTGGGGTGCCTCGGTGGCTCTGTTGGTTAAGCGTCCAACTTCAGCTCAGGTCATGATCTCACAGTTTGGGAGTTTGAGCTCTGTGTTGGGCTCTGTGCTGACAGCTCGGAGCCTGGAGCCTGCTTCAGATTCTGTCTCTCTCTGTCTCTCTCTCTCTCTCTCTCTCTGCCCCTCCCCTGATCGTTCTCTGTCTCTCTCTGTCTCTCAAAAATAAATAAACGTTAAAAAAATAAAAACAATAATATTAAAAAAAAGAAATCAGGGAGACAATTGTGGGGCTCAGGTAAGTGATTTCACCTCTCCATTCCTCTGTTTCTTCATCTGCAAAGTAGAGATAATAATGGTATCTACTTTTTAGACCTCAGGACTAATTTTATAAGCAAATGCATATAAAATTCTTGGCATGCACTAAGCACTGAATAAATATTAATTCTTTTCAAATCCCTTAGAATAAAAGTATTCTATCAGAAGTGTCCGTGGAAAAGTGTCAGTAATATTGCCACATTCTTTTTACTATTTTTGCCATATCGCTTATGCTTCTCTCTGCACCGCCCCCTTTGTTTGTCTGGGTCATCTCCCTAGTTCTTTTTAATGTATTGTTTCTTTACCAGCTTGATCCACCAATGGCGTGTTCATCCTTCAGCGGTGCCGCTTCCTTTCTATTCCACCTTTTCTCTTCATCCCTCTCCTCCTATCTCCGGTCTTTCATCTGCTTTTACTCAAACCTTGATTCTTCTAGGAGTTACAGGCTTGGAGGCATGTTTAGTGTTTGATAGATTCTTGCTCGGCAGCTAAAGCCCTTCAGAGGAAAGGTAGTATATAAATGAGGTGAGACCAGTACACGACTTCAGTGATGTGACTGGGCTGTTTTTCAACACACATGCCAGAACTTGTATTTCCAAGTAAGTGTGGTTACAGTCAAAGTAGTCGCTGTGGGATCTCATCCATTTGTCTGAAATGCTGTAACTTTTAGGAATAACACGGGTCTCAGGCAATAAGCATATTCTGCTCTAGCAAGTTTGTGTGTCCCCCATTGGGGGGCACTTTTTCAACCATCGCACTCCATCAACCAACCACCTCGTGGCCCCACTTCCCAAATTCTCCATTATGGTGGCCAAACATTATCGTCGCCTCCTCACAGTCAAGCTCAACTAGCTTGCCCCTTGCTTCATCTCACACACTTGGAGAAGCCCCAACTTCAGTTCAACCTGACTAACTTTCTGCCTATTCCACCGTTGCACCCCTGCTGCTGAACGAAGGTGGAGGAGAAAAACCACAACTACTCACTTCAAATAGATCCTCAGCGCTGTTCCAGAATCGGACTACAGTTGCTAGTGCGTTCTGTCTCTCATGGAGAACCATTTCCCGTTTCTGCTCTCCTCAGACCTTCGGCCTTTCTTCCTGCCGTCCTTGTTCTCACCTCAGAGAAAATGGAAAATCAGAAAGAACTCCCACAATCCCCACCACCTCATTGACACAACATGGGTATTCATCTATGTTTCTACCTAATGCCAACCCTTCCCCCTAGATCCATCCCCACTCACCTACTCAAGGGCATCACCCCAGCCATGCACCCCCCTCTCTCCTACATCACCCACTTTCTACTTTCTCTTGAATCATTGCCGTCGGCATTTTTAAAATCTGTTATTTCTCCGTCCAAAAAAAAAAATGGTTTATTCCACATCTCCCTCTAGCAACCCCTTCCCTCATTTGTATTCTCTGCTTTATGGCAAAACTCCTCAAAAATAAGAACCGTCCATAGTCCTATTCTTTTTTGAGAAGCCACTGCTGTCAGGCTTGTGCCACCATCTTTCCACAAGAACTATCCTTTTCAAGACTACCAATGGCCTTTACACTGACAAGTCCAAAGTTTAATGCTCGGTTCCAATATTTGCCTTATAAGTAGTGATGGTTACGGTTGATCACTGTCTCCTGATTGGCTTCCAGGACCCCACACTCTTCTGTTTCCATTGGCCATTCATTTTCTCTTTTGCTGATCCCTCTTATTAACTCAACTTCTAGAATGCTCAGGGCTCAATCCTTGGTCCTACTCTCTTCTTTATCTGTTGAACCCTGAGGCACACTTTGGCAGCCACACCCATTCTGTACTATCTGTATGCTGATGACTTTCAAATATATATAACCGGAAGTCTCTCCTGAACTCCAGACTCACATACACAACCATTTACCTACCCTCTCTATTCAGATGTCTAATAGGCATCATACCCTTAATAGACACAAAATCAAATTCCTGACACTTCCCCTCAAACCTGTTCTTCCTACATTTTTTACTTATCTTAGTAAGGAGCATTTCTATCTTTCAGCTGTCCAGGCTAAAGAAACATCTATCGCCCTCATTCCTCTCTTTTTTTCCATTGCCCTCAGCTTATCCATCTACAAGTCCTACCAACAATACTTTCAAAACCTATTTAGAAGGCAACCACTTCTCATCATCTCCCCTGCCATTGTCTTAGTCCAAACTATTATCATTTTTTTTTTTGGTCTGGATGACTACGATAGCCTCCTAACTGGTCTCCTGCTTCCCCCACAGAGCCTACTCTGAACGCAGCTGCCAGCGCAATTCTGTTAAACGTAAGTCAAATCACATAACCTCTTTTCTCCAAAACCAAATTTTTCGGAGTAAAATCCACAGTTATCCTCATGACCCATAGGGCCCTACAAGCGCTGATTCTCGGTTTCCTCTCTGAATTCCTCTCCAGCCACTCACCCCCTTGCTCACTCCGGGTCATCCACGCTAGCCTCTTATTTCTAAAACCCTCCAGTCATTTTCCTGCCCCAGAGCCTCTCCCCTTGTTGTCCTCTCTACTCGTAATATTCTTCCCACAGGCATCCAACATGACTCACTCCCTCACTTCGTTCAAGCCTTTCAATGTGACTTTCTCCGACTATCCTCTGACCACCCTATCTAAACAGGATAGCCACCATGCCAATCATACTTTTTCTGAATTATTATCTTCTTGATCACCATCTAGCATGTAATTTTACTTATTCGTGTTGTTTAACGTTTACCCTCCAACTATAATGTAAGTTGATGAGGCAGAAATTCTGTCTGATTTGTCCATTGGTGTATCTGCAGGATGTAGAATGGAGCCCAGAACATAGTAGGTGCTCAATACATTTTGTTCGATAAGTGATCTCTGGCTTAAAGACCCCTAGTAGGCAGCTCCTCCTGTTCTGAAATGTGGCATACTTATCTGAGATTTTAGGGTAAGCAATGCTGACTTTAAAACCATAAGTAAAAAAACTTGGAAGTAAGGGCGTCTGGATGGCTCAGTCGGTTAAGCATCTGACTCTTGATTTCAGCTCAGGTCGTGATCTTGTGGTCATGAAATCGAGCTCCAAGTCAGGCTTTGCACTGACAACATGGGACCTGCTTGAGATTCTGTTTCCCTCTCTCTCTGCCCCTTCTCCCCCAAAATAAAAAAATAAACATAAAAAATCTTGGAAGTAAGATAAAGGACATAACAGAATGAGATTTCAAGTAGAACGAGATTGCAAGGACAAGAAGTTGAGGAACAAGGGGAAGAGCAGGCAGTGGGGGTGACCAGCACGAACCCTTTGATAGAGATGCAATCAGTCATCAGAGCCCTAAGCCCATGCAGAATTTTGTTAATGTCCACTTGCACCGGAGTGAGCATGGTCCAGTTTGACAGCTGGGCGGGACAAGAAATGTCCTGATTAAGTTAGGAGATGTCTAACACATAACACAACACCCGCTTGAATATGAGGATTTCCTACTCTTAATTGTCGAGTTCGTGGTTGGTGGAGCCATTGAAAGAGGATACAGAGGATCTTTCATAATTCCATTTTACAGCGAGTGGAGAAATCACACCATCTTGGATTCTCCTTTGAATTTAGAGCTTTGGAAGCCATTAAGGGCTCCATTTGCAGGAAAAATAATAATTAGGTAGGAACCCATGTGAATATCTCCAAGTGCAGGTTTGATGGCGGAAGAGGTGGTACTGGATTGTTCGATGTATGCATACAGGCAGAGCAATAATTCTCTCTCCTCTACCACATGAATGGTGAGTAGAGCCAGCTTATTCTGTATGACTCAGTTCGGGCCCCACAGTACTAGATTCCTTTGGTGCCTAGCACCTTATCTATTGTCTCTGGGTGAATGGTAACAATCCTCAGGAATCTTGGATTCTGGGCAAAAGGTTCACAATCACTGCAGTGGAAAGTAGAGAGATAGGGGGCCAAAGGCTCTGTTCTCAGCTGATGAGACTAATAAATTCCTTCAAACTAGGTGCTGTGGATACAGCAACGGATAGGGTACAACCTCTGCACTTAAAGAGCTCAAACTCTATTGGGAATTGGAGGGGGGGGGGAGATATGGTCATACAGATAGACCACAATAATAAACTGTGTTATGAACCTTGGAAAAATACGGGGTGCTATAAAAGAACATCGAACAGGGACACCTAGATTAAGTGGGGTCAAGTAAATCTTTCAGGAGGTGACGCCTGAACTGAGGCCCAAAGACTAGGTTGGGAAATGGTATAGAAAAAGTCATGAGCAAAGGAATGGAAGTGAATAATGGCGTGGGGCATTCCAAGAAATGACACAGCATTGATGGTTGCTGGATAATGAAGTCTGAGTCAGGGAGTGATGAGGCAGGAGGCTGAGAAGTAAGGGGAAGCTAGATCAAGGAGGCTCTGTGTGCCAACTTAAAGACTTTCTCCTGGGGCTTCTGGGGGGCTCAGCGGGTTAAGATTCCGACTTCGGCTCAGGTCATGATCTCACAGCGCAACATGAGTTGCTGACGGCTCAGAGCCTGGAGCCTGCTTCGGATTCTGTGTCGCCTTCTCTCTCTGCCCCTCCCCCGCTCATGCTCCGTCTCACTCTTTCTCTCAAAAATAAATATTAAAAAAAATTAAACATGAGTAAAACTTAGAAACAATTTTAAAAAAGACTTTCTCCTGTAAATAATGGTTGGGGCCAAGGGATTTGAGGATCGAATTAACATGGTCAGCATTTCAGAAAATTTCCTCTCATGACAAAATATAGGCTGCACCGAAAATGTTAAGACCAGAAACTGGAAAAACAGCAAGGAAGTAGTTATTTGTAACTCAGGAGAGATGACGGTTATTTAAAGTAGGATGATGATGAAGGGGCACCTGGCTTGGTCAGTCAAGCGTCCGACTTCGAATTGGATCATAATCTCATGGTTCATGGGTTCGAGCCCCACACTGGGCTCTGTGCTGACAGCCCAGAGCCTGCTTTGGATCCTCTGTCTCCCCCTCGCTCTGCCCCTCCCCTGCACACTCTTTCTGTCTCTCAAAAATAAGTAAACATTTTTAAAAGTTTAAAAAAATAAAATAAAGTAGGATGATGATGGACCTAGAGGGTATTAAGCTAAGTGAAATAAGTCAGACTGAGAAAAACAAATACCATATGATCTCACTCATATGTGGAATCTAAAAAAAAATGAATAAACAAAAAGCAGAATCAGACCCATAAGTAAAGAGAACAAACTAATGGTTCCCAGAGGGGAGGGGGTAAGGGGAATGGGAAAAATAGATGAAGGGGAGTGGGGGGTAGAGGCTTCCAGTTATATAATGAATAAGTCATGGAAATAAAAGGCACAAGATAGGGAATGTTGTCCATGGTATATTGTAATGCTACACTTGTGGTGAGGATAGCACAACGTATAAGGTTGAATCACTTATGTTGTACACCTGAAACTAATGTAATATTATAAGTCTACTCAAATTTAAAAAAACTTATAAAAAGTTAAATAAAGTAGGATGATGACAGTGAGGTTGGACAGAAGAACTGAAGAAACATTTCGAAGTTAAAATAACTAGGTCCTTGATGATGAACTGGAGGTTACAGTAAGAAAAAAGAAGGGGCGTCTCAGTGGCTCAGTCAGTAGAGTGTTCCACTCTTGACTTCTGCTCAGGTCCTGAATCCCAGGGTGGTGGGATCGAGCCCTGGAATGGGATTCTCTCTCTCCCTCTCTCTCTCTGTGTCTTTCTCCCCCACTCATACTCTAAATAAATAAATAAATAAATAAATAAATAAATAAATAAATAAATAAACAAACAAACTTCAAAACAAAACAAAGACCATATTGTATGATTCCATTTATTTGAGCAAAAGCATGATCAAATGGGACTATTAAATGGAACTATTCTGCCTTGAATATTTTCTCTTTTTTTTTAGAGAGAGAGAAAGCGAGAGCTGGGAAGAGGAGCAGAGGGAGAGAGAGAGAATCTTAAGCAGGCTCAACCTCAGCACTGAGATCCATGACCCTGGGATCATGACCTGAGCAGAAATCAAGAGTCAGATGCTCAACCTACTGAGCCGCCCAGACGCCCCTATGTGGCCTTGAAACACCTCCTCCATTTCCCACTGCTCCTCCTTTCCCCTCGTTGGTGGCTTCTCTTTCTCCTCCCACTCCTGACTATAGATATTCCCCCCAGGGCTCAGTCCTTACTGTCGGTAATGAAAGCGAATTTGTGAAAAGGAGGACTATAGTGTGCTGAATAATGGTCTCCCCAGAAGATATGTCCTCATCCTAATCCCCAGAACCGATGAATATTACGTTATATGGCAAATGAGTGGATACTAATATTACGAGGCAAAAGATTTCATTAAATTAAGGATCTTGAGAGGAGGAGTTTATTCTGTATTATTTGGCTGGTCCCTGGAAGCAATCACACTTACCTTGAGAAGATAGAGGCAGAGTTTTGAGACAGAAGAAGTATGTGTAAACATAGACAGGCAGAGGTTGGAGGGATGCGGCCATAAGCCAATGAACTTCCAGAGCCACCAGCGGCAGCTGGAAGAGGCAAGCGACGGATCCTCCCTGGGAGCCTTTAGAGAGCGCAACCCTGTTAACTCCTTGATTTTGGACTTCTGCCATCCACAACCGTGAGATAATACATTCGTGTTGTTTCAAGCTACCCAGTTTGTGGTACTATGTCACGACAGCTACGGAAGATGAACACGCTACCTTTTTTATTTTTTGTGGACTCATTCTCTTTCTCAGTAAGTCAGCCTGTGGGCTCTAAACCTCCAGGAGCCAGCAGAATTATTGCAAGGAGGCCTCAGATCCTCGTATGAAGAAAGTCCGGTATTAGAGCATATACATTTATCTTCCATATACATCTAGCATTTTTTTCAAACACGTCCATATATGGAATTTAATAGAATGTTAACTCATAATGTATTACTAAAGTCACGGTAGCTTTGGGTCATTATATAATGTCTCCAATAAGGGATATTAAAGGTAATACTATTATGTACATTTATAAAACCATTTTATTTAATTTTTCTTGTGAAATAAACACAAAATTTACCTTTGAAACCATTTAAAAATGTACAATTCAGGGGCATTAAGTACATTCACAATGTAGGGCAATCATCCACCTAAGTCCAGAAATTTTTCACCACCCGAAGAAGAAACCCCTCATCCATTAAGCAGTCACGCCACGATACCTCCTCCCTCTAGCACCTAGCAGCCACCGATCTGCGTTCTATCACGATGGATTTGCTTATCCCAGATATTTCATTTAAATGGAATGATACAATATATGTCTTTATTTGTCTGGCTTCATTCACTTAGCATAACGTTGTCAACACTCACCCGTGTTGTAACCTGCATCCGAACTTCATTCCTTTACATGGCTGAGTCATGGTCCACTGTATGGCAAAAGGAGGAAGACATTTTCCTTTGTCCATGGTTCTTCTAGGTGGGCTAAGAATTAAATTTACGCGAGACAGATTAACAGGAGGAGAAAAATCAAAGTTTTCTTACTTGTGCATGAAGACCCAATAATGAAATTGAGACCTCGAGAAATGACCGAGGCAGGCAATTTTTACACTTTCTCAAGAAGTAAGGATTCTAAGCAGAATTTGAGCTGGAATAGTAAATTAGTAAAAAGTGACAAAAGTTGTGTATACCGCCTTCTTGGCTCTAACTTCCCTGTCTCTGGTCATAAGGATGTCTCTTTACCTCCTGGTACAGGGAAGATGCCTTCCAAACCGATTTTTTTCCTTTTTCCAGGTGAACAAGGGAAGTTCTGAGTGTCCTTCTTGCACAGCTGTTTTTAAGTAGCTTTAATTCATAATAATCCAAACGCCATTGGGGTGCATTTGGGGGTGACCTGTCCTTAAGCCCTATGATGGATATACTAACTTTGTTTCTCCATTAATCCACGAGTGAATGTCTGTGTGTGTCCATGTCTTGACAATTGTGAATAGTGCTGCTATAAACATGAGTATTTATCCAGAACTAGAATTGCTGGGTTCTATGGTAATTCTATGTTCAATTCGTCGAGAAACTTCCAAACTGGTTTTCACGGTAACTGCACCATTTGACATCCTCACAGCAATGTTCCAGAATCCTGATTACTCCACATGCTTGTCAACACTTACGATTTTTTGGGCTTTTTAAAAAATATATTAGCCATTCCGATGGGCGAAGTGGTATCTTACGGTGTTTTTATTTTCACTTCCCTAATGAATAGTGATGTTGAGTGTCTCTTCGTGTGCTTGTTGAACATTTGTTTATCTTCCTTGGAGAAATGTTTGTTCAAGTCTTATGCCCATATTTTAATTGGGTTGTTCTCCTTTTTGTTGTTGAATTATAGGAGATCTTTATATATTCTGGATCCTATTGTAATCAGATATATGATTTGCAAGCAGTTTCCTCCATTCTGTGGATTGCCTTTTCCTCTCCTGATACTACTGCTCTTTGTTGCAGAAAAGTTTTTAATGACCAAGTCCATTTCACTTATCTTTTCCTTTGTCGATTGTGTATCTGGTGCCGTATCTGAGAAATCTGCCAAGTCTAAGGCCGTGAAGTTTTACCCCTATGTTTCGTTCCAGAAACTGTATGATTTTAGCTCTTATATTTAGGCCTTCGACCCATTCAGAGTTCATTTTAGTATCCAGTGCGAGGTAGGGGTACAACATCTATCCTTTGCAAGTGGATATCCAGTTGTTCCATTTTTTATATGTTTGATATCAGAAAGGGACCCTTAGGGGCGCCTGGGTGGCTCAGTCTGTTAAGCAGCCGACTTCAGCTCTGGTCATGATCTCACAGTTCGTGAGCTCGAGCTCCGCATCGGGCTCCATGCTGACAACTCAGAGCCTGGAGCCTGTTTCACATTCTCTGTCTCCCTCTCTCTCTGTTCCTCCCTGGCCCAAACTCTCTCTTTCTCTCTCAAAAATAAATAAACATTAAGAAAGAATTTTAAAAAAAGAGACCCTTAAAGAAATATGTGTTCAGTGATATTTACTGCAGTATTCTTTAGCAAAAAACTAGAAACACCATACGTGTTCAACAATAGATTAGTAAAATAAATTGTGATACACCCTTCTAATATTATATAGGAATAACAATAGTACCATGGGTAAATATTTACTGTAAAGGAAAGTTGTTCATAAAAACATCATAAGTGAAAACTGAAAATGATTCAAATGCAGTAACCACGTATACATATCAACTGTATATGCATAGAAAAAGATTTTTTTAAAGATTTTTATTCTTAAGTAATCTCTACACCCAACGTGGAGTTCGAACTGCCCACCCCGAGATCAAGGGTCACACGCTCCATCGACTGAGCCAGCCAGGCGTTCCACGCACAGAAAAAGCTTTCATGCGATCTACCCCAAGGAACCAATCGCAGCGATCTCCAGTGGTGATGTGTGCATTTTTTATTTTCGAAAATTTTTTACGTAATGGACAATTACTTGTTTACTTTTTCAGCAAGCTATCGCCTTATTAGTCACAAGGAGTCTCCATTTTCTAAAAGGTCAGAAATGATGGTCCTAGCCTGTTCAAGCCTCCAGTACCAACCTGTTCTCTCCCGTGTTGGCTGACTTCCCTATCCCTGGCATCTTGCCCATCTGATCACTCATTTCTCTCCGATGCTTCTCGTTGAAGCACGCTGCACTTTCAGGTCAAGCTATTCTAGCACTCAGCTCTTGTCTCTTGAATTTCTCCAGCAAGGGGACGTGTGGGGGTGAGACACGGCAGTCACGGTGATCATCCCCAGCTTAGGTTAGCCCTCATTTGTATTCTAAGTCTGTGGTTAGGTTGGTCAGAAGATGAGTCTGTTGCGAGCGCGCCTTCGTACTCTGTATGATTGTGACAGTGACCAGGGGAGGTGGTGGCGCAGAAACTTGTGTGTGCCGAAAGGCAAGAACAGAAGTAAAGGATAAATGTCCCACCAAGAGCTTTGTTTCTGGTTAAGACTGACATATGAGCTCCAACACATGTAGTAGCAACAGTCGCTCTCTAACCTACCAGACTTCTGTTCTTGCTATTTTTATGAATGCTGATTATGAAATTTTATTGCTGGCTCTGCTTGCCCTTAAACAATTCTACCCAAATCCTTGGATATAGCAAGCTGATCTGCAACCAATGTTTAGATACTTTTCCCCTTCTTTGTGTTTAATGGATTCCAGGAGGCCTGATCTCCTGCCAATGTTTTCCTTGTGATTCCATCCAGTGACTATCAGGCAGACACAGAGTCAATTTCTCAGAATCTCTCCCTCTCCCTCTCTCTCTCTTCCTCCCTCTCTCCCTCCCTTTTTCCCCCCACCCTCATTTTCTTTCAAAAAGATTTCATCGATAGCATGGGCTTAGAAGTTGAACAGTGTGTAATTTTATTTGGTAAGAGATATGTTTGGGGGCACCTGGGTGGCTCCTGATTTCGGCTCAGGTCACGATCCCAGGGTCATGATATTGAGCCCCACATCAGGCTCCATGCTGGGCATGAAGCCCGTTTAAGATTGTCTCCCTCTCTCCCTCTGCCCCTCCCCAGCTCATGTGCTCTCTCTCTCTCTCTCTCTCTCTCTCTCTTTAAAAAAAATAATAAAATAAAATAAACAAAAGAGATTTGTTTTTCTGAAATGATATCTCTACTGTTTGAATTCATAGTTGGGATGAAATTCCGTCAGAGTACATTAATCAGCAGTTTGTATCTCTTTGGCCCCATTTCCATTTTTTTCCTTCTGGATTGCCACAATGTCCTTCTTCCTGTTGTTCACATCTGTCGGAGTCTTAGTCAGAACGTTTCTAGTTCCTTTTTAGCTTAGGCTCATTTTAGCCGACATCCAGTTAACTCATTGGAAGCAAGCAAGATCATCTTTGATATATGATCCTAACTGAACTCAAACTTTGTATACAGCTTATAGTCTTCATGCAAAGAGTTTCATTTTCCCAGAAATCCATAAACTTTAGGGAGTTTTAGCTCAAGAACTATTTCTCAGTGTTTTCTACTCTTTGATCTTTCTCCTGTGCTTGCTTGAAAATATAGACGTAATATCTGTGTCTCGGTGGATATTTTCCCCTGAAGTTGTATTTCTTTCTCCTTTACAAGAGAATCTAATTCTTCTTGTTGAGTTCCAGTCTGTTTGGCACATGCGGGTGCCTATAAATCACAAATAGGAAGCCTAATTCCCCTGTCTAAGAACGGAAAATAGTTTGTCATATGCCTGTGGAAAAATACCCAGGGCATTTCTCCATAAGCTTTATTAGATTCAAGAGGAGAAGGGTGCCGGGGTGGCTCAGTCGGTTGAGCGTCTGACTCTTAATTTTGGCTCAGATCATGATCCCAGGGTTGTGGGATCGAGCCCTGCATTGGGCTTCACGCAGGGCATGGAACCTGCTCTCTCTCTCTCTCCCTCTATCCCTCCCCTGCTCTCTCTGTCTCTCGAATAAATAAATAAATTAATTAATTAATTAGTTAATTTAAAAAAATTCAGAGCGTCAAGGTGGCTGAGTTGGTTAAGCATCTGACTTTTGATTTTGGCTTAGGCCATGCTCTCATGGTTTGTGGGGTTGAGCCCTACACCATGCTGTCAGCGTGGAGCCGGCTTAGGATTCTTTTTCTCTCCCTCTCTGTCTCTCTCCCTACCCACTCCCTCTGCCCTTCCCCTACTCACATGCACGCTCTCGCTCAAAAATAAATAAATTTTTGGGGCGCCTGGGTGGCTCGGTTGAGCGGCCGACTTCGGCTCAGGTCATGATCTCGCGGTCTATGAGTTCGAGCCCCGCGTTGGGCTCTGTGCTGATGGCTCGGAGCCTGAAGCCTGCTCGGATCCTGTGTGTCTCTCTCTCTCTCTGCCCTTCCCCTGCTCATACTCTGTCTCTATGTGTCTCAAAAATAAATAAACGTTAAAAAATTTATAAAAAAATAAATAAATAAACTTTTAAAAAAAGATTCAAGAGGAGAATAATTTTTCTCCATATCGCCCCGGTTCTGTAGATGTAGTGGAGCCACCTTGTCCGTTTTACACCCTATGGTTCAGCTGCAAGCGTAAGGGCATGACGGGACGTCTACTGGAGAGAATCTTACATGTGGTGCCCTTTCGGTCTTCAACTTAGAAGATCACAGCCTCCTTGAAACAGTTTTCCCAGGGCGCCTGGCTGGCTCAGTCAGAAAAAGATACAACTCTTGATCTCGGATTTGGGAGTTCAAGCCCCACATTGGGTGTAGAGATTAGGTAAATAAATAAAATTTTGAAGAAAAAACACCTTCCCTTCATTTTGTCCTCAATTTCGCCCTCTTTTGTTTTTCTTCCTTTTACCTGGTACTCCACTGGCATCTTTGCTGGTTCCTTCATTGAATTTAAAGAATCGATTCTTCCATTTTTAAAAAAGTTTATTTATTTTGAGAGAGAGAGAGAGAGAGAGCATGAGCAAGGGAGGAGCACAGAGAGAGAGGAAGAGAGAGAATCCCAAACAGGCTTCTCACTGTCAGCGCAGAGCCTGACTCAGGGCTCGATGCCATGAACCATGGGATCATGACCTGAGCTGAAATTAAGAGTCGGATGCCTAACTGACGGAGCCACCCGGACACCTTTGATTCTTCCATTTTTGATCAAAATTGAACTCTCGGAATTTCTCGGAGAATGGCCTTTTCTCCCTAGATGATTTCATTCATTCCCAAAATTTCAGTTATGTGCCAATGACACCATCTTAGATTTTCATATTGAACTTAAAAGCTGCCGCTCTAGGTGTCCGGTAGGCACCAAAATTTCTACAGGGCAAGTATCCTCAAGACTCCCACCACCAATTCCCAACTCCTGTTCTTCCTTCAGTGCTTTGTGTTTCAGTTAAAGGCACCACTATCCACCCAATTACTCAAGTTAGAAAACCAGGAGTCAACATCAACATTATAGTCTCTCTTCTGCCATCGAGTAATCACTCACTTCTATCGATTCTACCACTGACCTCTCCTCAACTCTGCCCACTCCTCTCCATCTTCATGACTAGACCTCTAGGGCAAGCCAACAAATATCACTGCCCCTGGCTGTAGTCGTGCCCAGCCCTGCAACTCATTTTACACACTGTATAGCTAGTGACCTTTTTAAAGTTTATTTATTTATTTTGAGAGAGAGAGAGAGAGAGAGAGATTGTGGGAGGGCCAGAGGGAGAGAGAGAGGGAGGGGGGGGAATCTTAAAGAGAGTCCATGCCCAGAGCATCGCTGGAGACGGGGCTCCATCTCACAAATCCGTGAGATCGTGACCTGAGCCGTAAGCAAGAGCCAGCCACTTAACCGACTGAGCCACCCGGGCACCCCTCTAATGAACTTTTAAATGCATAAACCAGATCGATGCACTCTTGAACATGAAAACAAGTCAATGATTTCCCATGGCTCTTAGGGTCAAGCGCAAAGTCTAGCCCTTACTCGCTATCTTTGAACCGTTCTGACCTTCTTTTACATCCTCCAACACGCCGAACTCCCTTCCATCTCCGATCATATGCCTATGCTTTCTATTTGGAGTATTCTCTGCCACCTACTCCCCCGAATCCTAGTTTAATTCTCAAATGAAGGAAGGAAGGAAGGAACGCGAGTAGAACTGACACTACATAAACTATGAACGGGAGCAGTTCGAGAATTCTTTGCTTCACCTCACAGAACACACACCAAACAGAAAAATATAGAAAGTCCTGCAGCAAGTCCTTTCCGCCAGGCCTGCCTACCTTGGTATGAATTAATATAATCAAACTCTGTCGTTCTTGTTGGTATGGCAATAATCTCCCCTATACAGAGACGTGAATAACTAAAAAAAGGTGTTTTTGCAGTGTCCACATGGTGACAGCTAAAACGTTGCATGAAAAATGGAAATTTTATTCTGTCATTGTGTAGACATAAATTCAGATTTTTGACTGAATGTTTCCACTTTTATCTAAATATTTTGCGGTTGTCTGTACACATTATCTCTTTCATTAAGCTATCTACTTATTTTCAGGAATCCTTAAAATATGGTAGTTATGTTAACAAACTAGATTCCTGTAGATCCTAAGGCATCTGTGAGGCTAAAGATGAAAGAATTGTTTTAATAACATCTGGATGATAAAGTTTCTCAAAATGATATTTAACGGCAAGACAGGACATCAGAAAAGGATAACAGTGAGATTCCATTTGAGTTGGATGGTTAGTAACTCAATCGGGTTTTTTTCTCCTATATTATTTACATTTCATACATGTACTGTAAAAACTAAATTGCCTTTGCTTTGTCTTTAACTATATGTCTTTCTTTGTTCAGCAGTACAGAAAGGATTTTGCCAATAGGAAATGTTAGAACAATGCCCCATCTTATCCAAACGTATCCCTAGATTTCTCAGAGTTTAAAATAAATAAGAGGCGAATTGTCCTGGGCATGTAACCGGATACTGTCCAAGGCCTGTCTCCCTACTGTAACAGGTGTGCTTTCAATGGTCTTTTATTGCTCTTTTCATCCCCCTCTTGTTCTGTTGTCCCCTAGAGTCAACAGCTGTGACTACTGTTTCGTCTCCATAGCACCCAGATTCCTTTCTCCTGTACAGTTTCATCAATCCCGTTTTCTGATGTCTTTGTTTTACTGCTATTGATTATGCTACAGTGTGTATTGCAGCGGCCATTCAACTCTGAAGCTGTATTTAAATCTAGTGTTAAAACCAGGAACTCTGTAAGTTTGTATAAATTACATCGAAGCTCACTCTTTCCGGTCATAGCCTAGAAACACCCTGGCTCCCTGTGTCATGCTCTATAGCCCTCTGGCCATTTCGTTAAGAATGACCCAGGACACAGAACAGGGATACCTGGGTGGCTCAGTCACTTAAGGGTCAACTCTTGACCTTGGCTCAGGTCATGATCTCACAGTTTGTGGGTTCAAGCTTCATGTCGGGCTTTTTGCTGATAGCGCAGAGCCCGACTGGGATTCTGTCTCTTCCTTTCTCTGCCCCCCTCCAGTTGCCTTCTCTCTCAAAATAAATAAATAAACTAAAAAAAAAAAAAAAAAAAAGAATGACCCAGGACACAAAATAAAGCAGTTACCCTAAGCCTGCCCTAGGCTAGGCATATGTTCTCCCTGCAAACATTCATCGTTCACTCATTCAAAAGCTATTCATTGAACAACTACTTTGGGCAAGGCATTGGACTAGGAAATAGAGATAAGGGATGATTAATATACAGTCCTTGTCCTGGAGTCTTAAAGGCAGAGACTATATTTATATATCTTATGGTAGAAGCAGGCAATTATAAAATATGATAAAATGGAAAAGAACTATAGGATCACAAAAGGAAAATGCTTTAGTATCAAGGAAGCTTCTTCCTAGAGAAAGTGAAATCTAAGTAACGGTCTAAAGGATCTACAAGAATTAACTTCACTAAATACTAAAGAACAGCTATCTCAAGTAGAGGAGGGAACCTTTACGAAGGCACAAAACCTTGAGATCACATGGCTTATTGGGGGCATTATCAGTAAATCCTCATGGCCGGGACAGAGTTTTCAAGGGAAGAGTAAGAAGTGGAGTAAAAGAAGCTGAGGAAGAAACTGGAGACAACTAGACCAAGAATCATGGACTTTATCATTTAGGGTAATGGGGATCCACAAAACTTTGTAAGTGGGCATATGATATAATCAGAAGAGTACCTTAATAGGTCACCTTGGTGGCAGTATGAAAGATAGACAGGAAGGGGTCACAACTGGATGCTGTTGCAATAATCCACACAAGAGACAATGATAAACTGAACTAAGGCATTGGTGGAGGGGATGGAGAAGAGAAGATATCTTCAAGTAATATTTAGAAAGCTGAGTCCTCAGTAGATAACGATATAACTATGATACAACATGGGAAGCTATATAATAACAGTAAATACAAAATACTATACGGTGAAACCTCGGCTTGCGAGCATAATTCTGGAAATGTGCTTGGAATCCAAAGCGCTTGTATATCAAAGTGAATTTCAAGATCCATCGGCTCAGTTGTGATCATGTGACACTCGGCATCACGGACTGCTCGCTTTGCAAGACATCGCTCATTTATCAGGTTAAAATGTATTAGAAACGTTTGCTCGTCTCATGGAACACTCGCAGAACAAGTTATTCACAAATCCAGGGTTTTGCTGTGTCAAAGAGATAGCAAACATTTTTTGAAAGGATCGGATGAGACTCTAATGAGAAGCTGAACTTTCGTGCTCCCAGGCAGAAGAAACAACCTGGGCAAGGGCACAAGTTAATGATGTGTTCATTGAATGGCTTGAGTGGTATGCATATACGCCCACGTGTGTGTGTGTGTGTGTGTGTGTGTGTGTGTGTGTGTGTGTGTTTTCGGCAACAGAGCACTTTTTCCCAATTACATCTTTCTCTCAACCTTAGCATTTAAAACAGACAGAAGCAATGAACTGATGCCTCAGGTATTTAAAATATTTTGACAAAATATGTCATTGTTTGCAGAACTCTGAAGCACACCGCCCTACCCACCCCGAAGGAGCCCTCTTGAAAACCTGCTGGGGCAGAATGTGATCTCCTGACGTCCGAATCACTGACTTAACATGGCTCGTTAGACTACGTAAAGAGAAATTACATGAGCTGTCTCATGCAGGTTCGTTGTTTCCTGAATCCGAGTTGTGTGCCACATGCTACCTAAAGCACTTCAAAGAGATGTGTTTACGCCCCGAAGTTACGGAGAATCGAGGCAACCATGTAAACGGCTAACCTCATTTGTGGAGCTCATCCTCTCTTCCCTGGACTGAGTTCCTTTGTCTGAAGGGTCAATGCGTTTATGCAATCCTCCCCCACCTCTGTTCAGTCTCCTAGACTTCAGTCTGAATACAAGTAAATGAATGCCTTGTCCCAAGGATACGAGTAATGTATGCCTGTTGAGCTCTAGACTGAGTGTGAGTTTTGGGGTCTCATACCACAATGACTCAATGCTGGCTCAAAAATGAATATTAGAGGGTCTGGATGGGGTCAGTAGGGATAATGCCTTCTTCCCTACTCCAATCTCATGGGGCACCTGGGTGGCTCAGTCAGTTGAGGGTTTGACTCTTGATTTTGGCTCAGGTTATGATCTCACAGGCATGGGATTGAGTCCCGCGTTGGGCTTTGTGGTGACAGCTCGGAGTCTGCTTGGGATTCCCTGTCTCCCTCCCTCTCTGCCCCTCCTCAGCTCATGCTCTCTCTCTCTCTCTCTCTCTAAAGTCAATAAAACATTTTTTTTAAGTTAAAATTTTGAAAAATGCTGAACTTGGTCTCATTCTGAAAATAAGCAACATTCATCCACGGATAAATGAACTATATATTTTTAATTCTCTTCTACCGCTTAAGAGATATACTCCCAACAATACTCTATGTGTATTAATTATCAAGTTTTATATTTGTATGTTCTTAATCAATTGTGTACTACTGGTTATAATGAAAACAATCCCAAAGGCTCAAAGCCTTAGTCACAGGAAATGAACATTTTTTACAATGTGAGTTTATACATGCTTTTATGGCAGAAATTAGGTCGTAATGATCAAAGACTTCCAAGAATAAAAGCATATTGCGTTAGGATACAATTCTGTGGGGCCGAATGAAAAGAGTTCAAGAGAAAAAGGTATGATACAAAAATTTCTGACTGTTCAAAAGGAGTTTGTTCATGTATCTTTTAAGTGAATCATGGTAGCTATCAAAGCACTATGATACTTGGTTCCACTTAATACATTTCAAAGAGGGATGTGACAGTTTTATGTTTAAATGTCAGTATTTGCAATAGGCCAGAAATTACATCATTCGCAATAGTTGAACTTTCATAAATCCCTCCATAAAAAGTTATGTACAAACCTTAGGTATGGGACATATAGTTTTCCAAAATTCTTTTAGAGGCTACACAAGTGAAAATGTTTGAAGACCACTGTCAAAAATGGAGAATTAGTGGGGACGCCTGGCTGGCTCAGTTGGTTAAGTGTCCAACTCTTGTTTTCAGCTCAGGTCATGATCTAATAGTTTGTGAGATGGAGCTCCGCGTTGGGCTCTGCGCTGACAGTGAGAGGGGAGCCTGCTTGGGATTCTCACTCTCTCCTTATCTCTCTCTCTGTTCCTTCTCTCTCTCTCTCTCTCTCCCCCCCGTCTCTCTCTCAAGGTAAACACATAAGCTTTAAAAATTGAGAAATAGGAGTGCCTGGGTGGTTCAGTCAGTTAGGCATCTGACTCTTGATTTCATTTCAGGTCATGATCTCAAGGTTCATGAGAACAAGCCCCACGGAGAGCTCTGTGCTGATAGTGCAGGGGGAGCTTGCTTGGGATTCTCTGTCTCTCTGTCTCTCTGTCTCTCTCTCTGCCTCCCCCCCACTTGCATTCTCTCTTTCTCTCCCTCTCTTGAAATGAATAAAGAAACATGTTTTTAGGGGTGCCTGGGTGGCTCAGTGGGTTAAGCAGCCGACTTCGGCTCAGGTCATGATCTCACGGTCTGTGAGTTCGAGCCCCACGTCGGGCTCTGTTCTGATGTCTCAGAGCCTGGAGCCTGCTTCGGATTCTGTGTCTTCCCCTCTCTCTGCCCCTCCCCTGCTCACACTCTGTCTCTATGTCTCTCAAAAATAAACGTTAAAAAAAAAGAAACATGTTTTTAATGGAGAATTAACTAGGGGCTGCTTAAACCCACCCGCAGCTTGAGGGGGTTCTCGGCCCCAAGAGTTGCTGAGGATGAAGCAAACTGGAGCCATTGTGGCACTAACTTAGCCCCTCGGCAGGCCAGAAACATGGACTATGTCCAGGCGAGGCACGGGACCATCTTTCCCACTTCTTTATCCAGTGTCTTTACCTTTAACCCCCCTCCCCACCTGCCCCTCCACTCCCACTGAGCCCTCTTCCAGCGACACCTGCCTCCCCTTTCCTACTTCAAATTTCTAACAGAGGCATCTCTCTTCCCTTGGCCCGAATACAAAGCCTCCCAGAGTTAAGAAGTAGATAAATTCAGAAGAGCTATAAGTCGATTTGTTCAGAAGTCAAGAGAGAGAGGCTTAAGGGTGCAGTTTCTGGAAACATTTACAAGCAGCTGCTGCGAGTGTCATGGGGCTGAGGGCTCACAGCTGCGTCTGTTCTCTGGAGGATTGCCTGGAGCTGACGGGAGCTGCTCACCAAGAAGGTGACCCCCAAGTTTGGAAATGGCTCCTAGCCAGACATTGGTAAGAGCTTCAAAAGGCTCTTCCCATGCCTCGAGAGCAAGCAACGCCGATGTGTGGTTTGTGCTCCAGAATCTTCTGCCAAAGATCAAGTCAGTGTGGGGCTGTCCTTCTCAGCTCAGAAACCAAACACACATGTCTCTTCGTTGTTGATATGTTCTATCAGGCATCTTTTCCCCAAACACACCAGTTTTGAATACATTGAAAATCTGTTAAGATAAATACCTTCTCCCAACGCCAAACCCTTATGATCTCAATAGGAGCTTTGTCATCGAGAATTCTAGCAACTGTGTTAGCCCTTCACCACCTGATCACACCGTTCTGTGTGTCAACTCAAAGTCCATGAACTCAGGGAACCTAGGACATAGGGGGAAAGCCAATGCTAGTGAAGAATTCATTCATCATTCATTTGTGGAAAAATAGGTGTTCGCTTAGCATAATACTGCCTAGATCCATCCGTGTTGTCGCAAATGGCAAGATCTCATTCTTTTTCACGGCTGGGTACTATTCCATTGTAAATACACACCACATCTTCTTTATCCATTCATCTATCGACGGACACTTGGGTTGCTTCCATATCTTGGCTACTGTAAATAATGCTGCAATAAACAGAGAGGCACATAGATCTTTTCGAATTAGCGTTTTCATTTATTTGGATAAACACCCAATAGAGGATTTACTGAATCGTATGGTATTTTTAATTTTCTGAAGAACCTCCCACAGTGGCTACACCAATGTACATTCCCACTAACAGTGCGTGAGGCTTCCCTTTCTTCCACATCCTCATCAGTACTTGGTATTTGTTGTCTTTTATTTTAGCCATTCTGGCAGGTGTAGGGCCATATCTAATTGTGGTTCTGATTTGTATTTCTCTGATGATGAGTGATGCTGAGCACCTGTTCATGTGTCTGCTGGTCATCTATGTCTTCTTTGGAAAAATGTTTATTCAAATATTCTGCCCATTTTCAAATTGTTTTTTCACTTTTTTTTTTTTTTTGGAATTGAGTTGTATAAGTTCTTTATATATTTTGGATACTAACCCCTTATCAGATATATCATTTGGAAATATTTTCTCGCATTCAGTAGGTTGCCGTTTTGTTTTATTGATGGCATTCATTACTTGCATTTTCATCATGAATACACTGATCTTGACACGCTTTTCGTACATTTGCACTTATGATGTAGGATTCGCATTGCCAGATTTAGCAAGTACATTTGAATTTCAATGGGGGGGCACCTGGGTGGCTGGCTCAGTTGGTTGAACGTCCGACTTCAGCTCAGATCATGATCGAGTGGTCTGTGAGTTCAAGCCCCGCATCAAACTCTGTGCTGACAGCTCAGAGCCTGGAGCCTGCTTTGATTCTGTGTCTCCTTCTCTCTCTGCCCCTCCCCAACTCATGCTCTGTCTCTCTCACTCTCAAAAATGAATAAATGTTAAAAATTTTTTTAAAAAGAATTTAAATGGGAATTCCATATAAACAACAATTTTTGGTATAAGTATGTCCCAGGTAATATTTGGGACATATTTATATATAGTTTATATTTACATTCTGCTTATATTACATATAAATATATTAATAGCTATGTTATATTTATACTACAGATGATTTGTTACTTATATATGAAATTCAGATTTAACTGGGCATCCTATATTTTGTCGGGCAATCCAATGCAGGATCTCATTAGACCAGCAACCTCAGCATTACCTGGGAACTTGATATGAATGTAACTTCTTGGTTTCACATCGGGCAAGCCAAAGGAATCAGAAATTCTGAGTTGGGAGCCCAAAGTTCTCTGATTTAAGAAGCCCACGGGGTGATTGTGATAGAGACTAAAGTTTGACAACAACTGATCTAGGCAGCTGTGTTAGGGTCCCCCCCAGATCTCACCAGGGCACCCAGGGTGTGGCTGCTAAAGAGTTGGCCCTGAACCCCTCACCGCCGGCCCGCCTTCTCTGCGGAACTGCCCTCTGCTATCAAAGAGCTGCCTCTTCCAGGAAGTTATGTCCCACATCGGGGATGTCCCATCCCTTCTGAACCACTGATAGGTATAAAAGGCCGACTTTTTGGCCAGAATGACAGTTCCGCAGTGTGCTTTGTACTCCAGAGCCCTAACCTAGTGGATCAGACTAAGGCTGGACTTCACCTGAGACCACATCTTTTCCTCGTTCTTTTTCCTTCCCTATCCTGCTTTTCTCCCTCCCTTCCAGGTGTTCCCTAAGGAGCATTCCCTCATCATCCCTGATGCACGTCCCTGCATCCAGAGCTAATAATGTTCCTAAAATACTGTAAAGTTAAGCCTAAACACAGCACATTCAGCAAGGTGACTAATAAGATGAGAAAATGACCCCACGTAACCACGGATGCTCTTTGAAGACAAGGAAACACTGTTGCAATATCTTAAACATCAGATTTTTAAAGGAAGATTTAGATAGTAGAAAGGAGAGAAGATGAAGCTAACACATTAAAACAACAACAACATTGGCAATATTATAATTTATTGTTTTCTACGTGCCTTTGTGTAAATCAGGCAACACTATGACTCAGTTACAAACTGAGTGTAGAGCCCCTTGGGAGCTGGTGCCCACCCCTAGCACTGTGCACAGTACCTGGCTCACGGCAGATGCTCGATCAATGTCTGTTTATTGGAAGAAAGGTGTGTGTCCAAGACAACACCAAGATTTCAAAGTGGGAGACGTAGAAACATACCATCAAGAGGAAGAGAAAGCTGGGAAGATGATAAGTCTATTTTTTTAACGTTTATTCATTTTTGAGAGAGAGAGAGAGGCAGAGATGGAGGGGGACAGAGGATCCAAAGCCCGCTCCACGCTGACAGCACAGAGCCCGATGCAGGGCTCAAACCTCACAAACCATGAGATCATGACCTGAGCTGAAGTCGGATGCTTAACCGACTGAGCCACCCAGGTGCCCCAATGATGAGTTTATTTTTAAATAAAGGGTTTGTCGAGACTCAAATTTGAGAAACTCAAATAAAGACTGCTGTACACAGCTGAAAACATAGACCTGGCAAAAAGGTGAAAGGTCGGGGCCAAACATATATATTAGAGAATGGTTTTCTACGATTACATTGTCATTCATAGAAGCTCAGTCTTCATAATTTGGCACGAAGCCTAGGCATCTGATCACAGTTTCAAAAATCTAAAAGGAAAACTGCTAAACACAAATGTCTAGCTGCTTCTTCCTCTGAATGGTCTTTTAGAAATGTTACTTAAAGGAAATGTTTTGGTGAAGTACTTTCAGTTTAACAGAAGATGTTTCAGCATAGCAAGCCATTGTGAAAGAAAGTTATTCTCACCCAGCAGCAACTTTGAAAAGATTGGAACCATCCAGAGATGATGCCATTGGTATTTAACCTTTCTCTCGGGAGAACTTCGTATTTCAATTTGCCTATGTTTTCACATATTTTTTTTTGACAAGTTAGGTCCCCCTGAGATGATTTGCACTGATACTTCACGAACCAGCCACACCTGAATCTTTGCCCTGAAAAATAAGATTTTCAATTCGCTGTTTGAGATTTTTAATGTGCTAGGTTAAAAAACAGACATTCTCTGTAACACCACCTTCTCTTTTCTCGTGGTTTGGTGCACACGCAATGGTCCGTCTGAGACCTCAGAGGATTGTTTCTCTGATATTATTCTCCAAGGACATTACGCACTGACGTGATGATTCGAGCCTCCCAAGAACCATCTGTACTGTCTCTGTAGCTCCATTTTATACTAATAAAAGTAATTTTTGTATGTTGAAGAAGATGCAGGCAATATGGCCGCAAGAGCAGGCTGGAGAAAAAGCAAGATGGTGGAACTCGACAATCGACCTAAGAACAGCTCACGTTCAAGCTGAGGTTTTCGTCAGGGGGTTTGGAGGGGAGCAGCTCAGTCAGGACAACGGCTGTGTTCTACCTGGCCTAGAATCTTAGGCTTAGGCTAAGTTCCAGCCACAAAGACCTGTTTTTCTGTAGTTACCAGGTTGGCTTGAGGGTGAAGGAAGTCGAAACTAAAAAGACAAACTTCGGATTTCTCTAGATAACTGTCATTTGTTTCCCTGGGTATGGTTTGGAACCTGAGTTTTTTCAGTGTGGCTGGTCATGCATCCTTCATGGTGAGGAATAAAGGTCAGTTCTGAAGAGAGCTACTGACATCCCGAAGGGAGAAAACCTTCACCCCCTGAGGAATGATAATGAGAAATGGAGGTAAAAAAATGGGGAACACTCTGTTACTTGAGTGGTCCTGGCATTTTGGCCAAGGACCGTGTGTTAAAAGAAAAGTCTCAGACACCCTTCTGGTTCACATCTCCAACACTCTGCTCTTTAAAATTGTGAAGATCTCAAGTTTGGTGAAGGGATTTGAAAAAGAATGAGTAAAATGAATTTGCTATTTAAAGAACAGTTTCCTGAAGTAGTCAAAAGTGCTCCCCTTAAGTATGCCAATTCTCTTTTCTTTCTCGTATTAGCTGCTAATGGCAAACAATACATCATCTGGTGTCAAGTGGTGCTTTTAAATGTACCTCAGAGACATAAGGAAAGGCAGCTAATTACTGTAAACAAGCCGAGGGCACCGGAAGACTGTCGGTCTGGTGTGGAAAGGAGTATTAATAGAATACTCAGCCAAATATATTCATCAGCTAATCTGCACGCTTCAATCCATATTCTACAGGATGTATTTTATACTGTCCACTTGTCATATAATCATGTTTTCTATTAGCGAAATTGCTCACGGGGCGCCTGGGTGGCTCAGCTGGTGAAGCCTCAGACTCTTGATTTCAGCTCAGGTCGTGATCGTTTGGTTCTTCGTGAGATCGAGCCCCGAGTTGGGCTCATTGCTGAGTGTGGAGCCTATTTGGGATTCTCAATCTGCCCCTCTCTCTCTCTGCTCCTCCCCAACTCGACCACACGCTGTCTCTCAGAATAAATATATAAACATTAAAAAAAAAAAAAAAGATTGTTCATAAGGTGAGGCAGTAGATCCAGTAGTAAAGGTCACAATCTTTGAGGGGCTCAGTCGGTTAGGCGACCGACTCTTGATTTCAGCTCCGGTCATCATGAGATCGAGGCCTGAGTGCGGCTCTGAGATGAGCATGGAGCCTGCTTAAGAATCTCTCTCTCTTTCTCTCTCTGCCCATCCCCCAATCATATGTGCCCCCCCCAAAATAAATAAACATTAAAATAAATCACACGCTTTGAAATCCAGGATATCAATTTGGTTTCTGTCACTTCCTGGTTGTGTGACCCTGGTCAGGTCTCTGAACGGCTCTGAGCCTCCACCTTCATAGAGCACACACGAAATAGGGTAGCGAGACGTGAGTAAGGCCATGCTTGTTAAGGAATTTGCAAAGCGCCTGGTACCTAGTGAGTGCCCCCAAAGGGCAGGTGCTGGGAGACTGCTGTTAGTTTATTCTTATCAAGGGCTGGAATCAAATGAAAAGAATATCATTTGTCCAAGTCCGTCAAGGAGCACCATGAGTTCCAAGGCCTCCCGACATTGAGGAAGTTCAAGAATGACTAGCTTAGTAAAGCACAGCCTATGCGTGAATCTGAGACCCTACAGCTTAGAAGAAAACGGGACTCAAAGTGAGCCTTCGGATAAACAAAGACATGAAGAAACTTCAGGGAAGAAAGCCACATGAGCAAAGATACTGCTGGGAGGAAAAAGAATCCCCATCCCAAGGTGGGAGGGTTGTGAGGTACAAGAACCTGCGGGGAAGGTCAATGTTACCGCTTTGCACCTGGGTTTCCATGATCACAGCAGCTTTGTAGAAAAGAGAGACTCACAAGACAACACTTTTCTGGCTCCAGTCCCCGTGCGCTTTCTAGGAATTTCACTCCCCATTGCGTACCCACGCATTCCCATGCGTCCTCTCCTGTGCCCTTCCCTCTCCACCAAGAAAGAAAGAAAGAAAGAAAGAAAGAAAGAAAGAAAGAAAGAAAGAAAGAAAGAAAGAAAGAAAGAAAGAAAGAAAGAAAGAAAGAAAGAAAGAAAGAAAGAAGGAAAGAAAGAAGAAAAAGAAAAAAATGCCCTCTGGGAAAGCAAGAAGGCATCTCTCACAAGTTCTCTGGGATCTGGTACCCACGGTCACTGCATAGTTCCCATTCTTTTCTTCTCCGGCCCGCCCTGGGTATATGTGCTGTCGCGGCCAATGGCTGTTCACAAGCAAGTCTTGCCAAGAGCATGACTGGCGGCCAGCGGCATCCATGCACAGGCTGTCAGTGCCCAACAAAAAAGACACTGTCTCCCAACGCCACAGAAGCCAGCGGTGCGGTTTCCTAGGGTGCCACCAAAACCGTTGGCGCGGAGGCCGCTGACCTATTTCAGTAAAGTTCTCTGCATTTTCTCTGCTGTAAGATTCTGGTGTGCGTTCTGGGGGCCGGGCCAGACGATATCTGTAGCAGACACTGTGCTGGCCTTCTGATCGAGCCACCCCCTTTATACTGGCCTGCTCGCCCTCCGATCAAGTTATGTGGCACCCTTTTAACTTGGGATGATTTCTTTCCCAGGAGGCTTCTTGACGCTCAGGCCTTATCAAACCTCCGGATGTGCCCGGCCAGTCATGCCTGACATCGTGAGTAAACACCATTTAAGTTGAAAATTATTTTTTTTTTGTAGTTTTATTTAATGTTTATTTTTGAGACAGACACAGAGCCTGAGTGGGGGAGGGGCAGGGAGAGAGGGAGACACGGAATCCGAAGCAGGCTCCAGGCTCCGAGCTGTCAGCACAGAGCCCGACGTGGGGCTCGAACCCACAAACCCTGAGATCATGACCTGAGCCGAAGTCAGAGGCTTAACTGACTGTGCCGCCCAGGCACCGTGACGTGGCCCTGTATGACGATGGGAAGGTCAGAAGACAGGAGTAGGGACAGGGAGGTGACATTCAACAAGCAGTTCACTTTCTCAGACCTTACTGAACACATGCTGCGTGCCTCACAGTGACCTCGCCAGGACACCGTTATTATACTTATTTTCCTGGTATTATGTTCCATTTTGCTAACTCTCACTCAGCTAAAGTAACAGGATCAAGGTCGCACAAGACCGTCAATGACCAAGTTGGAATTTGAAACAAGGTCTTCCTGCTCCAAGGATGCTACCTGCAGGAATATTCTATGATTTTACCTTATCACTAAGAGTAATTATGTTTGACCTTAGGGCATTACGCATCAATGTGTAAGAGGGTACAAGCACACGCGTTAGATTCTATAGCACTATGTCTATACCACAGGGTGTGGTCACTCTCTTATCTGGGAGTCAGCAAACTATGGCCCAAAGGCCCACCAACTGAGTTTATAAATAAAGTTTTATTGGAACACAGCGGCCATGCTTATTGACTCACTTGCATGTGGTTTACAACTGCAGAGGTGAGTAGTTCTCACGGAGACCATTCACCTGCAAACTTAAAATATTTATTTTCTGACCCTTTAAGGAAAGGTTCAGTGGGGGCACCTGGGTGGCTCAGTCAGTTGAGTGTCAGACTCTTGATTTCTGTTCAGGTCATGATCCCAGGTTGGTGGGCTCGAGCCCCGCATTGGGTTCCGTGCTTAGTGTGAAGCCTGCCTGAGTTTCTCTCTCTCTCTCTCTCTCTTTCTGCCCTTCTCCCCCACCCACTCTCTCTTTCCTTCTAAAATATAATTAAATCAAATTTAAAAAAAAAAAAAGAAAAGATTTAGTGACCACTGCTAACACATCAAAATATCCCACTGAGTTCAGGAGATGCCTTCATTAGCAAGTGATAGTCCCTGCTCTCCCCCCACCCGCCCTTGCACTCTTTAGAACCACAAGGAGTCTAAAGACCTAGTCCTATGTTTGAAGAGAAATCATCGATGGAAAGTACCCACGGAGCTAGAGATAGCACCATGGTGTGGGGGTCCTAAGATAGGGCTAGTATTTATTTGCATAAGTTTGTTTCTCTGGAAGAAGATCCGGTTTAAGTCTAGCCTTAGGCACTGACCAGCTGTGTGATTGGGCCAATTAGCGAGACTCTTGGAGCTTCTCTTTTCTTACTTGTAAAATTTCTTATTTTTTATAGACCACCTCCTCGGATCAGGTCATCTCTTGAAGATGGGAATCTTTTGCAATTCGGGATCACTGGGAGGGTCCTAGCCTCTGTTTTCTCCCTGTTCCCTTCAACCAAATGTAACCACTCATATTCTTAGACCACATTTGTGCCTGGACCACAGGTAAAACAAACCAATACATCCATACTATGCAGTACTAAGTACCAGTAAAAAGGAACTTTATCCATGCAACGTTGTGGCTAGATCTCAAGGGTCTTATGCTGAGTAAGAAAAAGCAGACTCAGGGCGCCTGGGTGGCTCAGTCGGTTGAGTGTCTGACTCTTAAGCTCAAGTCATGATCTCATGGTTTCTGGGTTCGAGTCCCACGTTGGGCTCTGTGATGACAGTACGGAGCCTGCTTGGGATTCTCTCTCGCTGCCTTGCTTGCTCTTTGTCTCTCTCAAAATAAGTAAACTTAAAAAAAAAATCCGGACTCAAAATACTACGTATATACTGTATGGTTCTTTATATAATGTTTTGGAAAAAAAACAAAACAATAGGGACAGAAATCATATCAGAGGTTGCCAAAAGCTGGAATGGAACTAAGGGATTGATACAAAAATTTCAAGAAACAGGGCGCCTGGGTGGCTCAGTCACTTAAGCTGCCAACTTCGGCTCAGGTCATGATCTCACGGTTCGTGAGTTCAAGCCCCACATCGGGCTCTGTGCTGACAGCTCAGAGCCTGGAGCCTGCTTCAGATTCGGTCTCCCTCTCTCTCTGCCCCTCCCTCCCTCAAAAAATAAATAAACGTTGAAAAAAAATTTTTAAACCACTTCTTTAATTTTCAACGGACTACTCTCCTATTTCTGGTATTCCTGAAGATAGTGAAATGGTCTATGTGTATCTCATTTCTTATGCTTTGTAGACTTTGCTAACATCTCCCTTTAGATAGTTTTTCTTTCTTTCTTTATATATATATATATATATATATATATACACACACACACATATATATTGTCAGATTGGTTTCCATACAACACCCAGTGCTCATCCCAACAAGTGCCCTCCTCAGTGCCCGTCACCCGCTTTCCCCCTCCCATATCCCCCTTACCCCTCAGTTTGTTGTTCTAGAATTGAATCCAGTTAAAAATTCCCTTTCAACAGTATATATGTCCACCATAGTAGAGTTGCCAAATAAAATACATAATGCCCCATTAAATTAGCATTTTGGATAAACAACAAATAATTTTTCAGTAGAAGTATGTTCCCTGCAATATTTAACTGGACATCCTTTATTTGGAGAAGGGGTGGCTAAGTCCGACAAGCCTAGTTATAGCATGCACCACCATCTGTCGAAGCAAGAGTCCGAGAGTGATGTTCGTGTAAATTTGTCTTTTAAGTATGCTGAGGTTTCGCGGAGTGACAATCACCACCTTATGCGCCTGTGAGGCAGAATGTATATACAGACTACTTTGAGGGAAGGCATGAGGAGAAAAAGGAATCTTGTCAATAAATTGGGCCTGGTAAGAAAATGACATCATGCCCTTGGAAGGGCTGCAAGGGTTTTCAGAAAATTGCACGTTAACAAAACTAAGAGATCGCTGCTTAGGAAAACTTACTCATCCACATAGGACTTTGGGAAGGAATATTTGATGACGGACCAGAAAGAGTCCATGGGCAAGCAAAGGTTTGAGAGTTGGGTGAGTGGCTGCAGAGAGAGCAGTTTTAATTCATTCAAAAAATAATTCTTGAACACCTATTATGTGCCATGCACTGTTCAAGAGAAAAGCCCCAATCCTCATGGAATTGATGTTACAGCCGGGGAAAGGGACACACAGGGTGTATAAAGAAATGAGGAAAAGTATGGCATGTCCCTTGATGATTAGTGCTTCGGAGAAAAATTAAGCAAGGAAGGGAGATAGGAAAAGGGGACAGGAGCAACTTACATGAGGAAGTGACATTTGAACAGGACCTTAACTAGGCAAGGAAGAAAGTCATGCTTGTATCTGGTATAAAGTTTTCCAGCAGGGGCGCCGGGGGGCGGGGGGGTGGGGGGGGGCGCTCAGTTGGTTAAGCGCCAGACTTTGGCTCATGTCATGATCTCACAAATCGTAAGTTTGAGTGTCGGGCTCTGTGCTGACAGCTCGGAGCCTGGAGCCTGTTTTGGGTTGTGTGTCCCTTTCTGCCCCTCCCCTGCTAGCGCGCGTTCTCCCTCTCTCTCAAAAATAAACATTTAAACAAACAAACAAACAAAGTATTCCAAGAAAGAGAACATCTATGGAAAGCCTAGCTCGGTCTAGGAAAAGCAAGCAGCCTTCCGCTGAGGGCTGAGCCTCAGAACTAGCAGGAGAGAAAGTCACGGGGAGGGAGATGCAGAGCCTTCCTATGCGGCCTTACAGAATAACGCTGGGACTTTGTCTTTCACAGTGAGTGTTAGCCACTGGAGATTCCTGAGCAGAAGACTGCCTTTGGATAAGGGTCACTCTCGCTGTCAGGTAGAGGAGAGCCCGTAAGGGGGCCAGGCAGAACAACACGATCAGTTTTAAGACTTAATGAGGTGGGGCGCCTGGGTGGCTCAGTCGGTTGAGCGTCCGACTTCAGCTCAGGTCATGATCTCGCAGACTGTGAGTTCGAGTCCCATGTCGGGCTCTGTGCTGACAGCTCAGAGCCTGGACCCTGCTTTGGATTCTGTGTCTCCCTCTCTCTCTGCTCCCCCCCCCCCAACTCATGCTCTGTCTCTCTCGGTCTCAAAAATAAATAAACATTTAAAAAAATAAATAAATAGACCAATGTTAGTTTAGTATTAAAAAAAAAAGACTTAATGAGGAAGAGACTGACGCTCCCTTCTTTGAATTATAGCTGAAAGTGGTAAAAAAAAAAAATACGTTTTTATCAAACAGTAAAATGAGGGGTGTCTGGCCGGCTCGGTCAATAGAGCATGCGACTATTGATCTCAGGGTGGCAAGTTCAAGCCCCACGTTGGGTGCGGAGATTATTTAGAAATAAGAAATATTGAATAAAATATAAAGAACAGCAAAAGGACACCGAGGTGCCCTTCTCTTACTTAGGGAAGAAATGGTTTTGCACAGCAGAGTCCTCATGAAACACTAGCTCAGCGAGATTGTTTATCAGAGAACTTGTGTGAGGTCGTTTGGTTGCATTACAAGAGTATTGCCTGCTCGTAGTCTATATATTATATAGTTTGCCTCGGCCCACGTTTTACACCCACTTCTGTCTATCCCAAGCCTCCTACCTCTTCGGGACAGACTGGAAGCCTCTAGTCCTCAGATGGCCGATTTCCGGCACACTTCGTGCTGTTAGCCCAACCCTGGCAAATCGGCACTGCTTACAATACATCTTATCTACTGAGCCTGAAAACAGCCTCAGAACCTTTCTTAACACCGGGTTGTTGTTGCTTTTTTTAGACAGCCTTTATTGATGCATTAGCACTGGTGCAAAAATTAAACTTGGCGGCATCCCAGCTGCTACTTGATGCACTGCACCTGCGGGACGGGGTGAAGCGGGGCTGCCATCTAACCCATGCTCTGTTCTCCAGGGCCGGGTCTGTGTTCTGAGAGTGTCTCTTTCCCGCTCCCACGAAGGCATGGTACGGACTAGCAGCTGCTCTCTCTGTTTTCGAGAAATAAGCAGGGGGAGGGAGGTCGCTTGTTACAACCGTCGCAAATACTAAGAGAGAATATTTCGACGGGGTGGGGGGAGCTGCGTGGACGCATTCATCTTTGAAGAATGACTAAGATCTCACTTTTTTCTTCCTATTGTAAATGGGCAGCGATTTGGACGATGACGAGGTTAGCGTGGAAACGGTCTAACTAAGCTGCGTGTTGGAAGTAAAGAGCTGCAGAAGCAGGATTATAAACAATGGGCGTTGGCCTTGCCTCACGGAGATGCTTACGTAAGTGGTTATTTGCCTCTGCCTCTTGGCAACCAACGAAAGCCAACCTCGGCTTCTGAGCATGTGCAACATCGGATGCCTTTCTGTTCGAGAAATTTAGATTAACGTAAAACCTGAAGCAGTTTGCCATTTACGGGTGCATTTTCATTGTTTAGTTATGTTGGCCATGGCAGACACACACATACGGCATTCTGATTTTACACAATAGATAAATTAAGTACTAAATGATTCATAGAGCCCCAGTTCCCCGGGTGATTCTGACGTACATAATTTGGTTGAAACCCATGGAGCTTAAAAAGTAAGTCAATTGTCCCGAGGGGGAATCAAACCAGAACGATCAGGAACCACAATGAGCTTGAAAGCTCCTTGAATGAGAGTGTTCACCTGCCCCTTAAAGGTATATGAAGGCATCCCGGCTTCCCTGTCTCGCGATGAGAATCTCCTGCTAGAGTGAGGCTGTGTTGGACTAGGGACGTTTCAGCTGAACAACATAGAGAAATGGAAGAACCAAACTTCAGTCCCAAAGCAGAGGCCACTCGAGGGAGAAACTTTATAGCATGCACGCTCTGGCAACATGCCAGTCCCAAAGATCACCAGCCGGAGGGCTGTGGCATGAGACTTCCCCTTAGCCGGTCTCTCGAGGAAAACTTGTCATTTCACGGGTGACCTATCCCCACCCCTGCCTTGCTTTCTATAATCCCCATCATGGTAAGAGTTGTTTTGCTCGGCATCCTCTCCAACCCTATCACTCCTGTCTTATGCACAGTCCAGAACTACAAAAACAGCCCGGATGCAGGCAGCTCCAAGATATAAGAATAAGTGGGATGACGGCTTACTGCTTTTTTCTCTCCTGACATTTTTCTGAACGATAGTCAACATTTTACGGTTGAGCATCGGACTCTTGATTTTGGCTCAGGTCACGATCCCGGGATTGTGGGATCGAGCCCTGCGTTGGGCTCTGTGCTGAGTGCAGAGCCTGCTCAAGATTCTCTCCCTCTCTCTCCACCCCTGCCCCCGCTCTCATGCTCACTCTCTCTCTCTCTCTCTCTCTCAAATAAAAAAATAAAATAAAACAGGCTCGAAGAGTTGGAGAAGTGAGGAAATTAGAGCGGGGAAATACAGGCGTGATTTGGAAAACCAACCACAATAGAGACGACTTGTCCAGAACATTCCTTTGGGTGGCTATTTGGAGAAAACACTTCATATTTGCATAATGCTTTATCATTTAAAAGGGGCTTTCTCATATTTTTGCACTTAACCCTCATAGAAAGTCTGATTAGAAAGTTGCGTGGACTTTTCCAACACTGCATAGTAATTGTGCACGGAAGCTGGTATTAGAACAAAAGTCTGGCTCCTTATTTCATGCTGGACTGCTTTATTATTTGTTAGGATCCCCTGGACCACATTGATCTCACCAAACAAGTTGTATATTGTATATTTTTGAAAAGTTTTTGTTTGAAGGAAAAATATCTAAACATTTGTAGGCTAATATTATCAAGAAACGTATTAGACTGAAAGTAACCAGGAGCACCTGGGTGGCTCAGTGGGTTGAGCATCTGACTCTTGATTTCGGCTTGGGTCACGATCCTGGGGTTGTGGGATGGAGCCCCACATCGAACGCCATGCCGAGCGTGGAGCCTGCTTGGGATTCTCTCTCTCCCCCCTCCCCTCTGCCCCTCCCCCGCTCGCCTGTGTGTGCACGCACGCACGTACACCCCCGGAAAGAAAAAAGATAGACTGACGGCAACAGATGGAGTAAGCATGATAGAATGCCGACCTCCCTCCAATCTGAAGAAAATGTAGGGCCCTCTTTGTGACCGCCCATACTGCAAATTGAATCATGTTTCAGGCTCTGAAACCTTAGTGGTCAAACATACTGCAAAGGACCCAAGGGGACTTTTCTTTAAGTAAACTGTCAAAAGCAGCTACAGATGGAAGACTTACATAATTTTACTTCATCTGTGGTGAAAGATATTTTCATTTCAGGCTGGGAGCTGTTCTTTTTCCATCACTCAGATTACTTTATGAGCCATTTGCTTTAGAAGTAGGTATTTTTACTCCTTAATGGAATGAAATGGTATAAGGTTAAGGCTCATTATCAAATTGAAATGCAGAAACAACATTGGCCCAGAGGTTAAATTGGCCTCTAGAAAAATTGTAAAGAAGAAAAGATGTATATATATATATATATACACATATATATAATGAAGTTTCTTACCTACAGAAAATCTCCCGAGAAACCTAGAGATGTTTAAAGCTGCCAACTTTAATGAGACATTCAAATTCACTAAAAACATGCAAATGAAGCAAGGCACTTCGTCTTTCATATTTCTTGAAATTTTGAGCGTCCAAAAGGCTTTGACCTCTCTGAGTATAAATAGAACACTCTCCCTATCTATCGATGTCTATGAATATTAAATCACCTAGCAGTCACTGAGCAAACCAGCTAAATATAAACAAAATTTTGCCACTGGATAGAAGTATCTAAATGGAACAAATCAACTGATATGAGTGAATGGAAAAAGAGGCGCATTCTAAAGAGGCTCCAGGGTGGCTCGGCTGGTTAAGCGTCCAACTCTTGATTTCAGCCCAGGTCATGACCTCACCGTTCGTGGGATCGAGTCCTGTGTCAGGCTTCCGTTTCCCTCACTCTCTGCCCCTCCCCCGCTTGCACACGTGCTCGCTCGCTCTCAAAACACATAAATAAACATTAAAAAAATAAAAACTTAGAAGGACAATCGTGTAGCACGTCACGAATTCCAAGACTCACGTTCTGTATAGAATCGCGCATGCTGCTTCACTTTCTGATCTCTTTCACATTTTTTTTTTCATTTAAACGCGGTTGACACACAGTGTTCTATTAGTTTCAGATCTGCAACATACTGATTCAACTTCTCCATATGTTTGTTATGCTGTGTTTGACACAAGTGTGGCTACCATCTGTCATCATACAACGCTATTACAAGATCACCGACTGTATCCCCTGTGCTGTGACTTCTATTCCCACGACTTATGCATTCCGAAAGGGAAAGTCTGAATCTCCCACTCCCCTCGCCCATTTTGCCCATCCCCCCAACCCCCTTTCCTCTGGGAATCGTTGGTTTGTTCTCTGTACTTACAGATCTGATTCTGGTTTTTGTTTGTTTATTCACGCGTTTTGTTTTTTAGATTCCATATATGAGTGGAATCATATGGTATTTGTCTTCCTCAGTCTGGCTTCTTTCATGTAGCATAATACCCTCACAGCCCATCCAAGTTGTTGCAAATGACACAATCTCATCCTTTTTAACGGCTGCATAAAGTGATATGTATGTATCACGTCTCCCTTATCCATTCTTCTATTAGTGGACATTTAGATCGCTTCCATATCTGAGCTATTGTAAATAATGCTGCAATAAACATAGGAGTGTATATATCTTTTTGAATTAGTGATTTCATTTTCTTTAGATAAATACCTATTAGTGGAATTATTGGATCATATGGTGTGTCTATTTTTAAGTTCTTGAGGAACTTCCATACTGTTTTCCAGAGTGGCTGCACCAATGTACATTCCACGCTCATGGATCGGGAGAACAAATATTGTTAAAAATGTCCACACTACCCAAAGCAATCCACAGAGTCAATGCAAATCCTGTAAAACTACGAACAGCATTTTTCATAGACTGAGAACAAATAATACCAAAATTTGCATGGAACCAAAAAAGACCCTGAATAGCCAAAGCAATCTTGAGAAAGAAGAACAAAACTGGAGGTCTCACAATCCCAGATTTCAAGATCCACTAGAAAGCTATAGTAATCAAAACCAATGGTACTGGCAAAAAAAAAAAAAAAAAAAGAGTAGACACATTAATCAATGGAATAGAATAGAGAGCCACACTTATATGGTCAATTAATTTATGACAAAGGAGGCAAGACTATACAATGGGGGAAAGACAGTCTCCTCAATAAATAGTTCTGAGAAAACTGGACGGCTACATGCAAAAGAATGAAACTGAACCACTTTCTAAAACCATACACAAACATGAAATCAAAATGGTTTAAAGACCTCAATGTGAGGCCTGAACTTTAAAAATCCTAGAAGAAAGCATGGGCAGTAATTCTCCAACATCAGCCATAGCAACATTTTTCTAGATATCTCCTAAGGCAAGGGAAACAAAAGCAAAACAAAGCTATTGGGAATACGCCAAAATAAAAAGCTTTTGCACAGTGAAGGAATCAACAAAACTAAAAGGCAACCTACTGGATGGGGGAAGATATTTACAAACGACATATCTGATAAAGGATTCATATCCAAAATATATAAAGAATTTATATATATATATATATAAATATACAGAGAATAAAGTTGTGTAAACAACTCAACACCAAAAAAAAAAAACAACAACCTATTAAAACATGGACAGAAGACACGAATAGACGCTTCTCGAAGAAGACATCCAAAAGCAAACAGACACATGAAAAGATGCTCAATGTCACTCATCATCAGGGAAATACAAATCAAAACCACACTGAGATACCACCTCACACCTGTCGGAGTGGCTAAAATCAGTTATTAGTTCTTTAATAACAAGTGCGGTGAGGACGTGGAGAAAAAGAACTACTCATGCACTGTGGTCGGGGATTTTTTGCTCTTTTGAAAAAATATAAACATATTCAAAGAAAAAGAGTAATCATTTTAGACTGTAGCACCTGAATGTGCTGAAGAAACCGTTGTAGGGAAGTAAAAATAACAGTGTTGGTAAGGCATGTAAACTGACAATTCGGTTATTTACTCGGTTGAATATAAAGCTGTATGTGTCCTCAAAAGAGAGTCCAGGGGCGCCTGGGTGGCTCAGTCGGTTGAGCGTCGGACTTTGGCTCAGGTCATGATCTCGTGGTCTGTGAGTTCGAGCCCCGCGTCGGCCTCGGTGCTGACAGCTCTGAGCCTGGAGCCTGTCTCTCATCTGTGTCTCCCTCTCTCTGCCCCTCCCCCTGCTCACACTCTGTCACTACCTCTCTCTCAAAAATAAACAAACATTAAAAAAATAAAAACATAATGATCGTTTTAAAAAAAAAGAGTCCAAATATTTAGCATAAGAATAAAACTGCATGTAATTTTTTTAAATGCTACTTTAAGGGCCGTCCCAATGATCACTTTGTAGTCTGCCCCGTGAAAGCCTTGAAAATCTAATCAAAAGACCATAAAAACTAGTACTTTGATTACTCTTAATCATTTGATTTGGGAAAGTGCAAAATTTGGGGGAATTGATTTGCTTTTTTTATATTATAAGAGACTATGCATAGGTCTATCAAATGCCAACTGACAAGGCAATTCTCCAAAATGACTCAGACAAAACACTCACTCTTGCCTGCATTTATTAAACATCGGTTTTGCAGTAATGAGGCAGTATCTTAAGTTTTTTATGAAAAGAAATTTAATGTTAAACTCTCTATGACTTAGATAAAAAGTATTAGGAGTGGGGCAGGAGTGAGCATCTGTCAATATTCTTATTTCGTACGTGGGGAGCTCAACCCCAGAGAGATGAAATGACTTGTTTAATATCACAAAACACAATGCTGGCCAGTAGGAGCCCAAGTAGGTGTCCAGTACTCCAATCTAGTGTCCTTGTCATTTCCAGAGACTGTCTCAAGCTTTAACTGGTTACTCTCAACAGTATATAGTGATTTCTGGTTAAGACAACTTTTTGATTTTCAAGTGATAGCAAGAGTAACAATTCATTGTGTACCTGGTGGGTGCCCCTCCGTGCTATCTTATATTATTTGGGAGAATTTGAACTTTTATTTTTTTAATGTTTTTTTTAATTTATTTTTGAGAGAGACACAGAGTGCAAGCAGGGAAAGGGGAGAGAGAGAAGGAGACACAGAATCCGAGGCAGGCTCCAGGCTCTGAGCTATCAGCACAGAGCCCGATGCGGGGCTCAAACCCACCAACTGGGGGCCGAAGTCAGACGCTTAACCGACTGAGTCACCCAAGCGCCCCTGGGAGAATTGATAAGACAATATAGAGTCTTCCTACCAAAGACCACAGTGTATCTCTCCATTTGCTGTTTTAGACAATCTTTGACTTATTTGGCCAGCTACATAAAATCATCTCTCTCCGGTAACAGTTTTCTTGGCTCCAAACGACTCCAGCTTTTCGGAACAGTTGCTAGGCCATTCTGCTCTCATTGTATTAAGATGAAATGATAACCAGTAAAATTCAGGGAAAGTACAGTGTGTTCATTCGGGGGAAGCCTGTCATTTGGCTCCAAATTGCCACAGAAATGCCAGCAAGACAGTTAGAGGACATCCACTCTGAAAGATTTCCAGGAAAAAATATCGTCAGCTGATGGTGAATTTTTTAGCCATTTGACTAGGATATAATTTGACATGTAATAAACGGAATACGTATGAGTCGTACAATCTGATACGTTTTGCCACATGCGTATGTACATAAAATCACCATCACGATCAACACAGTGAGCAAATCTAGCACCCCCAGAAAGGTCCCTGTGCCCGCCGTGATCTCTTCCCGTGCTCGCTTCCTTCCACATGCCCAGGCAACCACTGACCTGCTTTCTGTCCTTACACACTCATTTGCATACTCAAATAGTTTATATATACATAGAATCATATGGTAGATATGCATAGAATCATACAAATCTGATCTCTTTTCTTGTCTAGTTCATTTCACCCAGTATAATCATTTTGAGATTCATCCAAATGTGTGCATGTATCAAAAGTTCATTTCTTTTAGTGCCGAGTACGATTCTCTTGTATACATATTCCACCATTTATCTTTTTCCGTCGATGGAATATTTGGGAAGTGTCCTTTCCGGGGCCATTTTACAAATAAAGATGTCTTGAACATTTGCATATGAGTCTTTGTATGGGCATATGCTTTGATTTTTCCTAAGTGACTACTTAGGAGTTGAATGGGTGTGTCATAGAGTACGTATATGTTTAAAGTTTTGAGAAGCTGCTGAACTGGTGCCCAAAGGCGTTGGTACCGTTTTACGCTCCCACAGGCAGTATATGAGCATTCCAGAATGTGGAGACACTTGCCACCATTTGGTATGGCCAGTCATTTTCATTTTATGCCTTCTAATAAATGTATAAGTGGTATTTTCCTGTGTGTGTGTGTGTGTGTGTGTGTGTGTGTGTGTGTGTGTTTAGATTATTTACTTATTTTGAGAGAGAGAATGAGCATAGAAGCAGGAGCAGAGGAGAGGCAGAGAGAGGGATGGAGAATCCCAAGCAGGGCCCGCGCTGTCAGTGCAGAGCCCGATGTGGGGCTGGAACCCACCAACCGAATGACCGGAACCGAAATGAAGAGTTGGACCCTTAACTGACTGAACCACCCAGGCGCCCCCCTTCCTGTGTTCTTAATTTTCATTTCTTTGATTACTAACGATGAACGTCTTTTCCTGTGTCTATTTGCCATTCATATATTTTCTTTGGTGAATTGTCTGTTCAAATTGTGCCCATGTTCAAATTGGGTTGTTTTTTTCATATTTAATTTTGAGAGTTCTTTACACATTCTGCATGCAAGTCTTTATCATCTCTAGTGCAAACATTTTCACCCAGTGACTTGTATTTATGATCTTTTAACAGTGTCTCTCAAAGAGCAGACTTTTCCAATTGTGACGAAGTCCATTTTATCAATTGTTTGCTTTTATGGATTATACTTTTGATGTCATATCTAAGAAATCTTTGCCTAATCCAAGGACACAACAATTTTACCGTGTATTTTCTTCTAAGAGTTTTAGATGTTTAGATTTTACATTTAGGCCTATGATCCATTTTGAGTCAATTATCATATATGATAAGAGGTATGAACCTATGTTCATATTTTTGCTTATGGATATCTAATTGTTCTAGCACAGTTTGTGAAAAAGCGATCCTTTCTCCTCTGAGCTGCATTTGATCGATTGTTGAAAATCAACTGTCCATATATGTGCGGGCTTATTTCTGAACTCTCTATTCTGTCCCATTGATCTACACGTTTGTAAACGTGGGTAAAATAAGCCAACGTCAAGACCCTAGTGCCATACGGTTTTCATTACTGTAGATTTATAACGAGTCTTGAAAACAGATGCTCTTACTCCTCCACACTTGTACTGTTTTCTCCAAGTTCTTTCAGCTATTCTAGATGCTTTGTATTTCCATATGAACTTGAATATGTATGATCTATGTATCAATTTGGAGAAAATTGACAAAATGACAAAACCGAGTCTTCAGATCCAGGGATACCATATATCTCTCTATTTATTTGTAATTTAATTTTTATCAGTAGTGTTCGATAGTTTTCTGTGTACTGGTCTTGAACATCTTTTGTTGCATTTACACCTATGTATGCATGGGTTTTTTTATGCTATCGTCAATTGTATTATGTTTAAACACAATTTTCCATTGTTAGTTGCTAGTATATAGACAGAACATTGATGACTCTATTTTGTTTTATTTTTAATATTTATTTATTTATTTTGAGAGAGAGAGACAGAGCAAGGGAGAGGGAGAGAGGGAATTGCAAGCAAGGCTCCTTGCTGTCAGCAGAGCCTGATGTGGGGCTCCATCTCATGAACCATGAGATCATGACCTGACCCAAGATCGGGAGTCAGACGCTTAAACGACTAAGCCACCCAGATGCCCCTTAATGAGTCTATTTTTACCTTGTATCCTTCAACCTTGTTAAACTCATTTATTATATCTAATATTTTTTTGTAGATTCCATAATATCTTTTATATGGACGATCACATTGCATGTGAATAAAGACAGTCATGGGGCACCTGGGTGACTCAGTTGGTTGAGCATCTAACTTCCAGCGAGGTCATGATCTCACAATTTGTGAGTTCGGGCCCAGAGTCAGGCTCTGTGCTGACAGCTCAGAACCTGGAGCCTGCTTTGGATTCTGTGTCTCCCTTTCTCTCTGCCCTTCCCCCACTTGTGCTTGCTCTCTCTCTCTCTCTCTCTCTCTCAAAAATAAATAAACATTAAAAAAAAATGACAGTATGACCTCTTCCTCTTCAACCTGAATGCCTTTTATTTCTTGCCTGATTACACTTGCTAGAACATTCAGTACAACATTGAGGAGAAGTGGAAGGAGAAGACCTCCTCATCTTGTTCTTGATCTTAAGAGCAAAGCATGTAGTTCTTTTATCATTGAGTTTGATGTTATCTACAGAGTTCATAGATGCCTTTTGTCAAATTGAGAAAGTTTTTTTTATTTCTTGTATTCCAAGAGTTTTACAAGGAATGAACCTCTTTATTGTTCAGTGGTAAGCTGTTTTTTTTTTAATTTCTGATTACTGGACCCTTATCAGAAATGTGATTTGCAAATAGGTCTTCCCATTCTGTGGCTCATCTTTTCAAACGCTTGGTAGTGCCCTTTGATGCACGAAAGATTTTAGTTTTGATGAAATCCAATGTATATGCTTTTTCTTTTGTTGTGCTTTTTTTTCTTTTTTCATTTTCAGAGAGAGAGAGAGCATGAGCAGGGGAGGGGCAGAGGGAGAGAGAGAGACAGAATCTCAAGCGGGCTCCAACTGAGCCACCCAGGTGGCCCAGAAGAGAGAGAGTCTTAAGCAGGCTCCATGCCCATCAAGGAGCTCAAAGCAGGGCTTGATCTCACGACCATGAGATCATGACCTGAGCCAAAATCCAGAGTCAGAGGCTCAACCGTTGTAGGCTTAACAGACTGAGCCACCCAGATGCCCCAGATTCTTGTGCCTTTGGCATCATATTAAAGAAACCATTGCCAAATCCAGAGTCATAAAGTCATTTGATTTCTTCTAAAAGTTTTACACTTTTAATGTTTACATTTAGGTCTTTGATCCATTTCGAGGTAATTTTTTAAAAATAATGTGAGGTAAGTATCCAATTTTCTTCATTCGCGTGTGGCTATCCAGTTGTCCCAACACCATTCCCATTGAGTAGTATTCTTGGCACCCTTGTGGAGAATCGATTGACCATACATGTGAGAGTTTATTTCTGAACTCTTTATTCTACTTATGGATCTATACATCTATCTTTATGTCAGTACAACACTCTTTTGATTAATGTAGCTTTGTAGTAAATTTTAAAATCTGAGGGGCGCCTGGGTGGTTCAGTTGGCTAAGCATCCGACTTCAGCTCAGGTCACAATCTCATAGTTTGTGGGTTCGAGCCCTGCGTCGGGCTCTGGGCTGACAGCTCAGATCCTGGAGCCTACTTCAGAATCTGTGTCTCCTTCTCTCTCAACTCCTCCCCCAATTTCACTCTGTCTGTTTCTCTCTCTCAAAAATAAATAAACATTAAAAAAATTTTTTTTAATCTGGAACATGAGTTTTCCAACATTTTTCCTTTTCAAGACCCTTTTGGCTATTTGGGACCCCTTGCAAATCCATATGCATTTGAAGATTGGTTTTTATATATCTGAAAAAAAATTGAGATTTTAATAGAGATTGCATGGAATCTATAGATCATTTTGAGGAAAATTGCCCTCTTAATAATATTAATTCTTCCAAACCATTAATAAAGGTGTCTTTTCATTTATTTAGGGCTTCTTTAATGTCTTTCAGAAGTGCTTTGTGGTTTTCTGTGTACGGTCCTTGCCTCCTTGGTTAAATTTGTTCTTAAGAATTTTATCCATTTGGGGGCACCTGGATGGCTCAGTAGATAGAGCATCTGACTCTTGATCTCGGGGTTGTAAGTTGGAGCCCCATGTTACGTATAGAGATTACTTTAAAAAATTTAAAAATTTTCAAAAAAATAAAAAATAAAATACAAATTTTAGAAAATAATTTTATCCTTTTTGGTGACTTTATAAGTGGAATTGTTTCCTAATTTCCTTTCTGGATGGTTCGTTGCTAGCATATAGAAATATAAATAATTTTGATCTGTTGACCTCGTATCCTGTAAATATGCCGAATTCACTTATTAACTTTTTTGGTAGATTCTTAAGGATCGCCTACCTATACGGTCATGTAATCTACAAATACTGATACCGTTACTTCTACCTTTCCAATTTGGATGCATTTTATTTTCTTTTGGTGCCCAATTGTTTTCTGACTACTTTCCAGTTTGTCAAAATGTATGTTTTTTATGTTTGAGGATGTACATTAAGTTAAACCAAGCTAAAGAATTTGTATGCAAAGCTCCGTCGAGATTTTTTTATCGAAAAGAATAGTCTGTAACTGGCATATTAATATATAATGTGTGTGTTTTTAATAGTTTTAAAACCTTGATAAGCTGGGGGCACCGGGGTGGCTCAGACGGTTGTGCGCCCAACTCTTGATTTTGTCTCAGGTCATGATCTCAGGGGTGTATGATTGAGCCCCAACTTGGGCTCCATGCTGAACGTGGAGCCTGCTTGAGATTCTCTCTCTCTCCCTCTGCCCCTTTCCCCTGCTCTCTCTAAAAGAAAAAGAAAAAGACCAAAAAAGAAAAAGAAGGAAGATTCTCTCTGTCTTTCCCTCTGCCCCTCTCCCTCACTCATGCTCGCTTTCTAAAATAAAAAATAAAAAACCTCGATAGACTGTTTCACGTTTCATAAAAAGGTTTTCTTATGACAGAGTTAAGCAACTACTGAAAATCTATTATCTTTCTTATAGTTTTTGTTTGATAGTTGGATGCCCCTTCCAAAATTGTTGTAAATTTAAAAGAGCCTATGTCATTCATATTCATTCAGACTACTTGTCTACTTAGAATCTGTCTTCACGGAGAGCCTGAGGTGCAGGAAATCAATCTTCCTCTTTTTTTTTTTTTTCTTCTTTAAGTAAGCTCTACACCCAACTTGGGGCTTGAACTCAGAACCCTGAGATCAAGAGTCACATGCGCTACCAACCAAGCCAGCCAGGAGCCCTCCAATCCCCTTTTGAGATAAGGAGTAATGAAATTTCCCTAGAAGTTGACATCAAGGTATTCTTGCGTTAAGAAGATGCATTTTTACTTGTAAAATTAGTAAGAACTAAATGCAGACTCATCTATTTTGCACACTTTTTTAAGAGAGAGAGAGAGAGAGTTGGGGGAGGGGTACAGGGATAGGGAGAGGATCTTAAGCAGGCTCCATGCCCTGCATGAAGCCCAACTCGGGGCTCGATCTTATGACCCTGAGATCATAAGCTAAGGCAAGATCAAGAGTTGGACGCTTAACCAACTGAGCCACCCAGGCGCCCCAACTTTTCATACATTTTTGAACCCTCTGGTGGAAATGTGAATTGAATGTTCACTGGAATGATCAGACAAGAACAAGCATCTGAGTTCTATTTGGGGAGGTGAGATTCTTTAGTTAAAGAATATCCCATGAGGTCTACATTTTGGCTCCCTGCATGTTCATTTTGGATATTCTCCAAATTGTCACTTAAAATAGTTCTACTTGGGGGCCCCTGGCTGGCTTAGTTAAAAGAGCCAGTGACTCTTGACCTCAGGGTTGTGAGTTCGAGCCCCATTGGGTATAGCGATTACTTAAAAATAAAATCTTAAATAAAATAAAATCGTTCTACTTTTTCGACTCGGGTCCTAGACTCTCCCCTGCCCCCACCTCAGCCCCACTGCCTTCTGGCTGAGCCGTCACACCAAGAACAGTAGGAAGTTGAGAGACTCATAACTGAGGCACTGGTCTACATGATGCAATCTGGATCAACAAATGAAGAGCAATGGGGATGGCACACAAAGGGGACCAAAAAAAAAGCTTTTTGGTCATTTTTTTTTTTTTTTTTTTTTTTGCAGAGCAGTGGAAGGCTTTAAAAGAATTCCTTTATGAAACAAATGGTTTTCTTCACAGAAGATATTTCTATTCATTCAAAGAACTCTGGTAGGCTGACGAGACATGAAGGCAACGGAGAAAGATGAAAACCAGAGATTAAAAACAAACCTGTCTCCTAGAATTTAACCAGCCCACTGGAATATTATATAATCAAGCAATGCCTCCTAAGGTTAGGGTTGTGTGATACCACATGGGTCATTCTTATAGCAAAACATTATTTGCCATGGGGCGCCTGGGTGGCTCAGTCGCTTAAGCGTCCGACTTCGGCTCAGTCATGATCTCCAGGTTTGTGAGTTCGAGCCTCGTGTCAGGCTCCACACTGACAGTGCAGAACCTGCTTGGGATTCTCTCTCTCCTCTCTGTCCCTCCCCTGCTTGTACTCTGGCTCTCAAAAATAAATAAACTTAAAAAAAAATTATTTGTCGTTTATCTCAAATTTGAATTTAACTGGGTGTCCTGTAATTTATCTTATTAGTACTATTATTAATTTATTTTAATTTTTGGCAAAAGCTGGCAACCCTCTTAAGGTACTACTCCATCACATGTGTGGTGTTTAAAATTTAGAGTCAGGCTTCATCATTTAACGTTCTTTAAAGAACAAAGAGTTTGTACACAGCTTCATGAAGGAAAAAAATAATGTTTTTTTCTCTGGACTCCAAACACAATTAGAACTCTAACTATTGTATCGCTTTCCTCAAGGTTAGGACAGTGAATATAATTTCACTTACGGAACACAGAGTCGAAGTTCCTGTGCAGTATCCGTAGCAACGTAACAGTAAGTCCTAGGTTTCTAAGTTTTCCGGTTATCCGTGGGTTCACTGTCTTCTCAACCAAGGCCTTATATCTTTTGATACCAGACTTTCTATTTCAGTGAACTCGGGGGACAGGGGACCGGAATAGGGAGTGAACTTCAGGAATGTTCCTTTGCTATCTGTCCCGGCTCAGTGAGTACAATGTGGGCTCTGTGTCTGCCTCATGCTTGCTGAGCAACAGAGAGTTAAAATCTTTTTTCAATATTGCCACTCAAATTGCTGTTTACCATCTAAAGTACAGGGTACAGAGTGAGGAGAAAGGCCACAAGGGTCATTATGCTTTGGTGGCAAAAGACCTATCATTATTTTCATTCTATTCAATGCCAACAAACCGTTTATTAAAGGACAAAACTGGAAATTCTCCCCTTTGCTCTTTTGGGGGACTGTTGTATTCGATTTCCACAACCTGAGGGAAAGAAAGAAGGCTTCACAGACGAAGCCTTACCATTTCGGGGCCCCCGGGCGGCCCTGGTCCAATGACACTGTGCTCATTGTTGGGACAATCGAAATTTCATTTTTTCTTTATATTGACTTGAACTATTTTAAAATCCTGTTCCCGAAGCGAAGCTGGCTTCGCGAGACTGAAAGTCTTTGGTCAGCCACTGAGGGAAACGAATCACGTGAGAGTTTCAGCCGAGAGGGATCTCTCCTCTGAAGCTGCATTCTCTTTCATTTCCCCCCCCCCCAACATCTGTCCCTCTGTGCCGTGTAGCCTAGTTCTCTGTGGCTTGCCTTCCTCTCTCAACTCTGTGGCATCTCTGCAGGCTTGAATTTAATTAGTTTAATTTAACTCATCTAGTCCTCTCACCCAGAACTTTACATTGTATAGCGTAAGTTCTTGACAACTGTTTATTGAATGAATGATTGTGGGAACTGCTTTTAATTTGCACTAACGACGGCACCATCATACCCAGATGTGTGGGGCTTCCGAGCACTTATCTCCAAAAGGAATCCCTTCCCTTTCCATGAACTCGAAATAAGAGACTTTATAGCTCTGTTATCAAGAACTTGGATGTGAGGGTGCCTGGGTGGCTCAGTCAGTTGAGCACCCGACTTTGGCTCAGGTCATGATCTCAAGGTTTGTGGGTTCGAGCCCAGCATCAGGCCCTGGCTGACAGCTGGGAACCTGGATTCCGTGTCTCCCTCTCTCTGCTCCTTCCCCACTCACACTCTGTCTCTCAAAAATAAATAAGCAGTAAAAAAATTTTTTAAGGAAAAAGAGTTACTTGGATATAGAGAGAAAAAGGAGAGAGGTTTGGGGATTTTCCCTGCTGCTAAAGTCTAAAAAGTAAGTCTATCAACAGAGAAGTTTAGTTAGCTGAATCGAATATTGACTGTAGTACAGTGCATTCTAGAGTCTTAAAACAGGACTCTTGTCATATGCTCACACTCAAGTGCTGAAAGCTCCAGGCTTTTGGGGATATTGTTCATCATTAGTCGGATTTTAGGAAGGAGTTTCTCACAAACCTGAGGTATGAAATCAGATAATGCAAAATAAGCAAGTTGGAGACAGGGCCACGAAAAACATTTTGGAGGCTAGTTTCCTCTGAGCCAAAGACCAGGGGAATATCTTCAGTATTCAGCAGCCGAAGGGCAGAATTTTCCATCTAGGGAGAAGTGGTCCTAGATTCCGGAACAAAAGAACCTCACTTCCTTAGAAGTCAAGGTGAGAAGGAGGGAGAAAACCTGAAAGAGAAAGAGAAGGAAGACCTCAGTGATACCAAAAAAAGCTGAAATCAGGAAGGAAGAACGGTGGGTCCCCTAGGATTAGGGCTAAAGTAAGGATTTGAGGCACTATATTAGAAAATCAGATAAGAATTCTTGAAATTAAGGGGTGCCTGGGTGGCTCAGTCAGATCTCGCCGTTGGTAGGTTCTAGCCCTTCAGTATGGCTCTGTGCTGAAACCACGGAGCCTGCTTGGGATTCTCTCTCCTCCTCTCCCTGCCCCTCCCCTACTTGTGCTCTCCTCTCTCTCTCTCTCTCTCAAAATAAATAGATAAACCTAAAAGAAAAAGACTCATTGAAATGGAAGAAAAACAATTCTTGAAATCTGATGAACCAACTGAAAAAGGACACTGTGCACTTCCTACGTACCAGTGAATACTCCAGGTTCTTTCACGATGATATCTGATTTTAGTCCTCAAATAACTGTTCGAGCTGAACTTTTTATCTTTAGTTTCTAGCTGTCAAAGATGGTGGCTCCCATACATCATATTCAAGATCCAACGGTGAGAAATCGACAGGGAACTCCAGCTTGGGAAGAATTCAGGTGGTTGGCAGACTGAAGCCCAGGCTCTTTGTGCTGTACTTAATGAATGGAATTTGCATCGGGCTGGTTCAAATAACGACGTATATCTCTATTTACTGCTATATAGTCTATGACCCGCTGAGATTTAATAACTTTGGAATTTATTAATTTTGCAATAAAAGCAGCCGAAACCCTACAGGGAAAAGAAGTCAAAAGGGAAATTAGATTGCTCAGAAGGCATATTTCTCACTTCCTGAGGTTGTGACAGCAAAAAAAAAAAAAAAAAAGTACTTCTTGGAATCCCTCCACCTTCCTTCAACACCCATAGCCTCTAATTCTACAAAGCAGTTTCAGTGCCTCCTCCCCCACCGCCCCCTACCCCCACTTCGAGCCCTTCCAGGGACAGGATTTTCCTGACCCTGAACTCTGCCCTTTGTCAACACTGGGTCACTGGTACCTGCTGCTACTTCATCTGGATGCTCACCACCACCCGCACTGCCTTTGATTCTATTATTATTGATAAAACCTATGAACTTCACAAAGCACTGTTAAATTCATATTTCACCCGGTCTCTACCATCTTGTATACTTGGGTACAAGTATTTCTTATCCTCGTTTTAAAGATAAGAAGCCTAGGGGCACGTGGGTGGCTAAGTCAGTTCAGCATCGGACTCTTGATTTCAGCTCAGGCCATGATCTCAAGGTCTGTGAGTTTGAGCTCCGTGCAGAGCTCTGCACTGTCAACGTGGAGCCTGCTTGGAATTCTCTCTACGTCTCTCTCTTCCCCGCTTGCACACTCACTCACCCGCTCTCTCAAAAAAGAAAGAAAGAAAAGAAAGTTATTAAGCTTGAGAGTTGTGACTTGCCTTGGGACACAGGATACGAAGTGATTTTTCTGGGGAATAGACCAGTTCTCTTTCCCCAACGCCCTGTTGCATTCGGACCGTCCCTTCTGCTTCTTGGCTCACATACTGGTCTGAGAGCTCTCTTTGACCCTAAGTTCTCATGTGCTTGCACTTTGCTCTCCACGGATCCACTTCTTAAACTAATGCTCCTTCCTGGCCCAGAGATTCCCAAACTTCGGAGTGCACAGGAATCACCTGGGATGCTTGTTAAAATGTGGATTCTGAGCCCTCGACCCCAATGGGTCTGATTTATTATGTTTGGAGGGTGGAGGCGGGAGTCTCCATTTCGGAAAGGAATCCAAGCGATTATGTGCAGAAAGTCCAGAGATGTCCCTTTGAGAAGCGCTGCCATAGGTATTCCGAAAGAAGATCATCCTCAGAGGGAAAGTTGCTGGGGGATTCTTCAGTTCGAGAGTTGCGTTGCCTTGAGTTACGGAGCCCTTACACAATGTGAAGCGAATAATGTGGAACATTCTATCAACACAGTTGTTCACTGCAATAAAATGTCAACATTTCAAGTCTTTTTTTTTTTTTTTTCCAAAGACTTCTTCAGAATCACTCTCTCTGCCCACGGTCCTGTTCAAAAGGAATTACAGCTGTTCCTACTTTTGTAACTAACACTTCCAAATCTTTGTATAAAATATTTAAAAAGAACAAAGTGCAGCCGTAGCTATATTTTCAGTTGTGTAGAATAAATCCATTGCCTTCAAAATTATAAATCTGAGTAATTAAAGCTAACCAAAAAATCTACTGAATAAGAATGGAATTTTTAAGCATATAAGCAATGGAAGAAACCACAAATGGAAAAATCAATAGATTTAGACTACACAGAAATGGAAAATATTGAAGCTCAAAAGCCACTACTAAATAAGAAAACCTAAAAGGCACACCACAAGCTGGGAAAAATATTTGCAACAGACACTAAAATGGGATGATAGAGTTGAAGTATTAAAAAGCTCACAAAAATCAAAATGGAAAATGTCTAAATAACAGGGAGAGAGATAAATACACACGACCCACGTTCAAGAACCTAATGAATATATATTTTAAATGTTCAATATTTTAAAATACCAGTGGTAGGGGCGCCTGGCTGGCTCAGTAGGTAGAACATGGGACTCTTGATCTCGGGGTCATGGGTTCAAGTCCCACATTGGGTATAGAGCTTACTTTAAAGTAAAATAAAATAAAATAAAATACCAGTGATATATACCATGTCTATCCACCAAATAAAGGACTTTTAAATGATTATTTGGGAGAGACTTTAGTGAAATGGACAAACACATTTGAACACTGCTGGTGGGTGGGTAAATTGGTACAAACTTTCTTTAAAACAATTTAAACATTCTTATGGTGAGTGTGTGGTTTTTCTAAGTAAACTCTACCCCCAATGTGGGGCTCAAACAGATGACCTCAAGATCAAGAGTTGCATGCTCTACCGACTGAGCCAGACAGGCACCCCTCATGAGTGTTTTTTTGGGGAAAAAAAAAAAACCCACACACACACTTAGACCCAGGAAGTTCCTTTGTAGGATTCTAGTCTAATAAAACAATCAGAAATTCAGACAAAGATTACGTACAGACATTTTTAAGATGGAAGATTTGGAATCGTTCCGAATGTCCAACAATAAAAGGGATGCTGTTTTTAATAAATGACGCATGGTATAGTCACGTGACAAAATGTTATATAGCAATTTAAAAAGTTCTCAAATACTTAATGGTACTTGAAAATGTTTCAAACGTGAGGACACTTTGAAAACCCAAGATGTAGCAGTTTATAAATAATACAATCCCACTAAAAATATTTTATATGCACATTAGAAAGCTGTAAATAAATACATCAAGATGCTAACAGCTCTTATCTCTAGGTGGTGAGATTTTTATTCTCCTCTTAGTACTTTTCTGTACTATCAATTGTCTACAATAACCATACGCTACTCTTATAATCAGAAACTGCAACAAATGGTATTTCAAAAGACCCTCTGAAAGCATAACATAAAGAAGGAAAAGTTGTCAACTTAATTAATTTATAGTTTGCAAGTGACAGAGAACACTCACCACTTGTTGCTGTAACAGGCACTGGAATCCACTTATGGAATGCCAGCGACCTTATATTCTCAAGACAACTGCTTATCTGTATCCCTAATTGAAAGACGGGGGCTATGGAGTAAAGACAACAGTCTCTGGGAACAGATGTCTGAAGGGAGATAAAACAAGTCTCAGGAGAAAGTAAAAGGAAAATTTTACTAACGATCCTTAGTCTAACTACATTCTCACATAGGACTCTTGATAGACTAAAGCGTTTCTCCTTGTACAATCTGATGCATCCGTGGATCGACATAATGCCATTAATATTTATGAGGGTTTTTTTTTTTAACGGAAAAGGCTTTCCTTCGAGAATTTAAAATTGTCATCATAAGAGAAATGTCTTATTCCTTCCTTGATGATTGGACGGTTAGGTAGGGGTTAATTTTGGTAATTGATAGACAGGAAAGGAAGATGGCACATGCTAGGACCTCCCAATCAAAGGCTAGCTTCATATGAGACGGTACTAAAGAATCTTAGGCATCCACATTAATTTTGCATTGGTGGGGCGCCTGGGTGGCTCAGTCGGTTGGGCTGCCGACTTCAGCTCAGGTCATGATCTCACGGTCTGTGAGTTCGAGCCCCGCGTCGGGCTCTGTGCTGACAGCTCAGAGCCTGGAGCCTGCTTCCGATTCTGTGTCTCCTTCTCTCTCTGCCCTTCCCCTGTTCATGCTGTGCCTCTATGTCTCTCAAAAATAAATAAGCATTAAAAAAAAAAATTCTTAATTTTGCATTGGTTACGCTTGACAGCCTGCTAAAACAGATAATTCTGGTACACTACGTGCTAGCTGAATACCCACCTAGAACACAACTTTCTTCAAATTAAAATCAGCCTGGAAAATGATCCCTTCTTGGCCTCTGGGCAAACAATAGCAAAGTGGAGGTCACTTTAGGTAATCCGAAAGGGAGGTAGAACCAAACCGAGATTTCGCTCCTAGCTCCATAGGAGGCCATTACTTGAGCCTTCCCAAACTCAAAGCAGGCAATTAGACTTGATGAGGTTAATTCTTTGTATTTAAAAGGACGGGTTCCAAACCGAGGGATTTCCTAGGCTGATGTGCTATCTTCTAACTCACCGCACCTCTACCCAGGGCTAACATGCGGACTGACACACTGGATAGCCACCATATACAATTTAATTTGAAAGATATTTTAAGAATGATGCAGCCAAATCTCCCCTCCCTCCCTCCCCCCCCAAACAGGTTTCCCTGACAATAGCTGAATTGAGGCACCAATTATTGGGGAGAGGAGTTAGCTAAGGAAACACTAGCAGAGATGAGTTCATCTAATTCAAACCTGTCCTTCGGTGCTTAGTAAAAGAAAGCAGAGACAGAACAAACAGGGAAAGACAGCTATTGTAAGGATCGTGTGAAATGGCGGAGGAGGATTACTCAAACAAAGAATAGGTGAAAGAGCCTTAAAGACAGATTTCGCGTACATTAATTCAACAGACACTTATTGAGCCCGGCACTGTGTCGGCGCTGTAAATACGAAGAAAGAGGCCTTCCCTTAGATTTCAGGGTCTAGTGGGGGAAAGTGTGAATTACAAAGTATAGTCAAGGGGCACCTGGCTGGCTCAGTCAGTAGAGCATGCGACTCCCGATCTTGGGGTCTTGACCTCGAGCCCCACGTTGGGTGTAGAGATTACTGTTAAAAAATTTAAAAAGTATAGTCAAAAGTCTTCCATTCTAGAAAAAGCTCTGGCAGACAACTCAGTCTCTTTGTCTTTCGACATTTAGTTGCCCGATTAGGTACTTGGAACTTGGTTAGAAAATAGAGACACGAAGCCCAATAAGGTGGAACCATTGCCCTAAAGGAGCTTCCTAAACCCGGTGGGGAAGTAGACAAATCATCAATGGCAACACAAATGCTCCGAGAGGCTGTGGAGATGAAGCGATAAGACCATTTCAGTTTGCACGGAGGGGCTGGAGAAATCATCTCCAAAGATACATCATTTGATGCGGGACTTGAACAATGGGTAGGGATTTGCTAGATTACAAAGGAACATGAGAGCAGACCTCACAAGGGGACAGAGGATAGATGACAAGAGGGAAGTATTTACCCATACTATTATATATGCTATATTCGATCCTTCATTCAATAATTGTTTGAGCGCATGCTCTATGCCTAGCACTACAGTGAGGTACTGATTCCCTGAATTTTCACAAGAGGACGCAAAGGCATACGGAGACTAAGTGATTTTTCCGAAGCTACGCAGATAGGAAGAGGCAGATTCAAACCGAGTTCGGACTGTCTCCTAAACACACATGTTTTCCATTCCACCCCCAAAAGTGATTGTCTAGGTATACAGGCATATCTAAGAAATGATGAAATTTCTGGTTTGGCTAGAATTAAGGGAATGTGGGGAGGGGCTGGGAAGGGGCAGGAGAAAATCTGTGCAATGTCTCACTAATTTGCATGTTAAGGTTTACATATCTGATCATTTGCATTCGATTTCAGAAAAGGAGAAATAATTCCTTTTTTAGGCCTTTCCAAGAAGGCCCTGGAACAGGTACAATAATAACTTTTTAAAGTTTTTAGAAACTTATGACCCCACAATGCTGAGAGGGGGAGAAAAGACAAGAAGGAATTAAAATCGATTCTCAACGCGACCATTTTTTTTCCTTGCAATTACTTTAAAAGATCATGAATATTTATCACTCGGCTTTCCAGACAATATGCCAAGACCCAACCAATGATAAGGGAACAGCTATCTGAAGCCAATATGGAGGAAAGTACCAGATAAAAATGGCCACCTTCACAACGCAGCCTAGTTGTATCGTATCTATGTAGTTTCATGTTTTCGTATTCCAAAAAACATTGCCCGATATTTCAAAAAACATTGCATATACTTTGAAAACTCGTTTCTTACCAAATTCCATTTCATCAAATGATCTAAAAATATGTTAAGTAGTATTGCAAAACTAAACGAAAATATTTGGCAGTAAAGACTGAGTCGCTGAGGACTACAAGCCTATAGTCATTTCATGAGATTTCTGTTGAGCCTTCAGGGCAAAACTTGAAATGACCGATCTTCGTGATCATGGAAAAGAATTTTACTCTGCACTAAGGTTTAAGATGTTGGCTTTAAGTTTGGAGATATCAATGTTTAAGCAAATATTTCACTTCCGTGGAGCACCACAGCACTGTAATTAATTTAATGGCTTTTAATAGGAATATCTGAAAACACAGAAATGAGCTCCAAGCATTGTACTTTCATTTTAGATAAAGTGATTGAAAAGCCTATCACTAGTTATGCATTTCTAGAATTTATGTAATATTTCACGCTTTCATACACGTCACACACCTTGTTATAATTACGTATCAACTTCCTTTTTAGAAACTGAATTCGTGTTTCTAACTATTTATAAAATGCCATGAGACCTTTGGAAACAACGATACTATTAGTGATAAGCATTCAATTAGCCTGATATTGGAGGCCGAGCTGTTCCACCCTTCAGAGGACTTTTCTTTCCTCCACATACTCACACACAAAACTAGGCAGATAGAAATATCAAGTGAAGTATTGATTCATTTTTGAAAAATTTATATCTAATTCAAAATGGAAAATAAGGCATAGGAAAGACCTTAACGTTCTGAATCATTTCTGGTAAAGAAGAATGATCTATAGTACTGTTTTCAATATGCTGAGGCAAATTTTAAAGAAGAAAGAATCCCGAACCCCCAGTTCTAGTCTCTCACATCTGTTCTGTGCATCTGGGGAGCTCTGACACATAATGAGTGTTGCTGGCAGGTAGGAGAGGCTGGGGTTCCTATTTGGGTCTAAAGGAAGTCCTTCCAATTTCTTGCAATCTGTTACCTCCGCCTCGCTCCTTGGGGTTTTCCGCTCTGCTAAAGTCGTGCCTTACCACGGTCCAGAACGGCTATGCCATTTTAATGAGCACCTGCTTCGATCAAGGTTAAAAAGAGAAAACAAAAAACAAAATTGGAGAGAATAAAGCTAGAATCAATTTCTCAGATTTGATGAAGACAAAGGGCTTCATTGTCCTTTTACAGAAGAGAAAGAAATCCGTATGCTCGACAGTAAGCTTGGGAAGAAAAGAAAATGAAGGAAGCAAAGTGGATGAAGTCTTTCCATTGTGGGGCAGAATGACCTGACAAGTGACCTCTTTGCAGACACTGAATTGCGCCGAATGATGTAGATCGTGTCCTCCAGCCCCCCAAGGAGTAATGTCGGTCCTGGTCCTTCCGTGCCTCTTAAAATCAGAGTAATTAATTAGAAGACTCAAATAGCTGTCCAGATCACCTCTCAGCTCAGTTGCTGTTCAGGTTGCCTCTGCCTTACCGGGCCTCCTTCCCAAGCGCGCTCACCTTAGGTCCTTAAAGCTTGGGTTTGGCCTTTCTTTTGGTTGACAGAGTCCCTGATCTTGGTCAGTCCTGGCCCTGCCTTTGCTCTGTAGGTGCAAGGCTTTGGAGACCCGCTAATGCCCTACGTGCTATTTGACCTCAGCCAGTGCCCTACTGTTGACTTCCTTTGTCAACCAACAGCTGGAAGGGACTCCGCCCCGCTACAGGGCAATGTCTCTGGAACGCACCTTTATCTAGCCTATTTGCAAATCCACACTTAGAGTCGAATTACACAGGAAGAAAATGATCATCCTCAAAATGCCACCCTAGCTCTCTCGCCAGGGCTGCCGATGTGCCGTCCAGACCGAGGAAGGCCCGGAAAGTTCGGGGTCACGGGAGTCACACCCACTGCCCCCCAGGGTAATGCTGGTGGCATGCTTCGCCACAGGATCGACTTCGACAACTGTCACCCAGGTTACCTTGGAAGAGTTGGTACGAGGCACTACCAACTTAAAGAGGAACTACGGCTTCTGCCCACCTGGCAACCTTGATAAAGTGGGGACCGCGGTTGGAGAGAGGACGCTGGGTAAAAGCTGCCCCAAACAAGACTGAGCTGCTCCTATTGCCGATGTGCGATCAGGCAACTACAGGGTTTTGGGGAAGGGAAAGCTCCCCAAACAGCTCTGAAGGCCAGATTCTTCAATAGAAGCGCGGAGGGAAAACAGGGAGGGTGTGGGGGAAGGGGCTGCATCCTTGGTAGCTTGAAAAACAAAAAACGCCACCCTCAGGCAACTTTATAAAAGGACTGAAAGCACCAAAAGACTAGGGCAAGTCGTTTTGCTCCCGTGGACCCCAGTTTTACTAATCGGTAAGGGGAGGCCTCTGATGTTCCGTCTAATACCAAAATTCTATGATTTTAATTCTCAAATTCTTTTACTACTTAACTTAGGTACTTAAAGAGGCCCTATGTTAAAGTGTCGACTACATGCTGCGGGATGTTTCTATCAACACTTATTTTAGAATATATTTCAGCTGCTTAAAACTACCCCCCCCCCCATAAACACAATGATTTACGTGACCTGTAATTCGGAGCTCATCAGGTAAGACCACCTGGGCTGCCAGTAGTGTATTTTGGGGAACATTTGATAAACTACGCCTCTGCCTGCATCCTGTCTGGAGGATAAAGTGAAACTCTGCCACTTATTTTTCACACGCAACGTGATTGTCCATATAAAAGCTATTATGGAATCTACAAAAAAATATTGGATATAATAAGTGAGAAAGAGAGAGAGAAAGAGGGAGTGAGAGAGAATGCCAAGCAGGCTCCGCGCTGTCAGCACAGAGCCCGACATGAGGCTCGATCTCACGGACCGTGAGATCATGACCTGACCCAAAACCAAGAGTCAGCAGCTTAACTGAGCCACCCAGGCGCTTCTACTCGCAGGCTGTAGAGACGGAATACCGGGCTCCCCACTCCTGCACGCGCCCAGCTCCTGCATTACAAGCCCAATGACCTTGGGCAAAAAGTTTGCTTGTTCTGTAAGCTTTAGCTTTCTCATCTGAAAATGGGGATAATAATATTTCCATTCACGGACTAGTTATTTGCACTAAATGAGGCAATATACATCAAGGTCCTGGCACGAGTCCTACTGCATCGAAGAGCTCATCAGGGGGTAATTGTAGATGTTGTCACTTTTTTACCCTCGGTGAAATTTTGCCCTTGTGATTACATTCCAATTTGAAAGGTGAGAAAGACATGAGAGTAGACTATAACCACCTGTCTATTGCTTGGTGTTAAAAATTGTGAAGGCCTAAGACGGGAACGAGGGAAGGGAGCTAATGTCTCTCCGACTCTGTTTCCTATCTCCAGTTGTGAACCAACTCTTACTTAAACACCCCTTTGAGAACACAAACACATCCGGATGTCAAGTCCACATTGGAGCAAACACGGGAGCCGAGACAGGGGTTCACTGGCAAACTACAGCAGCAAACCCAATCTGTTGCTGCGGGTTCTTGTCAATAAAGTTTTATTGGCACACCACCATACCCATTTGTTTACGTGGTATCTGTGGGTCCTTTTGTACAACAGCCGGCTGGAGTAGTTGCAACAAAGGCTGTATGACTTGTATGCCAAAAATATTTGCTATCTGACCCATTACACACACTGAATGTCTGCTGACCCCTGAGCTAGAATATTCCTTGCGTCTGATCTCATTCACACGATGTCCTTTCCAGGGGACTCCCAAATATTTAAAAAATATTTTTAAAAATTTAAAAATTAAAAAAACACATTTAAAAATTTCAAAAAAAAACTTTAAAGCTTAGTAAACTTGAATTAGTTATAGGCCTACTACATAAAGATGTTTGTTGATTCAAAATGAAACTTCTGTGGGGCGCCTGGGTGACTCAGTCAGTTAAGCGACTGACCTCGGCTCAGGTCGTAATCACCCAGTTTGTGGGTTGGAGCCCCGCATCAGGTTCTGTGCCTGGAGCCTGCTTCAGATTCTGTATCGCCCTCTCTCTCTCTCTCTCTCTGCCCCTCCCCAACTCTGTTTTGCCTATCTCTCGCTCTCAAAGATAAATAATAAACATTAAAAAAAATTTAAAGCAAACAAACAAAAAACCAATATGAAGACACTTCCGGGACACTTTCTAAGGTATTTACACCAGATCTTCTAACTGCGTTGTTACCGAACCCTTGGCACGGATTTAAATCTTTAAACCAATGTAGCCACACGTTTGATTCTAAAAGTACCAAAAAAAGAAATCTATCCTCTTTTGCTACCCGGATTCTGTTTCTGGCTTATTTGGCTTGTTTAAAATGTTTTTGCAACATTTAAATCTCTTTCGTGGTATACTGAAGCACTTTGCCCTTCTTTCGAAGACCACGGCAAGCAAGGGCTCACACTTGACCGGGGCGTAGACTCCTTTATCTTCCCAAACCCTTTGGATGTCTGGGTGCAGTTTGTCTCTCGGCGCACAGATCCTTATGATACTTGATTCCCGCCATCACCTGCCATATCATCATCAGTATGGGTTTCCTGTGTTTAAGCAGACTAATCGGGTCATCCTGCCTTTCTTAATACCACCTTTCTTGTCATATAATTCACGGCACCATTGAATTCACCTGCTTAAAGGGTACAGTTCGATGATTCTTAGTTGTACAACCATTATTGCAATCTATTTTATTTATTTTTAAAATAAAGCTTATTTATTTACTTTGAGAGCGAGAGAGAGAGCATGCGCGCGCGCACGGGTGAGCAGGGGAGGGGCAGAGAGAGAAGGGGTGAGAGAGAATCGCAAGCGGCCTTCACACTGTCAGCACACGGGGCTCGATCCTACAGACCGTGGGATCATGCATTGAGCCGAAATCAAGAGGCAGGTGCTTAATTGCCTGAGCCACCCAGCTCCCCCTCTCGCGATCTATTTTAGAACGTTTTTCAGCACCCAGAAGGAACCCCACGGGCAGCAATCCCCCATCTTCCTCCACGGATGTCTCTACGGATGTTCCCTTTCTGGGCATTTTCTATAAATGGGATCACATAATACGTGGTCTTTGGGAACTGGATGCTTTCATTTAGCATGTTTTCAAAGTTCATCCATGTTGCAACACAGCCCCTCTCTTTCCAGAGTCCTATTTTGCATATTTAGCGGATGCAGACTCAAATATTTACACCATTTAAAAATCCGATTATATGTTCTCTCTCACGCACACATGCATTCACCCTCGGAAAGACACACCTGAATTCACCAAACTGTAGCCTAACATTTGAGACCCAGACGATCAGACACAACAGGCTAGACACGACTGTTTCTTTAGAAGCCTGATGAGCGGTGTGGAAAATTATGCATAATCCTTATAAATTTTGATGCTGTACAATTTATTCTGAAAGTTCTCCAGATCTTTAACAGATCCTTCTTATAGGAAACCTTCTGGGTTTGAAATCACATTCTGATGTAGGGGCGGGTTGAATATTTCATCGAAAAGAATGCTCTTATAACCCAAATGCACAAAAGAGCGAAGTCAAGATATGTACGAGAGCTAGCGCGCTCACCTACCTTGCCCTGTAATTTACAGGCACGTGTGCTTTTCCTCCAAAATCCAAATGTGACATGTGCCAATTAGTTATGTAAACCTCACGGAAGGGGGGGGGGGGGTACTAACATGGCTGTATCTAAAGCAACTACCAAAACTGCTGTAACCGAAAGGAAGACTTTCTGTAATTTGCAACGTAATCACTGTAAAACAAAATTCAGAAGCACTTTCAGTCTCGAAAGGAAGTATAACAAATATGGTATCTTTGAAGTGGGTTAAATAGATGAGATCTCTAGCCACCTTCTTTTTTTAAGGTTTATTTTTGAGAGAGACCGAGCACCAGTGGGGGAGGGCAGAGAGAGAGGGAGACACGGAATCCGAAGCAGGCTCCAGGCTCTGAGCCATCAGCACAGAGCCCGACGCGGGGCTCAAACCCGCAGATCAGGAGATCATGACCCAGCTGAAGTCTGATGTTTAACTGACTGAGCCACCCAGGCGCCCCTCAAGCCACCTTCTTTTTCATTGATGTTATCACTGGACCTTTATTATAGGCAAATTCAAAGCTTTTGTTTTGCGGATGGAGAAGTGGAGGCCTGTAAAGGAAGCCCAATCCCAGAAACTCCCCGCCAAACTGTCCTTTTGCTTTCCTCGTAGAAACGGAATGCCTTTCATTTCCACTTAGCCTTATCGAGTCTGATGCATCTTTTAAAGCCAAACTCGGGTCCCAGTGGCACAAAAGATGCCTTCTCTGACTGCTTCCGCTTAATCATTCCCATTCTTCCCAGAATACGCACAAGATCCCTTGTATATTCTATCTTGTTTCCTCAGTATTTCTTGTATGTTGGTTTTGCCATTGAATTATTATTAGACTTTTACTTCTAGGTGTGTTAAGACTACATTTTTTCTGGGTCGCCTGGGTGGCTCAGTCGGTTGAGTGTCCAGACTTCGGCTCAGGTCATGATCTCACGGTTCGTGAGTTCGAGCCCCGTGTCGAGCTCTGTGCTGACAGCTCAGAGCCTGGAGCCTGCTTTGGATTCTCTGTCTCCCTCTCTCTCTCTGACCATCCCCCACTCATGCTCTGTCTCTCTCTCTCTCTCTCTCTCTAAAAAACAAATAAACATTTAAAAAATTTTAAAAGACTATATTTTTTCTATGTTGCTTATAATATTTAATTCAATGCCAAGACCATAATAGGCAATTTAAAGAATATTGTCAGTTGGGGCGCCTGGATAGCTCATTGGGTTAAGCATCCGACTCTTGATTTCGGCTCAGGCCATGATCTCGTGGTTCGTGGGTTCGAGCCCTGCGCCAGGATCTGAGCTGACAGTGCAGGGCCTACTTGAGATTCTCTCTGTTTCTGTGTCTCTCTCTCTCTGCCCCTCCCCCACTTGGACTCTCCTTCTCTCTCTCTCTCTCTCTCTCTCTCTCTCTCTCTCAAAATAAATAAACTTAAAAAAAGGATACTGCCGATTAATATTTGACAGAAAACCTGAGGGTAACATTTTATATTTATTTATTTATTTATCTAATTTACATCCTAGTTAGCATACAGAGCAACAATGATTGCAGGAGTAGATTCCTTAACGCCACTTACCCTCTTAGCCCATCCCCCCTCCCACCACCCCTCCAGTAACTGCGGGTAACTTTTTAATTTTGAGCATTTCCAGTGATGATAGTGACCTCACTGCATCTACCTAATAGAAGGTTAACGTTGATCAAATACGTCCTAATCCTAGTAAAGACATTTTATTTGAGGTTTTTTTTTTTTTTGGTCTTTTATTCTTCTTTTTAACAAGTGAAAATATGAAAATACTCTTGGACATGTCACAATAATTTCTTCATGAGAATGTGCTTAAAATTGGCAGGTTTTTAAAATTTTTTAACTTTTTTTTTTCTCTTAAGAGAGAGCACACATGAGCAGGGGAGGGGCAGAGAGAGACACAGAATCCAAAGCAGGCTCCAAGTTGTCAGCACAGAGCCCGACACGGGGCTTGAACCCGCGAACTGGGAGATCAGGACCTGAGCCGAAGTTGGAGGCTTAACCGACTGAGCCACCCAGGCGCCCCTAAAATTGGCAGGTTTTCGGCGGCCTTCAGATTGGTAGTAATCACTGAGACTTGAAAAATATTTGAAAGTGCCTATCTGTGGAATGAACATTCATGTGTCATACGTGCATACACTTTGAGTTGGTTGGAAACATGAAAACAACCTTCACTCAGTAAACAATGGAAATAACTTGCAAATTATTACACTCTAGGTCAAAATATTTAAGAATTTTCCAGGTCTACCAAGATCACCTCCATGTCTAATATTTTAAGGATGAGAGAAATCTTTAAAATCAAACTTAATTCAAAATTTTTCATGTCACTATTTGCTACGGATATTATCGCAGAGGCTGTATTTGTAACCAGAAATAACACGTTGGATAAAGAGAAGAACCAAACATCAATCCGAGAACCTAGAATATCATGACATGGAATAGGATTATCATATTAAAACATAAAGTGAAAGCAAAATATATTGATTCCCGGAAATGAACTGATAAATCAAGAAGCAATTAATTAGAACAGATTGGGACAGGGGCACCTGGGTGGCTCAGTCGTTTAAGTGTCCACCTTTGGCTCAGGTCATGATCTCACCATTCATGAGTCCGAGCCCCATGTCCAGCTCTGGGCTGACACCTCGGAGCCTGAAGCCTGCTTCGGATTCTGCGTCTCCCTCACTCTCTGTCCCTCCCCTGCTCATACTCTCTCTCTCTCTCTCTCTCTCTCTCTCTTTCAAAAATAAATAAACATAAAAAAATTTAAAATATATTGGTACACAATTACGCATTTAGACAGTGAGAAAACGACTAAGTGAATTAGAAGAAATTATTTGTATTGAACTGATCAGGATTCTTTGTTTCTTCTATTATATAATGGTTGTGTAGCAAAGTCACATTTTTTTAAAAAGTTTATTAATTTAAAAAAATTTTTAATGTTATTCATTTTTGAGAGACAGAGCATGAGCAGGGGAGGGACACAGATGCAGAATCTGAAGCAGGCTCCAGGCTCTAAACTGTCCACACAGAGCCCGACGCGGGGCTCAAACTCATTGACAGCGAGATCATGACCTGAGCTGAAGTCGAATGCTTAACCACTTAACTGACTGAGCCACTCAGGTGCCCCTAAAGTTTATTTACTTGAGAGAGCTCAAGTGCAAGTGGGGGAGGGGCAGAGAGAGAGGGAGAGAGAATCCCAGGCAGGCTCTGCTCAGCCAGTGCAGAACCTGACTTGGGGCTCAATCTCACAAGATCATTACCTGAGCCGAAATTAAGAGTCAGACAATTACCTGACTGAGCCATCCAGGTGCCACGGGAAATCACCTATCAATACACTATCGAAAGGAGGTTTCAAAAAAAAAAATGGGTAAAAAGGAAACATAATTTACTCGAAGAAATTTTCAGGAAAAAACTCACAATATGTGCACATAAGAAATTGTGCACCGGACTGGGGAGAGCATTGTAGAAAACAGAGCAAAGAAAAGAAGGATATGCTGATGCAAAGGAGGAAAGAAAGGTGTGCTGGACAGGGGAAGACCCTTAGGTTTCTATGACATCAAACAAATACAGGAAGAAGATCCGGTTTTCAAAATTTTGTGATATTGATTCTAAGCTATTTATTACAAAAGTCCATGAGATTGAAAATTGGAGATGGAAGGAAAGAGTAAAAACTTTTAGGCCGTTGATTCGCAGGATCTATGAGAAACCTATATACATACATAGACTTTTTGTTTTGTTTTAATTTTTATGCAAATAGAACCCCAAAATAACCATGAGTTTGACAAACATTTACTGAACTGCTATACCCCAGGCTGCTGCGCAAGGCGCTGTAGGGAGAATTAGATAAAGCCTCCAGTTAGTTAAGTGTCCGAGTCTTAACTAAGAGTTAAGATCATGATCCAGGTCATGATCTCATGGGTTCGTGGGATCGAGGCCCCCAGCTGGCTCTCTGTGCCGACAGCTCGGAGCCTGCTCCGGAGTCTGTCTCTCTGTCTCTCTGCTACTCCCCTGCTTGTGCTCTCTCTTTCTCTCTCTCCCTCAAAATAAACATTTTTTAAACGATGCATTAGAGCCTCTATCTTGACTACAAGCAGCTAGAAGGCACACTGGTTAGTTTGCGAATGATCCTTTCAGAGTTCCATCGACGGTGTGCAAGATCGGAAAGAATCTTGCCGATTCTTTGGGCAAAGCCTTGAGTCCGAAGCTCCTTTCTTAGGGAAAAGGCTCATCTTTGAAAAAACTGTTACATTTTGGGCAACACAAAGGTAGTTACATCAAAATGCCTATTTTAATCATATTCCTTAAAATGCACTTCTACTTGGATTATACGGTTGAGTTAGGGATCTCCACTAGCATCCGAATAGGTGCTTCCCTGTTTAAGGCATCCTTTTTTCTGGTGGAGGCTTCTGAGGCCCTGACTAGTGCCACCACTTCGGCAACCTTGAGGCTTTGAAATTATAGACCAGTGCACTTCCATTAAAGTAACTTTTCTCAGGGGCGCCTGGGTGGCCTAGTCGGTTGGGCATCCAACTTCCACTCAGGTCATGATCTCACGGTTCGTGGGTTCCAGCCCCACATCAGGCTCTGTGCTGACAGCTCAGAGTCTGAAGCCTGTTTCAGATTCTGTGTCTCTGTCTCTCTGTCCCTTCCCCACTCATTCTCTCTTTCTCTCTCTCTCAAAAATAAATAAGCATTAAAAAGATTTTAAAAAATAAAGTGAGATTTCTCGACAACAAACTCTTGCTGAATTCTGACATCCTCAGTGTTAATTAGTGATGAACAAAGACCTTTATTAAATTTTCTCATGGAAGCTTTTCTGATTAAGAAACGGGAAAGCAAAAATAGCATGTGCATAGGATTCTTAATATTTTCCCTTACTCCAAATTCTAAAACTCGAGAAGTAAACGGAAGTAGAACAGTAAGTTTACTAATCGAGACAAATATATCCATACTGGAAAACTTAGCTTGCAGAGTTCCCTCACCCTACGGCTAAGTCTGTAAGTTTAAGTCTCAAAGCAGGTGGAAGCTTTTCCGTGGTGACTTTCGAAAGGTGGACAACCGAAGTACCATATTTAGTGCATTTAGAAATTTTGCGCAAAGAATTCTAGAAACCAGACCAAACCTTGGGCCAATCATTGGAAGCCGGGAATCTCATCCCGGAGCCTGTTGGAAATGCGTGTGGCATGGTCAAGGTAACAGCAACATGTTGAAATCAGTATTTTCCTGCTGACCCAAACTTGACCCAGTACGATAGCTCTCATAACAGAAACTCAATGTTTCTGAAAGCATGATCGCCCTCCCATGCCTTTCATAAGTCCTTCTAGTTGGTTAATCATTAATAAATATTTGACCAGTCTTCCCTCTCCCCACCTCCCCGCCCCCGTGCCAAGTACCTCTCTGATTATGTAGCTTTTAGGCAGTCTATGGACCCCCCTTACCCCTTCCCATTTAAGAAGTCCGGGCACTCACTACGGGTTAATTTCTCTAAGGAAATTCATAATAGCAGATCAAGCGGGGGCTACTTTACAGGAGCATTCAGTTTTTCAGGCCACTCTTAATTTAGCAGTTTTCCTAAAACGCGTGTAAAATGGGATGCCATTGAACCAATTTTAAATTCGCAAAAAAAAAAAAAAAAATTCTAAGTACACATTTCCGGAACAAAATGGTTACGACTGGAACGGGGAAAGGGCTTAGACTTTCTCCTCCGCAGCTGTCCCACAAAGCCAATCCCTTGACCTGACCCTGGACGATCCCTCCAACTCGGGCCCTCCGAGCTGATTTTGGACCTGCAGCGAGCCAAAGGATTGGAATGCAGATCCGGAGGGGAAACCTCCGCGTGCGTTCCTGCAAGAAGGCAGCTGGGACACGGCGGCAATCTCCTGGGCAAAAAAAGAAGAAAAGGTACTCTGGGTAACAGAGAAGGTATTCCGGGGAAGCAGGAGCGCGTCTCCCACGTTTTCTCCGGTGGAAAGAGACGGGTGAGAATTGACATCCATTCCCAGCCAACCAAGCGGGAACGGTTACTTTTCCACATGCCTTCCCACCTCGACCTCTCACCCCTTTCCGCCAGGACAAAGCGCCCGGACAGGTGATGGGGGTCACCAATTTACTTGGCACGAAACCAAAAGACCCGAGAGCCGGTCCCGTCCATATTCTGCTCCCTGGACCTCGGAAGGTTAAAGGGAAGATTGCTGAGGTTTCCCCTCCGCCTTCTTTCGCACCTGAGCTGACCCGCACAGTCGAAACTACTAGAATGGTCCCTACCCCTGCCAAGGTTCTCTTCATCATTCAGGGGAAAAACTGAACCTCAGACTTAAGCAGGGGCTTAAAACTCCCATTCCCAACATTCACATCTTTACAGTGTTACACCCCCCCCCCAATTTTTGCACTTTACTCTGAGCCAGGCACTGTGGACTTCTAAGCCCTTTTTAGCCGGGGAGAGGGAGAAGCCGGCGCGAGGGACCGGTCTCCGCTCCCCGCCACAGAGTTAAGAGTCCCCATCCCTCCGGGGTGTCCATCCCGGCGACTCTTCTCCCAGCTCCCCACCCCCCAGTTGAAGTGACAGGCTCGTGGCCCAATCCCCTTCCAGGTTCCCAGGCCGAGCGCTAGCACCACCCGAGCCAATGGCTGCGGCCGAGGGGCGGAGGGGGCAGGCAGGAGGGAGGGAGCGCTGGCTTTAGAACCACTGCCGCAAAGATTCCGAGAGGCAGAAGTTGTCCGGGAGCGTCGGTGGGAGGCTGTCGGGCCAGATCCGGGACTCTGCGACTTTATGTAAGTGCTTTGTGGGCGCGGGAGGGCACGACGGGAGCGGGTGCCCGGGGCGCGGGCAGGCGTGGGGCCAGGGGAGAGCATCTCCGGGCGCCTCGGCCGGAACGTGCGGACGCGGGGCGGAGAGGGGGGCTGCAGAAATTTCGGTCCCAGCCCTCGGGCGCCAGAGGGATCGTTGGCAGCCGCGACGGGTGGGAGTTGGCAACGGGCCCCACGACCACCCGCCGCACCACGTTGTCTGCTCTTAATCACAGGGATGGTGCTTTCTCGCTAGTTGCTCTTAACTTGTTGCCTACCTGCGGCTGCACGTCCCGGACGCCAACCCTTGCCCTTCTCCCCTTCCGCGGCGGCCGCCCCGAAGTGGAAACAGAGCGCCTAACTTCCCTCCGTCGTCCTTCCCCGGCTACTGCCATCCCCCGCCCCCCGCCCCCTCCCGCCCCGGACTCAGGAAATCCCGGAGCCGGCAGCCTGCGACGCCTCCAGCCCCGGCTCGCCCTCCTCGGCTGACCTCGCGGGCTCACGCCAGTTCCGGGGCTCCGAGCGGCTGCCTCGGCCCAGGCAAGGAGCCGGGCTCCGACTGCCTGCCTCCCGCTCGCTCCCCTGGCCATTAGCGAGAACGCCACGATCGCACCGCATCTCCCTATGAGTAAGCACTTTTCCCCCCCCTTTCAGTAGCACAACATCTCCGGCCATTAGGGCAGAACCTTTCGGCCCTCCTCTCCCCCGACCCCGCGCCCTCGGTCTGCTCCCTGCTCGGCGCCTCTGGCTCCGTAGCCCCGAGCGCGCGGCCGGGGCAGCGGCAGCCCGGGACCTCCCCGGGCTCCCCGGGAGAGGCAGAGCGGCGGGGGCAGTGGGAGGGGGTGATGTGCCCTCCCCGCCACCCCCCTCCCCACCACAGCTGCACTTGCCGCTGTTTATTTTTCTGCACCCGCCGGACTTAAGCGCTCTAATGAGAGGCCGGGGGACGGCTGACCACCCCCGCCCTGGCTTCTTGCCAGTCCCAAAGTTGCCGCCGCCGCCGCTACCGCTCGAGCGTGCCGGCGGCTGCGACGGCCCGGCTCCGGGACCGGAGACGATCCCAGGCGGGGAGGTGGAGTGGGGTTAATGCTTTCTGACACTCGCCCGACGCGCGCTGCTTCTCGATCCCCACCAGATCTGCACACCATCCCCAGCGGTGCAGGTTGGGATTAGAAGTAGCTGCGTTGGAGAGCCTCGCCATTTAGGATCACACAGACGGGATGCTGGGGGCGCCTGGCCTGTTTCGAGGGAGGGGGTGGAGTGGGGAAGAGAGCCTGGCTTGGCCGCCCCGTAGGTAGAAAACGTAAAGCGAAATGACAGATTCCTGAGAGGTAAGCACTTCGCTCCACTTTACCGATGTCACGCTGTATTCGGGAGCCTCAACGTGATCCTGGAGATGCAGTTTACGGTGAATTCCGGCGAAGCGACCGATGTCCCACACTTGCTGATTGGCATCACGTGCCCCAAGTCTCTGATGCCCCTAGGGTAACGGGTCACATGACTTCTTTTGCCTTTAAAACTGGAATGTAATGGCTGAAGCCCATTTTCCAAAAACAACCGCGACAAAAGAGGAGAGGGGGAGTGTGAACTAGCCTGTACTCCAGGGAATCGGGCTTGAGTTTGAGGAGGGGAACAGAAAGGGAATTTGGTGCTCAGATTTTACCCGAAGTAAAGACAGGAGCTGTTTTTAAAATAAGGGCTTGAACTGTGTTTGTGCTGGGACGTGTGTCTCCCCAGTGGCCTTCAGTCTACTTACAGCTTTCCTGAATTTAAAACAGCTTACCAGTTATCTTCTAGGAAAATCGTCCTTCCAATATACACCCCCCTCATCCCTAAATGATACTTTTTGAAGCTATGTTCTGTGAGATGGTGTTAAAAAAAATTAGGGTTTACCCGTATTCCTGGTTCTGGCCTATATTCTAATTAAACTGTTCTCTTTATTAGGCATCTACTTGAAGGTGGTGGATGATTTCTTGACTAAAATTAACCACCAGTTATTTGTGGTTTAGAATTAATTGGATCAGAAATCAGGCACAAAAACCGTGGATTCTAAATTTGAGAAGTCGAGCTGGTTGCGTTTTTGCCTGTCAGAATCTGTTTTTTTAAAAACTGTCTCTCTTTTTTAATGTTTATTTATTTATTTTGAGAGACAGAGCGCAGGCTCGTACAAGCAGGGAGGGGCAGAGAGAGAGAGGGGGAGTGAGAAAATCTCAAGCAGGCTCTGTACTATCAGAGCAGAGCCCAAGGCCGAGGCTCTATCTCCCCACCAGGAGATCATGACCTGAGCCTCAATCAGAGTGGGCGGCTCGGTCAGTTGGGCTCCAGACTTTGGCTCAGGTCATGATCTCGGGGTTCGTGAGTAGGAGCCCCTCGGCAGCTCGCCGCTGTCAGTCAAGAGCCCCATCGGATCCTCTGGCCCCCTCTTTCTGCCCCTCCCCCACTTGTGCTCTCTCAAAAATAAATAAAACATTAAAAAACAAAAAGAGTGGGAGACTCAACCGACTGAGCCGCTCTTATCTTGGCCATCAGTCTTGATGCGTAAGGAGAGGACCCTGAAGTGACTCCCATAATGACCGTTACCTGCCCCTGTGGCCCAAGTTGAGGTTGCTGTTGGAAAAACGTGGCAGTTCTGATATTCAGAGAATATACCCCAGAGTATAGAGATGGGCAGAGGAGTCTCTGAGGTCGGGAGTTTAAAAGCTTTACTTATTTACAAAAATGGATCCAGTTGATACAGACTCAGCCTTGAAACTAGGGCAGCTATAAATGAAACCGGAACATTTAAGACATTTTGGCTTTGTATGCCATTAGCCAAAATAACCCTTTGTCCACTGCCGCAACCTCGGAATGACTTGAGCACTCTATTGTTTGTGCGGTGCTTGGGTTTCTGAGCCTTAAGACAAGAACTCCCCTAAAGCGTACACTTCTGATCCCAAGGCTAGCCTTGTGGCACAGATTAGCTCCAAGTGGATTTAAGCTACACCTGGGTTGTCGGAGTCAGCTACGCTGGTCGATAGAACCCCCTAGTGGAGGTGAGGTGATAATAAAATTTTAGATTGAACTCCTAATAAATATTTAACCTCAAAAAGAGAATACAGCTATCCAGTGAGGTTAAAGTGGAAGGGAGATAAGCTCTTTTGAAAATATTATTAAACACGGGACGCCTGGGTGGCTCAGTCGGTGAAAATGACCGACTCTTGATTTCAGCCCAGGTCATGATCTCACCGTGGGATCCAGCCTGCTGATGGCCGGGTGGGGGGCGGTGCGCACAGACTCTCTCAAATAAATAAAAGTAAAAAGACTCGGAAAACATAAAATATTATTAACTCGTGTCAAAACAGGATCGTCCCGAAGCTCTCAGTGTACAGCGCATTTCATTTGTCTTCAGATGCGCACTCGTTTAAAACCACTGACTTTGTTACTAACTTAATTTGGGGGGGCGGGTATCATTTCATGAACTCAGGTTTTTATTACAATCAGGGGGTTGCGAGTCTAATTCCGAATCTCTGTTAGGTCTAGCAAGTTATCAACCTCTTTCTTTTCCGGGGGTAGGGAGCCAAATTATGCTCTGCCTTGACTTCATACGATTAACACTGAAGTCCAGGGTCTCTAGTCTGATGCCCTTATTTAGAGACCATTGCTAAAAATGTCTAAGCTTACGGTATTTTGAGTGGAAGGATTAATTATAATTGGTAAGTAATATTTTGGTTGAGATTACATCCCTTCTACAAATGGTTACATGCACATTAGACTCGACCATTTATACTGGCAGAACGTTAGTATCTAGGGCACTATCGGAAACCAAATGAAATTTTGCTCCTTGGCAAACCACATGCGCGTTACTGAAAAGAAGGGGTAGCTTGGCCATGGCGCTTGAGAACTAAAGCGATCTCTTTTTGGTGAAACCGACAGGGAAAAAGAAAGTCCACTTTCCATTATTCCATATTCTGTTTTAGGCATTGCTTCTACTTGCGTTTCCAAGAAATTTACTGACGATATTCTTACCCCATATGATAAAGTCATGAATTTGTTACTGTATTTCACGTAGCACAATCTAGGTGAAATGTGACCGCCAAGCTCTTTTTTGCCGTTTATTACAGATTCCGAAAGTTACTGGTTTAAAATTGAAAATGAACATCTATCAGTACCCGACAGCTTGGGTATCTGGTTTTAGAATCATTTCACGTTTGCTCATATGATAATTTTTCTTTTGGTGAAAAGTAATCCGGGGAGGGAAAAATTTGATCTGTGAAACTAATAAAACACAGTTTAGAAGGAAACAGCTAGAGTATGTTTTGAGTCTGTGTAATTATTCCAGAGAGTGATATACCATATAATGTACGTTCACTGTGTTGGAGGCTTCAAAACCTTTTCGGATACATTACACTGTTGGAAACTATTTTAGATACCAATGGTCAGGACTAGCTGTTTTTAGTTCTGATACAGCTTTGGTTATAGTTATGGCTTAAAAATATAAACTGTCTAATCCTGAAATGTCAGTCTCAGAGGTCATAATTCCTGGGCCAACTTACTGTAGTTATAAAGGTGGAGCTGTGACAAAAAATTCAGTATGTTTAATGATATGTAATTTGCCTTAATCTTAGCACTCGAAAGACAGCTGTCAGTAGAAAATGTTCTAGGGAGGGAAAAAACAATGCCTTTCGATGAAAATTAAAATACTAGGGGAAAAGTATATTGGACTTAGCTTTAGAAGAACTCGATTCTAGACATGGCTCTGCTACTGACTGATAGTTTGACCTTGAGAAAGTCACTCAGACTTATGCCGCTAACTAACATCGAACACATTAGGCATTTTCTCATTTATACAGCTGAGAGTGTGACTCGAGGTTTTTTGGTTTGCTGGGATTTTTTTTTTCCCAAAAAGTTATAGTCTGGCTTATTTCCGTTATATTAGTTGATTTAAAAATTTTTCATGCACCTGTATGGACCCAAGCTAAATACCTTGTGGGCAGACTGGTAGCGATTCAGGAAAACGATCACGATGACTAACGTCAGTTCTTTAAAACAGAGACGTGCCGTTAGTGTTCTTGCTTCACAAGGATCTGGGCGCGTTAGACCTACTGATTTTACATGACGAGAAAGCTTAAGTTTCCTTAACGGTTTGAAAATTTGTTCCATGGTAAGGAGGTATTGTCGTTATTTGGGGAAGGCGCTGAGCATGGAGTGCGAGGGCTTTTCGCCCTCCGCAGTTTGGACATAGAGGCCATCGCGGTAAGATCATGCAAGTTCTCTGTGTCCATGCGTGGATTTTACCTTATTAAGGCATCTGTTTCCAATCTATGTATTTCCCAGGCATGCTGAAAGGATAAGCGAGCTTTGGCTCTTCGGTGGACAGGTGCTGTATAAAACCAAAGTACTGTAGTAGTTTATCGCGGAAACACTGAAACGGCGACAAAGGTTTGCAGAAATGGTAGAATCCTCAGCAGTGAAGTCTCGCCCCATTTTTGCTCGTCGGTAAATATTCTCCAGCCCTCCAGTTTTACAAGCAAAGGAGAAATAAAGCCAGACATAATATAATGAAAAATAAGAGAAATGGTTAATAAGAAGAGAATAAAAACCTATATGTAAGACTTTCTTATATGCTTTTTTTCCTCTCAAATATTGTTCAGGCGGCCTGTTAAAGCCGTTAATGCGATGGGGGTTTTCCCCGCCCTCCTTCTCAAGGAGATGCTGAGCAGTATTGTAGTGTTCGTTGGGAATCATTACAGAATCCTTTGGCTTATCCTACTTCACTCTTCGTGTTGCGACTGCCCATGATGGGAGGTCTTGCGTACAACTGCCCACGGCGAAAGCCAGTGCTTCTTAAGCAAGTTCCCTTTAAAGGAGTGCAGGTTTGGAGAAACTCCTAATGGAGGAGATAATCTGTATTTGTAAGTGGAATGCCATCATTAACACCGAAAAGATGAGAAGGTAGGTAGATCTGGGTTTGAAAAGCCTGCGGGATAGCTGGCTTCTGAGGCGTCATTTTCACCTCCCACCCTTAAACCTAGTGCATCGGAATTAGTGTTCGATGTTTATTGCCATCTTGCCAATTGTATGATGGTTCGCTAACTCTCGTTCTTTGCTTTATCATGCATTTTTATTTTGTTGGTTAAAAGTAAGTTTTTATCTAGTAAATTCCAGGATAAGTAAAATACAGTGTTTATATTAGTTTCGGCCGTAGGACATAGCCATTCGACAATTCTGTACATTACTCAGTGCGCAGCACCAGAAATGGACTCTTAATCCCTTTCCCTTATTTCACCCGCCCCCCCACCCACCTCCCCTCTAGCAACCACCAGTCTCTACCTTTAAGAGACTTTTTTTCCTTTGTTCATTTGTTTTGTTTCTTACATTTCACACATGAGTGGAGTCATATGGTATTTGATGGTATTTGTCAAAATATCATTTGTAAAGTGATAGTACTTCATTAAAATGAAATAAGCAAAAGGCCCGGAGTTAAAGGACTTTTAGAATAACCTGGTACCATGTGACTAGTTCTGAAGCGTGGGTTCTTTTCACTAATCGAAGTCAATTTCTTTTATAAAGTCTCATCTCTTATTTCTACTATCTCTGGTTTAAAAGATTCAGTAGCGGGGCGCCTGGGTGGCTCAGTCAGTTGAGCGTCCGACTTCGGCTCAGGTCATGATCTCACGGTCTGTGAGTTCGAGCCCGCGTCGGGCTCTGTGCTGACAGCTCAGAGCCTGGAGCCTGTTTCGGATTCTGTGTGTCCCTTGCTCTCTGCCCCTCCCCCACTCATGCTCTTTTTCTCTCTGTCTCAAAAATAAATAAACATTAAAATAATAATAATAATAAAAAAAATTAAAAGATTCAGTAGCAAATTATTTTTTGTAAACTTGTAACCTATTGAAAATCTGATTATTCTAAGCTGTGTATGTATATATAGTATATATGACATATATAATATATATTATATATAGCATAACATATATAATATATAACAAACATATAACATATGACATATATAATATATAACACACACATATTAAATAACATATATATAATATGTAACTTATATATAATATATATAACATATATAGCATATATAGTTATATATTCTAAGATATATATATAACATATATATTATATATATAATTTATACATAGCATATATAAAGTTTTTATCTTTTATGAAATAAACTTGTGAAGTCATTGTAATAGTTTTGAATATTTATTATTATTCTACATTATATGCTCTAATTACATAGTATCGCCCTCAGATTAACATTCTGTAATTGACACTATCTTTCACAGACTAGTGTAATTTTTCAGCTTTCTTTTTCTGTGTTTCATAACCAGCTTGTGCATTCCCATTTTTGTCATTTCTTATCATTCTTTTTGATATTTTGGTGCTCGTATCTCAGATGAGGGAGAATTACCCTTAGAGAGTGCAAAGCATTTTCTAGAACACTGAACGATGGGAATTGCTGTAATAGTCCACATGTATGACTTAATTCACGGAAAAAGTATCTTAAGTAGTGTATACTTAAAATGTTTTTAATCACTTTGGGTTAAAAAAATACCAAGTCACTGTAAAAATGTTAGAGGAAACTATAAAAGGATTTATAAAAAATAAAAAGTACTCATAGTCGAACCACCTGTTCATATGTTTTAAATTTTTTCCAGTGTAGAAAGAAAATGACATATTTTTTTCTTTTTAAATTTTTATTTAAATTCTAGTTAGTTAACATACGGTGCAGTATTGGTTTCCGGAGTAGGATTCAGGGATTCATCCATCACTTAATACAGCACCCAGTGCTCATACAAGTGCCCTCAATACCCGTCACCCATCTAGCCCATCCCCCACCCAGAAAGTTAGATATTTAAAACTTGAGATCGTACTGTGCATACAGTTTGTATTCCATTCTTTTAACTCACTACATTATGAGCACGTTTTCACACGATCGAATCTTTTTGGAAAATGTTTAGATCACTATGATCTTCCCTATAACGGGTATCTCGTCCTTTCTTTACACTGATTCCAGGTTGCTGCAAGTTTATGTTGCTTCCATACCTTAGAAATAATGCTTCAGCGAACATACTTGGGCCAAAACCCTTTTGCCCCTCTGATTATTTCTTTGAGGTAAATATTTAGAAGAGAAATCGCAAAGATTTTTGTTTTGAAAGATAAAGTCCTTTGACAATCTCTGAAATTTAAACAGTGGCTTAAGCCAAAAAGAGCCTTGATTGCAAACAGTGGTATTTCAAAAAAAAAAAAAAAGGCTGTTCTTTATATAGTATATGGTATTTGACTCCAAACTGAAGCCGGTTTAGGTAAAGTATATGTCTCGGAAATACTTTGGTTTCCTCTGATCTACTTAACAGGTGCAAAGCAGGATGAAGGAGGATCATGTGGGGTATACAATCATAGGAAGTTCTGTTTTTTAAAAACGGAACTGTTAATGGGGGAGGGGAGACAGGTTTGTTTTTTAAGTTGCCTTTAGCTTTCAGGTTGTTCTAAAACTCAGTTCAAGTATACAGAGCCTGTTCGTGACCCTGAACCTTCCGAATCCTAAAGGAACGTGTAATCTTGGAGTTGGTAACTTGACTCTGTTTGTCCATAGGCTTTATTTTATTTTTATTGTTTTAATTTTTTTTTTTTTTTGGTCTCAGGCTGTTGATCCCTTAAATTACCATGACATCACTCAATAAATTCAAAGATTTATAATTCGTTCATAAGCAGAGCTCCAGCTGTGGTAGGAATTCTGATGCTGCCACTTACCTGTGCCCAGTGTCAGTGCGTGGTGACTCCCCAAATTACAAACACTCGACTTAACAAGTATTTCGTATATTTGTTCTCTGTCTCTCAAAAATAAGTAAACATTGAGGCGCCTGGGTGGCTCAGTCGGTTAAGTGTCCGACTTCAGCTCACGTCATGATCTCGCAGTTCGGGAGTTCGAGCCCCGCGCCTGCTTTGGGTTCTGTGTCTCCCTCTCTCTCTGCCCCTCCCCCACTCGCTCTGTGTCTGTCTCTCTCAAAAATAAATAAAACATTTAAAAAAATTAAAAAGAAATAAATAAACATTAAAAAATTTTTTAAGCGGGGGGCACCTGGGTGGCTCAGTTGATTAAGTATCTGACTTTGGCTCAGGTCATGATCTCACGGCTCCTGAGTTTGAGCCCCGCGTCAGGCTCTCCGCTTGGGATCCTCTGTCTCTCCCTACCTGCATATGCTCTCTCTCAAAAATAAATAAACCCTAAAAAATTGAAAGAAACAAATATTTTGCATATTTGAACAGCTCATAGTACATACGCTGCCTGTCCCTCTCTGAATGTGTCCCGTGCTGTTACACAGACCCTCCCCTGAACTTTTCTCCAAGATCAGCAGCCGCACCGAGGGTCACGTGCCCTTAGGAATAGGACAACTATTCCTCACTCAGTATAGCCCGAATGGGTTTTAGCATGAAATATGGGTTCCAAGGGCTCTATTTTCTATCTCTGTGACCTTGGGGAAGTTTTTAGCTACTCTAAACCTCAGTTTCACCATCTATGAAATGGGCTAATACCACTTGTTTTCAGTGTTGTCCATAAAATCGAATGAGAACATTCATAAAGAAACTGTCAGATAGCAGGTGCTCAATAAATATTCCCTTTTTACAAGTCAGTGAATGTTGCCTTAGATGATCTTGTCAGGTATTTATATCTACTTGTTCTGGGGCGCCTGGGTGGCTTAGTCGGTTAAGGACCTGACTTAGGCTCAGGTCATGATCTCACAGTTCGTGGGTTCGAGCCCCGCATCAGGCCCTGTGCTGATAGCTCAGAGCCTGGAGCTGCTTCAGATTCTGTGTCTCCCTCTCTCTCTGCCCTTCCCTTATTCACACCCTGTCTCTCTCAAAAATAAACATTAAAAAAATTTATATCTACTTGTTCATTTTCCTCTAATTCAAACAATTTTTCCCTAAGTATCGCCATTCAGGATAAACAAGGGAGTTTATCTTTTCTGCTTTATTTAATGACATTGTAAAAATACTGCTTCCCATTTGCTTTCTGTTGTTCATGGGGAAGGTTTTAACGATGTCGTAGGTTGAAGAAGATTCTTGACGTATGCTAAGAAACCTGCATACCATTTAATTTATCCTTTCGAGGATATGCCATCCAACGGTTTAAAGAATTCACCCTCGAAGGAAACTTGGAAACATGACTCCATTCATACATTACAGAGACCGTTACGAACTCGTAGCTACTAACAAATATACTTAGATGAGGAGAAAAGTCATAATAGGTAATGTTGACGTTTGGCTGGGGGAAGAGGAGAAAAAAAGCTTCAAAGCCTTCGGTGTTTCCGCAGCAGGAAAAATAGACATCTGAATGTTAAAAAGTTTACCTTCATAAAAATACAAGAAAAGAGAAAATAAACGAGTAAAAAATGCAAGTGCTAGGGAAGGCAGAGGATTATGAATGAAATCGACTTCTTCCCAAGACGACATGTGGCCTTTAGAAATGGGTGAGTCCAAAAGGTATTCATCTTAAATTTATGACGCCCCCCATTTCCTGTAGTGGAAGTTTTCAAAAGCAAAAACCAGGAAATGGTGAAGGACACTGACACATTCGACAAATATTTCGAGCAGTTTGTGGGTCTCCAGTTTAAAGCTACAGTTGAATCATTCTTACAAGTGGCTAGGAAGAAGGAAGACTGTGTATTTCGTCGCAGGAGAATTACAAAACAAGTAGAGCCAAGCGGCCATGACCGTAGACAACCAAAAAGTAATATTGATAGGTTTCCATGTTTAAAAATATAATTTTGGTGTCTGACCCTAAATCAAAGTGTTCCAGGATTTGTTGGCCCTCTGACCAAAAAAAGAAAAAAAAAAAAAGGCAAACTAGGTTATATTTATAGGTACAAGCCTAAGAGGGGAAAACTTCCGTAACCAGAGACTTGTGTTAAGAGGAAGGGAAGGATAGGGCGCCTGGGCGGCTCAGTTGGTTAAGCGTCTGGCTCTTGGTTTCGGCTCGGGCCACGATCTCATGTTTCGTGGGCCGGAGCCCAGCGTCGGGCAGCCCCGCTTGGGATTCTCTCTCTCCCTCTCTCTCTCTGCCCCTCCCCCACTTGGTCTCTCTGGCTCTCAGATAAATAATCTTTAAAAAGTTGAAAAAAAAAAAAAAGGGAAGAATGGTAACGGCAAGTCCGGTAACTTGAAATAATTAAGTATTACATAAAAGAAGGCCTGTAGGCCATTTATAAAATTTTTTTTAATGTTTATTTATTTTTGAGAGACAAAGAGACAGAGTATGAGCAGGGGAAGGGCAGAGAGAGAGGGAGACACAGAATCTGAAGCAGGCTCCAGGCTCTGAGCCATCAGCACAGAGCCCGACGCGGAGCTCGAACTCACGAACCGTGAGATCATGACCTGAGCCGAAGTTGGCCACTCAACCGACTGAGCCACCCAGGCGCCCCAAATAGACATATGTAGGCCATTTATAAATAGACGTCAACCCAGGAAAACTCTAAAAGGTGCCCAAAGTTCTCAAGGATCTATTGAGAGAGTACGAACTACGGGTGAAGTACTAGTTAACCAGGAATAGTAACCTAGACAATGCCCCGGTTAGTCTGTGGGGTGGTGAAACCACCCAACTAAAATGAAGACTGAGGTGCCATGGCCACAAAGGTGGATAAGATATACTGGTACTCTAGGAGAAGAGGAAAACACAGAATATTGGATATCATGAAACCGAAAAATATTCTTGCATGTAGAAAATGGGGGCACCTGGGTGACTCAGTCAGTTGAATGTCCAGCTCTCAGTTTCAGCTCAGGTCATGATCTCACGGTTTGTGGGATGGAGCCCCGCAGCTGGCTCTGTGCTGACAGCTCAGAGCCTGCTTGGGCTTCTCTCTCTCTCCCTCTCTCTCTCTCTGCCCCTTCCTTGCACTCGCTCCACCTCAAAATAAATAAATAAACATTAAAAAAAAGAAGAAGCAAATGAACTTAAATATGACCCTTTTGCTCCACATAAAATACTCCTAAATTTAAACCTTGCGTGAACAAAGACCTTCGTTTATAACCCAATGTAATCAAATCTAAACTAAGAACAAATCAAATTTAAACATTGTTATTTCTTTGCAATAATTATTGCATCCTAAAAAAAAGTGCCCACTATGAGTTAATTTGACTTAAATAGAACATTGCTCAGCCTATAAATGAAGGTCAGCAGACAGCAGTGTCTTGGAATAAAATAGCCCTTTGGCAAGAAAGCGAGCCACACCCCATTTAGTTTTTACAAAAATAAAATTCTTTCCAGCTTTACTAAATTGTAGATGTTGTGCATGTAGTTCCGCAGTAGCTGGTCCTGCAGCTGTGGAAACAGCCATGGGCGCAGAAGCCCTAGGAAACCTCGATTAGCCATTGTTCATACATGCGGTTCTCTACTTCCTGAGGCACAGCGTTCTGGTCAGTTTCACCGGACTCCAGGACAGTAGCAAGTAACCGCTCCTTAATCTCTTGCCTTGAACTTCTTGATGGTCACCAGCTTTAAAATGAGCAGGAGAAGCCAGGATTCCAAGTCTCATTGTTGTTTCATTTTGGTGGGAGAGCGTGGAACCCTCCATGTACTGTGGACGCACTGTGGAAAGAACCGTACTTCTAGGGAGAAAGGAAAAGAAACCCCGAGGGGGTAGCCCCATTCTTCTGGTTCTTTCACTGTACCTGGCACAAGGCAGGTCTCCATGTATACATTTGAAAGGGTGAAAAGTAAATGGCTATGAACAGCCTCTGCTGATAACGATTATGAAAACCTAATCAGCAAATTAGTAACTTATGAAGCACACTGAATAAACTACATAATGACGTGAACCTATAAGAAGACTAAGCAAATGGTTTTCTTGGTTTTCTTTCTCTTCGTTTTTTTTTTTTAATTAATGTTTATTCATTTTTGAGAGATGCAGAGAGAGAGAGAGAGAGAGAAAACAAATGGGCAGAGAGAGATGGAGACACAGAATCCAAAGCAGGCTCCAGGCTCTGAGCTGTCAGCACAGAGCCCGACGCGGGGCTCAAATCCATAAACTATGAGATCATGACGTGAGCCAAAGTCAGACACCTGATCGACCGAGCCACCCAGGTGCCCCTGTTTTTTTTTTGTTTGTTGGTTTGTTTGTTTTGTTTCTTTTAGTGTTTATTTATTTTTGAGACAGAGAGAGACAGAGGATGAGAGGGGGAGGGGCAGAGAGAGAGAGGGAGACAAAGAACCTGAAGGAGATTCCAGGCTCCGAGCTGTCAGCACAGAGCCTGACATGGGGCTCGAACTCACAAACTGAGAGATCATGACCTGAGCAATTTGGACGCTTAACCGACTGAGCCATCCAGGCGCCCCTCTCCTTCATTTTTAAATAAATGTTCAGGAAAGAACGGATGGCATTGTGATAACTGCTTAATTTTAGAATCAAAGAGGAAACGGGGACGTATTAATATATATTTTTTTACTTTTTGAAGCAGTTTTATTGAGTAAGGTGTACAGTTTCAGTGGATTTTCATCTATTCAGAGATACGTACGACCATCACCACAGTCGATTTTCAAACATTTTCATCACCTCAGGAAGAAATCTCATACTCTTTTTTTTTTTTTTTTTTTGAAAGAGAGAGACAGAATCTTTTTTCTTTTTTCTTTTAGAGAGAGAGCATGAGCAGGGAAGAAGAACAGAGAGAGAATCATAAGGAGGCTCCACACTCAGTGCAGAACCCGACTTCAGGGCTCAGTCTCATGAACCATGAGATCATGACCTGAGCCAAAATCAAGAGTTAGACCCTTAACTGACTGAGCCACCCAGGCGCCCCTAAAGATTTTATTTTTATTTTTTATTTCTTAAATGTTTATTTATTTTGAGAGAGAGAGAGAGAGAGAGAGAAGGAGAGGCAGAGAGAGAGACCCCCAAGCAGGTTTTGCACTGTCAGCCCAGAGCCCTGTGTGGGGCTCGAACCCACGAACCATGAGATCACGATGAGCCAAAAGGAAGAGTCGGACACTTAACCAACTGAGTCATCCAGGTGCCCCATTTTTCTGTTTTTTTTTTTAAATCAGTTATTTTTTTATTTTGGAGAGAAAGAGAGAGAGCAGGGAAGAGAGACAGAGGGAGAGAGAACCTTAAGCAGACTCCATGCTGAGCATAGGGCTCCATCCCACAACCTGACTCATGACCTGAGCCAAAATCAAGCTCAACCAACTAAGCCACCCAGGCTCCCCAGAAACCTCATACTCTTAAACTCTCACCCTCCCCAACCCCCTACTGCCTCAACCCTTCCACCTCTGCAACCTTAAGTAACTACTCATCTACTTTCTGTCTGTAAGTTTCCCCATCCTGGACTTTCATAAGAATGGGACGTACAGCTGTGTAGTCTTTTGGGACTGGCTTCTTTCACTTAGCGTAGTGTTTTCAAGGTTCATTCACACCGTAGCATGTATCAGGGATTCATTCCCTTTCACGGCCAGATAATATTCTGTTGTGTAGACGTACCGCGTTTTGTTTGTCCATTTGTCTGTTGAGGGACATGGGAGTTGTTTCTACTTTTCGGCTATTAGGAATAACAGACAATGTTAATATTAAATGTCTAACCACAGGGCAGCTAATGAGGTCGAGGTGGTATGGACAAGATGACATTTCACGTGTCCCAACTCGGCCGTTGTTGTAAATCTTTGCTTTAATGGACCCCTGAGCAATACTGATTTCTGTGTCTAAATGTAGCTAATTTCGATTTCCTAATGTTTAGTAGCTTATTATCAACTTGCTCCTAACTTTTTCCTTAGTAGTATTTTTTTAATGTATTTTGAGAAAGAGAGAGAGAGTGCATGCATGAGTGAATGGGAGGCAGAGAGAGAGGGAGAGAGAGAGAATCCCAAGCAGGCTCCATGCTGTCAGCCACAGAGACCGACTTGAGGCTCAACCCCACGAACCGCAAGATCGTGACCTGAGCCGAAACCAAGAGTGGGATGTTTAACCGACTGAGCCTCCCAAATGCCCCCTCCTTAGTAATATTATTACTTGAATAATTGAAAGCCTGTAAAAGGTGCATAATCACCTTTGCTAAAACTTATTCTAATGATAGATCTACACACAAAATTTCTTGTTTATACACATTTATTGAACACCTACTATTAAGTTTTAAATATTAAGTAGTGCACAATTAAATGTTAAATGCTTTGAAACATCATGGGTTTCAATTGACCTACAGCATTATTGAGCATATTGAATATTTTTATTTTTTATTTATTTTGGAAGTTTATTTATTTTGAGAGAAAGAGAGAGAGAGAGAACAAGTGGGGGAAGGGCAGAGAGCGAGGAGAGAGAGAATCTCAAGCAGGCTCCCCACTGTCAGTGCCCAACTGAGAGCTCCATCCTCACGAACCATGAAACCATGACCTGAGCCAAAATCAGGACGCTCAACCGACTAAAACACCTAGGTGCCCCAATGTATTTATTTTTTAATTTACTTCTCAAATATGAAATATATTCACAGAATAAAATTCATAAGCTATAAAGGGACATAAAGAAAAAAAAATGAACCTCCTTCCCCTGACCCCAGTCTCCCATTTCCTTTTCTAGGAGGTGACCATTAGAACCAGTTTCTTGTGTATCCATCCAGAAATAATATTGAGTACATTTTATTTATTTATTTACTTACTTACTTATTTATTTAGAGAAGCAGACATAGAAGGAGAGAGAGAATCCTAAGCAGGCTTTGCACGGTCAGTGAAGAGACCATCACGGGGCTCGAACTCACGAACCGTGCGATCATGACCTGAGCAGACATCAAGAGTTGAACCCTTAACCTACTGAGCCACCCAGGCGCCCCAATATCGAGTACATTTAATGCTTGGCATCTTCAAAAGAGCTTGGTGTCTTACATGTAGGAAGTGTGATGTTGAGGTTGAGGGATTCTTTACCTGCAGACTTAAATATGAGAATGAGAGATTATCAAAGGATGATAAAAAAAATCACCTTTGGTTTCAGATCAGAGAGTTTCTTTCTAGCGCTCTGACCACCCAGACTCACCTGCATGGCATCGGGTCCGATAGCTCATGATACCTGGAAACCATCCCTGTCCTTACGTTCTGGCTTCGACCCACAGGGAAGGTCCTGGACCCAGTCTCCTTACTCCTATGGTCACTTAGTCAGGATAGGCATCCCGGAGGAGGAGGGTTGTGGCTCAGCCTCGAGAAAAGATAATTTCCAGGAGATTGGAACTTCCTATATAATTACTTAAGTCATTTAACAGGCCTTTATTAACTGTCAACAGTGGGCCAGGCACTGGTATCACCGAGACAAATAAAACGACACGACATCGTTTGAAGAGCTTGGAGTGTCACTGGGCCACAGATTTTTACGGTTGAGGTGACCGAGGTCTGGTCCATCTTGACTTGCCGCAGCACGGGCGGTAGTGGAAGACGGGCCCTCCTGATACCTAATTTGTTGCTCTTCTCACTTTAAATTTAAACACCACATCCAGAATCCGGCTTTGTTTACCAGGAAGGCCATCTCCACTCTGAATTAGCTTATACTAAATGGTATTTTCTTTCAGACGTCGACAAAGTGGCAGATGCCGAGTGATTAGTGTTGACATGAACTCTCTGGGACGCGCTTCACCGAAAACGTCAGCAGCGTGGTCTGACTGGACCAGCTCTTCCATAGCTAATGGGAATTCGTTAGCCATAGCTTTAGGGTGGTAAATTATTTTTCCAGGCCATATTTTCAGTCTAGACGACTCTTCTGCTAACAAAACTGCAGTTTTAATTACCGATCTTAGAGAGTTTCTATATATTGTAATGCATCCAAAAGATTTTGAAAACTCTAATGCCAATATATATTGGATGTATATTATAGGACTTATCACTCTTGATTTCTTTTTTTTTTAATTTTTTTAATGTTTTTATTTTATTTTTGAGAGAGACACAGTGTGAGCAGGGGAGGGGCAGAGAGAGGGAGACACAGAATCGGAAGCAGGCTCCAGGCTCTGAGCTGTCAGCACAGAGCCAGATGTGGGGCTCGAACTCATGGACCGTGAGATCATGACCTGAGCCTAAGTCGGACGCTCAACCGACTGAGCCACCCAGGCATCCCTTGATTTCTTTTAAACTAGATTTTTATCTACTAGGGAGAGAGAGAAAATAAACAACAATATAGTGTATTCGATGGTAATATGAAGAACATTACAGCAAGATTAAGGGTGTAAGGACTGGGAAGAGGGGCCTTGCTATTTCCAAATCATGTGGTCACAGGAGGCTTCACTAAAAGGAAGATATTGGAGGCAAGACATGAGGGAGACCAGGCTCAGGGGGTTAAGCATCCAGCTCTTGGTTTCGGCTCAGGTCGTGATCTTGTGGTTTGGGAGATCGAGCCCCACATTAGGCTCTGCACTTACAGTGCGGAGACTGCTTGGGGTTCTCTTCTCTCTCTCCCTCTCTCCGTCTGCCCCTCCCCCCCCTCAAAATTAATGAACTTTAAAAAAAAAAAAAGACATGAAGAAGAGCAAGGAGTGAGCCACATGAGTATCTGGGGAGAAGCGACACTTAAGTAAAAAATTCCAGTAACAGATACCTAACTCATCATGCATTGATGTGTTTTAGCCCAGAAATTCTCCTTTATTTCAGCTTTTTATTTTGGTATTGAACAGAACAAAAAGTATCTTTTACCCAGATCAGATACCCTAATGGAGTCGTGAATTGACCGTCTGTGCTAAGGCTACTCTATGTTAATGGTTACGTCAGTAATGTCTTGGAAAGATTAGTGGGAATAATGTTGAAAACAGAATATGGGGGGCACCTGAGTGGCTCAGTTGGTTTAGTTAGCATCGAACTGGTTTTTTAAAAAAATATTTTTTTAACGTTTATTGATTTTTGGTAGAGAGAGAGAGACAGAATGCAAGCAAGGGAAGGGCAGAGAGAGAGGGAGGCGTAGAATCCGAAGCAGGCTCCAGGCTAGGACTCAAACTCACAGACCGTGATCTCACGACATGAGCTAAAGTTGGACGCTTAACCGACTGAGCCGCCCAGGCGCCCCATTGGACTCTTGATTTCAGCTCAAGTCATGACCTCAGGGTCATGAGATCGAGCTCCGAGTCAGGCTCCATGCTGATCGCACGGAGCCTGCTTGGGATTCTCTCTCTCCCTCTTTTTCTGCCCCTCCCCTGCTCTCTCTCTCTCTCGAAATAAATAAATATTTTTTTAAAAATGATAAAAACAGAATATGGAATTATTGCGAATAGATTTTCTTCTCTTCTCCTTATCACTTTAATTATACTATATTCAGGGCTTAAGTCTTAATTAGATTTTTTAAAGTCTACGTTGCCATAACGTACATGCGTACTTGTAAGAACTAACCCGGAGAGATCCTGTGTACCCTTCTCCCAGTTTCTCCCAATGGTGACCTCTCGCGACCATAGCGCGGTATCAAAGCCAAGGTGTTGACATAACCCTCTGCCATCTCTACCCCTGAGAACCATTCATCTCTTCTGCATTTCTATGATTTTGTCATTTCAAAAATATTAATGTAAATGAAAACACAGAGTACGTAACATCTTGGGTTTTTTTTTTTTCAGTCAGCATAAATTCTCCAGAGACTCCTCCAAACTGCGTATATCAACGCTCGCTTGCTTTTTTATGGCCGAGTGGTGTTCCACAGTGTAGATGTTTGGGCCGTTTCCGGTTTGGGCTGTTACAGTTAAAGCTGCTGCAAACATCTGTGTACAGGTTTGTGTGCAAATGTAAGCTTTGGTTTCTCTAGGGTCAATGCCCAGAGAATGCAGTTTCAGGGTTGTGGGAGAGTTGCATGTTTAGTTTTGTAAGAAACTGCCAAAATGTTTCTCCAGAGTGACCATGCCATTTAATCTCCCACCAGCGGTGTCCGAGTGGAGGGTTTCTCCACATCCTCGCCAGCATTTGGTATTGTCACTGTTTTTTTTATTTTAGCTATTGTGATAGGCGTGTAGCGATGTGTCGTTGTGTTTTCATTTTGCATTGCCCAGTGGTTAATGATGCTGGGCATCTTTTTCTGTGTTTCTTTCCGATCCGTATGTCCCCTTTGGCATAGTATCTGTTCCTGTCTTTTGCTTAATTTTCTAACTGGATATTTTATTTTTATTTTTTTTTTAAGTCTATTTATTTTGAGGGAGAGAGAGAGACTGCAGCAGGGGAGGTGCAGAGAGTGAGGGAGGCACAGAATCCGAAGCAGGTCCCAGGATCCCAGCTGTCAGCACAGAGCCCGACGCGGGGCTCGAACTCATGGACCATGAGATCATGAGATCATGACCTGAGCCAAAGTCGGACACTTAACCGACCGAGCCATCCAGGCGCCCCTCCAACTAGATATTTTAAATGTCGACTTTTGAGAGGTCTTTATATATTCTAGATAATAGTCCTTTGTCTGATATGTGGTATGCAACTATTTTCTCTTAGTGCATAACTTCTCTTTCCATCCTAAAAACCAAGGTATTTATTTTGGCGAGGCCAAATTTACCACTGTTGCTTTTTATGGATTGTCTTTTTGATGTCCGACCTAACACCTCTTCACCAAACGTGGTTCCTGAACAGGTTTTCAAATTTGTTTTCTAAAGTTCTGTGGCGTTAATGTTTCACATTTAAGCTCATGACCCATTTCGAGTTATATTTTTAATAATTTTGTTTAATGGTTATTTATTTTGGAGACATAGAAAGAGCAAGAGCTGGGGAGGGACACAGAGAGAGGGAGACACAGAATCTGAAGAAGCAGGCTCCAGGCTCTGTGCCGGCAGCACAGAGCCTGACGTGGGGCTCGAACTCACCAACTGTGAGATCATGACCTGAGCCGAAGTCGGACGCTCAACCGACTGAGCCACCCAGGCGCCATGAGTTATTTAGTTTTATTTGAGACAGAGAGAGAGCGCCTCTTTGCACGCGCTCCAGCCGCAGGGGTGGGGGAGCAGTGGAGGGGCAGAGAGAGAGAGAGAGAGGGAGAGATCATCTTAAGCAGGCTCCATGCTCAGTGTGAAGCCCGGTGCAGAGCTAGATCCTACAACCCTGGGATCATGACCTGAGCCAAAATCAAGAGGCGGACACTCAATCAGCTGAGCCACCCAGCTGCCCCTTGAGTTAATTTTTGTATAAAGGTGTAAAGTTCTGTATCTTTATGGTTGTCCAGTTGCCCCGGCACCCCTCCTTCACTGACGTACTTCCGCTCCCTTGTCACAGATCGGCCGAGCATATTCATGTAGGTCTGTTTCTGGGTTCTGTTGTCCGTTCCATTGTTCCGTGTCTGTTGCCGTGCCAGTGCCACCTTGTCTTGACTGCTGCAGCCCCGAGGTAGGACTGAACAGCAGGCGGAGTGATTCCACCCACTTTAGTTTTCAATATATCTTGCCTATACCAAGGCCTGTTTCTAGAACGAGCTGATCTGCAACTACACAAAACTGTGCTAGGATGTTGATAGAGATTGCGCTGATGACTTTCGAATTTTGCGATTGCCTATGTAATGTTAACCAAGTTAAAAAAGGGTAATTTCAATAAGGAAGACAATTTAATTTCTTCTGCGAGCTCATGCTAGGTCTTATTTTCTACAGTGGTCCCAATTTTTATGATTTTCATTTCTGATTTGTTGTTTTAAAGATTGACACGATCTCCACACCCCGAGGGGGGCGCGAACTCATGGCCCGGAGATCAAAAATCACATGCTCCACCGACTGAGCCGGCCAGGCTCCCCGACTGCTATGATTTTTAAAACACTGGACGAATATTAATTGCTCATTTCTCTTCAGCCGTAACTCGGATGTCTTTTTTAACTGCCAAAATTACCTTTGTTTTCAAAGGATTAACACATTCTTGTTTGAAATATATAACGTGTAGGTTCTCAATTATCGATCTATTTTGAAATTTAAAACTTTCTTGAGGGCTTACTTCCAGAATTTTTAAGACAACCCCCCTCCCGCCGCATTAGATTTTTGTGTGTAAGATTCCTAAACTTATTGTTCTGCCTTAAGGAAGTTATGGTTTACCTCTCCTGTTGTTTTAAACAAATACATTTCCTCAAAGAGCAAAATAGGATATGTCACTAAAGCATCGGGGTTTAGGGTATTGCGGTTTGGGCTGTGGTTATTACCCATGAAGAGTAAATCAAAAGTTTTACATGAAACCTTCTGGGCATTCTCATGCTTTGGTCTTTCGATTCCATGAAAGAAAACTCTTAAAAATAACAAAAAGAATCTGGTAAACCTCTTAGTTTAAGTAAGACACTTGGAAACTTACTCTTAGGTGTAAAAAAGGGGGAAGACTGTTAAATCGATTCGGGCTTGAGAAGAATGGAAGAGAAAATGGCACCTCGTTGCTCTCATTTCTGTCTTGCTTTCTCAAGATAAAGCTTTTCCACGCTTCTTTCTGCTTAATGATTCAGGGTGGAGGCACCAAAAAAAAAAAAAAAAAAAAAAAAAAAAACCTCTGGCTCTCTTTCCTGTCCTGTTTATATTCTAGGTCGGCTTTTATTGCTTACCAAAATATATCACTGGTGGCCTATAACATTATGACGTATGTGGTATTAAGTGGTTAGGCTTAGAAAGCAGGAATTTGATAAGCACAGTCCGATTCGACTACCTTAAATACAGTTAGCAGAATTACTTCTCAATAATGAAAGCTTCCCTAAGTGAGAGCCTATGGCTCACAGTTTTAGTGTAATCATTACAGCGAAGACTACTACCGCTAATATCAACCATCGAGTTTCTTCCCCCACCTACGCCTAACTTTGCCTTACGTGATGGTCTCAGCTGCACCACAACCTTCCCCATAATTGAAAAAAAAAAAGCGTGATTTAAGGGAGAATGAAATAAAATGGTACTCATCGTAAACAGATATTTCAATTTCTTTGTTCACACATAGGTCATCTGCATTTTGGGGTATTAATGTGGTCTAATGAGAGACTTAATAGTTCATTCTTTAAGGCAGTGACTTCTCAGAATCAGTAAGCCTATGACAGCCTGCCCCATCAAAAGAACACTGCTGATGGCTTTAGCCAACTTGCGAGGTGACATAGTACCAGGGAGGGGGGTAAACAGAGAAGAAAGAAGTTTTCCTTGCGTGGATGACTTTTTGCTAACAATATGATTTTTAGCAAGCGAAGGCCACGCAAGCCATTCTACTTGTGGCAGAATTATAACGAGACTTTTTAGCTGTACCAGGTAACGGATTGCCAAATAGAATATCGAGCAAGCGACACTGGTCAGTTACAATTCAGTCTTTAAAAATGTACTGAGCCAGCACAGTACAACATTGGTGGATCCAACCTCATTCTCGAGGAAATAAAATTGGGGCATCTCAGCAAAAATATACTTACTAACATTTATGGGGCATCTCCCATATATTTGAAGAGTAAGGCCCCGTAACACTTTGGGCCACCATAGCATTTTTGTGGCCAATCTTAGGGCTAACCCTACATTGTGCTCGGGATTCTGTGTCGGGCGAAATTTAACAAATGACCATTATGCGTGGAAAATAGCAGCCATTGTTGTTGAGTTACACTCTCTCTGGAGATCAAAAAAATCTTGTAATGAAGCTAATAAAAATTAATGGCAGCATAACCAAAGGAATTAACATCATCACAAGAGAATGAATAGGAGCCGAAAACCCAGTGCAGTTGTCGACTTACACCTAGTAAAGGAACCCTACCTCAGCTGTGTAAAGCTGGGGACGGTTTGCCTGTCTAAAGAATTCCAAAAGTATACATGCACGAAAAATTGGATTTTTCAGCTAGACCTTTAAGCCAGCTGTTCATGACAAACGCCCAGTGAAATGGAATTAATTTGCGTTGTGTTCTGAAAATGTATATTTGTGCCTTGCAAGAATTACAGGGAAGAATTAGACTCCTCTAGAGTACTTGGTGATTTAAAGTGAATATTGGCGATCTTACAGTCGTTTTATTAGACAACGGTGCAACGATTTTTCTCTGGGAACATGTCTCCACAATAACAGGGGAAGTCAGAAAATATTTCACATGCAAATATCTCTGAACCTCTTCATGAATGCGTTTAACACTTTGAAGTGATGGCGACATCTGGTAACAAGTAGAAACCAGCGTCTTATAAACTATGGCTTCATGTTACCACTTCTTCTGAATTAGTCATTGAAAGGGGTTTTCGATGTCTTCCTGAGAACTGACAAGGTTAATCTTGGACTAGGGCAGGCAGGCAGGCAGGAAATGCAAAAGCCGCTCTTTCTTTTGAAGATTCCAGTATTCCTTGTGAGGTCCCAGAGTGCTCGTTTTCAAGTTTAGAAAACTAAAGCAGTTGTGTCTCGACAGTTAAGTGAGATTTCTCTTTCTTTGTGTGGGAAGTTTGGGGGAAGACTCGATAAAATTCAGAGTTCTTTATACTTTCCACTCCACTTCTTTTCTCCGAAGCGCCTTTATTTTCTCCAAGTGCAGAATTTTAAAAATCCTTTCCTTCATCTTTCATTCAGATACGATCATGGATTCAGGGCCGCTAGAAAGATACGACCTGTAACTTGTTTTGCCAAATTAGCTCTCAGGAATCCTCTTGTTTTGCAGAGTTACCCAGCGTGCCAAGAGTAGATGCCTTTTATGTTTGTATTTGTTTGGTTTGCATTAAAAGCGCTGTTTGCTCTTTGTTATGTAATAAGCCACTATAGCAAATGAGTTTCATTCCTTTGATTCAGTGTCATTAGTATATATTCATTTGACAGGTACTTATTGAGTGCCTACGGTGTGCCAGGCACTGTTCTAGATGCTTGAGATACATTGGCAAACAAAGCGGACAAATCACTGCCTTCCTGGAGCTTAAGAAATATTAAATATTAAAGCAGAAGAGCGATGCTAAATTATTTACTGCTCTCACTTTTTTAAAGACTTTCAGGGCGTGAGTTTTGAGAACAGTTCTACATTTTATCTGAAGTTCGAAGAGGGAAAAGTCGACAATTTGTTCGGAATATATGGCAATCAAGTGGCAACTGATACGTAAATATTTGATTTTTTGGTGGTCAGTTTCATTTTTCATTTATGAGTGTTCTCGTGAGACCCCTTGGGTGGCCGAGGAAGGGTACTAGTTACCGCATGGATTTATCCTTTAGAATGGGCTTCATTTGTGTGCAGGGAGGCGGTGAAAAGACTTACTAGCCCTGGCAATTACTGCTCGCATGGCCTTTGTAAACGTCACTGTCGGTCCTTTGAAGAACGCTAGCATACTTCGTGTTCCCCGTGGAAAATGAATGTACTGCCCAGTTATTTTTGCCTATGTGAGTCGTGCAAGAGCTGACTCAAAGGAGATGACATGATGGTTCCTGTCCTGCAGTGAAATAAGTTGCTGGTTCGGGGTGGAAAACTCCCGTGGTCATGCCCATATTTGCTCACATACCTTGTCCGTTTCCTTTTATAGAGGAACGCCAAAGAGCCTCTCGTTTGAGTTTGTAAGTTTCCTCTTTGCGTTTTCTTGTCCTGCCAGCTTTCCTTTCTCTTTTCTGAAAATTGCATGATGATGAGTTGCGATGGCGTTGGCTCCCGCTGTGCTTTGCGATAGCGCTGAGCACCCCTTAGAATGGTCGTGGCAGAGGCCTGATGCCCATTTAGGGAGTTCATTACATATATGGACACGGACACTCTGATTGAGCTCTTTGGGGGTGAAAGGTGTGTTTCATAAGCTATTATACTTCCTAAGGCCATGTAGTACAGTGCCTTTTACAGAGTGGGTGCTCAATCGGTATTTGCCTAAGTGAATGAATACGAGCCAAGAATTTTATTTTTGCTTGCCAGAATACCGAATACTTTCTTATAAGCACATGAGATTTTTAAAACTTATTTTCATGGAAATTTTCAGACATACGAGGTAAAGATAACATCATGAACCAGCCCCCCACCCCGGCTTCAACAATTATCAATATTTGATGTTCTTATTTCATCTTTTGTCTCCCCTTCCTTTATATTTGTTGTTTGGGCTTGCTCTAAAATACCCCATATATTACCCATGAATACTACAGCACACCTAGTTTTTAACATTTATTCTTTTTTCTTTTAATTTTTTTAACGTTTATTTATTTTTGAGAGACATAGAGACAGAGTATGAGCAGGGGAAGGGCAGAGAGAGAGGGAGACACAGAATCTGAAGCAGGCTCGAGGCTCTGAGCCGTCAGCACAGAGCCCAACGCGGGGGTCGAACTCACAGACTGTGAGATCATGACCTGAGCTGAAGTTGGCTGCTTATTAACCAACTGAACCCCCCAGGTGCCCCTTTAATATTTATTCTTATTTTTATCTTTTTAAGTCACCTCTAGGCCTAAGGTGGGGCTTGAACTCATGACCCCGAGGTCCAGAGTCACATGGTCCACCGACCTACTCAGCCGGGTGCCCCTCGTTTTTAATATTTTAAAATAGTAATAATTTCTGCATTTCACGCAGACTTTAACTTTCAAACTCTTTCCGTTCCAGTTTATGTCAGAGAAACGCTTACTGTTTATCAGGAGAAAAAAAAATTTGCGACCCATGAGCTGGATAGTCTGAAACAGCTTTGTAAGAAATAGATCGCCATTCTTTTTTTTTTTTCTTTTCTTTTTTTTTAATAGATCGCCATTCTTAATCTTTTTAAAAAACGTATCGAAAGTTTCTAAATTAGCCCATCACGATGAGCTCATGTGTCACGGGCGTGATCCTGATTCTTTTCAGAATTCAGCAGCTGCAGAACTCACATCAACACCTGTCCGTACAATCTGGCCATTGCATTTTCAGTTTTGAAATTTCTTGTCCAGACCTACACCCCCTTGCGTGGTTTGTCTCTCTACGGTTGGATGGCTCCGGGATAAATGTTACTAAATAAAGCACCAGTTCTCCAAAACGGTGTTGGCATGCAGGCCCTTGGGGATCGAAATTACTCGCATACTGACACTAAGATGCTACCTGCTTTTTCTTCTGTGTTAACATTTGCGAGGATGGCAGAAAAGCAGCGGCACCACCGCGGTCACGGTCTTCAACCCCAGGCCCTCGATGTTAGATAAAGACCTCCGGCACGCATTTGTTTCATTTACGAATGTCCTTAATGAAGCAGGAAAAATTAATGATATTAAATCTGAACTGTTCAGCGTACATCTTTTTTTTTTTTTTTAAGTAAGCTGCATGCCGAGCGTGGAGCCCAACCCGGGGCTCGAACTCACAGCTCTGGCATCAAGCCCTGAGCTGAGCTCAGGAGTCGGTCGCTTCACCGACTGAACCACTCAGGCGCCCTGGGCGTCCATCTTTTACTCTTCTGTGTGATGAGACGGGAAGCAGACAGACAGCTTTCCTGCCGCAAGTCGATACACACTGGCTGTCTTGAGGAAAAGCACCTGTGCGGTTGTTGGAGTTGCAAGCTAAATTAGCCGCATTTTTTAAAAAAATAGAAAACTGCTTTTACTTGAAAGATTGAGGGGCGCCTGGGTGGCTCAGTCAGTTAAGCATCTGACTTCGGCTCCGGTCATGATCTCGCGGTCTGTGAGTTTGAGCCCCGAGTCGGGCTCTGTGCTGATGGCTCAGAGCCTGGAGCCTGTTTCAGATTCTGTGTGTGTGCCTCTCTCTCTGTCCCTCCTCCACTCGTGCTTCATCTCTGTCTCTCAAAAATGAGTAAACATTAAAAAATTTTTAAATAGAAAGATTGAATGACACGTTAACTGATTATTCAGACCCGAGTATTTGGCATTATCAAAAAGGAACCAAGTGAGGGGCACGCGGCTGGCTCAATCGGAAAAGCCCGTCACTCTTGATCTCAGGATGGGGATTTTGAGCCCCACGTTGGGTATAGAGATTACTTAAAAACTTGTAAAAATGAACCAGGTGTGCCTGTTACGACAAGAAAAACAACCCAACGTATTTGTTGCCAGTGGTAACATTAGAGCTTTCAAGCAAAAATTCAGATTTTTGAAAACTTCCATCAGCCGTCAAGTGTCAGCACTTAGATTTTTCTGAACTCGGTGGTATTTTTAATGAAAGTGACTAGCTAGGTGTTGTAAAATGAAGTGAGATAACGTTTGGAAGGTGTGCAGTAGTCCAAATATGCGGTTCCAACTGACCGGCGCGTGTTGACCAGTGCACGGTGTTACAAAATCAGTCACGGGTAAAAGGTCCATTTAATGGGCAAGGTAGACAAATGGATTTTGATGTAACAGAGTATGAAAAATTTCTAGGTGTGGTATCAAATTCCGCACTGCAACCAACATTTACGAAACTCCCAGTTCTCAAGTTTTGGCGTAGCGTTATAAGGAAGCATGGCCGTCATTATCTGAAAGGGCTCTTAAAGTACTTCTTTCAACAACGTATCTATGTGAGGCCATGTTTTCTTCATACACTTGAATCTTAAACAACCTTGAAGGGAGAAGCATACGTGGAAATCCAGCTGTTTTTGTATTTAGTTAGATGATAAAGCAGTTCGCAAAAAGGTAAACAATACATTCTTCACTCATTTTGGGAGGAATACTAGTGGTTTGCGTTAAAAATGTTATTCATGTTAACACATAATAGTTTATTGTTATTTTTAAAGACATATCTTAAGATTTCCCAGTTGTAGTTTCTTTCTGTTTCGATGTTTATTTATTTTTGAGAGAGACAGACTTGGAGTGGGAGAGGGGCAGAGAGAGAGGGAGCCACAGAGTCCGAAGCAGGCTCCAGGCTCAGAGCCATCAGCACGGAGCTCGACATGGGGCTCGAACTCATGGACGTGAGATCATGACCTGAGCCGAAGTCAGACGCTTAACCGACTGAGCCCCCCAGGCGCCCCCCAGTTGTAGTCTCTAATATGACAAATGCATCGATAGATCAAACCCACATCAGAAGGACCCCTTTGGGGTCCTGAGGTCCAGAGGCCAAAAATTCAGGAACCGCTGAGTTGAGTTTTTGTTGTTTCCAGTCTTTTCTTTTTTCCTCTCCCATTTCCTTTTTCTTTTCTTTCTTTTCTTTTTTTTTTTTTTTTTTTTTGGAATGAGAGACCCTTAGGATAGAAAGGCATCGGGTTTGTATGGTTTTATGAGCTACGGACAGAACACAGATGGCTTCTTTTCCACGTTACTGAGATGTAACTGACATCAACGTTGCCCTTAGTTTCAGGTGTACCACGTAATGATTGCAGGTTTGTATACGTTGTGAAATGATGACCACAAAAAGGCTAGTTAAGCTCCAGCGCCTCAGATAGTTCGGCATTTTCTTAGGATGAGAACGTTCGGGGTTTACTCTCTTAGCAAACTTCAAACATACAATTCAGTATTGTTTACCGTAGTCCCAACAGGTGTCTTTTCCAGTCGGTTCCTCGCCCTGTCTGTAGTTCAGCTGACTGTTTTCGGAGGACTCCTCCTTATATCTACCTGCTCTTTATTTCAGCTTTTCGTTTCAGTGCATTAGGACAAAGCGTATAATTTAACGTGTAACAGGACATCGTCTTTGAAACTTTCGATTACTTCGTTACACAAATACAGAGCTAATAAATACTACTGAGGAGACATCCCTCGGACTGCTGGAATAATTAAGATAGATTCGTGGCTTATTCCCCCCTCAAGTATGAAGAGAATGATAACGTAAACCAGACACACTTGGCTGTTAAAATGGACGCATCCGGGCCGCAGAAAGTTTGTGTGTCTCATACTACAGCCAGGACAAATCGCCTGTCCTTTCCAGCATAGTTCAAAACCCGGTAGCAGTTCCCAGCGTGCTACTTTCTGTGAGATCCGTTCGCTTCGATGTTTGCTTTGTAAGTCATGAAGATGGGTAAAATCCAATCTCGTTAGCGGACAATAGGTCAGTGTTCCTGAGGTGTGTCACCAAGCCCAGTGGGAGAGGCCGCCAGTGTGTATGTCACACATGGAAAGAATATACCTGGGCCTGGGCGCGGTGGAAAGCGTGACGTTTGGATGAAAGTCACCCTGATACGTCTGTGAAAGTCTCGGGCAGCTTTGGGTGTGCCTCTTTCCTTCGTTTCCGCCCTTCGGGTGTGTGTGTGTTCAGAGCTGCATGTGTGTGTGAACTTTTAACTTTATGGATTTGTTTGTACCATCTGAGAGAGAGGGAGGGAGGGAGGGAGCGTGTGCTTTCTGTGTGCAGATAAAACAGGTTGGTTTCCATTGGCTTTCCTCGGCATGCATCATGGTGAATTTGGAATGCAGGGTAAAAGTGGTTTTCATTCTGCGGTCTGCTGCGAAGCACGTGAAATGTCTTACACAACTCTTGCCACCATTTTCTGGTCCCAAACCAGCTTTCGTTACCCACCGTCAAATCAGAGATTCTGTTCGCACACAGAGTCTCAGACGTGCACGCGCACAGACACACTCTGCCTCCTCCCCCCCCCCCACCCCGCGCACACCCGCACGTACCTCAGAGGGTGAGACGTTTAGGTTACAAAATGGGCCGCAGACGAAAACTGGTTGAACTACCGATGCGATGAACAGTCTTGAAGAAAGCGTCCCAGTATTGGGGCGTCTGGGGGGCTCAGGCAGTTAGGCGTCCGACTTTGGCTCAGGTCACGGTCTTGCGGTTTGTGAGTTCGAGCCCCGCATTGGGCTCGGTGCCGGTGGTGCGGACCTTCCCTGGGATTCTCTCCCTCCTTCTCTCTCTCTCTCTCTCTCTCTCTCTCTCTGCCCCTTCCCCACTTGTGTTCTCTCTCTCTCAAAATAAATAATAAACTTAAAAAAAAAAAAAAGGAAAAGAAAGGAAGTGTCGTGGTGGAACTTTCACAGCCTCACGAGGTTTGGCAGTTTAAATGACTTCTGTCGTGAATAGACTTTAAAAATCAGTGACTTGGCGTCGACCGATTTCGCTCTGATCAAAGAGCAGCTGTAGTGTTCGGAAGGCTCTCTCCGGAGGGCCGCGGAGGGGAAGGTCCAGGAAGCTGATTCCAGGTAGCATGATTGTTGAAGAGGTTGACAGTGCTGGAGACAGACCCGTCTGAGCGGTGCCAAGGGACAAGAATGACGCAGAATGCCTTGCCTTAGGCAGTTGTCTGCGCCCCCGTTTTCTGTCGGTAATAATCATAACATGCGTGTGCCTCCTTCCTTCCAGTTAGCTCGAAGTGTTGGCGAGTTACTTTCACGAAGGGAGAAACCGAGACTCATTTCATCTGTAGAGGAACCCCGTGAAGTATGTGCGACTAGCTCCATCGACACGGGTATGAGCCTAGGGCTCAGGGAAGCGAAGGGAGTGTTCAAGGTCACACAGCATTCAAGGCTGGCAGGCCCCGGGGACCCCGATGCTTGCGCCGTCCCGTTTCCTTCCAAGCGATCCACTTGCCCCGTGTCGGTGTTAGAACTGGTCTCTTGAGCACTGTACCCCTGTTGATTTGATATTCTCTCTCCTGACGGGCATCCTCAGATAACCGGGGGCTCAAATTAGCAGTGAACGGATTAGATACTGCTTGATGGGTTATAAAGCAAATTTCTTTAAGAAGAATAGCAGTTGTCACACACCTAACACCTTAACAGGTGCCGGGACGTGATCTAAATTTCGCACGTGCGTTCGGCGACTCTTAGGTGAAGTTGTTACCATGACCGCCCCTGGAGGAGAAAATAGAGGCACCCTAGCTCAAGCAGCTGGCCCCAGGACTCACACAGCCCTTGACGGCTGTGTGGGTCTGCCTCCGAATACAAACTTATTCTGTTCAGCCGAACGTCGGCTTAGTTCCTTGGTGCTATGCCGATAGAACGCATAATCCCTCTATTTAAGAGTGTACATTTTCGAACAAAAACAAGGCATGGATACTCGCAATCAATGCCTACAACGCCTACCATAAGGAGCGTAAATGTTGTATGAAGGCATGACTAGGTGTAGATTGAAAGGCACAATGGAGAACGGAAGTGGATACCATTCGTTTGCCTTTCGAAGCAATGTACTTTCCTGTGGACGAGCGACTGGGGCACTGGGGAGAAGCTGGTTCCATGTGTTCTAAAAGAAGCAGGTTACTTGGCTAATGTTCAAGCTCTAAATAGGTATGTGGGTTGTAGCTGTTTGACCTGAACCAACTTTTAAATTCCTCTATGCTCTTGCAGGATTTGAGTGGAGCTGGCATTTTAAAAATTAACTTTTCACTGGGGCACCTGGGTGGCTCAGTCGGTTCAACGACCGACTTCGGCTCAGGATCTCCCTGAGTGAGTTCGAGCCCCATGTCGGGCTCTGTGCTGACGGCTCAGAGCCTGGAACCCGCTTCGGATTCTGTGCTTCCCTCTCTCTCTGCCCCTCCCCTGCTCATGCTCTGTCTCTCTCTGTCTTGAAAATAAAGGAACATTTTAAAAAATTAACTTTTCACCGGGGCACCTGGGTGGCTCTGTGGGTTGAGCGCCTGACTTTGGCTCAGTCATGATCTCATGGTTCGTGAGTTCGAGCCCCACATTGCGCTCGCTGCTGCCAGTGCAGAGCCCGCTTTGGATCCTCTGTCTCCCTCTCTCTGCCTCTCCCCTGCTCACGCGGTGTCAAAAACAAATAAAACTTTTATTTTTAATTAACTTTTCACGAAATGTCCTAAAGTTCGAATTTACTAATACTTGGCAAAATACCAGGAGGCTGTCAGGAAGGGGACGCGTAAGTATTGTATCACTCTTGTCAGGGTGTTCTGTTTCTCCAGCAGGAAGTGTTATGACTTGCTCTCCAAAGTTGCAATTGTCAGAAGAATGTTGGGTTTCCAGATTGGCGTTTCTGGGCGTGGGAGGTTCCTTCTATTACTGCTGCCAGAGAGAAAGAAACAGGTTTGCTCTCGTCGTCCTGGAAGGGTAACTATTTTCATATTATTTTGTTAGGCTCTAACTTTTAGAGGACTGGATATTTCAGCAGAAATTAACTTTTAAGAAGTTTGAAATTCTTACTGTGGGTTTGGGTAGTTAAACATTTGGGGACGCGTTCTAAACCTCGCTTCTTCAAGTAGAATTGACTCGAGGAGAAAAATTTCTGCAGTTTTTGAGTCTACAAATTTCTCTTTAGATTCTGCCTTTTCTTCGTTTGAGGACTATTCTAGGGACGTTGAGCTTTTTAAAAATTGGTTTTGAAATCTTAATTATATACCCCTATCTGTTAAGTTAGAGGCCCAAAAGCTTAAATGACAGAAACTATTACTTTGTATGGGGGAGTGGAATTTCAAATGTCTTTGATGCCTTTGATCCATAAATGGTGTTTCAGAATTCTGTGAAATCGATGAGGTAGCTGTCATAATTAGACCAGTAGTCTACTCTTATAAAATGACTTGACGACAAACGTTGCGTTAGTATTTATTGATACTTTACATGATCCATGAAAATCACTGGTGATGAAGTTTTGGTGCTGTTACTGTAAGGGGGTCGTAATCGTGATTTTCGCTGCCCACAAACTCATCAGGGATTTCCGTCAGTTGGGGATCATGTAAGTTTTCTTTCTCTTTATTTCAACATGGCTAAATCTCTGGCTCTGACACCCGTCTGAAGTAAAAAGTGTTTTCTCAGGTAACAAGTACTATATCTGAGAACATAGAATCAGGGTATGTAATAATGCAGGAGGCACTTCCGGTGACTAATAGATCAGCTCTCGGCTTCGAAGTCTAAGCTAAAAATTGTATCTCTAGCGATTTTTGAGTTGTAACATCATGTTTGGTCTTGAATTGAAGCATGTTAGTTAAGAGTCTGATTTTTTGATGTGTGCGTACGTGTATATGTGTGTATATACATATATATGTTGCCTCCATATGTATACATGTATATATGTATATACACATACACACACGCACACATATACACACACCTGAAGGTTGCCCTTGGCTTTAATGTTAATTTTCAGAGGAAAGAACAATGGAAATACCCCTCAGATGTGAAAGTCAGTTAATTTCATTAGCAGCAGATATATTTTGTCATGAATTATTCAGATATTTGGGGCAAGTGTCAGTGTTTACTTAGGAAATACGGACAGGCTTAGACCTTTGAAAAGGAGAGAATATGATTTCAGTCCAAGGAGTTAATACAACTTTAGCTTTCTAAAGATGGGAGAAAGAGAGGCGTCACTTTGATGTTTTATCTTTGGCTTTGATATAGTATTCTCCATCGCAGGGAAAGGGACTTTTAGAATATGATAAGGACATATATTAAATATCTGTGAAACCCTTGTCTGGTAAGAATTTAAAGAATGTCTTCAATCTGACTAAACTGAATTGAAAGTTTCCATTATTGGAAAGGTTCCTAACCTATTTTTAAATAGCCATGACTTCAAGATCTTATCTTTTTTTTTTTTTTATTAAGTACAAAAAGAAGAAAGGAAACGTTTACTTTAAATGGAAGAATTTGGTATTCCTTCAGGAAATGACACAGGATTGGGCACCCTTTGGGGTTTGAGTGACTCATAGATATTGGTACTTGAAAAAAAAAGATCAATTCGAATCTAGCCTATGCTAGATTCTAGAATAGAATAGAGGAATTTCCAGAAAATGAACTCATTTCTTAAGAGAGCTATGTAGGGCAAAATCATGAGATGTCTGGGGTTTGCTTTAATATAAATCAGGAGAGGGGCGCCTGGGTGGCTCAGTCGGTTAAGTGGCCGACTTCGGCTCAGGTCATGATCTCGCAGTTTGTGAGTTCGAGCCCCGCGTCAGGCTCTGTGCTGACAGCTCAGAGCCTGGAGCCTCCTTCAGATTCTGTGTCTCCCTCTGTCTGCCCCTCCCCTGCTCATGCTCTGTCTCGCTCTGTCTCTCAATAATAAATTAAAATGTTAAAAAAAATTAATATAAATCAGGAGAGAAAGAAATGGAAAAGGCAGTGAGAGAGGGAGGGAGAGTTCCTGATAAGCGCACAATCTGGGTGATGGGTTTATGAGTGTTTATTGCACCGTTTCCTCTTCTGCGTATGTTGAAAATTTTCATAATAAAACATTTAAGTATCGCTGAGGTTGGGGCAATTGACATTTATTTCCAAACCTTACTTTTACCTAGGAATTGCAGATTTGTCAAAACGCGATTTGTCACGTGATGCGTATTAATTATTGTAAAGGCGAAGTGTGCTGCCTGATTGTCAGAATTGGGGCAAGTGAAAACTGTTTCGGGGGGAGGGGAACTTGCTGTTTGGCTTTCAGCTCAATTCAAAGGACAGGCTGCAAACATCTTGAGTAGTTTTGTAGTATCCTGAAGCATTAAACAAGAGGAGGTAGTTAAAGCATGCTAATAAGCCAACTGCATGCGAAGAATGTGGGAACATTATTAGGTCTTGACTATTTTGTTCACAGCTTTCTCGAACAGACTGCGTTTTTTAAAAACCACAGGAGACAACTATTTAGCCTAGTTAAGTATGCTCACTTTCCCTACTCGCCTCCATCAAAGTTTATTCAACACACATTTAGTAGGTGCTTATTGTGAGCCAAGATACAAAGTCAAATGAGATACCAACCCTGCTTTCAAGGAGCTCACAGACTACTGGAAGAAACAGACCAGGAGAGATTCATCACACACCGACAGGGGCGAGGCTACAGGAATTGGGGAAGGGGAGTTAGTGGTTAGCAACTAGGACTCTGTGGTGCGCCTCCTTTAAAACAATGCAAACGGGCGCCTGGGTGGCTCAGTCGCTTGAGCATCAGACTTCAGCTCAGGTCATGATCTCACGGTTCGTGGTTCCAGCCCTGCATCGGGGTCTGTGCTGATGGCTCCGAGCCTGGAGCCGGCTTCAGATTCTATTCAGCTTGCTTGGGATTCTCTCTCTGTCTCTCTGCCCCTCCCCTGCTCACACTCTGTCTCTCTCTGTCTCTCTCTCTCTAAAATAAATAAACATTAATTAGAAAACATTTTTAAAAAAAGATTGGAGTTAGTCTTTAGTCACCGATGAGCTTTCGACAGTCCATTTCTCAATTGATTTGGAATTTGAAACCTATTTTGTCATGGAAGTAGTAGTTAAGGTCTTTCAGGTCACTTCACAAATGTCCCTGAAATGATAATACTGTGTTACTTGAAGTAATATATATATATATATATAAAGTTTATTTATTTTTTTTGAGAGAGAGAGAGAGAGAGAGACCACAAGTGGGGGAGGTGCAGAGATCGAGAGAGAATCCCAAGCAGGCTCTGCCCTGGCTGCGCAGAGCCCAATGTGGGGCTCAAACCCACGAACTATGAGATCGTGACCTGAGCCAAAGCCGAACGCTCAACCGACTGAGCCACCCAGGCGCCACGGAAGTAATACATTTTTGTGTTCGTATCATCTTAATCCAAATGAATTGCCGAAGCATAGTTGCTAAATATAGCCAGATTTTTGTTCCGTCAGCCAGTTTCCGTCTTCACTATAGCCCTCAGTACTGGATAACCTAACAGCATATCCAACAGCGCCTCACGGGAGAATGCGGTCAGTTTCATTTGGGGTCATCTAGCCTTGTCCTCTGTTTAGTTTTGCCAGTTTGTGGCTGACATGTCGAGTAGAATTAGCAGCAGATCTAGGCTTGAAGAACGACTGCACTAAGTAAAGTATGCCGTGCATGCACGTCGGCTCTCGGAAGCCATTTGTAGTGATGTCGAGGTGCTAGAATAATCGACAGTAAAATCTGTCACTGCTTCTTTCTGCTCGAACCTTCCCGAAACTTTCAGATCTAGGAACCTGTAACGTCTGGGGGCATTTAGAGCTTGGCCCACTGGTTTTGACATTCAGAGCGACAAGTCATTAAATTGAGAGAGATGCACATGGCCTCTTAGGCACTCACAGTTACTCCTGTCCTGAGATTCCATTAACGTTTTCTGAAAGCAACTGCAGAAAACCCCAAACTGCTTGCCCCTTGAGAAAAACCAGCTGTTACGTTTAAGAACTGATCACTAAAAAAAAAAAAAAAAAAAAACGGGCGGGGCGCCTGGGTGGCTGAGTCGGTTGAGCATCTGACCCTTGGTTTGGGCTCAGGTCAGGATCTCCTGGTTCGTGGGTTCCATCCCTGCATCGGGGACCCCAGCTTGGGAATTCTCTCTCTCTCCCTCTCTCTCTCTCTGTCTGCCTCTCCCCTGCTCCTTCTTGCTCTCTCAAAAATAAATAAACACTGAAAAAAAAAACCCACAGAAAAACTCTGCGTGCCATAGTGATGGCTTATGTATGAAAAGAATCCTTAAAAAGTAAGTCACACAAATACTTGAGTGTTTGGTTATGTTTGTACTGAGTTATTAGCACCCATTCAATGGGAGTGGTTCTTCACAGTACTTAGCATTCAAGAGGCTGAAATTAGGTAATATTAAACACGGCAAGGCGCAAGCCTGTCGTGTAGGGAAACGTATGTGCCACAAGGCATGGTAAGCATTTGTGTCCTTATTTTTTAAACGTACGGCTTGTTCGGGGCGCCCTGGTGGCTCAGTCGGTCGAGCGTCCGACTCTTGATCTCAGCTCCAGTCTTGAGCTCAGGGTCGTGAGTTCGAGAGCCCTGCGTTGGGGTGTGGAGTCTACTTAAAAGAATGTACGGCCTGTTTGAACATTAACGTTTTGAAGAAAGAACTTTTAGAATTCTGTGATACACAGTCTTTACCGAACCTGTTACCTGTAGTCTGTGTATTTCACACAATCCGTTTTAGTGATTTCAATTCAAGAATTCGTGAATCCCTTATCCTTAAGTAAGGAGAACACGTTAGTACTGGCTAGAGGGGACCTTTCTACATTTTGTGATCCCTGTGCGTGCTTCTCAATGCCATGGTCACATCCGTCAGGAGCTTCTCAGTGACCTTCTGTACACTCCAGTAGGCACGGGCCTTCTTTCCATGAAGCAGTGTGTAGCTTTGCTTCTGCTTTTACGGTAAGAGGACTTAGTTACCTCCAGTCACACACACGCTTTTTTCTTTTGTTAAGTTTATTTCTTTTTGAAAGAGAGAGAAAAAGCACGGGCGGGGGAGGGGCGGAGAGAGAAAGGGAGAGAGAGAATCCCAAGCAGGCTCCGCACTGTCAGTGCAGAACACGACGTGGGGCTCGAACCCACAAACTGAGATCGTGACCCGAGCCGAAGTCGGAGGCTCAACCGACTGAGCCCCCCAGGTGCTCCCCCTCCCTACGCTTTGAGTTTGACATTTGCTGCACAGCTTCGTGTCTTGGGCAAAATCCTGTAACTACCCTCGGCTCTCGTTTCTTTCTGAATACAGCTTCTGTAGCTATGGGATGTTGAGCTTGCTCGGAATTAGCACTGCCCTCAAAACATTGCGGTCAGCTGGAATATTTTCTGGGCCATGCCTCTACCCAGGACCCCACAACGGATTAGAATGGTGGGAGTACAGAAGAGGAAGATGGAGTCGGAACTCTGTTCTGGAGATACGAACAATCTTGAAATGAGTCTAGCAGAGCCAGCAGTCGGGCCAGTGAACAGTGGGCTGTTAAGAAAAGAACGAGTCTCTTTTATCGGGGCAGATTATTCTCGAACCAAGTGTGAGGGGCTGTGTGGAGGAGGCAGGTGAAGGGAATCGAGAGGGAGGATGCATGTCCTGGGCGGTCTGTCCTCACGTCCACTTCCATAACTAGAGGAGGAAGGCTAGAATGACATGCTTTCCTTACATGCGTCTAAACCCTGGGATTTGAAGAGGCACAGCCACAGGGGCGGAGCCGAAGGGGTGGAGCCGCAGGGGCGGAGCCTTTGGGAAACCTGCTTTAGGAGAGGGTGAGGCTTCCGTGGGACCTTGACGGGCTAGTAGGATTTGGATAGGGAGAGGAGAACAAAGAAGAGGGGCTTATATGTGTCAGCCGTGGATACAGAGAGGAGTCCTTAGGGGGAGCGAGGGGAAGGCGGCTGGGTAGAACAAAAGGTAGTGATGTGAGAGTTAATAGGACCTGTTCGAGAGTTGTGATGAGAAAGCCAATTGCGGCTCAGTCGGTTAGGCATCTGACTCTTGATTGCAGCTCAGGTCATGATCTCCCGGTTTGTGAGATCGAGCCCCGCATCAGGCTCTGTGCTGACAGCTTAGAGCCTGCTTGGGATTCTCTCTCTTCCCCTCCCTCACGTGCGCTCTCTCTCTCTCAAACTAACTAAACATAAACTTTAAAAAAGCCACTTTCGAGTGCTACCGAAGTGTGAAACTGCTGGGTGGGCTTAGTAGGACCGCTCTAGAGGACGTGAATATCAGGTGGAGGTTAGAGCAGCTGTGTTAGGCATGAGCCAGTATAGCTTCCTAAAAGGGGGACCGACGTGATCAGAATGGTCGTGGGCACCAGCTGCGGGCCACTGTGGGTTCAGAAGACAGTTCTCGAAAATGCACCACGTGCATTTGTCTACGCGCTGTGGTGAAGACAGAGATAAGTAAGCTGGATCTCCAAAGGTCACAGTCTCGCCGGGGCAAGAAATTCATTCAATAAGCTGTCGCGGAGGAGTCTACCAGAGCAAAACGGTTGAGAATCCGTGGGTTTGAGACCTGGCTGTACCTCTCCATAGCTGTGTGACTTTGGGAAAGTTACACGACTTCTCTGAGCTCATTTGCTTTTCTGTAAAATGGGAATAGCCGAATCACCTGTTTAGAGAGCTTTTTTCCTGAGGCGTAACTTACATAATATATCTACAGCATTTAGCAGAATGCACGGAAATAATGAGTCCTTTGTAAATGTCAGCTGTAATGTAAGCTTCCGATGTTGTGTTATTATATTATCTTAATTATTATTACCTACTCTGTAGGCACTGTGATCAGGGCTGGGAATATGAAGATGAATGGGACGTGGTCCTTTTCCATCAAAGAGCTCTCTTATAAATGCTATCCTTGTGGTGACTGTATTTTCCCATCCAGACGTTGGGACATAGGCCGTGACAGTAAAACAAAATATTTAAAATTGGAGCTGTCCAGGGGCGCCTGGGTGGCTCAGTTGATTAAGTGTCCACCTTCGGCTCAGGTCATGATCTCACAGTTTATGAGTTTGAGCCCTGCGTTGGCTCTGTGCTGACAGCTCGGAGTCTGGAGCCCGCTTCGGATTCCGTGTCTCCCTCTCTCTCTGCCCCTCCCCCGCTCGTGCTGTGTCTCTCAAAAATAAATAAACCTTAAAATATATATATAACAATAAAAGAAAATTGGAGCTGTCTGAAAGAATCCCGCACTGTGATAGAAAAAAACACAGCCGGTACTGGGCGGAGGGGCTTGTTAACCTCAGGTGGGTTCAATCTGAAGAGACTCCCTCGAAGGCGCTTTGGGAAGAGCAGAGGGAGATGGGTGGAGGGCATTCCACTGGAGAGAAGCACAGAGAAGGCGGGGGAAGGGGAAGCTAGTGGCCTACTTGGGAAACGGTATCTTTCTAGAGTGAGTCAGGGGTGCCGGGCATGTGCCGAGAAGTGACATTGGAAAGATAGGCAGGTACCCATACAGAAACGTGTGGGGACCTTGAATGTCACCCACAAAAGGGCGGGACTTGGTTTCGTGTAGAACAGACCGTAGATCTTCTCTCCAGAGAAGCAAAACGGCAGTGTCAAGATGACATCGGAGGGGACCCAAGACTGGAGACGGACCAGCTAAACTTTCGGACTGGGCCGGACCTGAGGTAATAGAGGGGTATGCTGGAAGAATCCAGGCCGCTTAAACGTTTACGTCCCCTTCCCTCTGTTTCTTGGGGCCAAACTGCAGCCTCAGGTCTGGAAACCTGGAGACGGAGGAAGGTGGGCAACTTGAAAGGAGAGGTAGTTGCTAATGGAGCAGTAAGTTCAATGTCGACGCTTTGACTTTCCCGACTGGAGTCCTCCTCGCTGACCTTCCTTCTCTCCTGGCTGGAGGGTCAAGTTCAGATTGGGAGCGTAGCCCTCCTAAAGTGGACCCTGACCTTCTCTGCTCCCGATGGTGTCTGTCATAAACCCCAGGCACTGTGCTCTGACCGCACTGTCTTCCTCCCACTCCCGCGTATAAGCTGCTCTTTATGTCTCTAGGTCTAGAATCCCTTTCCCCGGGATGTCCGTCTGAAGAATTCTAAGTTGAAAAGTCCTCTTAGGGGGCGCCTGGGTGGCTCGGTCGGTGGAGCAGCCGATTCTTGGTTTCCGCTCAGGTCATGATCTCGTGGTTCATGGGTTCGAGCCCCACATCGGGCTCCTCGCCGACCGTGCAGAGCCTGCTTCAGATTCTCTCTCTCTTCCTCTCTCTCTGTCCCTCCCGTTTGTGCTCCATCTCTCTCTCTCTCAAAATAAATAAACTTTAAAAAAGGGTCCTTTTCGGAAAACCTTTCCTGACTCTCACCACTCAGGAAATACAACTCTCATAGCATGATAGCACCAATATTATGTCTCTTTTTCTATTTCTGCCACTAGATAGTAAGCTCTGCAAGAGAAGAGGACTTCGGGTCCTAATTCCCTATCTGTGCAGCACCCAACCCAAGCCGGGTACCTCCCGAGCCTTCAGGGAAGGCCGGGATGCAAACGGATAAGTGAGTGACTATGGCGGACGGTCCAGTTGAAATCTGGAAAGTCATTTGGAAATACCAGCTTGGAGCTTGAGGAATCCTAGTAAGAGCAGGGGAGCTTTTAGCCCGGTGTCGAGCACCCCCGTGTGACCTGGAGACCAGGGCTGTTGACTTGCCAAACTAAGGAAGCAGGGCGGCGGTTTCTGTTGGTACAGGTATGTGAAGTGTGCGTGTTCCAAAGCACCGCCTGATTTGGACAAAGGAAGGTGACGTGTACACCCTTTATCGTCGACTGGTCTCGAATTATTCATACATAGCCATGGCTATAGAGGGGTTTTTCCTTCATTTATTGTGAAATAATGTCTTCTCCCATGTTTTCCGGCCACCCCTTGTCGCTCTCTCCCTTCTGATGCGAGAGCTTAAATAACGTGCTGCCAAATCTCTGATTTAGGTAACCGGCCTCGCTTTCCCGATTGGATTTCCCCGGCACGCTGGCGGCTGGGATAAAGTCTGGGGTGGAATAGCCCTCCCCCCAACTTTTATCTGGCAGTTCCCTTTCAGTTTCAAGAAAAAGAAATCCAGAGTTCACGAGCAACTCCTGAGTATCCGCGGATGAGTCCCCCAGTGGCCCCGCGTGGCACCGAATGACCAAGATTAGTAGACATTACTCAGTGAGATGCATTCCTCAAGCGAATCGCTTTAGGGGATGAAAACAGGCACCCCTCCTCGGCTCCGTCCCAGGCCTCTCAGAATTTGAGTAATAGTTTCAGCTAGTTCCTTGTCGGTACACCTTTCTCAGCAAAGATTTGTGTTCGGGGTTGAAGTATAGTTAAATGAGCCAGTGAGTGGAGTGGTTTCATAATTGCCGCATTGTTAGGCAAACTCTGTAATTAGGGATGACTTCATAGGCCTAAGATTCCTCTATGGGTGACGCCCTGAATCCAGAGCCGGTTGTACACCGTATCCTTTTATGAAAAAACAAACAAACAAGGTTTCGTTTGCTTTTTGTTTTATTCCCTTTTTCGGAAATCTGTGTTCCTTTGTCTCAGGTGTTTAGGGAGAGAGAGGATTTGTGTTTTTTGTTGTTGTTGTTGTTGTTGTTTGGAGTTTTTTCTTTTTCTTTTTTTTTTCTTTTTTTTTTTTTTGGTCCTCGGAGACGCAGGCATGGGAGCTAGGGAGGAAAGAGAATGTGAGACAGATCAAAGTGCTTTGCAGTGAGAGAATTCAGAAAAATGCAGAGACCCTGGGAGCTTTTCCTTCCGATTATGATTTCATTTGGCTACATAGTTAAATGGAAGGAAAATATCTTTCTTTTATTTTTTTTAATAGCACACACTCTCTCTCCCACGTAAAATAAAGTTCACTTTTGTTGGTAAGACAGACGAAAAGAAGACGTGTTTCAAAAGGCACCCTTTTCTTTTGGCCTGTCGACCGCATCCTGTGAACTTGAGGTTAAACCTCTGGACCTTTTATTTTTCGGCGCTGATGGGGGAAAAAATGTGCAGATTGGGAGGAATACGACCATATTGACGAACTGTTAGTTGTTTTTTAAAGTGGTCCTGAAATACTTCAAGTAAAATGTGCATTTTTTAAAATATCTCCTGGCCACTCTTCAAGTTGTACTTAGAAACAGCCCTTGGGGCGCCTGGGTGGCTCAGACAGTTAAGTGGCCGACTTCAGCTCAAGTCGTGATCTCACTGCTCATGGGTTCGAGCCCCGCGTCGGGCTCTGTGCTGACAGCTCAGAGCCTGGAGCCTCTTCAGATTCTGTCTGTCTGTCTGTCTGTCTGTCTCTCTCTCTCTCTCTGCCCCTCCCCCACTCATGCTCTGTCTTTCTCTTTCTAAAATAAATAAACATTAAAATTTAAAAAAAAGAAAGAAAGAAAGAAACAGACCTTTAGTGAAGGAGCTAAATTGAGCCGTGGGTGAAAAGTGGCCGGCAGGTTCTCTTTAGGCCCATCCTTCTGAAACGACGTTGACTAAAGGCTGAGAAGTTTACGTATGAAGGACATCTTTGTACTCCGTAGTCAATAATTATAGGGCAAACGGAATAACTTTTCATAGATCCCATTTAAAAGGTTTTTACTAGAACTTAAGCCTATTTTTATATAGCCTCTCACAACGATTTAGGTATTCATTTATTCCCTGTTTTCTTTCATTAAGGATCTGAAGTTACTGTAGAATAATATATATTTTACAGTGTGCCTTCACATACTCCATCCATTTTAAACATTTTTTTTGTGTTTTTTAAGTTTATTTTGAGAGAGAGAGAGAGAGAAAGAGAGAGAGAATCCCAAGCAGGCTCTGCGCTGACAGTGCAGATACAGGGCTCGAACTCATGAACTGTGAGATCGTGACCTGGGCCCAGGTCTGATGCTTAACCAACTGAGCCACCGAGGCGCCCCTTTCTTTGACATGTTAATCTTCATGAGGACCCGAGGGAAGTAGGTATTATTGCTGTCTTCAAATGAGGAGACCAAGGGTCCGATTAAATAACCTTACTCACGGACCCCTGCTAGGAAACAGCAGAACGGGGACACTGACCTCGTCGGATTCCACATCCCAGTCTTCCCAGCTTTCCATGAGAACACGCCGTGTCGGTGGGTGGCGATCAACGGCTTGGTCCAGGTCCTCGGGATTGAATGCAGCATACGCAGGGCGATCGTGATGTCCAAGTCTCTGTTTTGCTTCGGAAGCCCTGGTCTACGATGTTTGCCCCGTGAAGAGGAATAGAGCTCCTGTCATTTTAATTTCTAAGATTTTAATTTTTAAAACCTTAATGTTAAAAGCCTATCTGGTAGGCCCTTCTCTCTCTCGAAATAAATAAAGAAACTGAAAAAAAAAAAAAAAAGACCTTGTGGCTCGGTCGGTTAAGGGTCAGACTCTCAGTTTCGGCTCAGGTCATGATCTCGCGGTTTCGTGAGTTCGAGCCCTGCGTCCGGCTCTGCCCTATTCCTGCAGAGCCTGCTTGGGATTCTCTTTCTCTCCCACTCTCTCTGCCCCTCCCCTGCTCACGCTGTCTCTCTCTCTCTCAAAAGTCAATAAATTGACGTAAAAAATTATTTAAAAGAATTGTGACTTTTCCCAACTAACGCCTAAATGGCGAGGCTTTTAAGTTTGACTTAGTACTTCTTAGTAGTAGCTCAGGTGCCTCAGGGGAGCGTTTAGTTGATGTAATGATAAATAAATGAAGTTGAGTTTATTTAAGCGAGAAACTCCTCAATTAAACTCTTCCGTTATCCTGGACCAGCTTGCCTGGAAATGTTGGTTTGGGGATCTACGCATGTTCCAATTCTGTTTATTCTTATCCCCAAGTCTCCTGTGAGTCTTAGGTGTTGTCGGGGAGAAAAAAATGTTTTCTTCTGCCCTTTGAGGTTCTTTGGCCGGTCTAGTTAAATGGACATGAGAAAGATTACCAGGAGACATACGGAAGTTTAATAACATGTCACCCCCCGCATCCATGGAGAGACCCAGGAACACCGAGCACCTCTCTGAACCGGCCGAAGCCACCGCCTTAAATGCCACTTCTGGGCTCAAAACAAAAGAAGCTGTTGGGGGCAGGGAGTCCGGCCTGGGAGGTAACCGGGAAAAGCACAGTCAACAACAGTAAGCCTGTTATGCAGATTTAAGACTTATGCCTTCCTCCATTAATAAGAGTTTCTAGAAATTTCCATACTCTCTTCCCGTTAGAGCCGGGAGACACTATGACAAATGGAAATTTCTCTTATGAACGTAGATATTTCGTACCAAAAGTTAACTTCTCGGTTTCCAGAGCCCCACCAGTGTTCGCTATTGAAAATAACCAGCTTAAAATACTATGTCAAAGAGACATATTTTAGGGTGGTATATTTTGCTCTCCTTCAGTGTGAAAGAAGTCGCTTTAGGCTTTCATTAAGGCAACTAGACAAGAATACGAAATTAGAAAACCCGAAGGTATATTTTGGTGTCTTTTTTCTTTTTCATGCTGAGTTAGACCGATTTTTAAGATTTTTATTATTGAAGTGTGGTTGACCTATAGATGATTCGTCTCAGGGGTATTGCCTAGTGATTCGACAATTCTATACCTTGCTCACTGCTCACCACCGTAAGTGTAGTTTCCAACTGTATTAATATTTTAATAAAATTTACTCATTTTATTTTTGAGAGAGAGAGAGAGAGAGAGAGCACGGGCAAGGGAGAAGCAGAGAGCGAGGGAGACAGAGAATCCCAAGCAGGCTTCACGCTATCAGTGCAGAGCCCAAGGCAGGGCTCGACCCCAAAAACTAAGTGATCATGACCTGAGCTGAAATCAAGAGTCAGGTGCTTGACTGACTGAGCCACCCAGGCGCCTCTGTATTAATTTTTTTTTTTAAGGAAATGGTTGCCTCGAAGTCATTTCTGTGAGATCTAAGTATTTCCTGATTTTGCAGGAAGAACAAAACTACGTCTTCCCTGGCCTATCTGAAAAGAAATGAATAATCTTCCAAGTTCCCAGAGTCTTTTCCCTTCTATCCCTTTATTGGAGCCCCTGATTCTCTTAGTATTCAAATTATAATTATTTATATGTTGCCTTCCCCAGACTGGAAATTCCTGGAGGGCAGGAACTAGGCATAGGACAGATGCCTAAAATATCGGTAAAAGCGTGTGAGGATAGAGGTGTATGCGTTGGGGAGGAGCATGAAGAAGGGGGAAAGAGAGGGCTCTGTGCCCTGTTCGGCCTTGCCGCCCACAAAGGAGAGATGCGGGGGGACAAGGGTTTAGTCGGCAGGGATGAAGGGCGAGGCAGGAGGGGGAGCTATGGCTAGAACCCCCTTTATCGAATGTTCTCTTTCGTACCAGAGTGACACGGTAGTATGAGAATAAAATCACTTGCCTTGTTTTCTTTAACTCAACTACTTGAGATCATCGCTGATGCCCACACTGCCCAAACTAGAAAGGACCTTGAGAGAGAAAAGAGGGGCCGCATGTTTTGCGTTTTCTGAGGCCGTTGCGCTCTCAGACTTTCTGTGGCGTTGTTCTACATGGTAAAGTTCATGGAGCTGCTTAGTACTTTCGCGTTGAAAACTTGACCACTTAAAACTTGGGTCAAGAAAATTGGAGGGCACCTGGGTGGTTCAGTCGGGTGAGCGCCGTACTCTTGGTGTCGGCTCAGGTCATGATCTCGCGGTTCTTGAGTTCGAGCCCCGCATCGGGTTCTATGCTGATAGTGCGGAGCCTGCTTGGGATTCTCTCTCTCTCTCTCTCTCTCTCTCTCTCTCTCTCTCTTTCTCTTTCTCTCTCTCTCTCTCTCTCTCTCTCTTTCTGTTTCTCCCCCTACTTGTGCTCCCTCTCTCAAAAGAAATAAATAACCTTATTTTTGAAAAGAAAAGAAGATTGGAGTAAATCCTATATGGTATTTTTGTAATCAGGGGTGTTGAACATCATAATAGTAAAATAAAAGATACTTTTTTAAAGGACTGTCATCACTTTACAGCTTAACATGAGAAATCACTCCTTACTCTTAACCCTTTAAAATGCCTACCTCATATCTAACTGAAGATCTTTCTTTACCTCGTATAGCCTCAGACTACTCTGAAAGGTGTCTTTACCCAACTTATCTACTGGGAACTTCGTCCCTCTCTAGTGATATTTTAACATCCTAGGTAAGAAAAGTTTATGAAGACGCAAGTTCTGTTTTCTGTTTTTTAAAAGTCTGTTTTGAGGGAACCTGGCTAGCTTCGTCAGTGGAACGTGTGACTCTTGATATCAGGGTCATGAGTTCGAGCCCCATGTTGGGAGTAAAGTTTACTTAATAAAAATAATAAAATGCTTAAAAATAAATAAGTAAATAAAAGTCTGTTTTTATTAAATCTTTTTAAATACCCCTCATTATAGATGTATATTGCCTTGTGCTGGAAATGTAGCTAACAGTGTCATACGGTCATTCGAAAGCTTCCCAGGGATTTGAGAGAACTGAGTTTGAATTCCAGTTTCATGGTCCTTCTGAACCTAAGTTACCTTATTAGAAAGAAAGGGTGCCTGGTGAAGCGTCTGATTTTTGATTTCAGCTCAGGTCCTGATCTCACAGTTTGTGAGTTCAGGCCCTGTATCGGGCTCCATGGTGACCATGGGGAACTTGCTTGGGATTCTCTCTCTCCCTCTCTGCCCCTCCCCTGCTCAGGCTGTCTGTCTGTCCTCCCTCCTGTCTCTCTCTCTCTCTTCTCTTTCTCTCCCTCTCTCTCTCTCAAAATAATCTTTAAGGAAAAAGAAAAAGAAAGAAGAGGGTAAGAATATTTAACTCCTAAGGCTGTTGTCAGCGTTCAGAAAATTAATATGAATTTATCCGATGTAGCGCTTGGCGCATAGTTGTTGCATGGATGAATTTCTTAAAGAACTCTTTGATTAAGTGCCTCACTATATGCCTGGGACTCCGATACATTCTAGAGAGAACAGCTGTGGCTGTGAAAAAGACAGGTGTGGCTCAGCTCTCTCTTGATGCGCCGGGGAGTCAATTTTTACCTACTAACGAAAATATCTAAAAGGGGTATGCACAGCAGCTCCAATTTGTGTCTTGCCTAGATTGTGAAATTTAACCTCTGGAGGACTTGTTTGAGAGGGCAACGCATTTAGGGCAGTGAAACTCTTATTCTGTTTGATACTTTGCTGGCCAATATGTGGGATTATGTATTTGGTCAAAACCCATGGCAGGGACAGCACCAAGAATGAACTCTAAGGTAAACTATGGACTTCGGTGATTGCGACGTGTCACTGTAGGTTTAGGGCTTCTGACAAAGGAGCCACCTCTGCTGAGGGCTGTTGATAATGGTGTTGGCTGTGCATGGGAGCGCTGGAGAGAACTGAAATCTCTGTAGTCCCGACTCCATTTTGCTATGAACCTAAAAGTGTGCTATAAAAATAAAGTGCTTAAAAAAGACTGAGAAAAAAAAACAAAGCCCCCCCAAAAGAAACAAACCCAGAGAAACACATAACTGTTTTCATTCCTCTCTGTCCAAAAACTGTTGATAGGTTTGTACTTGGGGATGACCCATCGTGAGACAGACCTCCTTCCTGCATTGCAGAGCTCAGTCAAGGTTTCCTGTGAAGGTCCAGACCATCAATGTTATGGGCCAAGAGGCAAAATCAAAAATATTACATACTTAATAGCAAGGATGTCATAATACTCGTTCCACAGAGTTTTGCCGACAAAATTCAAACTATACTACTACTACTGACAATACTAGAGATCTGTTTCTAATACACATCTACGATGAGAAAAATAGGATTTGTTCTTGGAGGGGGATAACCTTTCCCTTAATTAGGGTTCAAGGTTAACGTGCCTGATCAAAACTGACTGCAAATGCTTTTTCTTTAAAAGCCATATTTAGCTCGGCGGTCATGCGGAAATGAGCGGCAGTCCAGATGTGCCCACGGGCCCTAGTTGGCCGCCCCCGGCTCTGCCGGCTAAATAGGTAAAATAGGGCTGGATGGGAAAGGGTGTAAACGCGAGAAACGTCAGTTACACGAACAAGGATGTGTTTATTAGCACACGCTTGTGTGTACTTATATATCAAAGGCAAACGTATTTTCTTTCGGTCGACTCCTTTAACGGGAGTGATCGATAGATGTTAGTATCCTATTCGAAAATCAATGTTTTCACAATGAGTGCTTTGATTTATTTATTTGAAATGTTTATTTTTGAGAGAGAGACAGACAGACAGAGTGCAAGTGGAAGAAGGGCAGAGAGAGAGGGAGACACAGAATCCGAAGCAGGCTCCAGGCTGTGAGCCGTCAGCACAGAGCCCCGACGCAGGGCTCGAACTCACAAACCGTGAGATCATGACCTGAGCTGAAGTCAGCCACTTCACCGACTGACCCACCCAGGAGCCCCTATTACTTATTTCTTTTAATGTTTATTTATTTTGAGAGAGAGAGAGTGAGTGGGGAAGGGGCAGAGAGAGAGGGAGACAGAGAATCTCTGCGCCGTCAGCTCAGAGCCCAACTCGGGGCTCCACCCCGCAAACTGTGAGATCATGACTTTAGCTGAAACCAAGAGTCGGAGGCTTTAACCAGCCGAGCCGCCCAGATGCCCCCACAATGAATGATTTTAAAGTGACTTAATGGAAAAAACGGTAACTGTGTGAGGTGATGGGTGTGCTAATAAACTTAGAGTAATCACTTCACAATGCGTTAGCAGGTCCAATCATCGTGGCATACACTTTAAACGTGCATATTACATGTCAATTATATCTCAATAAAGCTGGGAAAAATGTCAAGAGCCAGTAAGAAAGAGAGAGAGATAAAGGCTTAATCGAACAGTTATGTTATCCATGAACCTTTGGTCAGGTAATTTTGACTTTGAGTTTTGGCATGAATAACGAAGAATTTCTATTCTGTATCTCTTTCCTGTCATTGCCGGGTACCTCGGCCCTTCCTTGCACTTAGGAGCGTAAGATTTTGTTCTTGACAGGAAGGTTCAGAGATGTTTTTGGTCTGAATAACTTTTGGTAAATCAGGACTTCTCATGTGTTTGGTTCCTTCTTCATGGCTTTAGCATTAAACATGGGGATGTATTCGGATGCTTTTAGCCGTTTGCAATTCCGTTTAAATTCGCTCCAAGATGAGAATGTTACAGGAATGCTTATAATACATTTATCACAAACATCTTTTAGTCTTAAACCTTTTTGGTTTCTCCTTAGATCTTTAAATGGAGGAGATGGCCACCACTCAGATCTCCAAAGATGAGCTCGAGGAACTCAAGGAGGCCTTTGCAAAAGTCGGTAAGTCTTCGTCACGGCGTTACCTAGAGTAAAGCAGTCTTCATGTGGCCCTGATGAAAATTAATTCTCTAAAAAAATCTACGAACGGTTAATCATGAACCGTAGGGCCAGATGGTTAAAATCAACGGGGTAAAGTTTTAGAAGCACTTTAAACACTTTAAACTATGACTTTTAACTAGTATTATTTAATATGGTCAAGGGCCGGCTGAATGGCTCCGTTAGTAGCGCGTGCAGCTCTTGATCTCGGGTCCCGGGTTCAAGCACCATGTTGCGCGCAGAGGTTATGTAACAATAAGTAAATAAATAAATAACAAATAAATAAACATGGTGATGTACTTCTTTGTAAAAAAAAAATGGTCATATGAAATAAATTTCACAGCATACCAATTAAGAAAAATAAAAGAGGTAGATTATCTAATATGGCCGAAGGTTTTTAGTCCTGGGTACCAGTCCGTGACTGGGGGCCACTGTGGCTCCCGACATTTTTAGTTTTGTTGTCACTGTATTATATAGCATAGATTTCTGGGGAGAGTGTTCGGAGCCTTCACTGTATTCTCAGAGGGACGTGTGATCCCTGAAAACATTAGATGATGAGTAGCTGATGTTTTTGCCTTTCCCTGATTAGTTTGGCTTCGTGGCCTTTTCTTGGATATTCTGTGCCTTTGGTTAACGCACTGTTCAGCCTCCTCACGGTAAGTTACGGCGTCGGCCTAAGATAGGAAGACCACAGGATGCCATTGGTTTTTCCTTAAACATCACAGAACACGTCTTAGAATGTAGCGGGTATGGAAACGGTTGATAGTATTTGCATTCCAAATTTCCACACTCACGTCCAATCAATAGAAGATAGTGAGAAAACAGGGCAAGGGCTGATTATTGATGTACGTCCTCACGCGAGTCAACACGGGCTGAGTTAGAGAGGTAAACTAGTAGTATCTGGTATCGCCTCGATCAAAGGGTATAAAGTTCGACCGTAATGATTTGTGACTTAAATCAGAATTGACCCTCTGACCTGCGCTACAAACCTCGTTAACGGAAAGTGAGGACATGTACGTCTCTATTCCCAAACATTTCTCACCAGCATTTTCTGTGAAGGCGTTCAGTACTAACAGCCGGCCTTGGGAAGAATAGCGATGCCTCGCCAAAGTGACTATTCATAATCTCATCAGAATTCTAAGCAGAGGTGCCGCACCTGGGTGGCTCGGTCTGTAAAGCTTCGGACTCTTGATTTCAGCTCAGGTGATTTCGGCTCTCAAGCTCCTGGTTCATGGGATTGAGCCCCGCCTTGGGCTCTGCCCTGACAGCGTGGAGCCTGTTTGGGATTCTCTCTCTCTCCCTCTCTCTCTCTCTGTCCCTCCCCCACTCACATGTGTGCACACTCTTTCTCTGCCTCAAAATAAACATTAAAAAAAATAATTCTAAGTAGGAAAAATTGGGTAGGCCTGAATCGAACACAATTTTCTGTGTGTCTGTGAAAAAAAAAAAAGCAGTCCATTAGCTGGCCATAGTTACTACTTACTGTAAGGAGAGTAACTACCCGGTACTCTCCTGATGTTAGATTGATTGCAAGGAAACAACAGGTGAATTCCTGGCTGCAGGATTTTTGAAATCTCATTATTCTGTAGAAATGTTATTGTCCTAATGGTTTTAGAATTGCATATCCTTTGAAACTTGTTTTTTTCTTGTATTCGTCTTTCAGTACGAGGGACAGCCTCCTTTGTGTCTTTAGGAATAGAATTTTAGGGTAAGGACCATTATTGCCATTAATGAAGCTTAAAGTCCTCGCCTCCTCAAATAAATAAATGTTTGTTGTTTAATACAGGCCTTGTTCTCCTGTGCAGCAACTTGGGTAGAATTGTGTGCAATACGTTTTTAAAATTAAAGCTCTTCGAATATGTTTTACTTGACGGAACTGGAATACTCTTATCCGTAAAAGAGCTTAATTGCTCCTTAAGAGCTTTAAAGATGGAAAGAGGGTTGACCAGTGATCTCCATGCAGGAACCGGGGTTAAGTACAAAATGTGAGGGACCAGTTCGAGCTTGGACTGAAGGAAAAGGGCACTGTACGACTACTGTCTATTTTAAGTCCTGCACCTCAGAGGAGCCAGGGTGGACAAGGAGCTTCCCAAAGGCAGCAGATTGGATCATACGTCCTACCGATGTCCCTGATAGACATATTTATTCCTAAGAAGGGCACCTGCGTGGCTCAGTCGCTTGAGCGTCCGACTCGGGCTCGGGTCATGATCTTACAGTTCATGGGTTCGAGAGCCCTGCGTTGGGCTCTGTGCTGACAGCTCAGAGTCTGGAGCCTGCTTCTGATTCTGTGTCTCCCTCTTTCTCTGCTCCTCCCCTATACTCGCTCCTTCTCTCAAAAATAAAGATTAAAAAAAATTTTTCTTAATCCTAAGATATGCAGACCGTTGTTACTCTAATGCTGTAAATAGAAATTCTGGAGCCCACAATTTCTGTCTCGTCTGCATATTATTTCGCATTCCCCGCTCAGTATCTAGCTCAGTGTTGCACGTATGTCAGGTCCTCAATAAATATTTAATTGACTGAATCCCAAGGAATTATACATAATCTTTTCATGTTCTGAGGCTTTGTCATCATCAACTGTAAACTAAAAAGGCCTTTGTTAATGAAGATTTTCATCGTGGTGGAATTTATTGCTAAAGGTTTTGGCCATCACATTGTAGCACATAAAATATATATATATATTTTTCACCATAATAAAGGCTTGTGGGTAGTCTGTCTTTTAGAATAGTGTTTAAAGACCCAGCCGTATCTTTTGATTTTCCTTTAAAATCTTTGTAGTTTTTAGTTATTAGACGTGGAGCCTGCAGGCAACTGTCAGAGGTGTTATGGAAATCTTTTGTTTTCATTCAGGGAAACGGGATTTTAAATTTTTTTAAGTGTATTTTTATTTTTGAGAGAGAGAGAGAGAGACAGAGAGCAAGCAAGGGAGGGGCAGAGAGAGAGGCAGACACAGAAGCCAAAGCAGGCTCTGGGATCTGAGCTATCAGCACAGAGCCCCATGCAGGGCTCGAACTCACGGACCGTGAGATAATGACCTGAGCCGAAGTCAGACGTTTAACAGACTGAGCCACCCAGGCGCCTCAGGGAAACGTGATTTTAAAAACAAGCTCTAGTGGGGCGCCTGGGTGGCTCAGTCGGTTGAGCGTCCGACTTTGTCTCAGGTCATGATCTCGCGGTCCGTGAGCTTGAGCCCCACACAGGGCTCTGTGCCGACAGCCGGAGCCCGCTTCAGATTCTGGGTCTCTCTGGCTCTCTGCCCCTCCCCCGCTCCCACTAGGTCTCTCTCTCTCTCAAAAATAAATAAACATTTTTTAAAAATTTAAAACAAGCTCTAGAACTGATTTTCCGGTCCAGCACAATTCTTTCTTATTGGTAGGGGGCGGGCAGGGAGGACTACTTTGTCTCTGTTCGGTTGTGACAAAATATGGAAATCATTATGTGATTTTTTCCCCCATCTATTAACAATAATAGCCTTGATTATCTCTTTAGAAATTCAGCAAAATCATAGTGTGGGAAGAAACGCTCTGTAATTACCGCTAATCGTAGGTTTTGTCCAATCAATTAATAGTGCTTTGAAATTCTCTTTACTAGCAATACATCGCGTATTAAGATTTAAAGTTCTTCTTTCATTTTCTGCACCTGCTTAGTGTTACTCTCCAAGCAGTACATTTTCATTTAATTATGTCAATTTTCTCAACCCTTGGTTTCCAGTATTTCCCACTGGGATAGCAGAAGCCTTGGCTCTGTTTTTCTTTTTTTCTCCTACTTCATAATGTTTCCATTTTAATTTAAATGCCGCATGAGTTCTTTCTTAAAAAAAAAAAAAAGAATAAATAAAACTTTCAGAGCTAGAAGTCCTTTGGGTGATTAGTTGTCCTGAAGATAAATGCACGTAACGTAAATCTTTTCGGATTGGCTTTAGTCCTGCAGACACTGGCATCTGACTTCTTTCTCTCCTAAGCACGCTACCGAGCTTAAAAAAAAAAAAAAAAAAAAAAGGCACGAATGCAGCATTTTTGAAATAAAAGAATAACGGGGTTTCGTAAATGACTAGGAATCCTGTGGATATATTCCTTTGTGGCTGCCCACCACGCTAAGTCAGAAGATTTTGGTTGTGGTGATTTTCTCCTCCCGGGAAGCTGAGTTGTTTCAGATTGCTTGATATTCTGTAGTACATAAAAACCACGTCGCAACGATGCCACAAAAACTATAGTGGTTGGGTTTAATTTACTTTCCGCATTCGATAAAATGACACCAGTGTGCATTTGTTTAATTATGACTTAAAAAATAAAAACGATAGCCCGCCCCTCCCCTCAAATAAACTAACCGGGGCTGTTGCGCCGAGCCATCTGGGGGAATAATTAGCCGGGAACATTAGGGACGAAGGTCTTGGGATAGAGGCTGCAAACCGTGTTTCGATGGGGTGGCAGATAGACGCACAAATGTGCGGGCGTGCAAGGTGGGGAGCAAGAGCTGGAAATCTCGAGGTGGGAAAGGATCGACAGACAACATTTTCGATCGCCAGGTCTCAGCCTTCTAATCTTGGCCAGCCTTCAGCTATACTTGACCTCTCCCTTTGAGGATCCACTCTTGGGATGAATGCTTAGGGAGCGACCTCTCTTCTACCCTTAGCTGGGACTCATGACGCGGCCTCTTCCGTTTGCTGGAATGAGCCACCTCCGTGGGTATAAGCCGTGGAAGGCAACACTCAAGTTCAGTTAAGCATCTGGAGATGTCTGGCAGCTGCCTTTTCTAAAGTTTTAATGCCTAATGAAAGCCCGACCTTACCCCTTAGATCTTAGGACGGAATAGAATCTAAATTCTTCGGCACAAGTCTTTTGGCCGAGTCTTCTAAATCGAGATTTCACGTGCTTCCGTGGGCACTCAGGAGCGCGTGTGTGCGCGCGCGCACGTGTGTAACTGCATGATCGTTAAGACCCGTAGGTTCCTCTTGTTGTTTTTTTTTTAGTGCGAAAAATTTTGTGGACCGTATTGGTTACACCGAATGGAACTTCTAAACCCGGCTTTTCTGAAAGGATACACATCTGTACTTGATGGATTTTCTTCTTTCTTTAAGTCCTAATGCGCGCTCTCCGGGATGGGTCAGGAAGGAGGTTGCAAATGGGTTATATATAGACGAGGACACACAGATGCGACCTCTTTATAAAGGAAGACACTAAATGTAGACAGATTCAAGGACGGTTAAAGCAACACGCACACAGACACACACACAACCTGGGGGCGGGGGGGTCAAAGGAAATCCCACTCTGTCTGACTGTCAGATTTATAAGACCAAGGAGCGCCCCAAAAGATGCGTTTGGAGCGACAGATTGGGCCACATACCACCTGGACACGGGCAGTGTAAAACAGCAGCTAAAATCAAAACCACTTGAATTCTGGCTCAGCTTTCTCCAGACAAGTACTTAAAATAGCTTAAATAACAGGATGCGAGGGGAGGGAAAACATTTCCTTTTAAGGATATGCATTCTCGGTGTGATTCAAACTTCTGCAGGACCATGGCCATATAATCAGCGTTTTTACTTTAAGGTTACTTGGGGGAGGGTGTTGAGAGAGGTCACTGGCATTCGAAGTAATCCATTGCACAAGGGCATAATGGGGCTCCTTTTAAAGCAGAAGGCAGATGTGAACCCACATGTGTCATCAGAGAGAGAGAGAGAGACAGAGCGACAGACAGAGAGAATCTGTTGTTACAAACAGTTGGTTCCTTTCTGGCAAATTCGGCAGCGTTGGGAGCCTGTTGGTGATTTTTTTTTTTTAAGTTTCGTGATTTTTCTTTAAAAATAGCAACACTCGGTCAGTGTATTGAAATTTAGCCGCTCATTTTCTGCGGGAACTTTGTCCAGCGGGTAGATGTGTACTTTTTTTCCCTGCCATTCATTAATGTCGACTCACACTGACCATATTTTCTGAACCCAAAAGTTGAGACTTGCTTGCAAAAACATTAAGAATGCTCTGGATGGGGGCGCCTGGGGGGCTCGGTCAGTTCAGCGTCCGACTTTGGCTCAGGTCATGATCTCACGGTCTGGGGGTTCAAGCCCTGTGTCGGACTTTATGCTGACAGCTCAGAGCCTGGAGTCTGCTTCGGATTCTGTGTCTCCCCTCTCAGCCCCCCACCTTTCTCTCTCTCTCTCTCTCTCAAAAATAAATAAACATTAAAAATTAAAAAAAAAAGGGGCGCCTGGGTGGCTCAGTTGGTTAAGCATCCAACTTCGGCCCAGGTCATGATCTCACAGTTCGTGAGTTCGAGCCCCACGTCGGGCTCTATGCTGACAGCTCTGAGGCTGGAGCCTGCTTCGGATTCTGTGTCTCCTGCTCTCTGCTCCTCCCCTACTCATGCTGTCTCTCTCAAAAATAAATAAATGTTAAAAAAAAAATTAAAAAAAAAAAGAATGCTCCAGCGGCACCTGGATGGCTCAGTTCGTTGAGCATCCAACTCTGGATTTCGGCTCAGGCCATGATCTCAACGGTTTGTGAGTTCGAACCCCACATCGGGCCCCTCACTGACAGTGTGGAGCCTGCTTGGGATTCTTTCTCTCCCTCTCTGCCCCTCTTTGCCTCTCTCTCTCTCTCAAAATAAATAGATAAACTTAAAATAAATTTTAGAAAATAATGCTCTGGATAATATAGACCATATGACAGTATCCCCCTTATCAGATGGTTGAAAATAGGGTGCAAGAACAGAAGAGTCTTCAAAACGCAGAGCGCAGTCCACTCCATGCCAATGCGTAGTTAACGGAGAAGTAACAAATGAGCCAGAAAGGAGTTCCAGAATGTTGGCAGCTTTAATAAGGAAATAGAGAGCCACCATTATGCCAGCCGGTTGTGATGTTAGTTTCGAGTTATTAAAACCGTTTTCAATCTAAGTCTCTGTTTTGGGCGTCACTTTATTATTAAATTCTCATGTATGTGTCAAAACGCAGAATAGAAAAAGTTTGCCATCAAACGTGGTTTTGAGATCCTGGTTAGTAATGTCACTGATAAGAGGGAAACGTTCTAAAACGCCGCTGTGCCATCTCATTTTCTGGCTTTCCAAACCACAGCATCTTAGATCTCTGATAATAGTTTAAGGATGTGTGTGTGTGTGTGTGTTGGCAAGGGATTGGAAATAAAATTAGCATAAAACTCTTTAAAAATAATTGCACCCTATTTTGTCTTTCAAGTACTTTTCCAGCTGGGAGATTTTGTAAAATTAATCGCAAGCTGCCTTTTTAGGCTGCCTCTGCCTTTTTATTGAAATTGAAATTGTTGTCTTCAAAAGATATGATTTAGGACTTCTCAGAAAGGCTTGCTATAATTTACTAGTACTAATCCTAAAATGTTTTTGATTATGGGAGGTAGTACAAGCTCGATCTGCTGATAAAATATGGAAAGATAGCAGAGTAGGTAAAACTTTTAAAATATGTAACACTGGATGCATATGTTCAATGATTCTTTTCCCACCTCAGGAAAGATAAAGGATAGACAGATATTCCAAGTGATTCATAGTTTCACAAGGATATTATTTTTTTTTTAGCGTTTTTATTTTATTTTTGAGAGACCTAGAGACAGAGCGTGAGCAAGGGAAGGGCAGAGAGAGAGGGAGACACAGAATCCGAAGCAGACTCCAGGCTCTGAGCTGTCAGCACAGAGCCGGACGCGGGGCCTGAACCCACAGACCGTGAGATCGTGACCTGAGCCGAAATCAAGAGTCGGACGCTTAACCGACTGAGCCACCCAGGTGCCCCTTCACAAGGATTTTAAATCCACAGTTTCAAGTAAGAACCAAAGAGCTTCTCTCGGATTAATTTCTGTATCTTTGGTATCTAGCTCAGTGCCTACCACAGAGTAGGTACTCGGCTTTCTCGGGAGGTTGACGTCCGCCCGAACGAGTTCACATGGTATTTCTTAATGCAGCCAAAGCAGGTTTCTACATTTAGAACAGGAGAAGTCCCAGCCTGACAACCATCACTGGTTGTCTACTTGGGCACTCGTTGGTGGGTGTGTTCACTTAGAAAACCAAATTACAGATCTGAAGGCTGCTGGGTGGGGACAGGATTAGAACAAAGGGAATGAGATTGAATGTTATTTAAGGGATATTTCTGTCGTTATGGTTTCCTGGTGAATTGCCATTTAGTCTTTTAGTGCTATTTCTGTATTATTATTGTTTGTTTCGTTCTGTTTTTAAAATGCTCATTAGATTAGAGCATTGTCTTTCTAGTTAATACTTGAGAATCAACAGTTCTACAAAAATTAGTCTTCACATTGCTCGTTATATGCAAGGTACTGTGCGACACATTGGGGTGGAGATAAAAAGATCCGAAAGAATCTTTATCGAGAGGTTTGCAACCTGGTAAGGAAGATTGCTCTGTAATGACCAAGGCTTACTCCTCCAACCCCCTTTAAAATGCTCCGGTCAGTTACTGTCAGCGTCTGTTATTATTACTGTTACTTCAAACTGGAGTTTCCACATATGGCTATTTTATGTTCGTTATATTTTAGGGGGGGTACACTTCCTGGCGTCTTTTAATCACATCAGCGAGCTGGCTTCTCATTAATGCCCAACAGAGGTTCTTTCACAGAGGGCTCCCGCAATGCCCCTTCTCCCCATTGCCTCCACCTGGGCCCTGGTCAGTTTCCTGTAGTTGTGCATTTTCAGTTCTCTGATATTTATTTTAAAACCTCTCTACCTTCTGCTTCTGTCGTATCACTGAGAACACAAAAGGAACAATTAAGCACCTGTTGTATGCTCGGTGGGAACTGGAATCAATCACAGATTAAATTATGCTCAGATATGTCATTTCAGAAGTCAAGGTAAAGTAGAACACATTTAAAAATACTTTTCTATCAGAAATGGCCACGTGGACAACGTTTTGACAGCCGGGAGGAATAAGCTATCTTTTTCTAAAAGATCGAAAAACGAAGGAATGTTGTATTTAGAGAACGTGATAGAGTAGTGATCAGAATGTTGTTACAGTCGGGGCCCCTGGGTGGCTCAGTGGGTTAAGCGTCCGACTCTGGATTTCTGCGCAGGTCGTGATCTCGCGGTTCATGAGATCGAGCCCCACATCAGGCTCTGCGCTGACAGCACGGAGCCTGCTTGGGATTCTCTCTCTCTCCCTCTCTCTCTGCCCCTCCCCCACCTCTCTCAAAATAGATAAATAAACATTTTAAATAAGAATGTTATTCCTGTATATTTGTTTTTAATATGCATTATGATTTTACCTCCAATATCTTTTTAAAGTGTGTGTGTGTGTGTGTGTGTGTGTGTGTGTGTGTGCGTGTGGTTTGTGAAGTGTCAGCTACTCAAATTTAGAATCAGAGTGTGTTAGGGTCAAAAAGGGATCTCGGAGGTCATTTGATCTAAAGGACTCCTTAACAGATCGGTAAACGAAGACCTACAGACGTAACTTATGCCATTCCGATGTCTCAGTACTCCCACGTGTGTCCCTTCAACTATGCTGCGTATCATCCACTATGCCACACTTACACCCTCGTACTGAGCTCTATTTTAAAAAGTTTCTATTAAAGTTTATTTATTTTGAGAGAGAGAGAGAGAGAGAGAGAGAGAGAGAGAGCAAGCAGGGGAGGGTCAGAGTAAGAGGTAGAGAGAGAGAAAATCCCAAGCAGGCTCCTTGCTGACAAGGCTCGAACCCACAGACCATGAGATTATGACCTGAGTCAACCAAGAGTCGGCTGCTTAACCAACTGAGCCACCCGGCGCCCCCTCTATTTTAACTTTGTAACGAAAATGGGAGAAACAGATTGGTATGTGCCTGGGAGGAGTTCTATTTAAACTCAAGAATTTCATTCATCAGAAATTGCTCAAATCCAATCCTGTCACGGTACCATGTGGATTACTTTGTTCTTTTTAGCAACCGCAGATGCCGCGGAATTCTACACATAAACACTTTATGAAGAAAGCGTTTGAACTAGGCCTTTCTGATGAATGAAATTTTTTTTTTTACTTTTTTTTTTTTTCGTGATTTTCAGAAGTTTTGGGTAGTTCGAGGATGATGTCTTAGAAGTACGCATACTCTAGTTGATAGATTTACACGCACTCGTTACGTTTAAGAGTTCCTCGTTCGCTCTAGAGGTATACGTCATTACAATCGGGCATAGAATTTCGTCGGCCCCCAGGGTACTGGGGAAATGGTCTCCTAGGATTTCATATAGGATATTTTAATAGCTGACAAAAATTGGCTAACAGGAATTACGCGTAGATCCCACCTAGAAGGAGATGCAAAGCACTGTCCGTGATGTGTGAGAGTTTCTGTGGTCGGCTCCCTGACCTCCTCGCTCACGTTCTCCTTGGCTCGCTCTCCTCAAGTCATGCTGGATCTGTGCCGTTCTCCAAACACGCTAGGCACGCTTCCCCATCACAGACTTTGCATTTGTTCTTCCCTCTGCCTGGAATCCCTTCCCCCAGATGCCCACGTGATGTGCTCCCTTACCTCCCGGAAGTCTTCATTCCCATATAACCTCATCCAAGTGGCTGTCCTTGACCACTGACCTTTCGAATTGCATGATTCCGAGTCGCGGGCGGGGGTCATGTGCCCTGTGGGATCTTTGGCGGCTCTGCACCCCGGAGGCCGGGAGCATCCTCACGCTACCGGCCCCCAGTAGTGGCCGCCAAGAACGTCTCCGGCACTTCCGAAGGTATACCCTGAGGGGCAAAACAGCCCCTAGTCTCACCCCTTACCCCGCTTTAGTTTTCATCACAGCACTTACGTTATATTGCATTATTTTATAGTCCTACCTCACGATGTATGTTATTTGCTTATGAATTGCCATTACAATGTGAGCCCTCAGACAGCAGGACTTTCCTTCGTTGGTGGTGACATCCCCAGTTCCCAGAGCTGTACCTGGTACAGTGTTAAAGTAACAAGCCAGATAGAGGGGCGCCTGGGTGGCTCAGTCGGTTCAGCGTCCAACTTTGGCTCAGGTCACGATCTCACGGTTTGAGAGTTCGAACCCCACTAACGGCACAGAGCCCGCTTCGGACCCTCTGTCTCCCTCTCTCTCTCTCCCCCCCCCCCCCCCGCTCTCCCTCTCTTGCTCTCTCAAAAATAAACAAACGTTAAAATTTTTTTTTAATAAAATAACATACCACATAAATTAACAACTGCACAATATATGTTCTGTAACAGTGCTGTGGTCATCTTGAGTCATTTCTCTATTGAGACTGTATCTTTTTATTATACTAATTAAATTTACATATGAAATTCAGTGGGGACCTCAGGAATAAGAAGCGTTGCTGGACAGTAGGTGTTTGAAATTTCTGGGGAAGGTCCAATTTTCTTTACTTAAAAAAATATGTCCAGGTGATTATAACACTCAGGACATTAGCCCTCTTTCCCCGTAAATTAACTTTTGGTCATTCATCAGTTTCCCCCTCCCCCTTTTTTTTGAGAGAGAGAGAGAGAGCATGAGCCCGGAGAGGGGCAGAGGGGGGAGAGAGAGAGAGAGAGAGGGAGAGAGAGAGAGAGAGAGAGAGAGAGAATCTTAAGCAAGCTCCTTGCTCAGCACAGAGCCCCACGTGGGGCTCAATCCCACAACCCTGGGATCGTGACGTGAGCAGAAATCAAGGGTTGGACGTTCAACCGACTGAGCCGCCCAGGCAGCTCCGGTTTTTTTCACATTTTTAACAGTTTCAGACTAAGCATCATCAGCACTTAAGATATATACTCCGTTAGAATTGTCGTAGCACAAAGATGAAAAGATTATTTATAGAATCGTGGTAAATATTTGCATGACTTGGGACTGCGTTTATTTTTATGAACTCTATATTTGTCTTGGATTACTGTTTATTTACATTAACTCTTGAAACAAAATTGGCACTGGAGAGGGTAGCTGAACTTCCGGTGTGCTTTGTAAGGAATATAATCGGCATCAATTCATAAAATATTCTATTGGACTCACGGAAGAACGAGGGGCACAAAATTTCTAAGTAGGTACCATGGAAATTGTTTTAGGCCATGGCACTGTTTTTATTGGTGTATAGTCTTACTAATTTTTTTAAGTCCTGTCAGCTTCATGATTTAAAAATAAGTTTATTAGACAGCTATGCTTTGTTAACATTAGGGATGCTGTTTGTAAGCGAAGCTACTTATACACTGTTCAAAATACAGGAAACGTGATGTAAACCCGTGCCCTTTCAGTTAAAAGTTGCATTTCTCTTTTAAACAACCTTAGCTGGCGAACGCTAAGAAGAGCAAACGCTGGATTTAGGCAAGCTTGTGAACCGAGTCTCAAAGCAAGAGAACCACTCCGATCGCAAAAATACTCTCATAGGTTAATTTATTTCTCCTAAATTTACTCCGTCTTCTGCTCTCCCTTTGTTCAAAGATCTCAACAGCAACGGATTCATCTGTGACTATGAACTTCATGAACTTTTCAAGGAAGCCAATATGCCGTTGCCGGGCTATAAAGTGAGAGAGATCATTCAAAAACTCATGCTGGATGGTGACAGGAATAAAGATGGGAAGATCAGTTTCGATGAATTTGTTTATGTAAGTATGAGAAAGTCCCCCGTTCGGTGGAGTAATGCTTGTTCCTTTGTCTAGCGGGATTTTCTGGTAGTAAGTCCTCTCAAGTCCCTAAATATATCGTATTCGTCTTGTTACAACTCATACAGTTTCTCTCACCCCACCAAATTTAGTTAGTTCTAGCCATTGGAATATCTCAACAAACCGAATGAGAAAAAGAACATGGACAGAATCAAAGGCGGAACGCACGACTCGCTGTGAAACGCGAACCGTTTCCTTTGGGACATCATTAAAGGGCATTTGTCAAGGTGCTATGTGCTCCCAAATCTTAACGCTACACCCCGACTCACAGTCTTGGAAGCTTCCTGAGTGGAACTTTCTGATTAAAAAGATGTTTGCTTCTCTTGCTAGGTAGTAGCATTTAACTGTACCATTTTCTCTAGGATGATAATTTGGCTAATTAAAAGTTAGAAGTGTATCTTTTTAGTCCCATTGGAAGAGGCATTTAAAATTTTCGTCATCTTCGCTAGTATCATCACAAACTCCTCAAGGTTGGGGGCTGACTTAATTCTACTCCCAAGCACCCGGTTGATAGTTCTGTGCGCAGTGCTTGGAGAGTGTGTGCGTAGCTCTTCTGATTGGAGGTTGCTGCTTTAGCTGCCAGTGGGCGAGGTGACCTAGGCCATTTTCCATCCATATTCATTGGCAGAGTATTTGAGATGTGTATTACGGAAGAGCGGGTGCCTCTTCCCTCAATTAAGAACGCCATTAAGATTTTATTGGTTTTATTTATTATGAATTTAAGGCTGAGTTTGACTAGAACTAATTAGGCATTCCTTTTTACTGTATCGCAAACAGGTAATTAGTGCCTCCTGTTTATCACCAACTTCCTAGCACTTTTATCCTCCTTTACGCTGATAACTGGGGCTCACTATAGCCAGTGAAATTCTAGTATGTTCTCTCCCGTTAGAACGAACTCCTTTAGAACACTGTAAAGAGTTCCAGAAGCAAATGGACTAAGTGATGATGTCTACTGAGCTGATAGCATTTTATGTGTGTGCGTGGGGGTGGGGGGCTACTGGTTTTAAAATGTAGACATGTGTCATAATTATACTGGGATCGTTCATGCCATCTTCTTTGAAATACTGATTTCCTCCCCACTGTTTTTGTCCTCAGTTATTGCCAAAGCCCTTTTGTTTTGAATTCTGTGTTCAATAGTAAGTTGCAATTGACTTGTAATATGAGCACTTGCATGTCCTCTGATGTATCATGTGCATGCTGAATTGTGAATTTAAAGCAGCTTGGAGCAGTGGTTAACTATGATTGGTTATTTTTGAGAGAATTTACTGCTCAGAATTTTGATCTACTAGAAAGAACAGACCTAAATCATTAAGATTTGCCGTGTGCCAGTATTATTAAGGACAAAATTATGAAAGCGTCTTTGAGAAAAACGACCTCGGGGAAATATTTAATTTTGTATATTTTGAAATGTGGCAGATTCTCCACAGCTGTTTGAAGCTTTTAAGTGTGGAGATTTAATCACCTTAAAATATTCTTAAAAAGTAAATGATATACATAATCATTCTGGCATCCCTAGCAATTTTTTTAAATATTAATGAGGACATTTTAGGTTACTATGTACTTTTTAAAATTGGAAGGAATCAATATGCTTATACTCCTTCATTTTTCAAATTAAAAATAAAAGCCTGGATTCCTGAAAAAAGGAAGTAGCTTCCCTGACATTACACAGAGGACCAATGGCGTTTTCCAGTTAGCTCCCTTCTGTTGAAGAAATTTGAAATATGGACAGTAAAATAACTTGCCCAAAGCTTCAGAATGATACCAGCATGACCGCACCGAAAGACTGATGTCTAACCAAATGTCTCTCCATTTCCATCTGCTTTGTTACCAATGAGACATCTTAAAAATTGTCAAAATATGGGTAGATCTTAGTTACCTGTGAAAAAAGAGGCGAGTTCTTCTTGGCAGGTATTAACATAAAGAAGTAGAAATAAACACGTTTGTGCATCTTCGGGGTTTTTTCATTTACATTACTGCGTAAGAGGGATTAATTGTAAACCAACCTGCAGATAAAATCAGTTCATGTTAATTTCAGAGAAGTGTATATATATATATATGTGTATATATATATATGTGTGTGTGTGTGTGTGTATAATATATATACACACACACATACATATATACATATATATACAGGCAGAAGAGTCCCTAGATTATATGTAAACTTCAAACATCAAAGTTAAATTTAATACTCTGATTTTGTTTCTTCTAAGTATTTCAAAACTAAGTGACTGCATTTTGATACCTACAAGGTTACAGTGGGGGTTTTCCCCGCATCTTTAAAAAGACGGTTATGGCACTTCCTTTCAGCAGGCACGTCTGCATTAAACTCTTACTTTCACAGTGAGAAACTTGGTCTCACATAATGGTAATAAGTTGTTGACCTGTTTTAAGACTTTTGCTAACAGCACTGGCCTCTTCAGATTAAATAACTTTACCAAAGTGCTTTAGAACAAGTGCCAGGCATATAGCAAATGTTACGTAGGTATTAGTTGTTGGGGGTAGCTGTTTCTATTTAAAAAAAAAAAGCAGTGTTCTTTTCCTATTATTATTACTAAGTTCAGACTTACACTAGATTCCTCCCCACCCCACCCCACACCCCCCGATAGAAAAGGAAAAATTCAAACATATTACTTTGGAAACACTTTGGAAACAGGCCTCAAACCCTGGAAGCCAGTCAATATTTTGCAATTCTTTCTGAAATCCTTCCTTCCGCTTAAGTCATGATGTCTCTGGATTGCTTTCGTCTGGCCACTCGCTAGTCCTGCACCGAGCCAGAAAGGTGACGAAAGTTTAAAAAGGAATAAGACACATTTATATGTTCCATAAGAGACCGGCAAAGAGGCGGAGCGAGCAGCGTATACCCAGAGCTTGTGCGCGCACGACAAAGCCCTTCCCTCCTCCGCAAGGGAAAACAGCACGAAACAGTGAGCTCATTAGTATCACAACGGGCAGCTTTGAAAAGATTCATTGAGAAGACTTCAGCACAGTAGTTGGCCTTGTGTTATCTCTGATTTCAGAGATTCTGGGTAAGCCAGGGCTTCGACTCAAATAGCGTTATCATCCACTGGGGCAGTTTCTACTTTAGTGGAAAATAAAATGTGAATTCTCCTGCAGTGAATCAATTTACGATACATAAATCTTCAATTATCTCTTTAAAAAAATTTTTTTTACTCTAAAGCATAGAGGAAAATACCCTGACCCTGAAAATCTGAGCTTGGGTGGAATAATGTAAAGATATTTAGAAGATGAAGGTCATGTAACCTTTGTAAGGCAATTAGAAATGACTAATTTCATTGCAAGTTCGCCTTCGTTCCCGAGCATGAGCTTAACTAGAGCTACGGAACTAATTGCATTGGGATATTATAAAGCAGGCATTCTTCTGTTTAGCTTATTGTTCATATTCTTCCTCTTTTCCATGATGTATATAAATTTGGATTTTTTTTTCAGCTGAAATTGTGATCATGGAAATCAGCCTGATTTTGATTTCGATTTACAAATTTTTTTTTTATTTTAGAGAGAGCATGAGCGGGAGAGAGAGAGGGAGAGAGAGAATCTTAAGCAGGCTCCGTGCTCAGAATGGGGAGGGGGGGGGCTCGATCCCACAACCTGAGCAGAAATCAAGAGTTGGACGCTCAAACGACTGAGCCACCCAGGCACCCCTCAACCTACCTTTTAGAAGCAGATGATCCTTAAGGCAAAAACAGTTATAATAAAAAAAAGTAACTCTTTGAAGGCCATTTCTGAGGCAGTAACGTTTCGGATTTGGATGTTTTCTTGTCATGTCAGTGATTTATGGTATGTCACTCATGAGGAAAAGCACACATTTCAGATTTTAATTTACTAGATACTGTTTTACTAAATGAAGTAGAGTTCAGAATGAGGTAGAATAGTGAATATTGTTTTTTTTAAATTTTCTTAATGTTTATTTATTTTTGAGAGAGAGAGAGAGAGAGAGAGAGAGAGAGAGAGTGTGTGTGTGTGTGTGTGTGTGTGTGTGTGTGTGTGTGAGAGTGGGGGAGGGGCAGAGAGAGAGGAAGACACAGAATCCGAAGCAGGCTCCAGGCTCTGAGCTGTCAGCACAGAGCCGGATGCGGGGCTCGAACTCACGAACTGCAAGATCATGACCTGAGCCGAAGTTGATGCTTAACCGACTGAGCCACCCAGGTGCACCAGTGTTTATTTATTTTGAGAGAGACAGAGACAGAGTGAGTGGGGGAGAGGCAGAGAGAGAGAGGAAGACTCTGCGTTGCCAGAACAAAGCCCAATGTGGAGCCACCCAGGTGCCCCAAATGTTGTGTTTTTACTGAGCAGATATATTGTTATCAAAGGGGGAGCTATGGAGACAAAATGCATCACCGTGAAGACTGCCACATTCGCTGGTCGCCATTTTGTTGTATCATCTTGGCTCGGAAATCGAGGTAAATGAAAGTAAAGTTGGACTTAAAAAATTAGATTGTTACATAAAAATAATTTCAGTAATTCGGAAATTACCCAGAGTGCATGAGTAATCAGCTCTACGCTACTGGGACTTAACAGGAGTCAGTATAATGGCCAGAAAGGAGGAAAAGTGATTTTGTTGGTTGCGTGTAATATTTAGAGTAGTCAGTGTGTATGTGTCCGTATACACATACAGACACAGACACACATGCATAGTCATTCTAGAATTCTACCTCGAGACAGGTGCCCGATTGGCTCAGTCAGTAGAACATGCAACTCTTGATCTTAGGATTGTGAGATGGAGCCCCCTGTTGCGTGTAGAGATTTCTTAAAAATAAAATCTTTAAAAAAGTAAAAATAGGGGCACCTAGGTGGCTCAGTCGGTTAAGCGTACGACTCTTGATTTTGGCTCAGGTCATGATCTCACAGTAAACGAGATTGAGCCCCTTGTGGGGCTCCACGTGGAGCCTGCTAAAATTCTCTTCCCCCTTCTCCCTCCCTCTCTGTCCCTCCCCTGCTCACATGTGCACTCTCTGTCTCTCAAAAAAATTTTTACTTAATTAAAAATTCAAAAATGAAGGAAATAACAAAATTCTACCTCGAGAAATTACAGCTATAGCAAAAAAAAAAAAATCACGGCTCTGGAAATCGAGGAAGCTCGATTTTGCGGAACTTAACTGCTTCCACTTTTCCTAAATAAAACGGGGTGTGTAAATCCAAGCGGAGTCAGGGATTTAGAAAGGGAAGAGGGGAACTTGACTGTGTGATAGCCCCACCAGCAATACCTACAACAACTTCTACACCAGTTATGAAACAGTCACGCTCTCTGATTTGGAGTAATAGATTAGTGAACAAAGGTGCCCTCCCGTACAATCTGAATATAAAGAGGCCCCCCCTGCTTTGGGCCCGACACTGTCTGGTGCAAGGCCAGGGCGTGGTTAATGGCGCGCGGAGCTGGATTTACAGCTTCTCCTCTCGCCTCCTCTCACAGATACAACCTGAACTGCTAGAGACTGTGATCCTGGTCTCTGAACTTGCAACTCAGGCTGTACCTCCTGAGACGTGGTGTGTGTGTGTGTGTGTGCGTGCGCGCGCGCATGTGTGTGTGTGTGTGTGTGTACTTGTCAACAATGCCCATGGCCTTTGACTCCTTTTCTGTTTGTCGAGCAACTTTTCCATTAGGGTCATCCGTTTCTTTCTGGGAGTCCACTTTGTATTGTAAACAGGTAAACACCTTTTCAAGAAATTGTTATCAAGTTGCTACGTCTGGCTCTCATTTTACTGGAGGTGGCCACATCAGCCATGTGCCTCGGTAGATCAGGAACAAATACGGGCTGAGGGGAGAGCCGGTATTTAAAAATATACAGATAGTCCTGGGCGCCTGGGTGGCTCAGTCGGTCGAGTGTCTGACGCTTGATTTCCGCTCAGGTCATGATCTCGCGGTTGGTGGGATCGAGCCCCATGTCGGGCTTTGCGCTGGCAGTGCGGAGCCTCCTTAGGGTTCTCTCTCTCTCTCCCCCTGCCCCTCTCCCCCACTAGTGCACTATCTTTTTCTCAAAACAAATAAATAAACACTTCAAAATAAATAAATTTATAAATAGAAATACTATAGATCGTCCTTTAGAAGGTCCGTTCGTTCCATCAAGCGGTTAGGGTAGGGTGTGAAATTCGCTTTGTTACTGCCTGCTCTTGTGTAATTAGAATGTACACGTTAATTTTGTGAGCCATGCTCCTTATTTCGAAGAGGAACTGGATTTTATAAATGCTCAAAGAAGACAATCACTGAAAAGCTCCTTTTTCTATGTTCATTCTCCATAGTCGTCTCTTTGCTGCCAACCGAATGCATTCTTTCACCGCATTACTCGGTAAATTTTGATTGAATGAGCCCTTAACCATCGTATCCAAAAAAGGTGTTTGGGGGGACGCCTGGGTGGCTCAGTCGGTTAAGCATCCGACTTCGGCTCGGGTCATGATCTCGAGGTTTGTAAGTTCGAGCCCCACGTCGGGCTCTGTGCTGACAGCTCAGAGCCTGGAGCCTGCTTCAGATTCTGTGTCCCCCTCTCTCTACTCTCTCTCTCCCTCCGTCCCTCCCCTGTTCGTGCTCTGTCTCTCTCTCAAAAATGAATAAACTTCAGAAAAAAATTTTTAAACATGGTGTTTTTTTTTGGTTGAATCCTAAAAATTTCATCTTTCTTTGCACTAAGAATTGTGGTTAAAGAAGGGAGATCCCTCAGCCTTTTCTCTCCAGGGAATGAACAAGGGCTCGGTTGCTGGTAGAAAATTAGCAGATGCACCTACGATTTTGAACACGCTAGTTTTCGGCTTGAGGCGAATTCAATGCATGTGGCACTTAACGTTTTTTCACGAGCGTGTGCAGCTGCGTCTCTGGCTTCCCTTTCCGCAGCAGTGTTGTACCGCTACTCATTTAGCACCTTAAAACCTCCAGCCCCGTTTTCCGTGGCCTTGACCCCTCGGCCCCTGTGTGGGACCGCGCAGGCGATGCCGTCTAGAAGAAGAGGGATGGGCTTATCCTTGTGCGTAATTTAAGACGAATCGTGAACTAACGGTGTGTTTCCATCAATAGATTTTCCAAGAGGTAAAGAGCAGTGACATTGCCAAAACCTTCCGCAAAGCCATCAACAGGAAGGAAGGGATTTGTGCTCTGGGGGGCACTTCAGAGCTTTCCAGCGAAGGAACACAGCATTCTTACTCAGGTAACAGTCATAGTTTCACCCGCGTTCGGTCACCGCCGTGAACTAAGTAGGACGCGTGCTAGGATGTCAAGGAGAGGCTCTCGAAAAACGTTGCCTCCTACTTAAGAATACCGTAGAAGCCCTTTGTGCCATGTATTTGGACTTGGGACTGATACTTGCTATAAAGGCATTATAACTGTTTATTGTCGGGCTTTGTTAGCTTGCGAGAGATTATAAGATATGTGCAATGACAGGCTTTCTTAGGGCAGAACTCTACAGCAATAAAAGTAATAATTTTTAAAGAATTTGGTAACTTCTCTTTTTTTAATTTTATAAAACAGTAATTATATTATTATTTTTATTTTATTTTTTAATGTTTATTTATTTTGAATTCTGGCAAGGATTTTATTTTATTACTATTTTTTTAACAATTTATTATCAAATCGGTTTCCATACAACACCCAGTGTTCATCCCAACCCGTGCCCTGCTCAGCGCCCGTCACCCACTCTCCCCCCTCCCACACTCCCCTCAACCCTCCGTTTGTTCTTAATATTTAAGAGTCTCTTAGTTTTGTCTCCCTCCCTCTCTCTGTGGCTTTTTTTTCCCCTCTTCCCCTCCCCCCTGGTTTTCTGCCAAGTCTCTCAAAATCCACTATGCGTGGAAACATATGGCATCTGTCTTTCTCTGCCTGACTTATTTCACTCAGCATAATACCCTCCAGTTCCATCCATGTTGCTACATGTGGCCAAATTTCATTCTTTCTCATTGGTAACCAACTTCTCTAAGGACAGGTTAATCCTGCCCGATTCTTTTGGTTCATCGTGTACCTCTCGACAGCCACGTTGTATTCAAGCGCATGGGTTTCCCAAGAGGATGAGCCTATGTTTGTGACACGTTAATGGTCAGCACTACTGTACAAATTATTTTAGGCTTTCAAGTCAGTCTAGAGGGTGGACTAATTTCTTGTTATTCAACATCATTTCAGAGGAAGAGAAATACGCTTTTGTTAACTGGATGAACAAAGCTTTGGAAAATGATCCTGACTGCAGACACGTTATACCCATGAACCCCAACACCGACGACCTGTTCAAAGCTGTTGGTGATGGAATTGTACTGTGGTAAGCGTCGGACGATTGGGTATCCAGATTTCCGAAACGGTCTTCCACATAACCGATATAGTTGTTTCTGGATGCTTGACCTCGGGTAATAATTGGAATAGAAGATTGTCTCGGCTCAGGGGCGCCTGGGTGGCTCAGTCAGTTAAGGGTCCGACTCTTGATTTCGGCTCAGCTCACAATCTCATGGTTCATGGGTTCGAGCCTCGTTTCGGGCTCTTAGCCGTTAGCGCAGAGCCTGCTTGGGGTTCTCTCCCTCCCTCTCTTTCTGCCTCTCCTCCACTCATGCTCTCTCCCTCTTTCTCTCTCTCTGTCTCTAAAGAAAGAAACTTTAAAAAAAATTATTAAAAGTATTGTGTAGGCTCTACCCCCTTCATCTGTGAGTGTGTCTGAGAAAGCACCACCAAAATCCGAATCTAAAACTCAGTCATTTAGACTGGGGACCACTTTATAAGGAAGCTGTCAGCTTCCAGTTTCTTCTCATCACTTGAGCAAGCGGACCATGACAGCTTTGCCGGACTTAAGTATGTCGGTGTCCACTGACTTCTAAAGAGCCATGACTTCAAGAACGCGCAGAGACACTCCTCTTCAGTTCTCGCTCTCCAGTTACTTATTTCTGAAAAGCGTGTTTGTTATGGCTGCCGCCCCAGAGGCCGCAGCGACTTGGCAGAAAGGATGGAAGATTACCAACACTTTGTCGGGTAATGCGCTGTCTGTTGAGGCAGCGCGGCGTGATGGTAAGAGCGTGCTCCGGGGGTGCCCGGGGGCTCAGTCGGTTTAAAGTCTGACTTCAGTTCAAGTCATGATCTCACGGTTCATGAGTTTGAGCCCCATGTCAAGCTCCTTGCTGTCAGCACCGAGTCGGCTTCGGATCCCCTCTCTCTCTCTCTCTCTCCCCCCCCCCCCCCACCCTTTCTTTTTCTGGGTTGGGTTCGTCTTCAGCCTTTGCCGCTCCAGAGCTATGTGACCGCAGTCAGGATATTCAATCCCCTTTGCATATCACTTTGCATCTATTATGATCCCCATTAAAAAACATAGGAAGGGGGACCACCTGGGTGGCTCAGTCAGTCAGTTAACCCTCCGACTTCAGCTCGGGTCATGATCTCACGGTTCATGGGTTTGAGCCCCGTGTCAGGCTCTGTGCTGACAGCTCAGAGCCTGGAGCCTGCTTTGGCTTCTGTGTCTCCCTCTCTCTCTGCCCCTCCCTGGCTGACACTCTGTCTGTCTCTCTCTCAAAAATAAATAAACATTTAAAAAGAATTTTTAAACATTTCTTCTAGAACAAAAACAAAAAAAAATATAAGAAGTGGCACCTGGGTGGCTCAGTCAGTTGAGCATAGGACTCCTGCTTTCAGCTCAAGACATGATCTCAGGGTCCTGAGATCGAGCCCCACCCTGGGCTCTGTGCTGGGCATGGAAGCCACTTAAGATTTTTCTCTTTCTCTCTCTTTCTTTCTCTCTCAGCCCCTTTCCTGCTCGCTCTCTTTCTCTCTCATATAAATAAATAAATAAAGTGTTTTTGAAAACCGTAAGAGATCCCCTCTTCCGCCCAATATAGGCACTAAAGAAATAATGCCCCCATGTGTTTTAATACAGAGACATAATCACATGATGCTATTTATTCTGTATTGAAATTTTTCATGGAAAGAAGCACGGTTTTCCCTGTGCGGAGTAACACGTTTTAGGGCAGTGTTTATAAACATCTAAAATGGTAGCGCCTAAGTCCAAATTTTACTAAGCGAGATTCTTCCAAAGAAGTCCCGGATTCTAGACTAATTAGGAGAACCTTGCTTTCTCTCACCACTGAATTAGCACCAGATGTGGTGCCTAACTCCTCATTCAGGCCCTCGGTAAATACGGTGACTGCGAGAATCTCAGGCTCAATGTTTTACCTCCTTGTGAATAAATGGTCATTTTCAGTTGTGAATTACATAATCTAGAAGAGACACGATATTGGTGTGGGATTTGTGTGTTCTTAAAATTTATTCAGGGGGCGCCCGGGTGGCTCAGTCGGTTAAGCGTCCGACTTCGCTCAGGTCATGATCTCACGGCTCATGGGTTCGAGCCCCGCGTCGGGCTCTGTGCTGACACCTCAGAGCCAGGAGCCTGATTCGGGTTCTGTGTTTCCCTCTCTCTCTCTGCCCCTCCCCTACTGATACTCTTGTCTCTCTCTCTCTCAAAAATAAACATTAAAAAAACTTTTAATTATTTGGCAAGGTTTTTTCAATATCCAAGTTATTCGTTCTTATAAAATACTGTGGAAAACATAAAAAATTTAAATGAGAAGGAATGCCCCATCCCCAACTCAGAAATACCCAGATCCTGGACCAAACAGGTAGGTCTTTTTTTTCCCCTCGAGTTTTTCACACGTATAGTCTTTTTGTGTGGTCAACACGATGAAAGTGGCATATTGCGTTTATTTTTCTCAGATGGCGTGAGCGGCGTGTTGGCATAATACAGGCTCTTTAAAAGTAAACCAACTCCTTGTTTCATTTTTGTTTCAGTAAAATGATCAACCTTTCGGTTCCTGACACAATTGACGAAAGAGCCATCAACAAGAAGAAACTCACGCCCTTCATCATTCAGGTGCGCTTGGGTCTCCCCGCTTTCTTTGGGGAAACTCCCGTGTGACGACCTATTCCGTAGACCGTCAGTTCTACACTGTGTATCTTCCCATGTCGTTCTTATAACAAGTCTTGAGTTCAGGACCGTTGTCCAGATTCGACAGAGGAGCGCCGAGAGTCAGAAAGGCTTCTGAGCTTACCCGAGGGTAACGTTGGAACTGAAGTTCAAATCCAGGTGTAACTCCAAAGCCCGATGTTCTTTTCGTTACCTACTGCGTTCAAGCATAGAGAAATAAAGAAAAATATTTCAGCTCTTAGTTAATTCGCCTGCTTAAGGAAGGGAGCATTTTTCTTTTCCGTCAAGTGAGTATTACCCTGTTAGGTAACGACACTCCCTCAGGCAAGAGCTCCTGTTGGGATGTGGAGATTGAAACCTCTAGAACTTTTTCGGGTACGTGGAATAGACCTCATTTAGGCATTTCGAGAAACCCGACAGTTGGGACACCCGGTTGGCTCAATCAGTAGAGCGTGCGACTCTTGATCTCGGGGTGGTAAGTTTGAGTCCCACGGTGAGTGTAGAGATTACTTAAAAATACCATCTTTAAAAAAAAAATACAACCCATAGCCCACATGGATATACTGACTAGTCTCTTGACCATTTCCTTTCGTGAGAAAGGACCAAAGAAGAGACCACATAAAAATACCAAGTTAACTTCCCATGGAATTCTGGCTAAAACAAACCTTAGCCTTATGGATCCTTTATGGCTGAAATTCATTTCCTCATCAAGCATTTTTTTTTTTCAGCGAAGGGAGTAGACTCCTAAAAAATGGAAAGGTCAAGAAGCAAATGTGTAAATTGGCTGTCTTGCAGGAAAACTTGAACTTGGCACTGAACTCTGCCTCTGCCATTGGGTGTCACGTTGTGAACATCGGCGCAGAGGATTTGCGAGCTGGGAAACCTCATCTGGTTTTGGGACTGCTTTGGCAAATCATTAAGATCGGCTTGTTCGCCGACATTGAATTAAGCAGGAATGAAGGTAACAGAACACAGTCACTACTTTGAAAGTTGTTTATTGGTTGTTTTGTTCCTGCTCATGCAGACTGTCGTGCTTTCCCTTAAGTGAGGTGATTAGATAATAACTAGAATTAACAGAAGGTAATGCTATGGTGTTATTCACGAAAGCAGCCTGGTTACCACTTTTCTTCTTTAGTAGTAATTAATGTTTGCCTGGTACTTTAGAATTCATTTTACAATAAAGACGCGAAAGCGCGGAGACTCGGAGGAACTTTCCCAAGGTCTCCAAACGGGATCCATTCTTTTCTAATCTGCCTACACAGCCCCCACGCCGTCCCACTTTCTCTACCACGGTGCACCAGCTCCTGTTATTTTTAATACTTTTTCTATTCTATCACAGATTTAGATGTCTTCAGGACTATGCTCACCTGCCCGTGACGGTCGCTTATTTCCTGAACCAGCAGAAACACCATTCTCCTTATGGCAAAGGGTTTTCTATCACACCATGGAGTTGTAGAATGTACTAGCATATGCAATACATTCGTCACGTATCCTAGGCAGTACCGCATTAACCGCTTCCTGTAAAGCCGAATTAAAATATTAAGCACCACTCCAAATAGTCCTATTTTATTCCAGAAATCAGTCTCTCAATCCTAGTTACTTCTGAGGAATATATATTTGGGGTGCTCAGCATTTTCGAGGTCCCAGACTATCTGTCAACAGTCTTATTTTGCACATTCATCCAGCATGAGACTTTTTTGCACTTTCGAGACTGTTACACTTTCTCTTTCTGTCCACTGGAAGGTACCTGTGTTTGAACCAGTACGGTCACTCTCGTTGCTAGCCTTCTTCGCGATGGTGTTGGTCTTGTTAAAGCACTCGAAGTCAGTTCACAAAGGAAAAGAGGACAACAAACTGAAATTACACTGGCTGGCGTAATAAATCAAATGACTTTTCTTTGCCAGGTCTCAGGTGCATAGATGTCAGGCTGTTTAATCCCTTCTAGCTGTTGACTTGGTGGAGATGGGGAGCCAACAGAGGGTCCCGGACAAGTGACCGTGCTGCCTCTGCCCTTGCTTCAGTTCCTCAGGGTCAGAGTGCTGCAGCGTGAAGCAGAGTCCGTGAAAGATGCAATTGGCCTGATGAGAGTATTACTTAGACCTCTTCGGAAATCAGGCAATTTCACTCTTCTTGTTCGGTATAAACCTCCTTTTATCTGATGGGAGGTAACGATTGCATTAGGACTACATGACTTATTCCTAAATCGATGCTACAATTTAGACGATTCTCTATGTAGACACCCCTGCTTGTGTCTATTACCTGAGGGAATATTTACCAAAAATCTTCGGCTTCTTCTATGCATTCAGTTCAACAACAAAAAATAATGGAGCGGTGGGGGCGCCTGGGTGGCTGAGTCAGTTGAGCATCCGACTTTAGTTCAGGTCATGATCTTGCGGTTCTTGGGTTTGAGCCCCACATTGGGCTCTATGATGACGGCTCAGAGCCTGGAGCCTGCTTCCAATTCTGTGTCTCCCTCTCTCTCTGCCCCTCACCTGCTCATACTCTGTCTCTCTCTCTCTCTCTCTCTCTCTCAAAAATAAATAAACATTTTAAAAAAACACCCATTCATCTTTAAAAAAAATAATAATTGAGTGGCTTTTACTTGTTAGGTGCTATAGAAAATGTAAAGTTGAATTATATCCCTTTAAAAATCGATTTAACCCGGGGCGCCTGGCTGGCTCAGTCTGTAGAGCATACAACTCTTGATTTTGGGGTCGTGAGTTTGAGCCCCACATTGGGTGTAGAGAGTACTTTTATAAAAGTAAAAATATTTTTTAAGAACAATATTTAACCCTTCAAGAGTCAGTTAACTATATTTAAATATGAATACCAGCGTGCCTCAGTTAAGCGTCCAACGTCAGCTCAGGTCATGATCTCACGGTTTGTGAGTTCAAGCCCCACATCAGGCTTTGTGCTGACAGCTCATAGCCTGAAGCTGCTTCCGATTCTGTCTCTCCCTCTCCCTCTGCCCCTCCCCCACTCGTACTCTGTCTCTCTCTCTCTCTCTCTCTCTCTCAAAAATAAACATTAAAAAAATAAATAAATATGAATACTGTTATGTTCCTATACTCCTTTAGTCAAAAGGTTAAGTATAAAGTCTCCGATATTTTAAACATCCTTCCCCAAATCTCTGATTTTAATATTATGAAACAAGCACAATTTAGGTAAGCATATGACATAATGTCAAAATGTTTTAAAAACCGTAACTTGGGGTGCCTGGGTGGCTGAGCACAGAGCCTTCTTGGGATTCTCTCTCTCCCTCTCTGCTCCTTGCCTGCTTGTGCATGCATTCTCTCTCTCTCAAAATAAAATAAACATTAAAAAAAAAATCATAACTTATTTGCCATAATAAAGAAAAAAAATTATAATATTGTATATTTGCTGTGTATTTTCATAACACAGTATCTTTATATCATTGCATAATTATCTACTTCTAGATTTATCTTTTATTAGACTCCCTATCCCTAAAACCGAGGAACGAGGTCATGCTAGTTTTTGCACGTCCCTTACTTAACAGAGCGTCAGAAGACCAAATGAACCCACGGTGACCATTGTCAGGTAACCTATTGGTTGTGGGGTTTTTTCCTTACAGCCTTGGCTGCCTTACTCCGCGACGGGGAGACCTTGGAGGAGCTTATGAAATTGTCCCCAGAAGAGCTTCTGCTTCGATGGGCCAACTTTCATTTGGAAAACTCGGGCTGGCAAAAAATCAACAACTTCAGTGCCGACATCAAGGTAACGGCGCCGAGAACCGTCTCGCTCTTGGACGATATGATGACTTGGGTGACTCCGTCCTGGCTGAACCAGGGGGAGAATCCTGCCAGTGTATCCCCAGGCCTCGTCGGCCCTTGACCCCGATGGTAGTTTTCAGTAGAGATGAAACCTAGTAAAGAACACAAGCCCCAAGTCTAGCTCTCCTTCTGCGAAAAATGGTAGAAGTATTACAATCTGACTTTTACCTTTCCTCCTGTTAAGCATGGAGTATAAAAGGGTGGCCATGCTCTCCCTAACTGCCTTTCCCAGACCTCAGTGTACCTGTTAGCATAGCCCCAGAAGGGAGAGGAAGGGCCCCAAGATTCCCCTTCGTCTTTCGTATTTGGCTTCTCTTCCACCATTAGACATTGAGTTCCTGAGGGTGGTGATGAGTTCTTACATATATCGGTGTCTCCTGCCTCAGCCCCAGCCCTAGGCCCCTCCTGCCAAATCCCACCTCTAATACGATACCTGGCACATAACAGACCTGCAAAATGGCGCCTGGGTGGCTCAGTCGGTTAAGTGTCTGCGGCTCACTATCTCACGGTTTGTGAGATCGAGCCCCGTGTCGCCTCTGTGCTGACAGCGTGGAGCCTGCTTCTGATCCTCTGTCCCCCTCTCTCTCTGCCCCTTCCCCACTTGTGCTCTCTCTCTCTCTCAAAAATAAACTTAAAAAAAAGTCAAATCCTTTTGAAAAAAAAAAAAAAAAGACCTACAAATCCTTCTTGTGTTAAATTTTGGCATTTGCTGCTCACGAGCAGTAAGGAAAAACTAGCAGAGGAAGGAGGAAGGAGGTGGGGGTAGCATTCCTTTACTACTTGTTGCTCTGCCTTCCCAGAGAGAGGGGGCCACAATGGCCACAGCCAATATCACAGAGTCCTCATTAATTGACTCGACGGTCTCCCAAATCCAGATGTTGGGACACGGTGAACAAATTCAAGGATCTTCACCTGATGTCAGTGACCCGCAGGGCCGACTATTGAAAACAATAGTCTGCGGTCATATCGACGGTTCAGCGGTGAGAGGAAGTGAGGGGACATCGGCAGTACTGATTTCATCAGTGAACCCTGAGGATAGCTCCCAAATTATAAGACCAGCAGACCCCCCCCCCCCGCCCCGTTCTTTTAACTCACACAGCATGTTTGGCCAGGTGTATTTTTGCTTTACGCCTTAGATGTGTTCTCGAAAACCACTTGGAAATGGGTTTTCTGTTCTGGGATTATCTTAAATGTACCAAAGGAAATACCATTAAAAAAATAATAAAGCCTGCCTTGAGTCTTTTTAAAAAGCAAAGGGTCGTTCGGTAATGTGAAAAAAGATCTTCCAATTTTTCTGTGTTCAAGTTCGATTTTCACCTGTAAAGCCCTTTTCAGGGTGGCAAATACACTGCTGGTTCTTCTCAAGTGCATAGGATTTGATGATGAATTGCTTGTGCGCCTTTAGGAAGAAACTGTAAGCAGAAACATTTTCGTAACAGTAAATGGCCTATTACAGGGAGGCAAATCCTGTGCCCGCTACTGGTAGCCTCTGGGTTTGCATTTCAGGAGTTGCTCTGAAATGGATTTCACTCGCCCGATTTTCCGATTTTCCCCGTTCTTGAAATCATTTGTGGCGTTATGTATCGAACTCATTTGCCTTAGTTCGTGTAAGGTGCAGCTCTCCGGGAAGCTCCCAGGGATTCATTTTTTGGTAGGTCTGGGTTTGGCTCCAGTAATCTGCATTTTTAAAATTTTTTAATGTTTATTTATGTTTGAGAGACAGACAGAGCACAAGTGGCCAAGAGCTAGGGAGACTGAATCCAAAGCAGGACTCCAGGCTCTGAGCCATCAGCACAGAGCCCGATGCGGGGCTTGAACTCACAGACCGTGAGATCATGACCTGAGCCGAAGTCGGAGGTTTAACCGACTGAGCCACCCAGGTGCCCCCCAGTAATTGGCATATTGAACAACGTGCCCCAAGGGATTAGGGCGCACGTAATCTACAGAGCTTACTAGGAGAAACCTTCCTTTATAGCCTGTCTGGACTGTCGAGGGTCAGTAATAGAAGGTGATCGTCCAACATAGCAGGACTCAGGAGCCTCGACTCCAGTTTCAGTCCCCTGAAGGCGGAAGGTTACTTGACATGTGTGTTGAGGACCCTTATTAAATGTTAGCGGTGGTACAGTGGTTTTCAAGTTGTGTTCTGTGGCGTGTCCACGCAGCCCGAATTCACCCAGCCCACCCCCATATGGGCAGCACCGCTTCGTTTTAAAAATTGGAATTCCAAGCAAAAACATTCAAATAATCAATGAGTTCAGGAGCTCACAACACAGAGAAAATCTTGTCTGGTTCAGTATATTCAGGTCACAAAGTGTTAAATGTTATTTCACCCCCTCAAGTGTTACGCATTTAAAAATGGTCCTTTAAATCTACAACTAAATACATCTTTTAACACAGCTAATCTCTTCTCTGTAGGTTGTAGTATATATATCGTGTTTTGCAATGATGTAACCTGTTTATTTTCTCTTTCCCTATGCTTCCTGGATGTCTGCTCCTACTTTCTTTTCTTGCTTGTTTTGTCTACCAAGCTTATTGACTTCAGTAATTCAGTGAAGGTACAGAACTAGTTCTGTTGTGTTTACTTGCATTGTTGTATTGGTACTGTTACTTGTGAAGTCATGATAAAATCCAGTTATCCATATTCGAGACAGACATTAGGCCAGATAGGTGGACTTGTCTGGGGGAAAGATCTGTTAGATTTGAAGGCAGATTTCTGCCCTGCGTTCTCCCCAAATCCAGTGCAAATATCCTTCCAAACATGGGACGACAAGATACATTCATTCTTTGTAAATGTGATCTCACTGACATTTTCAATTCACTTGTAGGATTCCAAAGCCTATTTCCATCTTCTCAATCAAATTGCACCAAAAGGACAAAAGGAAGGGGAACCACGGATAGATATTAATATGTCAGGTTTCAATGTAAGTATTAAAGTTCTACAGTCTGACCAAATCATTGTCAACTTCTCCTAAATAGCAAGAACTGTTATAATTGCATGTGGCGGTGTTGACAATTTTAAGCATTATTATAAAACTTGTTACTGTGGGTGTTATTCAAAGGCAGAAAGATTAGCTTTGGTTGATTTTGACTGTTTATTAGTGAGTTCCATAATGATGGCCCTCTTGGTTTCTATGGATTGCATAAAACATTCGAAGCGAGGGTGGGAAAATAAGTGCAGGAAACTAACCTTTTCCAGGTGTTTGGATTGTAATCGCAGTAAGAGATTAAGTGACTAGATATTCGTGTATGCATCTGTAATACTCCTGGGCTGAGAGTCATGTGAATATGTTTACGGACTGCTGATCCCTGAAATCCAACATGGGGAATCACTCATGGGACACGCTCCCTGCTCATGCCACTGACTTGTTTGTTCCGTGACCTTGGACGGATTTCTTCCCCATGTTGGATCTCACTCAGCTCATCCATAAAGTGAGGAGTTGGACTAGACTATTTAGTCTCAAGTTTCTAAGTGCCCCTGGTTTGTTCTTTGTACCCGTTAGGGATGCCCCGTACTAATTCGGGGAGGCCTGGGTGGCTCAGTCGGTTAAGCGTCCGACTCTTGGTTTCAGCTCAGGTCATGATCTCACGGTTCGTGAGTTCAAGCCCTGCGTTGGGCTCCATGCTGGGCATGAAACCTACTTAAGAAAAAGAAGAAGAAAAGAAAATCTACACTTCTATCCTATTAGGCAGTGGGATGGAGTGGATTACACTGTCTAAACCATTCCACTGCCCCTACCGGAACCAAACTTGTAACCGGCTTGTGTACTTGTATTTCTGTCCATATGTTAGATGTGAGATTCTTGGGTTCAGATCACTTGGTATGGATGAGGGGCTGTCCCGTGCACAGGGAGCTGTCAGGGAAGGCTAACCAGCTGACCTCATGCCCGTGTAAATGACACCAGTATAGTAACTGATTCTGATGTTGGTATAGCTCTTCTCCATTCAGTCTTCCCTGATTGAGCTTAAAACACTCCTTTGTCTCTTCCCTCGTCAGAGTCCTTCAAGGATTCCCATGGACTCTAGACTTTAGTCCAGAATGTTCCGCTTAGCATTTAAGGCCCTACGCCATCTTGTCCAGGTCTCCTAGCCAGCGTTGTTTCCTATTAGTCTGTATCCCCAAGCACTCATTTTACCTCTGAGCCTGTGCCCACATTTTCCCCTTGTTGTTCAGTGTCCGTCTTTGTGTTTCTCAGCCTTATACCTTCTCTAGGGCCTAACCAATTAATGACTGATTTTTTTATACCCATTACCGCAAGTTTTCTCATGATCCTTTGTAATTCCTTCCCGCCCCTTTCCCCTCCTCCCCCTTCCCAGGCAACCACTGATTTGCTTTCTTTCACTTTACATTAATTTGAATATTTGCATATTTTATGTAAATGGACCCCTGTAGTATATATTCTTTTTATGTGTAGCTCCTTTCACTCAGCATAATTATTTTGAGATTCACTCACGTTGTCACACATATCATAAATGCATTCCCTTTTTAATGCTGTATTATATTCCCGTGAATGGATATACCACAATTTGTTAACCCACGCACTTGTTGAACATTTGGATTGTTTCCAGTTTGGGACTATTACAACTACAACTGTTATGAACACTCATATAGAAGTCTTTGTATGAAGCCTTTGTATAAATATATGCGTTCATTTCTCTTTGGGAAATACCTAGGAATGAAACGGCTGAGTAATAGGGTGTGGTTACTGGTTATGGTTAACTTTTTTTTAAGAAGCCGCCAATTCATTTTCCAAAGTGGTTGTACCGTTTGACATTGCCACCGGCAGTGTATAAAAGTTCCGGTTCATCCGCGTCCTCACTAACGCTTCCATGTGGTTAGCCCTTTCAACTTGACTCATTCTAACAGGTGCCGAAGGAACTGTCATTGTGGTTTTAATTTGTATTTCCCTAGTGACCTATGATGTTGAACATTTTTATGTGGTTATTTACCTATGTATCGTCGTTCAAACATTTTGCCCATTTTTCATTGCATTGTTTTTCTTATTAGCAAGTTTTGAAAGTTTGGGATACAGACCGTTTATCGGATATGTGATTTGCAAATGTTTTCTCCCAATGTTCTCCAAAGAACAGACGTTTTTAATTTTAGCAGGGTCAGATTTAGTCATTTTTTCTTTTATGGATCATGCCGTTGATGTCGTATCTAAGAAATTTTAGCATAATACAAGGTCACAAATATTTCTTCCTCTGTTTTCTCCTAGAGGTTTTTATAGCTTGGCTTTTTGCATTTAGAAATATATGTTCGGGGCTCATTTTGCACATGGTGCGAGACAGGAGCAGAAGTTATTTTTGCATGTATATGTTTTTTGATTTCATCGTTTTTATTTCACTATTGTATATTCGACTATTTAAATTTTTTGTTTTCATCTATTTTAAAGCTTCCTTCTGTTCCAATACTATATCAGTGCTTCATGAAGAATGCCAAGATGATCAATAAAGAAGGGGTTTTAAGATAAAGTTGGTAAATAGCATAGACCAAACAATATTAAAGTAATAACTGACAGGTTACAAGAAATACAAAAGGCTCTATGAGAAGAACTCACTGTACTCACAGAATCCTGAAGAAAGGTCGAATCCCACTCAGTTGCCAGTCTGCTGCTGCTTACTGGCTGCGGAAGGTTACAAGGGTAACACGCATCGTTCTGGAGTCCTGTACAGTCAAGGCATCTCACCGGAGGTTAAAAAACTGATAGCATCACCCATTCAAGACAAAGTTAAAACCGTCAAATTATACATTCTGCGCAGCCTTAGTTTAAAAGTAACATTCCTCAAGTTTCCTTTATCTTTCTCTCTTCTTTTCCCACCAATTGAAAAACCCTTTTACACGGGACTTTGTTTTCCAGAGGTGCTACATTTGCCCTGGGGCAAACTGTAGTATACAAAGGTAGGAACTCCCCAGAGTGATGCTCTGTTCTTTTCCAAGCGTAGGTCACTAGAAACCAAAAATCCCAAAGCAACTGTGCTTCCTGAGGCTCCGGGTTCTTTTACTTGTAGCATTCGGAGGCGGGAATTGGGTGTCTGAGAAACTCATTTTGACATTAGTCTGAAATGATTGGATAACTCAAATTCTTCGCCAAACTCTATGTCGATCAAGAGCTCAGCACGCACCTTTCCAGGGGGAAAAGGAAAGGAGAAAAAAATAGAATGGGGTGGGCACCTGGGTAGCTCAGTTGGTTGAGCTTCCAACTCTTGTCATTATGTCAGACTTTCTGGGTTCGAGCCCCGCGTTGGGCTGTGCGCTGAGAATGCAGAGCCCGCTTGAAATTCTCTGTCTCCCTCTCTCTCTCAACTCCTCCCCCACTCGCACTAGGGCTCGCACGCATGCTCTCTCTCTCTCTCAAAATAAATAAACATTAAAAAATAGAATGGAGAAGAAGATAACAAGTTGGGAGTCCTAGGAATTAGTTGAAAGTAAGTATTCTTTGCAGAAAGGAACAACATTGCTTCTTCCTGGATGGAAAAGTTAAGTAAAGCAAACTGAAAAAGAAAAAAAATCCTTGAAGAGAAAAACTATAATTTGAAATATGCAGTTTAAACCTGAAATCAAATCACTGGAAACCGCAACTCTTGGTTATTATTTTAAAAATATTTTCTCATCATTATTTTCTCGTTTTCCATCTTAACGCCTTCTTTAGGGCCCAAATTGAAAACTCCGAGCAGTTTTCGCTGTTTTCTCCATGAGTTTTAGCAGCTGTAATCCCAATGGAGGTAAATGTAGTATCCATAGATAAGTGATCTGGTGCCACCTAGGGTATTTTTAAGGTACTGCAATCAAATCCAGCCAACTTTCTGTTGCTTTCGAAACAATTTTCTAAAAAGTACCACGTGTTGGCTGAGAGAAAGTAGAATCGTATATCTAGCCTATCATTGTAGGGACACATTTCTGTATTTTTAGTATTTTTATTTAGCCTTTTAAAATATGTCTTCTTATTTTACCTCAACAGGAAACAGATGATTTGAAGAGAGCGGAGAGCATGCTTCAGCAAGCGGACAAGTTAGGTTGCAGACAGTTTGTTACCCCTGCTGACGTCGTCAGTGGGAACCCCAAACTGAACTTGGCCTTTGTGGCTAACCTGTTTAATAAATACCCCGCACTAACCAAGCCAGAGAACCAAGATATTGACTGGACTCTATTGGAAGGTAACCGAAGGTTTCTCACATCCTAATGTGCAGGACTACAGAGTAGAAATATGTATGTAGGCCACGATGATTGCAGGATCTCGACTTAATACGTTTCCTTCCCCACTCTCCTTTAGCAAATATCTGCTGGAAGTAGACCCAAAGGCTGAGTAAAAAGCAGCAGGATGATACGAGGCAGCTCGTGAAGGAGTCACGGATCACTTAGCTTAAGGCCGCTTAGTAAGCCTGAGCTTTATTTTAATATTTTAGAATTAGATCGCTTTTTAAGCCTCGCACCCAAGAAATGTACACAAGCATTAAATGTGACCTATAAATTTACAGTATCATTTCATTCATCCACGGTTAGAGTAACCAGAACTGGCCCCAATTCCTTTTCTCCTCCCCTACACAAAAAGTAATAGGGGCGCCAGCTGGCTCAGTCAGGAGAGAGTGCTAGTTTCGATCTCAGGATCGTGAATTCGATCCCCACGTAGGGTATAGAGATTATGGAAAAATAAAATGTTTAAGGGGCGCCCGGGTGGCTGAGGCACTTGAGCGTCCAAATCTAGATTTCGGCTCAGGTCACAATCCCAGGGTCGTGGCGTCCAGCACTGCATCGGGCTCCGTGCTGAGCGTAGAGTCTGCTTGAGATTCTCTCTCTCCCTGCCCTTCTTCTCTGCTCACATGCTCTCGCTCTCTCTAAACCAAAAAATAAATAATAAAATCTTTAAAGTAATAATAAAAATAATAATAATGTATGGTAATTATTTAAGTTTGGGAAAGGCAGGGTTTACCTTTTCCAGATTCTATATGCATGAAGTAGCAGACTCAAAAATGAACAAATGTTAATAGTCATTCCTTGGGGCGCCTAGGTGGCTCAGTCGGTTAAACGTCGGACTTCGTCTCAGGTCATGATCTCGCAGTTCGTGGGTTCGAGCTCCATGTCAGGCTCTGTGCTGACAGCTCAGAGCCTGGAGCCTGCTTCGGATTCTGTGTCCCTCTCTCTCTGCACCTCCCCACCTCGTGCTCTCTCGTGCACATGCACACTCTCTCTCTCTCTCAAAAATAAGTAAACATTAAAATTAAAAAAAAGTCACTCCTTGACGATGCACTGAAATCACTTTAAAGTACTTAAATGAAATTTAAATGAAATTTTAATTTAAAATGTAAAATCTGTAAATTTTATGCTTTTCCAGCTTCAAGTAACTTATTACTATAGTGTTATCAGCATGTAAAAGAAGTGCTCATGAGTAGCTTAGAATTTATAAAGTTTTTTAATGTAAAACTGATAACCTTGGTTACTTCCGAGGTATGGAGATTTGAGGGGACATTGGGGAAGAATTACAAGGGAGAGACAATTATTAAAACTCCAGAAATTTCTAAATCGTTTAACTGGGTATAAAGTTGTATGCTTTAATTTTAAAATAAATTGAATAGATTTCTAACGACGTATCTAGGGGCGCCTGGGTGGCTCAGTTGGTTAAGCACCCGACTCTCGATCTTGGCTGAGGTCATGATGTCATGGTTCGTGAGACTGAGCTCCATGTGGGGCTCTGTGCTGACGGCATGGAGCCTGCTTGGGATTCTCTGTCTCTTTCTCGCTCTCTGCCCCTCCCCTGCTCACTCTCTCTCGAAATAAAGAAATGAACTTAAAAAAAATAAAAAGCATGTATCTAGAGAGAATGTATTTCGAGAGAATGTTTGGAGATTCATACTGGGGAAAACCTCTTAGGTCTATACAGACGAAATGAAATAATCTTACATACGCTTTGATATTATATGCACATATACAAAGGTGCTTGATTAATATATAAACTTCGTGAATATTCTTAACAGGAGAGACTCGTGAAGAAAGAACCTTCCGTAACTGGATGAACTCTCTCGGTGTTAATCCCCATGTAAACCATCTCTATGCGTAAGCTTTTCTACTTTTATTGTAAACAATTAGGACCATCGTGAATGGATGCCCTGGTCATAATTAAAGCTCTAAACATTTTCTAAATGATAGTTCACAGGGTGCCTGGATGGCTCCGTTGGTTGAGCGTCTGACTCCTAATTTCGGCTCAAGATCGAGCCCTGCGTTGGGCTTTGCACTGAGCGTAGAGTCTGCTTAAGATACTCTCTCCCCCGACCTCCCTCTGCCCTTATCCCCATTTGCGCTCTCTCTCTCTCTCTCAAGAAAGTTAGTTTCCAGTGGTTATTTATATTGGAAAATGCTTGCTAGTGACATCCGGCATCATTTTCCAAACACACAGAAGCCCAGATTACTTCTCTATATGATCAGTAAGGGAAAGAATATAAGAATGTCTTTCTAACACCCTAGGGAGCAGATACTTAATACTTTGAAATGGAGACCATGAAATGCCTTCAGTAGACCATCCATGATGTCTTGAGGCCTTCCTGCTCACTGTTCTCTCAGCATGGAATGTTCTTTTCTGCCTCTCATGCCTTACTCCCTTACTATATTCAAGGCAGGAATTCGTATGCTGACCACCACCTCACGCTCCTTAACCCTCACCCTGCTTTTTTATCGTCATAGCAATTATATACACCCCCGAATCAAACGATCCGTCTATCCACATACTTGTTTATTGTCTCTCTCTTTAACTCTAAAGTAAGACCAGGGATTTTTATCCTACGTGCCCCGCTTCTAGAATAGTTCCTCGCAAGCGGTTAGCTCTCAGTAAATATTTTAAGTGAACAAGATGGTGTTACCTCTGTTTTGGGGACAGATTGATAGCAAATAGCAGCCTTGGGTATTCCCTGTGGCTTTCTATGTTTTATTTACTTTTTAAGTTTAAATCCTAGTCAGTTAACATATAGTGTAATAATGATTTGAGGAGTAAAATTTAGTGATTCATCACTTACCTGTGACACCCAGTGCTCATCCCAACAAGCGCCCTCCTTAATGCCCATCGCCCATTTGGCCCATCCCCCATCAACCCTCAATTTGTTCTCTGTATTTAAGACTCTTGGTTTGCCTCCCTCTCTGTTTTTATCTTCTTTTTCCTTCCCTTCCCCTCTGGTCATCTGTTAAGTTTCTCAAATTCCACATATGAGTGAACTCACGTGATACCTGTCTTTCTCTAGCTGACTTATGTCACACATCATAATACCCTCTAGTTCCGTCCACGTTGTTGCAAATGGCAGGATTTCATTCTTTTTGATCGCCGAGTAATATCCCATTGTGTATAGATATATACCACCTCTTCTTTACCCATTCATCCATTGATGGTTTTCTACGTTTTAGTTACCAGTGTTCTGCTCTTGCTTGAAACAAAGTCCGGCTGTCTGAAAACACTGATTGAATTCTTCTTAAATCTGTAGCGACCTGCAGGATGCCCTGGTCATCTTACAGCTGTACGAACGAATTAAAGTTCCTGTCGACTGGAGTAAGGTCAACAAACCTCCCTACCCAAAACTGGGGGCCAACATGAAAAAGGTAGATCGCTAAGTGGCCACACGGATTTGTTACAGGCCGTGTCCATTCTCCGTTTGGTACTTTTGTTTGGAAAACCCTAGAGTCTGAGCTGCTCGAGAACGGGAACTGTGTCCTGACTTTTTCTGATGTGTGGCGCACCCGCGCGTCGCACGCGCGTCCTCGTAGCCTCCGTGTGCCGAGTCACCACGTGAGAAATCGCTAAGCGTTTACCTTTTGTGCGTTTACAGCTGGAAAACTGCAACTACGCCGTTGAACTGGGGAAGCATCCTGCCAAATTCTCCCTGGTCGGTATCGGCGGGCAGGACCTGAATGACGGAAACCAGACCCTGAGCCTAGCTTTGGTCTGGCAGCTGATGAGAAGGTACGGTACGCAGTCCGAGCTGTTCACGCTTGGCCGTGATACTAGTCTGCGATCTAGTTCCTGTGACTTTCAGGCAGAAGGGTCAGCGCCTCCATCTTTGAAATGTTTGTATTTAGACTCCGAAGTGAGCGTAAGGAACGAATACATGCTGGGGGTTCAGTGAGAGATGTCTCCTTGAACGTCAGGCAGGAGAACTGCGACTGTTTCCTGGTTTTATTTTTTTGTAAGCTGCTTTATTTATTTTGAAAGAGAGAGAGAGAGAGAGAAAAAGCACGAGTGGGGGAGTGGCAGAGAGAGAGAATCCCAAACAGGCTATGAGCATATGGATCTGATGTGGGGGCTCGAACTCACAAACCGTGAGATCATGACCTGAGCTGACATCAAGAGCCGGAGGCTTAACCAACTGAGCCACCCAGGCGCCCCATCTCCTGGTTTTAATAGGAAGCCTGGCATGCAGACTCGAGCCTCATGTCAGTGATTGAAAAAAAAAACACCAAAAAATTATGGACAGCCCCTGGATCCGTTTGAAAAAGAAGATCTCCTGATTATAACGGCAAAAAGCATTCCGTATGACTGAGCACCAGCCAAGGCTCAGCTTCTTTTGGGTCGTGGCCACTGTCATCTAGTACGAAAGGTGCCCGCGCTAGACTGTAGGGCTTGCTCTGAAAAGCACCGACGTGCCCCCGCCAGCACCATTTACAGACAGTAGGTCGGTGGTGAGCCAGTGCTACGTGAGTTTTTGTTCCTATAGTATGAATTTCTTCCCATGAATCTTTAGTCTTTCAAACCTAAGGAATAAAAGAAACAGAACACAAAGCATCTTTCTATTTTGCATATTTTTTCCTAAAGCAGATTGGGATCTTGGGTGCCTGGGTGACTCAGTCAGTTAAACATCCGACTCTTTTTTAAGTGTATTTATTTATTTTGAGAGAGAGAGAGAGAGTGCAAGGCAGGGAAGGGGCGGAGAAAGGAGGAGAGAGGGAATCCCAAGCAGGCTCTGCACCATCAGCACGGAGCCTGATGCAGGGATCAAACCCACAAACCGTGAGATCATGAGCCGAGCTGAAACCGAGAGTCAGGCACTCAACCAACTGAACCCAGGCACCCCAAGCATCTGCCTCTTGATTTCAGCTCAGGTCATGATCTCACAGTTTGTGAGTTCGAGCCCCACATCTGGCTCTGTGCTGATGGTGTGGAGCCTGCTTAGGATTCTCTCTCTCCCCACCGCTCTCTGCCCCTCCCCCACTCACACTGGCTCGTGACCTCTCCCTCTCTCTCTCTCAAAATAAAGCAGTTTTTTCTAAAAGTCGATTGGGACCTTTTCTTCCACTTCTTTTATTTCTGTTCTCCTTAGTTTATTTTACAGTTCTAAGTTACACAGGTTTCCTCCTAAATTTCATTTTTTCTTTTCAACTCTTTATTTGAATTCTAGTTTGTTAACATACAGTGCAGTACTGGTTTCAGGAGTAGAATTCGGCGTTTCGGCACTTCCCTACAACAACACCGCTTCTTCTTTTAGATATACGCTCAATGTTCTGGAAGACCTCGGAGACGGGCAGAAAGCTAACGACGACATCATTGTCAGCTGGGTGAACAAAACACTGAGCGAAGCTGGAAAATCAACTTCCATTCAGAGCTTTAAGGTAAGGAATCCGCATTTGACCTTTAGACATTCTGTTTGCTGGAAAGTATCGGTACCTCGGAAGGGCAGCCTTCGGGGTTTCGTCGTCAGCGTGAATCAGTGTGGGGCTAACAGCAAGGCTGTCGATTCGCCGGGCTTTGTTGCGGGCGGTTTCATATCGGTAATCGCAGGTGAATTTCTGCATACCGACTCTCTCAGGTTCACTCTCCTTTTACACCAGGACAAGACGATCAGCTCCAGCTTGGCGGTCGTGGATTTAATCGATGCCATCCAGCCGGGCTGCATAAACTATGACCTTGTTAAGAGTGGCAACCTGACAGAAGATGAGAAGCACAATAACGCCAAGTAAGAGATACTGACGTTAGTCGAGATTGACAGCCGGCTGTGGAGCCGGGCAGATCTGCATTCTTGCTCAGATTCTGCCGCTGAAGAACGGTGTCACCCGAGGGGCGCCTGGGGGCTCAGTCGGTGTAGCGTCCGACTCTTGGTTTCGGCTCAGGTCATGATCTCACAGTTCGTGAGTTCGAGCGCCGCATTGGGCTCTGTGCTGGCGGCACGGAGGCTGCTTGGGATGCTCTCTCTCCCTCTCTTCTGCCCCTCCCCTGCTTGCTCTTTCTCTGTCTGTCTCAAAGTAAATAAAAATAAACTTTAAAGGGGCACCTGGGTGGCGCATTCAGTTAAGGGTCCGACTCTTGATATCGGTTCAGGTCATGATGTCACAGTTTGCGAGTCGAAGCCCTGCATCAGGCTCTGCACTGATGGCATGGAGCCTAGTTGGGATTCTGTCTCTCCTTCTCTCTGCCCCTCGCCTGCTTGTGATCTCTCTCTCTCACTCACACTCTCTCTCGCTCTCAAAATGAATAAACTTAAAAAAAAATAAATTAGGGGTGCCTCAATGGTTCAGTCGGTTGAGCATCCAACTTCAACTCACGGTTTGTGAGATCGAGCCCCGCATCAGGCTCTGACTGACAGCACAGAGCTTGCTCGGAATTGTGTCTCCTCTCTCTCTGCCCCTCTCCCACACATGCACGCTCACTCTCTCTCTCTCTCTCCCCCCTCCCTCAAAATAAATAAAAATAAACTTTAAAACAGAACAGAGAACAGCAAACAGTAAAATCATTCCCATCTGAACTCTCGATGTGAAAGTTTTGCATCCCAGCCAAATGATAAGAGGAAACGGCCGTCTCCTGTCATGTCATGTCCTTGACTAATAAGAAGTTCACGTTACTTTCTGTTTCCTCAAAAAACAGGTATGCGGTGTCAATGGCTAGAAGAATCGGAGCCCGGGTGTACGCTCTCCCTGAAGACCTTGTGGAAGTAAAGCCCAAGATGGTCATGACCGTGTTTGCGTGCTTGATGGGCAGGGGAATGAAGAGAGTGTAAAATAACCAGTTTGAATAGAAACCTTGCTCCCAGGTGCATGATTAGCAGGTCAGCTGTTTCCAGGCGAAGTGCTCATGGCTTAAGGAACTGTTGGTCATTTAAAGGATTTATAGTTTTGATTAACAAGACTAGTCATCCTGAGAGCCCACAGGGGAAAGAGCTTTAATGAAAAGCGACTCCTCTTTCCCATTGTCAAAGTTGGATGTGTCAGGCACCCCTGAAATGTGCTCACGGCCAAATCATTTACTCTCTCCTCCTAGATCGCTGCCCTTGACACTTCCCGTCGCTGTGTGCTATTTCTGTGTATCTTTTTCCCTCCTAGAATGTCCACACCTTGGGACGTGCTTAGATGATTGGCTACGACTATTATTAGGCCATAATTTTGCTTTCCATCCATTCGAGAACTGTGGTCAGAGGGTATTTGGATAGGAGTATCCTTTGCTTTCTCTTCGTAGTACTGAAAATTGGCAGAAGTAACTGGCGGTGCAGAATGTAATAGAAGCTTTTCATATTCTTTTATTCTTAAAATCAGTATCTTTTTACAGTATTCTTTCTACATGATCTTTTTTGTACATTTAAGAATATTTTGATTACATTCAATAAGACTGCTGATTTTGCTACTTTTTTTAAGGGGTCTTCAAGTAAGTAAAAATCATACATTATAGGTAGAGGGAAAAAATGTACCTTTGGTTTGCATACCCTACCCTCTCCCTCCCGAGCTGTAAGCAATTGACATATTTTGTCTTCAAACACTTGGTTCAGTATATGCTCATTTGTTTTACAACCCGTATCCTCAAACTCTCTCTTTAGATTTAAAAATGTTGTCGAATACGACACTTTTGAGGAGAGAGTGTGCTCGGACTGTAGACCGGATATGGTAGGCCAAGCATGCTAAGTGTACCATCGATTTTCTAATTTGACGCCTAAGACAAGGAGATGCGGTCACTAAAGAATAAAAATATATCTGTAGGACTTAATGTACTCTTGCTTTGTCGAGCTGTTTGCTATAGTTTTCAAGATCATAATGTTACTCTAACTCGGAAAAGTGATGTAATCTGGTAGCGATGTATTAGTTCAAATAAAGGCATTTACATAATAATTAGTCTCTTCCTGTTTCTGCCCCTTCATAGTTTGCCAGTGTTGCTTGCCAGATTGCCCCCCCCACCCCAGTATCTATTTTTCTGGCACACTGTATAAAATGATGTTTGTGGGCACGCCTGGGTGGCTCAGTCGGTTAAGCATCCGACGTCGGCTCAGGTCATGATCTCACAGTTCGTGAGTTCGAGCCCCAGATCGGGCTCTGTGCTGACAGCTCAGAGCCTGGAGCCTGCTTCCGATTCTGTGTCTCCCTCTCTCTGCCCCTTCCGCCGCTCACGCTCTGTCTCTCTCCGTCTCTCAAAAATGAATACCATTAAAAACTTTTTTAAAAAAGAAAGATTTTTCTGAGTGTGATATAAACCCCCAAAACACAAAAGTAAATAACGAATTTGACAATTCTGCTTTTGCAAAAAATGTATATATATATAAATAAATACAATAAAGTCCAAATGCAGATGACCGGGGGGGGGGGGGGTAGTGTAGACCCATTGCCTTAGTTCAGTCGGGCTGCTATAACAAAATACAGACTGGGCAGCCTGTAAACAACAAATGTGTTTCTCACAGTTGTGGGACCTCGGACATCCAAGATGAAGGGGCCACCAGACTGGCAGTGTGGTGAGGGCCTCCTCTCTGGTTCCCAGAAGGCCTTCTAGCTCTGACCTCACATGAAGGTAGGGGCAAAAGAGCTCTCTGGGGTCTCTAATGAGGGCACTAATCCCGTTCACAAAGGCTCTGCTCTCACGACCTAAGCGCCTCTCAGAGGCCCCACCTAATACCATTACATGGGACATTCCATTGGACCACAAGAATTATGAGGGAGAGACAAAAATTTGCCCTATATAGTACTCCTATGATTAGTTAATTTTAATATAAAAACAGCTTTGGGGCACCTGGGTGGCCCAGTCAGTTAAGTGTCTGACCTCGGCTCAGGTCACGATCTCAATGTTCCTTTTTTTTGAGCCCCGCATCGGGCTCTGTGCTGACAGCTCAGCCCGGAGCCTGCTTCAGATTCTGTGTCTCCCTCTCTCTCTGCCCCTCCCCCACGCATGTGCTGTCTCCCTCACTCTCTCAAAAATAAACATTTATTTATTTTTTTTATAATAGTTTATTTTCAAATTGGTTTACATATAACACCCAGTGTTCATCCCAACATGTGCCCTCTTTAATGCCCGTCACCCCCTCTCCCCCCTCCCTCCCCCCCTCACCCTGAGTTTGTTCTTAGTCTTTGAGAGTCTCTTATGTTTTATCTCCCTCCCTCTCTGTGTCTTTTTTTCCTTTCCCCTCTTCCCCTCCCCCTGGTTTTTGCTTAGTCTCACAAAGTCCACCTATTCGTGGAAACATATGGTATCTGTCTTTTTCGGACTGACTTATTTCACTTAACATAATACACTCCAGTTCCATCCATGTTGCTACACATGGCCGGATTTCATAAAAATAAACATTTAAAAAATTAAAAAAAAAAAACAGCTTTAATGAATAAATGCCGAGTCCAGCTCCGGCGAGTCCAGGGGTCCCTAAGGACGGTGTCGGCGAAAGGAATGAGAGGGCCACCAAATGCAGTCAGATCACCAAGCAGGCATCTGGCAGCTCTGCCCTGCTGGTCTCAGTATCTTTATTTTTAGGCAGTGAGTTACATTACATCAAAGAGTATTACTTTTTCTTAGAAGATAGTGGAAGAAAGGAGATAGTGTGTATTATGTCAATTTCCCAGACCTTGAAGAAGAGTCTTATCTTAGCTGTTTTCTGATTCTATTCCTAAGCTAATGAACATACACTGTTTTTGCCAGGAAGAAACCAAGGTCGTTAGTGTAACCTTGAGCGAGCAGGTGGCGCAAACGTTGCTGCCTTAAGACCCATGTTAATTGTTAATGGGGAACTTGGTAAGGTCATAATTCTCTAATGCCTAAGTTCCTTTGCTTATGAGTGAGTGAATTTACACAATAGGGGCCTAACCTCTACATAAGTTACACTAATTTTTAACCAACCCATAACTGCTATTCTGTAAGATCAATTTGTGTAACCTATCCCCAAGAGGCAACTTGAGGTTACTTCTGCCCAGGTTACTCTCGTTTAGATGTTATCCATCAAGGCATCACGCTCCAGGTCCCTTTTTTATTTAAATGCCATAAAACAAAAGGGCATTACATCCCGCCCACCCCCCCACCGCGGAAGCCAAGGAGAGCAGCTCAAGAAATCCAGGCCTGAAAGGTCATTATTAGAAGGAGATGCTATTGGGGCGCCATTCGGTCAGCAGGAGATTTTGCAACATCTGCCTTTTCCGCACAGGGAGGCATCTCAACCTGCGAGCCCATGATGGCTCCCGACAAATAAATAAAAGATAAGTTTCCCGCAACTTATAAGTGACTGATAAGGATGATCACGTCTTATGACCTGTCTTCTGCTAAAGAAAAAGTTCCATTGGAAAATGGGCGGGGACACCTGGCCACTCAGTTGCTGGAGCTTACCACTCTTGATCTCGGGGGGTCGTGAGTTTGAGCCCCATGTTGGGTGTTAAGATTACTTAAAACTAAAATCTTTAGGGGCACCTGGGTGGGTGGCTCAGTCACTAAATCACTCGGCTTTGGCTCAGGTCATGATCTCATGGTTCATGAGTTCGGGCCCCATGTCGGGCTCTGTGCTGACAGCTCAGAGCGTGGAGCCTGCTTCCGATTCTGTGTCCCCCTCTCTCTCTGCCCCTCCCTCATTCCCGTTCTATCTCTTCTTTCTCTCTCAAAAATAAATAAACAATAAAAAAATTGTAACAATAAAATAAAATCTTTAGGGGCGCCTGGGTGGCTCAGTCAGTTAAGCATCTGACTTGGGCTCAGGTCATGATCTCATGGTTCATGAGTTTGAGCCCCGAGTTGGGCTCTGTGCTGACGGCTCGGAGCCTGGAGCCTGCTTCGAGTTCTGTGTCTCCCTCTCTCTGTCCCCCTTCTCCCAGTCACACTCAGTCTCTCTCTCTCTCTCTCTCAGAAATAAAGAACATTTTTAAAAAACTAAAAAATCATTTAAAAAAGAAAAGAAAAATGGGCAAAAGAGTCAGATAATCTAATTCAAAAAAATATAATTAACCAATGAACATAAAAAGGGAATGCTGATTCTCATTGAAACAAACCAAGAACTGCTTTTTTCTTTTTTAGTGGACACTTTTTTTTGACGTTTTTATTTTATTTTATTTTTTATTTTTTAAATTTTTAATGTTTTTTATTAATTTTTGAGAGAGACAGAGACAGAGTGTGAGCAAGGGAAGGGCAGAGAGAGTAAGATACAGAATCTGAAGCAGGCTCCAGGCTCTGAGCCATCAGCACAGAGCCCGACGTGGGGCTCGAACTCACAGACCGTGAGATCATGACCTGAGCCGAAGTCGGCTGTTTAACCAACTGAGCCACCCAGGCGCCCCATAGTGGATACTTTTTAAGAGCAGTTTTAGGTTGGAAGCAAAACTGAGTGAAAGGTACAGAGAGTCCTGTCCCACCTTCTGCACGCGTGCGTGCAGAGCCTCTCCAATTATGAACACCCCTCCCTGGAGCTGTACGTTTGTTACAATTGATGGACCTACGTGACACCTAGTAATCACCCAAAGATCATAGCTGACATTAGAGTTCACTCTCGCCGTTGTACCTTCTGTGGGTTTTGACAAATGTATAGTGACGTGTCCACCGTTACGGCATCATTCAGGGTCGTTCCGATGCCCTAAAAATCCTTCGTGCTCTGCCTATTCATCCCTCCCCATCTGCTCACCCCGGAAACCACCCTTCTCTTTACTGTCTCCATAGTTTCGCCTTTTGCAGCTCTTCTATAGTTAGAATCGTACAGTACGCACCTTTTCAGATTGGCTTCTTTCATATAGTAAATAAAACACATTGGAGAGAACTGCCTTTTTAATGAACTGCCTTTCATTGATCAAAAAAAAAGCGATAAATTATCTGTTGAGGGGGGTATGCAAATACAGGCTTTCTCTAACACCCAGGTGGAGGAACGATCAGTGTACAGTTGGGTGAAGGCAATTTGGTAATTACGGTGAAACCGAAAACCGTCCTATAGCAACGTGCCATGATGCATCTTGTATCGTAATGAAATAAGTCGTGATCAGGCAACACGCTGGAATACTTTTATAGTCGTTAAAAACACCGCGGTGGGGCGGCCTGGGTGGCTCAGTCACTTGAATCCGACTCTTGATTTCGGCTCAGGTCGTCATCTCACAGTTTGTGAGATGGAACCCTGCGCCCGGCTCTGTGCTGACAGTGTAGAGCCTGCGGAGGGTTCTGTGTCTCCCTCTCTCTCTCTCTCTCTCTGCCCCTCCCCTGCTCACACGCCGTGCGCCCTCTCAAAATAAAGAAAGAAACTTTAAAAAATAAAAGCCAGCAAATTAAAAAGTGCTGTGACTATGTAAGCAAAGAGGTCTCATTTTTCCCCATTTTTAAAAATAAATAGTAATATGTACACAGATACACTTTTTGAGGAAACGACATAAGTACATGTGTATGGTTATACTTGGGGAGATGGAGTGGAACAAGGATTTTTTACTCTCTTTGGAAACCATTAATTGCATCTTTTTGAAGTTTTTATTTAAATTCCAGTCAGTTAACATACAGTGTAATATTAGTTTCAGGTGTACAATAGCGATTCATCATTTCCATACAACACCCGGTGCTCATCAGGAGTGCACTCCTTAATCCCCGTCACCCATTAAAAAAAATTTTTTAAGGTTTTATGTCTTTAAGTAACCTCTACACCCAACATGAAATTAAACAACACAGAGAGCTGCTTTCGTTCAGGCCTGAAGAAGATGCGTGAAGCCCGTTCTTTTTCTCGAGCTCTGTAGTTGCTTACCTGGGACACAAACCCTCATCATAAAGTCAAATGGAACGAGGGAAGTTTGTATCAGGTAGGGGCACAAAGTCAGAAAGTATACATTTATGGTGGTAGGGACACCTGGGTGCCTCGGTCGGTTAAGTATTTCCGACAGAGTGGAACCAGCTTGGGATTCTGTCTCTCCCTCTCTCTCTGCCCCTCCCCTGCTCATACGCTCTCTTTCAAAATATATGAACATTTAAAAAGTGTTTTCATGTTTTACAGTGGTAGACAGAATGCGTGCGGGTTAGAGGTGACGGTGCTCAGTAAAGACCCCCATGCGAAGTGATGCTTTAGCTGGTTCTTCGTTTCTTACAACTTTGGGGATAAAAGCGCCAGGTAGGGTTTGTTGGGGGTTTTTTTAATCCTGCAGGTTCCTTTGTGAGGTGCAGATCCGACCCATACTTGGTTCCCGGTTTCCAAATCCTATTTCAAAACTGGGCATCTTTCAGTAAATTTCATGGAAGGGGCTCCTCATAAGGCCGGACGGCTTAGACTATACGTAAGGCAGCCTTCTCGTGGTCCAAAATCACCGATGCCAAATGGAAATGCCCCTGACATACGGGAACTGGTCCGGCACTCACAGCTACGCCTCGTTCTCCCGTGAGCATAGACACATTCGTAGAACAGCAACATCCTCTGTGTTGGCGATGAAGGGACACAAAACAGGAGCGCGATCCAAGTCTCAGCAATGGACAAACATCCCCCTCTCCTGGCCGATATGAGATATTGCTGCTGGGTTTTCTTTATTCCCAGTACAGCCTTAGCCCGGGTATAATCTTAAATGGTTCTGCAATGTTGATCGTAAATATTTCTTGTCTTTAGACACTTCCGACTCAAACTGTGTCTCTAACAACTATTCTTGATTTCGTCTTTCCCAAGCGCAGGCTTCAAATTCAGATACATAATAAAATTACTGATGTCTTTTATGCTTCAAATATCTTTGGGTTTCCTGGAATGGCCATTAGAGAATACAATGTTCCTGTAAAAGAAAGGACAATTCGGGAGCACCGGGGTGGCCGGTCAGTTGAGCGGCCAACTCTTGATTTCGTCTGAGGTCATGACCCAAGGGTCGTGGTGGCGAGCCCTGCTTAAGATTCTAGCTCTCCCTCTGCCCCTCTCCCTTGCTCGCAGCAAATTACGAAAAAAAAAAAAAATTAATGTTTATTTATTCTTGAGAGAGAAAGACAGAGTGGGAGGGAGGGGCGGAGGGAGAGGGAAACACAGAATCCAAAGCAGGCTCCAGGCTGAGCTGTCAGCACAGACCCTGACATGGGTCTAGAACTCATGAACCGTGAGATCATGACCTGAGCTGAAGTCAGACGCTTAACTGACTGAGCCACTCAGGCCCTAAAGGAAAACCATTTTTAAGGATACATTTTTTCTAAAGCCACAGAGAGGGAGGGAGACAAGACATAAGAGACTCTCAAAGACTAAGAACAAACTGAAGGGTGAGGGGGGTGTGGGAGGGGGGAGAGTGGGTGACGGGCACAGAGGAGGACACTTGTTGGGATGAGCACTGGGTGTTGTATGGAAACCAATTTGACAATAAATTATTAATAAAAAAAGAATATATTTTTTCTAGCTTGTAATTAAGTCAAAACTGCTATAGGAGCTTTTTTCTGCCAAATGTCATAATGATAATGATGATAACCTTGACGAAAGGATTTAACTTCCTGTGTTAGTTATGCATAAATAAAAAATATGGTAGTTCTGTCTTCCCACGACCGAATACATTTCAAGTTAAAAACAGACTTGGTTTCAGCACAAAGACTGATGCAGTGACTATCTGCCAGAAATGTTTCCAGGATTCTGGATTCAAAATCATTTTTTTCTGGGGCGCCTGGGTGGCTCAATCGGTTGAGCATCTGACTTTGGCTCAGGTCATGATCTCGAGGTTTGTGGGTTCGAGCCCTGCATCGGGCTCTGTGCCGTCAGCTCAGAGCCTGCTTCAGACCCTGTCTCTCTTTCTCTCTCTGCCCTTCCCCCGCTCCCTCTCTCTTTCTCAAAAATAAATAAACATTTGTTTTAAATCATTTATTCTTTTTTGTTCCAAATATTTGTGGATGGGTATTGAGGGTTTGGATTCATTTACACGGGACTCACAAGGGGGGTATTGCTTAGATCCAGGAACCAAGACATAGCCACTTGGAGAGCTATAACGGCAACAGCAAAATATGTAAAACTTCGGTAAGCTGAGTCCTAAGGTCTTCACTAAGTGTAAAGCTTCTCCACACTGTCAGCGCAGAGCCCAACGTGGGGCTCGATCTCACGAACCATGAGATCGTGACCTGAGCTGAAATCAAGAGTCGGACGCTTAATAGACTGAGCCACCCAGGCGCCCCTTAGGAGATTACCCATGCCCTAGACAGACCTTTAAAAGACTTTCCGGAGACTGTTTTAGTTGTGTCTGTTAATGGTTCAAGCACCAAAAACAGGAAAACTAAAGATTGCTAAACAGGATATGCTATCGCAGTCTTAAATTTCTCCTTAAAATATAACCATCTCATAGAAGTTAAATTGGTTCAGATGGCTAAATGAATTGCCCTTGCTCAGACTTACCATCTGACAAAATAGAAAAAGGGGATACTTTATGTGGATAGTAAGTATGTGATTTTAGGTTAGTCCACGATGTCAACATGGCTTAGAAACAAAGAGATTTCCCGACCTCTCCAGGAACCCCTATAAAATACATGCCGAATTGAAAGACCTTGAGATGTTGGGGCACCAGGGTGGATCAGTCGGTTAAGCGTCTGATTTAGGCTCAGGTCATGATCTCACGGTTTGTGAGTTCGAGCCCCATGTTGGGCTCTGCGCAGACAACTCGGAGCCTGGAACCTGCTTCAGATTCTGTGTCTCCCTCTTTCTACCTCTCCCCTGCTCACGCTCTGTCCCTTTCTCTCAAAAATAAACAAACATTAAAAAAAAAAAAAAAAGAAGTATGTATTGAGGTGCCTAGGTGGCTCAGTCAGTTAAGCGTCTGACTTCGGCTCATGTCATGGTCTCATGGCTCATGGGTTCGAGCCCTGCCTTGGGCTCTGCACCGACAGACAGCAGTCTGGTGCCTGCTTCGGATTCTGTGTCTCCCTCTCTCTCTCTGCCCCTAACCTGCTTGTGCTCGCTCTCTCTCCTCTCAAAATAAGTAAATAAATATTAAAAATGACCTCGAGATGCTTTGCCATTATCTAACAAGACAATCATGATAAAAATGGAGTTTAGCCTCAATGTTTCATGATGTCACCCTCAATAGCAGAGAGGATGTGGCCACACACTCTGGTGACGGGGACACACATTTTGCTGGTCTTGCCATTTTAAAATCCTTTGAAGTAGTACATTTTACTCAGAAATTCCTCTGTGCTTATCACATTCGGATTCAGAAAAAATCAATAAAATCCATAGGATTCTACAATTATAATTAGCAAAGCTCTCCAAACTCTCCACCTTCCCAGACCCAAAGAACCGCCATTAGGCCTTGATGACAGTCAGGTCAAACCCCTCGAGGACCCGTATGTTATCTCCTTGTATGTTAATAAAAGGCTGCCTCGCGCGTTGGGAATTTTACTTCCAATCCCAGACTCTACTCTGATGCAGGCCAATGATCCTGAGGTACATTTTCAAACTATATATCTACATATTCCCCGCACGATCTGGCTCTAGGAGATGTGGCCTTCCGAAACAAACAACAGAAATAAAACTTCCCTGGAGCCTTGATGTAAAAAGTATCTTGTTGGGGCCCCGGGGTGGCTCAGTCGGTTGGGCAAGCTGACTTCCACTCAGGTCATGATCTCACGATTCATGAGTTTGAGCCCCCCGTCGGGCTCGGCACTGTCAGCATGGAGCCTGGGATCCTTTCTCTCTCTCTCTCTCTTAAAAATAAATAAACATTAAGAAAAAGACTATCTGGTTCCTTGGTATCGTCAACAACTGGCATATAGGTGAAACTCTGAGATCTCGACACTCGGGTCTGATGGAATCGGTTCCATCAGAGCTCCTTCAACGGACGGTTCTTAGGAATCCTCCAGAAGCTGCTGACAGCAGCAGTGGATGACTTGTGCCCGACAACAAAACAAGCTGTTGACTTCAGAAGTGAGAGCTTCCAGCCGAGGAGGCAGAATGCGATTAATTTTCTGATTTTTCAACACTCTTCTCTGCTTTTTCTGTCTTTTTGCGCTTCTACTGCTATTACCTGTTATTATACTTCACGCGAATACCCTGTAGAACACTGACGTGATCGCCCTTATTTTCGTCTTATTCTTTTTGAACCCCCGTGGTCTTCTTCTGGAACTCGAGGGAAAATAAAATTCTCCTGTACATTTTCTTCCCGGGTCGTAGCAACTGCTCTGAATTTAACTAATGGCTGGACCGAACATCTTCCACCAGACCCTGCTGACGGTAATTTAATACCAATTCCTTTAAACATCTCAGAAGACAGATTCCCTTTCATAGGCCCCCTCTGGTACGTAATAAACTTCCCTCATATCATTAATCCTGACCCTCAGCCTTGTAAAAATAGACCTTGACCTCACATTATCAGAATGCATAGGCTAAGGCTATTATAACACTACCAGCAAAACCAAGCCGCTCGGGAGTGGACAATACTTTGGAGGCTCTCCTGACCACGGAAGTCAGTAAATTATCTTCAGAAGAACGCAGCCTTCCCTGCTTTGCTGAATTTTTTTTCTTTTTTTTTTTTTTTTTTTTTTACCACTAGGGGCGTGCCTGGGTCAGTCGATTGAGCATCTGATTTCAGCTCTGGTCCTGATCTCACGGTTCATGAGTTCAAGCCCCACATCGGGATCTTTACTGTCGGCACAGAGCTCGCTTTGGGTGCTCTGTTCCCTTCTCTGTCTGCTCCCCACCCCCCTGCTCATGCTCTCTGTCTCTTAAAAATAAAATAAACATCGGGGCGAATGACGCCAACTCAGTCCTCAGAGTGACTGAGTGCACTTTTCCAGTCGCTTTCTCCTTCCTGGAGGTCAGAGCAAGAGGCTACAAGTTTCCAACTTTTACTTCAGGTTTGGTCTTTCTGGGACCAGCCCCAGTCGGGAAGTTCACTGGAGGCACCCACACCCCTCATTAGCATATAAAAGACAGTCATCGCCCAGGAGATTCCAAGGGTTATAGGAACAGTGTTCCAGCAACCAAAAACCAAATAGTTCTTTTAAAAAAATTTTTTTTAACGTTTAATTATTTTTGAGAGACAGAGAGCGCGCAATCAGGAGAGGGGCAGAGAGAGAGAGGGTCCCAGGCTCTGAGCTGTCAGTGCAGAGCCAGATGTGGGGCTCGAACTCACAAACCGTGAGATCATGGCCTGAGCCGAAGTCAGACCCTTAACCGACTGAGCCACCCAGGAGCCCCCAAATATTTTTTCTTATTAGATCACAGCATCCAATCAAAGACAAAACACTAATTCTTGAAACTCTATAAAACCTTGTTATAAAAATTCAAATCCTACATTAAGTCCTTTCTTTTTTAAAAACTTTTTTAATGTTAATTTTTTATGGAGGCAGTTCATGGTTCCCTCAAGAAGCAAGAATTCCCATGTTTCACTACAGACCGTGGAAACCACCGCCTCCATCTCTGGGTGGTTCGTAAGGAAAGCAATGAGAAAATACAACCAGGTGTTACCCTTTATCCAAGAGCCCAGAACTGGTCTCCTTGTCTCCAGTTTTCCTTCAGTCCACTCCTGTCTCTTCTGGCTTTATTTTCTAAAAAGAGGTAGATAGTTTTGCAACACAGCCACTTCACCCTTGGAGAGAGTTCAAAGAACTTACCATGAAACTAATCATTATTATTTTTTTAAGTAGGCTCCACACCCAGTTTGCCCCCGTGAGGGGCCTGAACTCATGACCCTAAGATCAAGACCTCAGCTGAGAGCAAGAGTTGGACACTTAACTGACTGAACCACCAGGTGCTCTGAAACTAATTATTTTATTTTATTTTTTTTTTAATTTTTTAATGTTTATTCATTTTTGAGAGATGAAGAGAGACAGAGCATGAGCGGGGAAAGGGCAGAGAGGTAGGGAGACACAGAATCCGAAACAGGCTCCAGGCTCTGAGCTGTCAGCACAGAGCCCGACACGGGGCTCGAACATCACAGACCGTGAGATCATGACCTGAGCAGAAGTCGGCCACTTAACCGACTGAGCCACCCAGGCGCCCCCCCCAACCCCGTGAAACTAATTATTTTAAAGATCTGACTCTGAGGGCACCTGGCTGGCTCACTCAGAAGAGTATGTGTGACTCTTGATGTCGGGGTGGTGAGTTCGAGGCCCACGTTGGATGTAGAGATTACCTGAATGAATGAATGAATGAGAATGGGTTTTCTGTAAAAACAAACAAACAAACTGAGTAATTGCTCTGAATGAAATTTGGATCAGTTCTTCATGATTGAAATCACATGTGCTCAGGAAATTTGCTTAATTCCTGGAGACTTCCGTCGAAACACACTTTTCCACAAAAGCGGAGCCTCTGTGTTTGCCCTATGTTTCCATAAAAAGTCTCAGATTTTTTTTTGTTGTTGTCGTTGTTGATAAAAGTGGTTTTTCTTAGAAGCATTCTTAAATGCGGACACGTGTGGAAACAATCTAGCTCAGAATTACACTTGCTAACATCATCATCGAGATAAGGAGAAACTTGGGAAGACCCACATATAAAGAATGCCTTTCGCTGAAACTTGGTAAATTTCTCTTGCTTTGTCTGGGGCTGGCGCTGGTGCCCCCTGAGCAGGGGGTTGGGGGGAGTTGTGTTCTGAGCCTGGTTCTTATGCTCACTTTGAAGACTCCTGCCATCTAGTGGCCAAATTGCAGGGTGCTACTTTTTGCTCCAAAATGGACCCGAAGATTTAAGAGAGTCCCGAAAGTTCACCATGCTCCTGGTGCTTGGATGAAACAATAACAAAGCCTCGTCTATTTCAAGGTGCAAGGAACATTTTAAACCTTCGAAAATAGTCTTCCTTTGGTGGGAAAACAAAAGGCTTCATCTGGGAACATTTTTGATTCGACCTCGAAGCTGAGGTTACTTTGACCACAACCATGTATGACCTGTGTGTGTATTTGTCCTGAAATACACACATGCCTGCCTACAACAGGCGAGCATGCAGATTTCAGGAAAAGTCTGCCAGACTAGCCTCTCCTATTCTCCCCAACGCCAGAAGGGTGCAGCCGAGCCTGTGGGGGCCAGGATTTGTGTCCCAGAAGGCCAGACAGAATTGTGGCAGTGAAAGGGGATGGAGAGCCCAGGGGAGTGAACCTGCTGCACTGAGGATTGAACTTGAAAATCAGAGCGTGTCCGCATGATGCGGGGTCACCAAGCACAATTGTCAAGAAAAATTCTTGAGACTTTTGTTTTTTAATGTTTAGTTTTGAGAGAGGGACACAGAATGTGAGTGAGGGAGGGGCAGAGAGAGAGGGAGACACAGAATCCGAAGCAGGCTCTGAGCCGTCGGCACAGAGCCTGACACGGGGCTCGAACTCACGAACCACGAGATCATGACCTGAGCCAAAGTCGGACACCCAACCGACGGAGCCGCCAAGGCGCCCCTCTTGAGATGTTTTATGGTACAAAAAAGGTGCTTTCATTGTAACATAGGCACCGGACCTGTGGGCAGAAAGAGCTTCACTGAGATCGTGAGAAGTGACTGACTATACACTTTTAAGTGTGTGGAGGATGAGCGGATAGAGATGAGGTAAGCGTCTAAGGAATTTCTCCGTGCCAACAGTGAGGTTTACGGGACCTTGGGGGTCTGGCTATTGTCAAGATAAGGTTGCTTTTGGTCTCTACTGAAAGAAACCTCAACACTAGGGCAGCCATGAGTGCCTTGGGGAAGGTCGTACCCTGCATTTCTCAGGTATCATCCGTGGGCTGCAAGTCCTAAGGGGATTTAATTTCAGCTACATTTGTCCTGCTTCTGTTCTCCTCGTCATTCCCGCCGCCCCCCCCAGCCCCGAACAACTGTGACCCTTCGACCTTTAAGGTTGCCGAGTGTGGAAGGTCTTCTCTTCCGTAACTTCCTCCTACTGAAGAGGGGCTTAGATCCCTACCGGCAGATCAACACCGGCAGTTGGGGATGTGGGTAGTTTCGAAAGGCAGAGGCAGCCGAATCCCAGGGAGACGACGTACAGGAATCTCTTTAGGTAGAAAAGCATCATCTGTCGGCGCCTGAAGTTACAGCAGCGAGGGAGTCTTGGCAACAGGCGGAGAGACGTCGGAGAAGACAACAAAATGAGGTGAATATTATTATGAGAAAAAGAGGCCCAATAAAAAGATCCTTGGGCGTTGACCCCAATCCTCCTCCAGTCCAGGAGTTTAAGTGATCATTAAAGGAGAGGGAGGGATGGTTTAAAGGGCCCATTGAGGGGCGCCTGCGTGGCTCGGTCGGTCAAGCATCTGACGCTTGATCTCAGATCAGGTCTTGATCTCAGGGTCGTGAGTTCAAGCCCCACGTTGGGCTCCGTGCTGGGTGGGTGGGAAGCCTACTTTAAAAACCTAAAATAAAATAAATAAGGCACCAGTTTGAGTCTTCATATCTTTGAGCGGTCCTGTCACATTTTTGTCATAATCTAGAATGGAGACACGATATTCATTTTCATAGTGACGTATGTTCCTCCTCGCATGGCTGTCTAGACCTCGAACGCCATTCCATTTTGAAGAACTGCTTTCCGCATGTGAGTTATTCCCACATAGAACAACGTAACGCTATTTTGAGAATCATGTAAGGCCTTAGTTGTGGAGCAGGTGATGTTAGCCATCATATAGACTCGATTTTGTGTAGCAAGTAGTCAGGTAATAATAGGCACTTTCATGGAAACGAAAGAAAAATACTGGTTAATGTTTGGAGCGACTTACAAACCCAGGGTCTGCACCTCAAGTGCTGTCAGTGGGAAGAATTTTGGTGGGGGCCGGGGGGAGGGGCAGAGGGAGAGGGAGAGAGAGAGAGTCTCATTCAGGCTCCACGCCAGCGCGGTACCTGACACAGGGGGCTGGGTCGAGAGATCATGACCTGAGCCGAAACCAAGAATCGAAAAGTTAGCTGACTGAGCCGCCCAGGCGCCCCTATAAGGAATCTCTAGACTGAAATTTTAAAAGCCTCTCAAGGCCAGAAACCAAGCCAAATGCTAGTCATCAGACTTGCTCGCGATCTGTAGATTTGGGCAAATTCCTCTTCCGAGGTCCCCAAAATATCCTGCACCTGCCAGGAAGTCACATTCTCTAGTCACCTGGTAAGGCTGCTGGGAACCCTGTAGGCAAGGTATCAGGCCATATTCCCAAGGGGCCTGTGGTCATATCTGAGTCTATGCATGTCTCTCAAGTATGACATTCCAGGCAAAGTCTCGGTAAATGCAACCGATGTTTCCAATGGCGTCCGGTTACAAGGAGAACAGTTCCTCACTGAACTTATGCAGGCCCAATTGCCATGGGAGAAAGAATACTGAGAGTTTCTGAATTTCAGAGACTTCGGGAAGGGAGAAAAGTGAAATGCTTCCATTTGTTCACAAAGGAATATTTTATCATATTTCTGCATATCGTAGATACCTTAACAGAAAGTTTCTTTAATCTGAAGAGCAAACATAAGGGAACCAATAATGCTTCAAACAAGAGTCATGAAAACTATAATCATCTTCCCAGTTCTTTCGGTTCCACGTTATTAAACTCTTATTCTGCTTGAATGCAGCTTTTCCATTAGTTCTGGAAGTTCTTACCCAGTTTAGTTTTATGATCTTGAAGACCGTAAACTTGTACTTGTCAGAAGTCCTTTCTGTGACCCTCCTTGAGGACCAAACACATGTTGCAAGGGCGTCGGAACAGTAACTGTAAATGACCAAAGATTTTTTTAAATGGCCACAGGTAGAAATCCGGTTATTTCTGTGACACATAATACTTCCATAATTAGAATGTCAAGTGATGACCTTACACCAGAATTTATTAAAATTTTAGGGATGTCGGGGCGCCCGGCTGGCTCGACTGGTGGAGCGTGTGACTCTTGATCTCAGGGTAGCGAGTTCCAGACCCGCATCGGGTGTAGAGGTTGCTTAAAATAAAATCTTAAAAAAAAACTTCGAGGGGACGCCTGGTTAAGCTGGTTAATTTCGGCTCAGGTCATGATCTCACTGGTTTGTGGGTCTGAGCCCTGAATCAGGCTCTGAGCTGACAGAGCTTCGGATTCCGTCTCTCGCCTTCTTCTCTCTGCCCCTTCATGCTCTCTCTCTCTCTCTCTCTCTCTCTCAAAAGAAGTAAACTTAAAAAAAAAAAAAAACCTTAGGAATTTCAGATAATTTCTAGAACAGCTACAGCATTCATCAAAAAAATACAACCGGAGGCTTCTCATCTGTGTGACGGTGCTTCCAAAGTAACTTAACATACCAAATAAACAAGCCTAATGAGTCAAAAAGACTTTACAATTCAATTATCAGGAAAGGTTGTCAAAATCCTCAAAAAGTTTTCAAGCACGTGCCTATATAGGATTCCAGATCATTATAAATTTAACATTTACATTAAACCAAAGTGGCAACAAAGGCGTCTACAAGAACCTATAGAGTCGTTGGCAAAACTTGGCCCCTTTAACAATGAGAAGTTTTAACTTTCTCAAGTAATCAGAGGCCTGATAGAGACAGAACATAGGAGCTTTGGTTTTCTGGGAAGATAAAGAAAAGAGAAAAAAAAAACTTCGTTTACATTTTCTTATCAAGAGCAGACCAATCATCCAAGAAAACTTTGTCTTTTTATCAGAAAGAAATGCAGGATTTGAATTTTGTATCAGTGTACTTTAGTTTTTTTAAATTCTGTAACTAGGCTCCATGCCCAGTGTGGGGTTTGAGCTCATGACCTTGAGATCAAGAGTTGCACCCTTTACTGACTGAGCCAGCTGGGGGCTTCTGTATCTCTGTAGTTTAAAAATCTGTTCATTGGAACCTTTTTTACTTATTCAATCTACTTGTTTTTAAAAGATTTTTTAAATGTTTATTCATTATTTTTGAGAGTGGGGCAGAGGACGGGTGGACAGAGAGGGAGACACGGAATTGGAAGCAGGCTCCAGGCTCTGAGCTGTCAGCACAGAGCCCAACGCGGGGCTTGAACCCACAAACCACATGATCGTGACCTGAGTCGAAGTTGGATGCTCAACCAACTGAGCAATCCAGGCGCCCCATAATATACATGTGTGTGTGTGTGTGGGGAGAGAGAGAGAGAGAGAGAGAGAGAGAGAGAGAGAGAACGCCAGCAGGGTAGGGGCAGAGAGAGAGGGAGACCGAGAATCCCAAGCAAGCTCCGCACTGTCAGCACAGAGCCCGGTGCGGGGCTCGAACCCACAAGCAGTGAGATCATGGCCTGAGCCGAAGTCGGACACTTAACCGACTGAGCCACCCAGGCGGCCCCAATCTACTTGTTTTTTAACAATTACCCATGAAAACTTTTGAGACAGCCCAAATTAACCACCATTTTTAGTCCTCTTTTTGCTGACAAATTGTAACAGAAATAACACGAGTTTATTTGACCTTCAGCAAACCTTGGTAGGATAAAAGTTTTATATTTAATGCTGATAACTCTAAAGACATGTTTACCTTAATTCAACTAACAAACCTAAATTGGCTTAAATACCGAGGATGTTGCAACTGGGTCCACTAAAAGTCAATCAATTTGTTCCTCGCTGTCAATTTTTTTAAATTCTTCTTTTTTTAATGTTTGTTTTTAAGAGTGAGAGAGACAGAGCACAGGCCGGGGAGGGGCAGAAAGAGAAGGAGACATAGAAGCCTAAACAGGCTCCAGGCTCCGGGCTGTCAGAGCCCGACACAGGGTTTAAACCCACAAGCAGCGAGATCATGACCTCAGCCGAAGTTGGACGCTTAACCGACTAAGCCACCCAGGAGCCCCTTTTGCCCATTTTAAATGGAATTACTTGTCTTCAGGGTGTTGGGTTGTATAAGTTCTTTATATATTTTGGATACGAATCCTTTATTAGGTACGTCGTTTGCAAATATCTTCTCCCATTCCATAGGTTTCCTTTTAGTTTTGTTGATTATTTCTTTCACTGTGCAAAAGCTTATTTTGATGTAGTCCCAATCGTTTATTTTTGCTTTTGTGTCCCTTGCCTCAGAAGACATATGTAGAAAAATATTGCCACAATCAATGTCAAAGAAGTTACTGCCTGCATTCTCTAGGATTTTTATGGTGTCACGTGTCACATGCAGGTATTTAATCCACTTTGATTTTTTTTGTGTGCGTATGGTGTAAGAAAGTGGTCCAGTTTCATTGTTTTGCATGTTGCAAATGATTTGACCTAGGCTCAGGTTTCCCACCGTTATTTTTTTAAGTCTTTTTTTTAACGTTTTTATTTTATTTTTTGAGAGACATAGAGACAGAGTGTGAGCAAGGGAAGGGCAGAGAGAGAGGGAGACACAGAATCGGAAGCAGGCTCCAGGCTCTGAGCCGTCAGCACAGAGCCCGACATGGGGCTCGAACTCACAAACGGTGAGATCATGACCTGAGCCGAAGTCAGATGCTTCACCGACTGAGCCACCCAGGCACCCCCTCCATATACCACTTTGTTCATTCTCTTTTCCTTTCTATATAAATTTTATATTCTCAGGGGGCCCGGGTGGCTCAGTCGGTGAAGCGTCTGACTTCGGCTCAGGTCGTGATCTCACATTTCTTGGGTTTGAGCCCCGCATCAGGTTCTCTGCTGTCAGCACAGAGCCCACTTCGGATCCTCTGTCCCCTCTCTGTCTTTGCCCCTTCCCCGCTGGCACTCTCTCTCTCTCAAAAGTAAACATTAAAAGAAATCAATGGTATATTCCCTATGGAGTTTCCGATCGAGATGCTGTCTGGTAGAGAAACATAAGACGATGATCTCACAAGGGAAATCAAGGGGCGGCAGTCTTATTCTCTAACAGCATCAAATACTTCTCCACCGTCATGCAGTCTGCATCCACCGACGCCCCCTGACCTCCAGAAGATGCGCCCCGACTTTAGTCAGAGTTTTCTCTTGGCCGAGTCGATCCCCACAAAGAAGAATCAAGGCACGCAATTCAAAAATTAATACACGGTATTCAGGTTTCCACATTCATTTCTGCTCTATTCTATCAGAGATGGCAAGTGGTGATATTGGAGGAGGAGGCCCTCCAACAAGGGTGATGGTGGTGGTGATGGTTTACCATTTATTCTAGGTAACGAAGTTGGAAGAGAAGGAGCAACTCCTCTGGGTGGAGGCGGGGGGTGGGGTGGAGGGGGGTAGAGGTGGTTGTGGACGTGGCCCTCCATCTGCCGTGAATGTGGTCAGAGAGGTCCTGAAACTTACGGGCGACCCGAGGGCCCATGCTCCTGTAATATAAAGAATCCAGCGTTTACATGCGTGCAAGAAAATACGCAGCAAATAATTCGTAACGGTAGACGCTTGTGTTTTCTTGCACATTCAAGGTGAGAGAAGCATTTTATCATGCTTTTTCATTATTTATCACCATTTGAGGTGATTTGGTGATCAAGGTGATAAGCGACAGTATGTGCCAACGACTTCTACAGATAGTCGATAAGCATTTTAAGCTCTACGCGAAGACTACTTCCGCTAACACTAACGCTAGAAGAGTTGGCACCCTGATCAAAAGCTTGGTGAAATAGTATCCCAAAATAATGCAAAATTAGATTTCATGACAAACGACTAGTAAGGGAGAATGAATCTATGTGGCTTGGGCCTGTTAGACTAGGTGGTTCAATTATGGATAATTAATACAAGGTCATGGTCGGATCCCCCTGGGAGCCAGTTAGCTTTAAACGGTCTGCCTCACAGCACCAGCGACCCAGCTGGCTTATAATAACATAAGTAATACCCATTTGCAGAGTAATATATGCTTATCAACGTTTTTACATCTGTTATCCCTTTCGATCTTCATTATAACTTTGAATATTTTTTAAAGTTTGTTTTTATGTATTTTCGAGAGGAATAGAGAGCAAGCAGGGGAGGGGCAGAGAGAGAGGGAGACAGAGAATCCCAAGCAGGCTCCGTGGTGTCAGCCCCGAGCCCGACGCGGGGCTCGAACTCACAAACTGTGAGATCCTACCTGGCCTGAGCAGAAATCGAGGGTCAGTCGCTTAACCGACTGAGCCGCCCAGGTGCCCCTAATCCTCATTACAACTGTGTAGCGTAGGTCCGGCAAGTTTCATTCCACTTCTTGTAGATGCAGAAACAGAGACTCCAAGATATAAGGGACCCACCCAAGTTCGTGCAGTTAGTGTGAGACATGACTAGCACTTGAATGCACACCTTATCCACTCTCTTTCTCCTGAGGCAAAAGTTGCCCGTGCATTTGTCACAAGCAGAGACTGGAACCTTGGGGGTGACAGAATGAAGCTGGAAAGAGGCCACGAGATGAGGTCATTTGGAGGTCACTGGCAACTTTTGCCATAACTCTTTAGTGGAAGGGTAAAAACGAACACCTAGGGGGCATCGACTGTGTGAAGATACAGTTGTTACTTTGCGCATATTCTCTCTGAACATAAGCCGTCTCGTCGTCTCCAGGACTGTTCTCCAGAAGGCTTTGGGTAATCATTAAATTGAGGACTTTCTTTTGGAAAGGAATTACTATTTTTTAAATTTTTTTAATGTTTATTCATTTTTGAGAGATGGAGAGAGACGGAACATGAGGGAGGGAGGGGCAGAGAGAGAGGGAGACACAGAATCCAAAGCAGGCTGTCGGCACAGAGCCCGATGCGGGACTCAAACCCACGGACCGCGCGATCATGACCTGAGCCGAAGTCGGAGGCTCAACCAACTGAGCCCCCCAGGCGCCCCCAGTTTCAGAAAGGAGTGATTGGGGAGCCAGTAATTTGCATCATCATGAAAATTTCCTCTCCAAAACGGTTTTGCTTGCATAATATATTCTATTCCAAAACGTTTAGTGCAGTTTAAGGCACTGATGCCTGAGTCTTTCCCACACATGAAAATGGGTTTATTGTCTTAGAAAATCAAATCAGTAGCGTTATGTAAACTAAAATTCACCAGAAAGTCTGCCTCTGGTCACATTTTCCTTTTATCTGGCAAAATAATTTTGTCCCACGGAACTCACTGTGGCGTGACACAATATTATTAAGTTTATCACCTGGGTTCACTGTGAACTCACAGTTCAAATAACATTCGTGACACCGAAGTGTCCCTGTGGGGCTGCAGCTAGCGGCTCTGGCGGCGGCGGCTCTGTCGGAAGCATGAGGAAACACGGCTCCACCCAAAGGCGAACAAACGCATTTTCACTTCCGGAAAACAAAAGGAGGTTTTGGTGATTTCTCGTGGGCATTTGTACTATTCTCATTGTTTTTTTTTTTTTTTCTTCCCTGTTGAGTCCTGGGAAATGATCCACAGTGGCTGGTCCCTAACCTTTCTGGTCTATTTAAATTTCAGACCCACCCAAGAGCCTTCATGGACAATAAATGAACCTCTCGGGAGATGAAGGATCTCCAGGGTGAGGTCGTTCAACTTGACCATTATCCAGGTTAAGGTTTCTCTGAATCCACACTCTCCCCTCCCCTCCCAACCGAACTTATCTCCTCCACGTTTTTATTCCCCAGGTTTGGTACGTATATAAGCATGCTGTCCCCAATTTCCATTTTTATGTAAATGGTTCCTCTGTACAGCTTCAGAAAAGCACTGAATCTTTCTGCTTGTAATTTAAATTGGCTGAACAATCTCTAACCCCACAAAATCAGAATCATACAAATCTGAAATATGCGGATTGGAAGGGGCCTTGTCAGACTTCATCCTCTCCTGTTAATGATGAAGAAACTAAAATCTGAGCTGTGTGACTTACTTAAAGCCACAGCCAATTAATAGCAAAGCCAAGACTTCTTTTTATGACTTCTTGTAATTACTTTATACTGCCATTTTATTTTTTTTCTAAGATTTTATTTTTAAGGAATCACTACACCCAACGTGGGGCTCGAACTCACAACCCTGAGATTAAGGGTCGCAACGGTCCGCCGACGGAGCCAGCCAGGCGCCCCTGTATGGCCACTTTCAATGTCTCAGAACAAGAGAAGTCATGCAGGGAGCCACTGGAAGAAACATATATACTTTCATTTTAATTCTAAATGTTGGTAATGAGGATAAATCATCAAACAATGAAATTTCCTTTTCTAAAAATTATTTTTCAGTGGTTTTTCTTAAAATATATGTTTTTAGGGGCGCCCGGGTGGCTCAGTCACGTAAGCGTCCGACTCTGGATTTTGGCTCAGGTCACGATCTCACAGTTGAGATCAAGGCCCTGCCCACGTCAAGCTCCACGCTGGGCCTGGAGCCTGCTTAAGATTCTTTCTCCCTCTCCTTCTGCCCCTCTCCTCCTCATGCTCGTGCTCTCTCTCTCTCTCTCTCTCTCTGTCTCTCAATACCCCCCAAAATATATGTTTTTAAAAGCCGTGACAGATAATCATTTGCTTCATTCTTGTGGTATCTGCTGAAATGCCAGCCCAAAATTCAGTTTATTCTTACATTCTCAAAGGGTATTTTGAATGTGCTCCTTAGAGCAATAACATTAAGATGCATAAAGTTCTGATTTTCAAAAATCCGATTTCTTTCACCAATAAAACTGACAAGTGCACACAAACATTTTATACTCACGCTCCTAGAATTTATTCTACCTGCAGTAAAGCAAAGAAAAACGGAAGTAATTTCGACAATACTCTAATTCCTGGAATGATAGAAAACTTGATCATCAACACCATAAGTCAAACTCTGAAAAGACAGAATGCCTAAGCAACCTTTTTTTTTTTAAACTCTTAACTTTTTTTTTAATGTTTATTTTATTTTTGAAAGAGAGACGCACAGAGCAAGAGCAGGGGAGGGGAAGAGAGAGATGGAGACACAGAATCCAAAGCAGGCTCCAGGCTCTGAGCCGTCAGCACAGAGCCCGATGCGGGGCTCGAACCCACGAACCGTGAGATCATGACTTGAGCTGAAGTTGGATGCCTAACCGACTGAGCCACCCAGGCGCCCCCAAGCAATCTCGAAAAAAGTAAAGCAAAGCTGGAGATATCACAATTTCGGACTTCGAGTTATATTATGATGCTGTAGTAATCAAAACAGTATGATACTAGCACAAAATAGACACATAGATCAATAGAACAGCCAGAAATAAACCCACAATTGTATGGTCATTTATTTCGTCTTTGAGAAACAGTAAAGAACAACCCATAGGAAAGACGTTCTCTTCAACAAAGAGTGTTTGGGGGCACCTGGGTGGCTCAGTCGGTCAAGCGTCCGACTTCGGCTCAGGTCATGATCCCACGGTTTGTGGGTTCGAGCCCCACGTCGGGCTCTGTGCTGACAGCTCGGAGCCCGAAGCCTGCTTCGGATTCTCTCTCTCCTCTCTCCCTGCCCTTCCCCTGCTCATGCTCTGTCTCTCAAAAATGAATAAACGTTAAAAATTAAAAACAAACAAACAAACAAACAAAAAAAAAAACAAAGAGTGTTTGGAGGGGCGCCTGGTTGGCTCAGCTGGTTAAGCATCTGACCTCAGCTCAGATGGTGATCTTATGGTTTGTGGGTTCGAGGCCCCGTATCGGGCTCTCTGCTATCAGCACAGAGCCTGCTTCAGATCCTCTGTCCTTCTCTTTCTGCCTCTCCCCACTCATGCGCTCGCTCTCTCTCTCTCTCAAAAATAAAATAAACTTTTTGACCTTTTACTGCTTGTGCCCCTTTCTTACAGCAACAAGACAGAAATACTATACCGAAGTTTCTTAGGATCTAGGATAAAAAGAAATGAAATTTTGGATAGAACCAAGCCAAAGAAATCTAGATAGAAAGAACGGAAACATAGCCATGAATTTGGCATTTGTTCGACAACATTTATATAAGTCATTCACATGGAGAGAAAAGGCAAACTCAAATTCCAGCTACATGAAGTAGCATAAGCATTTTAAATTGTATTCATTTATTTATTTATTTAAAGTTTTTTTCTTTCTAAAAACAACTTTAAAGTTTATTCATTTATTTTGAGAGAGAGAGAGAGAGAGAGAGAGAGAGAGAGAGAGAGAGAGAGCAGGGGAGGGGCAGAGGGAGAGAGAGGATCCCAAGCAGAGCCTGACATGGGGCTCAATCCCATGAACCATGAGATCATCGCCTGAGCCGCAATCAAGAGTAGGATGCTCAACCGACCGAGCCACCCAGGTGCCCCTATTTATTTATTTAATTACATTTTTTTCAAAAAGTAGGCTCCATGCCCAACGTGGGGCTTGAACTCACAATCCCGAGATCAAGTCATGTGCTCTACCCACGGAGCCAGCCAGGCGTCCCTAATTTGAAATTTTTAAATTAGATTCTTCAAGAAAGCCAAGAACAGTTCCTCTCAGCAGAGAAAAGAAAGAAGGAGAGACGACACCAGTTTGTGGCTATTGAGAAGAGTGACATCAGAGACCACGGCAGACAGAAGTAAGTTACTACCTTGTCGTTCTAGAAAGAACTACCAATTGAAAGGAAGTGAAATCTGAAGGAATGCAATGTGGTTTAGCCACAACAGCAGGGCGCACGCGACACACACAGGAGACACTCCTGAAGTGCCTAGTTCTGGGGGCCCGGGGACACCGCAGGGCACTACGAGACCTCTCTTTCACAAAATGAGAGGCCAGACGAATGTGTCCCAAATGAAAGAACAGGACAAAATCACGACAAAAGAGTGAAATGACACGGAAAGAGAAATTCAGAGAAACGAAAGCTGGCGTGAGTTCATCACCGCTAAGTCTGCCCTGCAAGAAAAGCCAAAGGAAATCCTTTAGGTTGAAATAAAAGGACTCTAGGCTGTGACTCAAACCCATTTGAAGTTCTGAAGTTCTCCCTTACGTTTGGACTTTTCAGAAACCCCAAATCCTGGAAACAATTTAAATGTCCGGCAACTGGTGATTAAATAAAATATATCCATACAATGAAATGCTCAACAATAAACGTGAAGAACCACTGATGATATAGGAAACACCGTGGATGAATCTCAAAAGCATTGTGCTAGGTGAAGGGAGCCAGAAACAAAAGGATTATTGCTCTCTGATTCCTTTAAATTAGATCAGTAGTTGCCACGGGCTGGGAGTGAGATCACAGACGACAAAGGAGCCTGAGAACACTTTCTGGAGTCATACAGAAATTTCCGTATCTTGATTGCGATGGTGGATACGCGACTATATACATTTGCCAAACTTGTATAGTTTTGTATACTGTGAAAGTGAATTTTACAACAGGTGTATCTCAATCGAAACGAAGGCATATGAAATGACTGTTTACACGGAGACCCACACACATAGGTATCTGGCTTTATTTACAATGATCAAAAGCTGGAAACATTCCAAATGTCCATCGACAGATGAATGGACATACTCTGGCCTGTCCATACAATGGAACGCCACTCAACAACAAAATAAACGAACCATTGACACCAATGACTCTCACAACAACTATTCCGAATTTAAAGTCCAGGGAGGGACACCTGGGTGGCTCAGTTGGTTAGGTGTCTGACTTCGGCTCAGGTTATGATCTCGCAGTTTGTGAGTTCGAGCCCCACGTCGGGCTTTGTGCTGAGAGCCTGGAGCCTGCTTCGGATTCTGTGTGTATCTCTCTCTGCCCCTCCTTTGCTCACGTTCTGTCTCTCTCTCAAGAGTAAATAAATATGAAAAAAAGTTTTTTAAGTGTCACAAAAGAGAAAGGAGAGTGTATATAATGCAATTAAATTATAAAGTAAAACAATTATATCGAATATTTAATAAGTCTTATCTTTTTGAAAATTTCCACTGCTGTTATTGGTCACTTTCCTTAGCTTTTGCCTAGTCCACGAAGAATCTATGAAGATTAAATACAAGTGATTAGAAATTATTATATCAGGGGGCGTCTGGGTGGCTCAGTCAGTTAAGCATCTGACTCTTGATTTCAGCTCAGGTCATGATCTCACGGTCTGTGAGTTTGAACCCCACATTGAGCTCTGCACTGATAGCACAGAGCCTGCTTGGGATTCTCTCTCTCCTCTCTCGCTCTGCCCCTCCTCGGCTTGTGCACACTTTCGCTCTTTCTCTCTCTCTCAAAATAAATAAACTTTTAAAACGATGGTATCTGGCACATAGTAGGTGCTCAGCAAAAATGAGTCACCTTGGCCTTCTGCCCTAATGTTTATGCCATTCCCAGAGGTGACCCCGTTAATCATATAGTGTGCATCTCTCAGAATTTCCTTCCATATATTTACATTCCTTTTTTTATTTTATTTTTATTTTTTTAATTTTTTTTTCATTTATAATAGTTTATTTTCAAATTGGTTTACATAAAACACCCAGTGTTCATCCCAACATGTGCCCTTTTTTAATGCCCATCACCCCCTCTGCCCCCCCACCCCCCCATCCCCCTCACCCTCAGTTAGTTCTTAGTCTTTGAGAGTCTCTTATGTTTTATCTCCCTCCCTCTCTGTGTCTTTTTTTTCTTTCCCCTCTTCCCCTCCCCCTGGTTTTTGCTTAGTCTCACCAAGTCCACCTATTCGTGGAAACATATGGTATCTGTCTTTTTCTGATTGACTTTATTTTTATTTTTTTTTAATTTTTTTAATGTTTATTTTATATTTACATTCTAATACAAGGGCCCACTAGATACCATTCACCTCAATGAATCTCTTGAATATTTCTACAATGCAGTAGTCCCCCTTGCTTGTGGGAGACATGTTCCGAGACCCCAATGGATACCTGAAGCTATGGATAGTACCAAATCCTATGTATACCATGTTTTTTCCTGTATATGCTTACCTATGACAATGTTTAATTTATAAATTAGTTACAGTAAGATTAACAATAACTAATAATTGACTAGAACAATTATAATAATATACGGTAACAAAAGTTACGTGAATGCGGTCTCTGTCTCTCGAAATATCTGACCTGTCCTATACTCGTTCTTCCTCTTCCTGTGATGATGAGAGGTGACAAAACGCCTGTGTGATGAGATGACGGGGGTGAGTGACCTAAGCATTGTGATGCAGTGTTAGGCTACTCCCGACCTTCTAACGCCATGTCAGAAGGAGCATCTGTTTCTGAACTACAGTCGTCTATGAGTAACAAACTGTGGAAGACGAAATCGTTGGTAAGGGGGAATTACAGTCCTTAAAATCACCTAGGGGCGCCTGGCCGGCTCAGTCAGCGGAGCGTGCAACTCTTGATCTCCGGGTTGTGAGTCTGAGCCCCGCATGTGGCGTGGAGTTTACTTAAAAGGAAAAAATCTTTTTACATCATCTGTCTTCAGTCTTAACTGGAAACACAGCGAATGACAGATCTGTAAATATAACCATAATCAACTCTTTCGGTTCGGTATTTTATCCATATATCTCAATAACATACTCAAAATATGACTCTTTTATCAGTTTTGGTTGGCATAGTTGTTTTGTTAGCTCTTTAACATGGACTGGTTCAAACAAAGCGGAGGTAACAATATAACAAAAATTCTGTGTACCAGCCAGCTTGCACAAGGACTAATATTTTCCCAATTACGTCGTATGTATTTAGTTTTTTGCTGGCATATTTCAACGCATATTCCAGATTTCATAAATCTTCATCAATTCCAGGAAGGTATTTGCTCCACAATTCAACTGTACCATAAACTCTAACAGATAGGTTTTTTTTTTTTTTTTTACTTTACATTTTTTCTTAATGTTTATTTATTTTTGAGGGAGAGAGAGAGAAAAGATGAGCAGGGGCAGGGCAGAGAGAGAAGGAGACACAGGATCCAAAGCAGGCTCCAGGCTCCAAGCTGTCAGCACGGGGCTCGAACACATGAACCATGAGATCATGACCTGAGCCGAAGCCAGACGCTTAACCGACTGAGCCACCCAGACGCCCCAATAGGGCTTTACAAAAACATAGCCAAAATACCAACATTACATCTAACAAACATTACAATTACTCCATGACGCCGCATGAAAACATCCATGTGCAACGAACCTCTTGGGCCTGAATATGGGTCTTAAATTTGACTCGTTCTTACTGGGATGCCGACAAGGGTCATACTTAGCATGGGCTGAAATATGACTTTTTATAGTGGACATTTGGCACTCCTACCACACTATATCAGAACGCGGCTGATATTTCCGCTCATATTTTTGGTGATGTACACATCCATCAGTGGTTGGCAGGATTCTTACTTACCTGGATTCACCCGGACTGCAAAAGTTTCCATCTTTTACCTACATTTTATTAAATCGATGTGCTGATTTACACTTTTTTATTGATATACCATTGACATAACATGGAACTCACCACATTAAAGTGTCCCAGTCACGGGGTTTTAGTCTACACAGAAAATTGTCCAGCAGTCATCATAATACATTTCCAGACATTTTCATCACCCCCAAAAGAAAGTCCAGACTTATCGGCAGTCACTCCCCATTCTCTTGATGGGACTAGTAACCCACCTGAATGGTATAAAGATAGCTTCAGAGTGAAACCATCTGAGATACAAGAGAGGCAGAGGCCTCGTCTGAATTTCTCTTATCTAACTAAAGCAGAGCTTTATAGGAGACAGCTGCCACAACCTGTCCCCCATTCAGGGGGGTCTTGAATCAGGGAGGCCTGATCTTGAGCACTGGAACATTCCAAAAGATAATGTAAACAAACCTCATAAGAACTTTCCATCCTTTGAAGCCCCCCCTCGCCCCCCTTGTGAAGTTGGTATACAAACTCCTATCTCAAGCCATTTAGGGAGCCTCTTCATCTAAAAGCACTCACATAGTAAATGACGTTTTCTCTTATTAGTTTACTGTTACTTAATTCGCAGGCCCCCGGTCACTGAACTAAGATGGTCAAGTTTTTCTCCCAACATCTCCTGCCCGTGAGGCCTTGGCAACCACTAACGACTTTCCAGCTCTATAGATGTGCCTGCTCTGGACATTTCTAGTGAGTGAGATCTTAGCGTGTGTTCTTTGGTGTCTGTCTTTTTTCATGTTTTCAAGGCTCGTCCATGATTTGGCATGTGTCGGTACTTCGTTCGACATCATGCCTAAATAATAAACCATGGTATGGATATAGCACCTGTGTTCAAACATTCATCAGTTGATGGCATTTGGGTTGTTTCTCCCTTTGGGGTTTATGAATGATGCTGCCATAAATATTTATGTACAGTTTCTGTTCGAGTATCTGTTTTTGCTTCTCTGTTACATATACCTAGGAGTGGAATTGCCCATCATGTCCTTACTCTGTGTTTAACTTTCGGCGGAAGCGCTTTCCACAGTCTCTGTACAATTTTACAATCTCACCAGCAGCGCGTGAGGGGCCCGATTTCTCCACATCCTCATCGCACTTGCTTTTTTCCACTTCTTCATCCTAGCTCTCCCGGTAGGTGCGAAGTGGTGGCTCCTGTGATTTTGATTTCCCGAATGATGTGGAGAATCTTTTTTCGTGTGCTTATAGGCCATTCGCAAGGAGAGAGCAATGGATTTTGCAGCTTGAGAGCCCCGTGTGTATGGTTCACAGCGGCAGAGCCATGTAGACCTCAGTTTCCTGGCACGATGAGTAGTTACTGAATCCGTCTCTGTCCAGGGAATGGGGATAGTAAAAGGCTTTGGCTTGGATCTCTGCAGGAGGAAATGACTCCTACTCCCTAACAGGAAGGACAAGAAACACAGGGAGGAATCCAGAGGCGCAGCTGAGATCCAGAGGCCAGGGGCTGCTCAGGTAATCCCACCAGGGGAGGAGGTGGGCACTCTCTCATTGACCACTCTGCCATGTGGGGAAAGCGAGGCAGGGACGAACCCCCTCCCTTCACCCCTGGGAGTGGAAGGCAGCTGGGTTTTGTGAGATTTCCTGTGTTGACCTGAAATGCAAAAAGACCGCTGCCTGGCCAGGACAAAGCCCCTCAGGGTCTTCTTTGTCCTCCTTCCTTCCGGCCCTAGAAATTCCCACCCACTTCTGCCCAAACAACGCAGGGAATGGGTGAGAAAAAGGGGCTGTGAGTCCCAGCTTGAACCAGGCTGGGAGCAGCCGGACAGCAGGTGGTCTCGAGGGGGGACAATGCAGGTGTGGGAAGGGGTGACTTCAGTTCTCTCTTGAAACATGTCGATATGCCTGTATTTGTGAAGATTTTTTTCTTTAAAAATATCAAGAAAGGATTGCATTTGTCAACAGAGATAAAACGAGAACACAGAAATATCTTCACAGGTAATTGTTCAGTAACCGAATAGCTGGAGGTTACCCACGGGCCTTAGACGATTGTTGTTATTTGCAGTTGTCTCTCTCTCTCCTTAGATTACAACCTGCCGGGAGGATACACGCGCCAAATGAACACCCCTCATCTCTTGAGTGGTCGCCTCACCTGTTAGGTTCCTTTTTCTCTAGTAATCTACACGTGTCTTCCGTCTATGGGAACAATATTTTGCAAGAGAAACGTGTTCCCTTTTCAATAGTTAGGAAAAAATAAATCAAGACACTGGTCAGGGAGCAGAAACCCGTCCGTCGCCGAGAGATTCCTTCCGACCCGGCACATCCCCAAGCACCTAGGCGGTGCGGACACCACCTGCGGCAGCCCCGGAAAGGCCACACGAGGGGCGCTGGCTCCCTAGCAGGTTCTTGGCCAAGAGCGGGAGGTGGTGGGGCGCAAGGAACGCCCCCTCTTCGAATCCCGACTCTCACCCGAGGAGGGAGCCAATAAAGTTTTCCTTACTTCAGGCGTATGAATGATGCAAACGTGTAACCTCGTTTTAAAGTGTACGCATTTAAACTTCGTTCCCCCTAAACAGTTTTGCTGCCGTTGAACGGTAAGTTTTCGGTTTAATTGTACCAGCACAGTCATCTACTTTCTCGCCGGCGGGGACCCTACGCAAGCGGAGAAGTTGGTTCTCCTCTGCAAATGGCAATAGGTGGGTCTTCCCTCTGACTTTCTCCCGCCCGCCTCTCCCCGCCCCTTCTTGCACCTGGGACCTTCGGAGGCTGTCCCGCCCCTCCCTTGGGCGGGGCTGGCCGTAGAGATACTAGATTTCTCCTCCGCCTTTGGCTGCCGGATTCTTCCAACCCTCATCCAGTCCCGGGAACAATCAAGTAAAGCGCAGGTTTGAGAGCATGTGGTGGCTGCCTATTCCGGGTCAGGGGTGCGGCGGCCCCGAGGTGCCCCAACACTGCACGACGGCGTGCGGCCGGTCTTTCGCGCCGGCGCGCGACGCCTCCGCCAGGTGGGTCCCCCGGTTTGCATCCCTTTGCCGTTCTTTAATCCTTTCTGGGGCGCGAGGGGACCGGGGGCGGGGGGCCGGGCTCGAGCGGCCCTTTCGGGCCCGAGGACCTTCCCTGGGCTCCAGAGCGTGGGCAGCCCGTGCCCGGCGTGCGACCTAGGCCGGGGGTGGCTGCCGCCCGGCCGGCTCGGAGGGACGGGAGGGGACCGGCCGAGGCGGGGCGAGGGTGGGCGCCGGGGGCCGTACCGCCGCCTCGGTTCCGTGGCCCGGCGCGTGTAGGGGGAGCCTCCGGGGAGCGTCCCCTCGGGCCTCCCCGGTCAGGGGGCTTGGGAGCGTTTCCCGGCGGCTGTGGGGCGAGGGGCGCGGGAGGTTCCGCTCGGCCGGTGTGGACCGAGGGCTCCTCGGAATGCATTCCGAGAGAGGCGGCATTTCCTTTCAGGAATTTTTGACCTAAAAAAAAAAAATTACAGCTCCATTTCCACGTGTGCATTTAAGCACGTGGAGGAAAACGCCCCCAGAGTTTCAGGGCCTCTCCCCACGTGATGGAAATGCTGGTAGTTCGCGGTTCGCACCTAGTTATGGTTTCGCGAAGCAGGAGGTATCTGTAAGGAGGATGCCTTCTATTAATGAAAGAAACAGCGGAGCTTTTTAAACGATTCGGTTCAGGTTAGTAAAGATAATAAAATTTAATGGTAATACAAACTACGAATAAGGCAAACGAATTATATGTGCATTTTAAAATTCCCAAAGTAAAGCAATCCAGTTACTTTTAGACCCCATTGTTTAGGCGGGCGCGGGGGGGGGGCGTTGGGGGAGGCGCGGGGTAGGGTGTGCGTGCGCGCACGCGCGCGAGCCGCACGAACATTTGTTTCCGGTTGCGGATAGCGGGGGAGAAGAACTTTTGGCCCAATTTCCAAAATTTAAAAATTGTGGTGGCAGGAGAGGCCTAGCGAGATAGAAAGGTCAGGGGTTTTCATATAAAGGACAGTACTTTGTTTCCAGTGGGATTGTTACCACTTTCATGGGTAAAGGGGACTTTGGGACCACGTGTAACAATTCGTATCCAAGAGAGATCTGGGAAATGGCAGGTCGGGCAGGCCTTGGGTGGGAACTCATTATATGTAAGAAATCATACGGAAGTGTTTTTGTTTGTGTTTCTCTTATATGAGTGCCTGAGGAGTCTTTTTGTATGTTTACGAGCATTTTGTGTTTCTGTGAACTGTTAATATCTTTTTCCATTTGCTGGTTGCTAATCTTTCTCTTAAATGATAGTTGGAAGCTCACCTGTATTAGGAAGACTACTAATGTGAATTGAAAATATTTTTTCCTTTTTATCAGTGCTTTTCTAATTTTGATGATGGTTTTTCTTCTTTAACACGGCGAATTTTACATGTTCACAATTACCCATTTAAAATTTTTTTTTAATGTTTATTGATTTTTGAGAGAGAGAGACAGAGTGCAGCGGGGGATGGGCAGAGACACAGAATCCGAAGCAGGCTCCAGGCTCTGAGCTGTCAGCACAGAACCTGCCCCAGGGCCTGACTCCACAAACCCGGAGATCATGATGCTTAACTGACTGAGCCACCCAGGCACCCTTCCCCATTTTTTTCAATGGATCTTTGAGTCAGATGTAGAAAAAGCTTTTCCTTCTCCAGGGTTTTAAAGGAATCGGCCCATTATTTCTTCCAGGAATTCTACAGTTTTATAGTTCTGTACTCCATGTAGAGTTGATACTGGTTTATTGTAAGGTTTGTGAAACTAAAATCCCATTGTAGATGGCTACCCCTTTGTCCCAAGGCAGACCACTCTTACCGATTTGGGGGGCTGCCTCATTGTATAGAACATTCTTGCAAGGCTTCAGGTCTATTCTTGGATTTTGTGTTCTGTATATTCGCGCATGTGGTAAGACTACTTCTCAGGCAACACAGCTGTTAATTATCACAATCCTCCAAGATATTCCTGCCTGTTTATTTTCCTTTACAAACACTGGAACATAACAACAAAGCAGTCAACAGTCTTTTGGGTTTTATTATGAGACTGATGAATTAACTGGTGCAGAATGGCAATGTTCGTGAGGTTAAGTTCTTTATTCAAGAATACAGTATATCCTTACTCTTGTTAAAGTCTACTAGCATTTAGGAATTTTAAGGTTGTGCTTGAGTACATATTCATGTAACTTTTAGTTTATGCCTAAGCATGTAATATTGGATTATTGGTACCTTAAAATCCTGTGTTTTATTTTTGTTTTAAGTTCATTGGTTTAATTTGAGAGAGAGAAAAAGCACGAGAGAGGGAAGGCCAGAGAGGGAGAGAGAATCCCAAGTCGGCTTTATACTGTCAGCACAGAGCCCACTGTGGGGCTCAATCTCAGAAACCCGGAGATCATGACCTGAGCCAGAGTCAGACACTTAATGGACTGAGCCACCCAGGCGCCCCCTGTCTTTAATTTTTAACTTAACATTGATTGACGAAATTGGGTTGTAAAAATTGGTATAGCCCTTGATTACCAAGAAACTGATTAACTTTTTCAGTATCGGTGAATAGTATATTCTCCACAATCTAACCACCCCTTCGAAAGGTAAAAACATTTTCACATCTCTCTCTGAATGTTGGATTTTTGAGCACTGTGGGGTAACGTTCTGGCAAAAATAAGTTATAAATCAATGTCTTTCAAATGTTTTCCCTCTTAATATACATTATTGCATTGTTGAAATACCACTACATTTTGGGGCATCAGGGTGGCTCAGTCCCTTGAGCGTCCAACTCTTGATTTCGGCGCAGGTCATGATGCCAGGGTCTTGATATTGAACCCTGTGTTAGCCTATGTGCTAAGCATGAATCTGTTTGAGATTGTCTCTTTCTCCCCATATGCTCCCTCCCCCACTCGCTTGTGCTCTCTCTCTAAAATAAAAAACAAAAAATTAAAATATCACCGCGTCATTGGAGGTGTACTGAAAATTTTGAATCTCTCATTTTTCATACCCATCTATGACTGCAACATTTTGAAAGTTAGGGGGAGCTAAGGGGCTCAGTTGGGTAAGCTTCCCAGTTTAGCTCAGGTCATGATCTTGAATTCGAGCCGTGAATCAGAATCTGGCCTGACAGTGCAGAGCCTGCATGGGATTCTGTCGGTCCCTTCCTTTCCTTCTTTCTCTCTGCACCTTCCCCACTTGCATGAACGTGCTCTCACAAAATAAATAAATCAACTTAAAAAATTGTTTCGAAAGCTAGTATTAAGTGGGAGTGATGCTAAGACCTTATTTCTTAAGCTAGCAACAAGTTCATACTTGTGATCCATACCCAACGCTGTGGCTAGAAGTTCTCCATGTGTCCTTTTCACCAAAATTAAACACAGAGTATTATGAACACACAGGAAATAGACCACATGCTTGAGGTCCCAGGTAAATTTCTAAACAGGAGGAAATTGAAATAGACTGCAACCAAGGAAAAAGGGCTAAACTGTTAGGCAAAAGAAAGGTGGTCAAGAGACTTTGATTTAGGGCTCCAAAAGCTGATTATATAAATTCATATTGAAGATAGTAAATACTCTTATTAATACCTAACAAGACGAATTTTAGAACTGTAAACTCTGATGCAGACTTTATAAAAGAGGATCACAAAAAACAAACTTTTATACGCTTCTAATACTGTTCCTTTTCATAGCCTAATTAATTATAGAGATATATGTACTACTGACAAAAAAGGAAATCGGTACAAAACATTCTCTGATTCATTATCTTCAAATAGTGTTATTGACTCTATTATGATAGACAAACATTTTGCTGTGAATTGAAAATAAGTATTTTAGGATTTTTTTTTTAAAGAAACAGACTCTTCTGCCTGAAGAGTAGGGTGTTTTACAGAGAATAAGAAATATTTATATTATATATCAGAACTAAAGTTAAAAGAAAAGGGACAGAGACTCTCAGCCAATACTTGGTTGTCTTTATGTCTCTGATCCTACAAACCAGATGATTCCTGAGCAAGAACCCTGTAACACTTCAAAAGCACTCCCTCTGCTGACCTAACACTCCCCTGAGAAGATGCACAATCAGAAGCCACCTGAGGATGGCGCCAGTATTATTACCTCATACAGTGTATCTCCTGAGGTCTGCAGACCACCAGGGGTGAAGATAGAGCCCTATGGGTTGGAACCAATTTTGGGGAAAGAAGACCAGCCTTGTGCGTTGGCCTGGTACTGCCTGGCCAGAAAAGGCACGGGTCCTGAAGAGCATGGGCGCAGCTGGGCGTTGTGGCCCACGCCTGGCCTTCCCTCCCAAGGGAGCTGTCCAGGGACGGAGCCTGGGCCCGGCACGAGGCCGCTTTGGCGTCTGCGGCGCGGCTCCAGGCGGCCGTCCCCAGTGACCCATGTGTGCTACCGTCCACGCCTGAATCCCGGGGGGGGCGCCGGGTGGGTGAAGGGCCTGGTGCCCGGGACCCGTCCGTCCCCTGGCTGCGGGAGGTGGACGCCAGTGTTGACCCCACAGCAGGTGCCCATCGACCACTAGAAGCCAACCAGTGGGGTTGGACTCCCAGGGAGTCCTGAGGATGCCCTGATGAGCATGGTGCCCGATTGGCTAGGTAGGGGTGGCTTGGGCTCTGGGTCCAGGAACAGGGTGTCTCCTAAGGTCTCCCGCAGACCTCCAGGGGTCCCGATGGAGCCTCAGAGAGGTTCAGGGCCACTGCACGGAGCCTGGAGCAGCCTTGTCCTTGCTCTTTGGTCCCAAAAGTTGGAGCAGTGCATCCACAGGGGACTATGCTGCGCTCCAGGGAGCCTCAGAAGCAGGAGGCTCTCCAGCAGATCTGCGAAGGCCTGGGCGCCGCCACGTTGGAGCCAGGGTGGACACGGCCTGGCCTTTTTTCTTCCGCAAAGGGTGGAGGGAGAGGACCTGGGGGGAAGGGCGCGTGGGCATCCGCGGTGCAACACTGCCATCAAGTGGAACTCGTAGGGTTTCTCGTGAGTCCCGTGCTGTGCCTTCCCTGGGAGCGAAGTGGGGAGTCCCAGGCTGGAGAGAATGAGGATTCTCCCTCCAACCCCCGAAGTACCCAAATGTGCAGAGCTCCCCCGGGTGACCCGGGAAGCTCCAGGGATGGGTTGCGGAGAGAACACCAGGTCTGGCTGCCCTGTGGGTCGGGCACGGGAAGCCTTGGCTCGGGACCCTGTTGGCCTGCATGTCTAGACTGGACTGGAGCTGAAGAAGCCCCCCAGAAGGGGCCAGGAGCATCCAGTGAATGGGGCAGGGAACCAAGCAGGACGGGGGGCATTGGCAATGTCATAGTCCGGGGAACGATGTTCTTTGCGCCGAGTGGTCCCGGGCGCGTACCCACAGCTTCTGTCAGTCGCTTGGATGGGTGCCCTGTATGGACCCTGGGCACGTGTGTGCCAGAAAGGACTGTGCAGGCATGAGCAACCTCGGGAGGGGTGGCGGGCACTCCTTGCCTTCCCGCCACCGCCCCGCCGCTGTAGCTCCCTTCGCGTTGGCCACAGAGGCATGCAAGAGCGAAGGAACATGTACCTGTGTGTGCGTGTGTGTCAGGACCCAGTGATCAGGTCACGTGCCACTCGGCAGGCACCAGTGCCTAGCCGTCATAGGCAGAGTGCATATCTTGGCGGCAAGCTTGGCTCCAGGTTCTAGGAACAGAGGGCGTGCCTGCAGTGTGTGTTCTCTCTCCCCCTCCCACCAGCGCCAGCCCGAGCCCCAGCCCCAGTCGAAACCCTCTTCTAGGCGTGGGTCTCCCTTGTGAGCAGCGTTTGTGTCCAGCGGGGTGTCGTTCAGCCCGAGTTGGTAGAACTAAAGTGTGGGAAGGAACCAGTTGGACCTTCCCGGTGTGGACCCCCGTGAGCGGGTGCGGGAGGATGGTGGCTGGGGCAGTGGAGGCCTGGCGGTGTTGGTTTGCACGGGTGGGACACAATATATCTGCTCGCTGTCCAGGGAAGAGTAAGGTACTGAGCCTCTCGGGCCAGAGTCTTGGGAGAAGACGCGGGGCCGTTTGCAGGGCAGAAAGTGAAAATGTTCCCCGAGGATGGAAGATGGCTCAGTCTCGTGCCATAGCAGAGCAGTGCCATGGGTCCCTTCTTGGTAGTCAGGGGTCCCTTAAGCCCTTGGGTGAAGAGGCAGGTCCTCGGGACCCCTCCGTGCTCTGGCCGCGGGAGGTGGACCCCAGTGGTGACCCCACAGCCGTGCCCATCGGCCTAGAGACCTCTCATGGGGCTGACCTCCCGGGGAATGCTGACTGAGGATGCCCAGGGGAGCGAGGTGTCCCCATCACAGGGGCACCGACCAGCTAGGTAGGGGCAGCTCGGGCTCGGGGTCCACGAGCAGCCTGTCTCCAGAGGTGTCCCACAGACTTCCAGGGGGCCCCAAAGGAGTCCCACAGAGGTTCCGGGCCAATGCCAGGAGCCTGGGGAGCCTCGTTCTTGCTCTTTGGTCCCGAAAGGGGAAGAAGCCCAGCTAGAGGGGATGAAGCTGTGCTCCCCAGAGCCTCAGAAGCAGGACGCGCTCCAGCAGATCTCCGCAGCAGATCTGCCGCCATCTAGCAACCCGGGTGGACAGGGCCTGGCGTTTTTTCTTCCGCAAAGGGCGGAGGGAGAGGACCTGGGGGGAAGGGCGCGTGGGCATCCATGGTGCAACTCTGCCATCAAGCGGAACTCGTTGGGTTTCTCGTGAGTCCCGTGCTGTGGCTTTCCTGGGAGCGAAGTGGGGAGTCCCAGGCAGGAGAGAATGAGGACCCTGCCTCCAACCCCACAAGTGCCCTAATGTGCAGAGCTCCCCCGGGTGACCCGGGAGGCTCCAGGGATGGGTGGCGGGACAGAACGCCAGTCCGGCTGCCTTGTGGGTCGGGCACGGGAAGCCTTGGCTTGGGACTCTGGTAGCCGCCATTCCTGGGCGGGACTGGAACTGAAGAGGCCACCCCGAAGGGGCCAGTAGCACCTGGCAAGGACCCCAGCAGGCCAGGGGCGCTGACACTTTGGCCCGGGAGCATTCGGCCGTGTGCCCCTTGCCTTAGGAACAAGAGTCAATCGGTCCGGGGGGGCCCCCGAGAGGGGGCAGGTTGGGGGGTGGGGGGGAGCCTGGAAAACCTGCCCAAGACCTGCAGGGCCACTTGGAGGGCTGATGCCTGTTGGTAGCAGGGGTGGAGATGGGACCCTGGTGTCCCTGTGTCATATTCTGAGGATCAAGTGTGGGGCCCGGCTATCCGATGTCCAGGGTCCTTGAGTTGTTCTCGGGGTACTTGGGGTTGAGGAGGGGTGGTTGGTGGGAGATGTGGAGGTGGCTCTCTAGTATAGCAGAGTCCAGAAGGGACAGGCACACGCTGGGGTGAGTTAAAGTGGAAGGGGAGGTGGCAGTAGCCACCAGCACCACAGCCTCCTTCTCCTTCGCTTTCTCCGCCACTCCCCCCCCCCCCCACCAGATCTGGGCTCCAGAAGCAGTTGCCTCCCACAGACCCGGCACCTGCAGTGCCATCTCCAGGGGCTTCACCCTCTCTGGCGGAGTCCTGGCCCCACGGATCACGCACTCCAGTGTCGGACAAGTGGTCCGCCACAGGCTCTGCGTTTGCACACTTCCACTTTGTGGGCCACCTTCCCCAGCATCCCATGAGGGTGTTCAGGGCAGGGTTGAGGACTGGTCCTTGCGTCTTCGGCGGAATGCCGCGCTTGCTTCCCAGCTGATCACCAAGGGACCAGTGTGGACGGCCTGCCGGCCTGCCAGACGGGCCAGGCACCGTTGCATCGGGGCCCCGCTTTGACCACAGGTGCCAACCAACACTCAGGCACCGGTCTGCCGATGCCGCCGAGGAGGCTAACGCCCTGGATCACGCAAGCCGACCTTAAGTGGAGACCTCTGCTATCCCCACAGGCCCGCTCGTGGAAGAAGGTCTGGGGCGGGTCGTGCCTTCCCCTCCACACGCGTCCACAAGCGTCCCGGGCGTGAAACCCCTCCTCCTGATCCGCCCACTCAGCACTAACCCCTCCCAGTGCCGAAGGCAGCCTGCTGCCCCTTCTCCTCACAGGTGTCAGCTTCCAGAAAGCCCTGTGGGGGGCGTTGGGTGGAGGAGGGGGCGGGATGTGGCTGGGGATGTACCTGGAGGGTGTGTACCCGCTCAAGTCCTTCTTGAAGACCTAACCTCAGGGGCACGGTGTGGGCCTCCTGGATCTCCTTGTACCCCGCCACTTACCCAAGGGTACCCAACTGTGTCCGCATAGTGCACCGCAGAGGTTTGAGTCCCCAGAACCGCAGAGCGGCCCGCTTGCCGCCTCGGGAACCCGCCCAGAGGACAGAAACTGGGTCCGGAGGGCCAAAGAGCAGCAGCTTTGCTGGGCTACCCTTGCCAGCCAGCGAGGGTAAAGGGAGCCTGGATGGGGTGACTCCGGAGGACGATGTCCTAATGTGCCGTGTGGTCCCGGGTGCGTACCCACACCCTGTGTCCTGAGATGGGTGCCATAGGCACGTGTGCCAGGGACTCTGTCGAGCCGGCCGTGTACCCGAGCAGGACCCACCTAAGGTAGAAGGCACTTGGGTGTCCTTCCGTTGGCGTGAACCCGACGCCAACCATCAGGGCAGATCGCCTCTATTGGAACTGGGCCCTACCTTCCCCGTGAAGACCACCTCTGTCCTTTGGAGTCTTGCATGGCTGCTGCTTGTGCTTGCCTTGGCTCTGTGATCAGAATGGATCCCCTCAGGAGGGTGGGAGACGGTGCAGACAGCAGACGCTGGGTTTCCAGACGGACTGGAGGGGCAACAAACCGTGTGTGAGCCTGCTGGAATTCTGGGCAGCCCAGAGTGTCCAGAATGACCCATTGGACTTGAGGCTGGGAAGGGTGCGTGTGGGCGTGCCTGGAGAGACTGCGGGCACTAGCAACCTAGAGAGGGGCGTTGGGCACTCCTTGGCTTCCTGCGATCGCCTGCAGCTGTACCACCCTTCGTGTGGGCTGCGGTGGCGCGTGCACGATATTGTACCCGTGTGTGTGTGTGAGTGGTGCCTGGACCCAGGGATCACTCACATCCCACTCAGCCAGCACCACTGTCTACCTGTCTTGTAGAAAGTGCGCCCCTTGTGGACCCTTGGCTCAAAGTTCAAAGAACAGAGCCCCTGCCTACAGTGTGAGTTCTCTATCCCACTCCCAACAGCCCCAGGCACATCCACAGCACTCTTACAGGTGTGGGTCACCCATGTAAACAGCTTTTGTGTCCAGCGGGTTGTGTTAAGCCAGAGTTTGTAGAACTAAAGTATGAGAAGGGACCAGTGGGACCTCCCGGTGTGTAGACCCATGAGCAGGTGCGGGAGGGTGGTGGCCGGGGCAGTGGCGGCCTGGTGGTGTTGGATTGCACGGGTGGGACACAATATATCTGCTCGCTGCCCAGGAAAGAGTCAGGTGCTGAGCCTCTCGGGCCAGTCTTGGGAGAAGACGCGGGACCCGTTTGCAGGGCAGAAAGTGAAAATGTTCCCTGAGGATGGAAGATGGCTCAGTCTCGTGCCATAGCAGAGCAGTGCCATGGGTCCATACTGGTAGTCAGGGGTCCCTTAAGCCCTTGGGTGAAGAGGCAGGTCCTCGGGACCCCTCTGTGCTCTGGCCGCGGGAGGTGGACCCCACTGTTGACCCCACGGCCCTTGCCCGTCGGCCTAGAGACCTCTCATGGGGCTGACCTGCCGGGGAATGCTGACTGAGGATGCCCGGGAGAGCGTGGTGTCCCCGTCAGAGGGGCACAGACCAGCCAGGTAGGGGCGGCTCGGGCTCTGGATCCGCGGGCAGCCTGTCTCCCGAGGTCTCCCGCAGACCTCCAGGGGTCCCGAAGGAGTCCCGCAGAGGTTCGAGGCCACCGCAGGGAGCCCCCGGCAGGCTGGAGGAGCCTTCTCCTTGCTCTTTGGTCCCGAACGCTGAAGAAGAGCAGCCAGAGGGAACGACGTTTTGCTCCACAGAGCCTCAGGAGGAGGAGCTACAGCCAATCTGCGCAGGCGTGGGCGCCGCCATCTTGGAGCCAGGGTGGACACGGCCTGGCCTTTTTTTCTTCCGCAAAGGGCGGAGGGAGAGGACCTGGGGGAAAGGCGCGTGGGCATCCGCGGTGCAACACTGCCATCAAGCGGAAGTCGTTGGGTTTCTCGTGAGCCCCATGCTGTGGCTTCCCTGGGAGCGAAGTGGGGAGTCCCAGGTTGGAGACAATGAGACCATCCCTCCAACCTTCCAAGTGCCCCAATGTGCAGAGCTCCTCCCGGGTGACCAGGGTGGCTCCAGGGACGAGTTGCAGGACAGAACGCCAGGTCCAGCCGCCCTGTGGGTAGGGCACAGGAAGCCTTAGCTCGAGACCCTGTTGGCCGCCATATCTGGGCTGGACCAGAGCTGAAGAATTCTTCAGGCAGGGGCCAGGAAAACCAAGCGCGACAGGGGCATTGTCACTGTCATCATCCTGGAAAGGATGTCCTTGGCGCCGAGCGGTCCCGGGCACGTACCCACACCTTCTTTGAGAGTTGCTTGGATGGGTGCCCTGTATGGACCCTGGGCACGTGTGCGCCAGAAAGGACTGTGCAGGCATGAGCAACCTCGGGAGGGGCGGCGGGCACTCTTTGCCTTCCCGCCACCGCACCGCCGCTGTAGCTCCCTTTGCGTTGGCCACGGAGGCGTGCAAGCGCGAAGGAACATGTACCTGTGTGTGCGTGTGTGCCAGGACCCAGCGATCAGGTCATGTCCCACTCGGCGGGCGCCAGTGCCTAGCTGTCATAGGCAGAGTGCTTATCTTGGCAGCAAGCTTGGCTCCAGGTTCTAGCAACAGAGGGCGTGCCTGCAGTGTGTGTTCTCTCTCCCCCTCCCACCAGCGCCAGCCCCACTCGAAACCCTCTTCTAGGTGTGGGTCTCCCACGTGAGCAGCGTTTGTGTCCAGCGAGGTGTCCTTCAGCCCGAGTTTGTAGAACTAAAGTTTGGGAAGGAACCAGTTGGACTCTTCCGGTGTGGACCCCGTGAGCGGGTGCGGGAGGGTGGTGGCCGGAGCAGTGGTAGCCTGGCGGTGTTGCTTTGCACCGGTGGGACACAATATATCTGCTCGCTGCCCAGGGAAGAGTGAGGTGCTGAGCCTCTCGGACCAGAGGCTTGGGAGAAGACTCGGGGCTGAAAGTGAAAGTGTTCCCCGAGGATGGAAGATGGCTCAGTCTCCAGCCACAGCAGAGCAAGGCGATGGGTACTTGCTGATACTCAGAGGTCCCTTTAAGTCCTTGGGTGAAGAGCCAGGCCCTCGGGACCCCTTCGTGCTCTGGCCATGGGACATGGAACCCAGTGTTGACACCACGGCAGCTGCCCGTCTGCCTATGTACCTATCAGTGGGGCTGACCTCCCTGGGAGTCCTGCTTGAGGATGCCCAGGGGAGCGAGGTGCCCCCGTCAAAGGGACACCGACTAGCTAGGTAGGGGCAACTCGGGCTCGGGGTCCGCAAGCAGCCTGTCTCCCGAGGTCTCCCGCAGACCTCCAGGGGTCCCGAAGGAGTCCCACAGAGGTTCGAGGCCACCGCAGGGAGCCCCCGGGAGCCTGGAGGAACCTTGTCCTTGCTCTTTGGTCCCGAAAGCGGGAGAAGGGCAGCCAGAGGGGATGTCACTGTGTTCCACAGAGCATCAGAAGCTGGTGGCGCCAAGCAGATCTGCGCAGGCATGGGCGCTGCCATCTTGGAGCAAGGGTGGATAGGGCCTGGCCTTTTTTCTTTTGCAAAGGGCGGAGGGAGGAGAGTTCCTGGGGGGGGGGGGGGAGGGCGCGTGGGCACCGCGGTGCAACACTGCCATCAAGCGGAAATCGTTCGATTTCTTGTGAGCCCTGTGCTGTGGCTTCCCTGGGAGTGGAGTGGGGAGTCCGCGGGTGGAGAGAAAGAGGACCCTCCCAGCAACCCCCCAAGTGCCTAGGTGTGCAGAGCTCTCCTGGGTGACCTGGGACGCTTGTGGGTCGGGTTGGGGACAGAACGCCAGGTCCGGCTGCCCTGTGGGTCGGGCTTGGGAAGCCTTGGCTCGGGACCCTGTTGGCCACAAACTGGGCTTGACTGGAGCTGAAAAAGCCGCCCAGAAAGGTACAGGAGCATCCAGTGAAAGGGGCAGGGAACCAAGCAGGACAGGGGGCATTGGCAGTGTCATGTCTGGTGAACGATGTCCTTGGTGCCGAGCGGTCCTGGGCTCGTACCGACAGCTTTTGTGAGAGTTGCTTGGATGGGTGCCCTGTATGGACCCTGGGCGCGTGTGCGCCAGAAAGGACTGCAGGCATGAGCAACCTCGGAGGGGCGGCGTGCACTCTTTGCCTTTCCGCCACCGCACCGCCGCTGTAGCTCCCTTCGCATTGGCCACGGAGGTGCGCAAGCGCAAAGGAACATGTACCTGTGTGTGCATGTGTGCCAGGACCCAGCGATCAGGTCACATCTACTGGACGGCCGCCAGTGCCAAGCTGTCTTGGGGAGAGTACCTATCTTGGCGGCAAGCTTGGCTCCAGGTTCTAGGAACAGAGGGCCTGCCTGCAGTGTGTGTTCTCTCTCCCCCTCCCACCAGCGCCAGCCCAGTCGAAACCCTCTTCTAGGCGTGGGTCTCCCACGTGAGCAACGTTTGTGTCCAGCTGGGAGACATTCAGCCCGAGTTTGTAGAACTAAAGTGTGAGAAGGGACCAGTTGGACCCTCCCAGTGTGGACCCCAATGAGCGGGTGCGGGAGGGTGGTGGCCGGGCAGTGGTGGCCTGGTGCTGTTGGATTGCACGGGTGGGACACAATATATCTGCTCGCTGCCCAGGGAAGAGTGAGGTGCTGAGCCTCTGGGGCCAGAGGCTTGGGAGAAGACGCGGGGCCCGTTTGCAGGGCAGAAAGTGAAAATGTTCCCTGAGGATGGAAGATGGCTCAGTCTCGTGCCATAGAGGAGCAGTGCCATGGGTCCTTCCTGGTAGTCAGGGGTACCTTTAAGCCTTTGGGTGAAGAGCCATGTCCTCGGGACCCCTCCGTGCTCTGGCCACGGGAGGTGGACCCTAGTCTTGACCCCACAGCCCGTGCCCGTCGGCCTAGAGACCTCTCAGTGGGGCTGACCTCCCGGGGAGTCCTGAGGATGCTCTGAGGAGCGAGGTGCCCCAGTCAGAGGTGCACCGACCAGCTAGGTAGGGGCGGTTTGGGCTCTGGGTCCCCGTGCAGCCTGTCTCCCGAGGTCTCCCGCAGACCTCCAGGGGTCCCGAAGGAGTCCCGCGGAGGATCGAGGCCACTGCAGGGTGCCAACGGGAGCCCGAAGGACCCTTGTCCTTGCTCTTTGGTCCCGAAAGCAGGAGAAGTGCAGCCAGAGGAGAAGCTCTGCTCCCCAGAGCCTCAGAAGCAGGAGGCGCTCCAGCCAATCTGCGCAGGCATAGCCGCCATCTTGCAGCCGGGGTGGACAAGGCCTGGTCTTTTTTCTTCCGCAAAGGGCGGAGGGAGAGGACCTGGGGAAAGGGCGCGTGTGCATCCGCGGTGCAACACTGCCATCAAGCGGAAGTCGTAGGGTTTCTCGTGAGTCCCTTGCTATGGCTCCCTGGGAGCGAAGTGGGGAGTCCCAGGCTGGAGAGAATGAGGACTCTCCCTCCAATTCCCTCAAGTGCCCCAATGTGCTGAGCTCCCCCGGGTGACCCAGGACGCTCCTGGGACGGGTTGGGGACAGAACGACAAGTCCGGCTGCCCTGTGTGTCGGGCACGGGAAGCCTTGGCTCGGGACCCTGTGGGCTACCATGTCTGGGCTGGACTGGAGCTGAAAGATGCCCAGAAGTGGACAGAAGCATTTGGTGAATGGGGCGGGGAACCAAGCAGGACAGGGAGCATTGGCAGTGTCATCGTCCGGGGAACGATGTCCTTGGCTCCGAGTGGTCCCGGACGCGTACCCACAGCTTCTGTCAGAGTTGCTTGGATGGGTGTCCCGCATGTACCCTGGGCTCGTGTGAGCCAGAAGAGACTGTGGGCATTGGCAACCTCGGGAGGGGCGGTGGGCTCCGTGCCTTCCCGCCACCGCCCAGCAGCTGTAGCTCCCCTCATGTAGGCCAGGGAGGCGCGCAAGCGCAAAGGAACATGTACCTGTGTGTGCGTGTGTGCCAGGACCCAGCGATCAGGCCACGTCCCACTTGGCCGGCGCCAGTGCCTAGCCGTCTTAGGCAGAGTGCCTATCTTGGAGCAAGCTTGGCTCCAGGTTCTAGGAACAGAGAGCCTGCCTGCAGTGTGTGTTCTCTCTCCCCCTCCCACCAGCGCCAGCCCAGTCAAAACCCTCTTCTAGGCGTGGGTCTCCCACGTGAGCAGCGTTTGTGTCCAGCGGAGTGACATTCAGCCCGAGTTGGTAGAACTAAAGTGTGGGAAGGAACCAGTTGGACCTTCCTGGTGTGGACCCCCTGTGAGTTTGTGCGGGAGAGTGGTGGCCGGGGCAGTGGAGGCCTGGCGGTGTTGGTTTGCACCGGTGGGACACAATATATCTGCTCGCTGCCCAGGGAAGAGTGAGGTGCTGGGCCTCTCAGGCCAGAGTCTTGGGAGAAGACGTGGGGCCTGCAGGGCAGAAAGTGAAAATGTTCCCCGAGGATGGAAGATGGCTCAGTCTCGTGCCATAGCAGAGCAGTGCCATGGGTCCTTACTGGTTGTCAGGGGTCCCTTAAGTCCTCGGGACCCCTCCGTGCTTTGGCCGCAGGAGGTGGACTCCAGTGGTGACACCACGGCCCATGCCCATCGGCCTAGAGACCTCTCATGGGGCTGACCTCCCGGGGAGTCCTGACTGAGGTTGCACAAGGGAGGGAGGTGTCCCCATCAGAGGGGCACCTACCAGCTAGGTAGGGGCGGCTCGTGGTCCGCGAGCAGCCTGTCTCCGGAGGTGTCCCACAGACTTGCAGGGGGCCCCGAAGGAGTCCCGCAGAGGTTCGAGGCCACCGCAGGGTGCCACCGGGAGCCTCGTCCTTGCTCTTTGGTCCTGAAAGGGGAAGAAGCACAGCCAAAGGCGACTAAGCTCTGCTCCCCAGAGCCTCAGAAGCAAGAGCAGCTCCAGCCAATCTGCGCAGGCGTGGCCGCAGCCATCTTGAAGCGGGGGGTGGACAGGGCTTGGCGTTTTTTCTTCCGCAAAGGGCGGTGGGAGAGGACCTGGGGGAAGGGCGCGTGGGCATCCGCGGTGCAACACTGCCATCAAGCGGAGCACGTTGGGTTTCTCGTGAGCCCCATGCTGTGGCTTCCCTGGGAGCGAAGTGGGGAGTCCCAGGCAGGAGAGAATGAGGACCCTCCCTCCAACCCCACAAGTGCCCTAATGTGCAGAGCTCCCCCGGGTGACTTGGGAGGCTTCAGGGACGGGTGGCGGGACAGAACGCCAGGTCCGGCTGCCCTGTGGGTCGAGCACAGGAAGTCTTGGCTCGGGACCCTGTTGCAGCCATGTCTGGGCTGGAGGGAACTGATGAAGTCATCCTGAAGGGGCCAGGGGAACCAAAGGGGACAGGGGCAAAAGCACTGTCATCATCCGGAGAACGCTGTCCTTGGCGCCTAGCGGTCCTGGGGGCGTACCCACAGCATCTGATAGAGTTGCGGGTATGAGTGCCCTGTAAGTACCCCGGGCACGTCATGAGCCAGAAGAGACTAGCAGGCAGGGGCAACCTCCGGAGGAGCGGTGGGCACTCCTTCCTTCCCGCCACCTCCCTGCCACCTCCCCTCCGTTGTCAGGTAAACCCAGCGGAAAATGTACCTGCGTGTGCATGTGTGCCAGGACCCAGCAATCAGGCCACGTCCCACTGGGCAGGCGCCACTGCCTAGATGTCTTTGGGAGAGTTCGTATCTTGGCGGCAAGCTTGGCTACAAGTTCTTGGAACAGAGCCCCTGCCTGCAGTGTGTGTTCTCTCTCCCCCTCCCACCAGCCCCAGCACAAGCTCTCATCCAGGCTCAGACTTGCATGTGAGCAGGATTTGTGTCCCATGGGGTGTCATTCAGCCAGAGTTTGTAGAACTAAAGTGTGGGAAGGGACCAGTGGGACCCTCCTGGTGTGGACCCCTGTGAGCGGGTGCGGGAGGGTGGTGGCCGGGGTAGTGGTGGCCTGGCGGTGTTGGTTTGCACGGGTGGGACAGATTATATCTGCTCCCTGCCCTGGGAAGATTGAGGTGCTGAGCCTCTCAGGCCAGAGTCTTGTGAGAAGACGCGGGGCCCGTTTGCAGGGCAGAAAGTGAAAATGTTCCCTGAGGATGGAAGATGGCTCAGTCTCGTGCCATAGCAGAGCAGTGCCATGGGTCCATACTGGTAGTCAGGGGTTCCCTTAAGCCCTTGGGTGAAGAGGCAGGTCCTCGGGACCCCTCCGATCTCTGCTGCGGGAGGTGGACCCCCATGTTGACCCCACGGCCCGTTGCCCGTCGGCCTAGAGACCTCTCATGGGGCTGACCTCCCGGGGAATGCTGACTGAGGATGCCCAGGGGAGCGAGGTGTCCCCATCAGATGGTCACAGACCAGCTAGGTAGGGGCGGCTCTGGCTCGTGGTCCGCGAGCAGCCTGTCTCCCGAGGTCTCCCGCAGACCTCCAGGGGTCCCGAAGGAGTCCCGCAGAGGTTCGAGGCCACCGCAGGGAGCCCCCGGCAGGCTGGAGGAGCCTTCTCCTTGCTCTTTGGTCCCGAACGCTGAAGAAGAGCAGCCAGAGGGAACGACGTTTTGCTCCACAGAGCCTCAGGAGGAGGAGCTACAGCCAATCTGCGCAGGCGTGGGCGCCGCCATCTTGGAGCCAGGGTGGACACGGCCTGGCCTTTTTTTCTTCCGCAAAGGGCGGAGGGAGAGGACCTGGGGGAAAGGCGCGTGGGCATCCGCGGTGCAACACTGCCATCAAGCGGAAGTCGTTGGGTTTCTCGTGAGCCCCATGCTGTGGCTTCCCTGGGAGCGAAGTGGGGAGTCCCAGGTTGGAGACAATGAGACCATCCCTCCAACCTTCCAAGTGCCCCAATGTGCAGAGCTCCTCCCGGGTGACCAGGGTGGCTCCAGGGACGAGTTGCAGGACAGAACGCCAGGTCCAGCCGCCCTGTGGGTAGGGCACAGGAAGCCTTAGCTCGAGAGAGCCCTGTTGGCCGCCATATCTGGGCTGGACCAGAGCTGAAGAATTCTTCAGGCAGGGGCCAGGAAAACCAAGCGCGACAGGGGCATTGTCACTGTCATCATCCTGGAAAGGATGTCCTTGGCGCCGAGCGGTCCCGGGCACGTACCCACACCTTCTTTGAGAGTTGCTTGGATGGGTGCCCTGTATGGACCCTGGGCACGTGTGCGCCAGAAAGGACTGTGCAGGCATGAGCAACCTCGGGAGGGGCGGCGGGCACTCTTTGCCTTCCCGCCACCGCACCGCCGCTGTAGCTCCCTTTGCGTTGGCCACGGAGGCGTGCAAGCGCGAAGGAACATGTACCTGTGTGTGCGTGTGTGCCAGGACCCAGCGATCAGGTCATGTCCCACTCGGCGGGCGCCAGTGCCTAGCTGTCATAGGCAGAGTGCTTATCTTGGCAGCAAGCTTGGCTCCAGGTTCTAGCAACAGAGGGCGTGCCTGCAGTGTGTGTTCTCTCTCCCCCTCCCACTAGCGCCAGCCCCACTCGAAACCCTCTTCTAGGTGTGGGTCTCCCACGTGAGCAGCGTTTGTGTCCAGCGAGGTGTCCTTCAGCCCGAGTTTGTAGAACTAAAGTTTGGGAAGGAACCAGTTGGACTCTTCCGGTGTGGACCCCGTGAGCGGGTGCGGGAGGGTGGTGGCTGGGGCAGTGGAGGCCTGGCGGTGTTGCTTTGCACCGGTGGGACACAATATATCTGCTCGCTGCCCAGGGAAGAGTGAGGTGCTGAGCCTCTCGGACCAGAGGCTTGGGAGAAGACTCGGGGCTGAAAGTGAAAGTGTTTCCCGAGGATGGAAGATGGCTCAGTCTCCAGCCATAGCAGAGCAAGGCGATGGGTACTTGCTGGTACTCAGAGGTCCCTTTAAGTCCTTGGGTGAAGAGCCAGGCCCTCGGGACCCCTTCGTGCTCTGGCCGCGGGACATGGAACCCAGTGTTGACGCCACGGCAGCTGCCCGTCTGCCTATGTACCTATCAGTGGGGCTGACCTCCCTGGGAGTCCTGCCTGAGGATGCCCAGGGGAGCGAGGTGCCCCCGTCAGAGGGACACGGACTAGCTAGGTAGGGGCGACTCGGCTCGGGGTCCGCAAGCAGCCTGTCTCCCGAGGTCTCCCGCAGACCTCCAGGGGTCCCGAAAGAGTCCCACAGAAATTCGAGGCCACCGCAGGGAGCCCCCTGGAGGAACTTTGTCCTTGCTCTTTGGTCCCGAAAGCGGGAGAAGGGCAGCCAGAGGGGATGTCACTGTGTTCCACAGAGCATCAGAAGCAGGTGGCGCCAAGCAGATCTGCACAGGCGTGGGCGCTGCCATCTTGGAGCAAGGGTGGATAGGGCCTGGCCTTTTTTCTTTTGCAAAGGGCGGAGGGAGGAAAGTACGGGGTGGGGGGGGGGGTGGGGGGGGGGGAGGGCGCTTGGCATCCGCGGTACAACACTGCCATCAAGCGGAAATCGTTCGGTTTCTCGTGAGTCCGGTGCTGTGACTTCCCTGGGAGTGGAGTGGGGAGTCTGAGGGTGGAGAGAATGTGGACCCTCCCAACAAACCCCCAAGTGCCTAGGTGTGCAGAGTTCTCCCCCATGATCAGGACGCTTCTGGGACGGATGGGGATAGAACGTCAGGTCCGGCCGCCCTGTTGGTTGGGCACGGGAAGCCTTGGCTCGTGACCCTGTTGGCCGCCATGTCTGGGCTCAAGGGAGCTTTTGAAGTCGTCCTTAAGGGGCCAGGAAAACCAAGCAGGAGAGGGGCATTGGTGCTGTCATCATCCGGGGAAAGCTGTCCTTGGCGCCGAGCGGTCCTGGGCACGTACCCACAGCTTCTGTCAGAGTTGCGGGGATGGGTGCCCTGTATGTACCCCGGGCACGTCATGAGCCAGAAGAGACTAGCAGGCAGGGACAACCTCGGGAGGAGCGGTGGGCACTCCTTCCTTCCCGCCACCTCCCTGCCACCTCCCCTCCGTTGTCAGGTAAACCCAGCGGAAAATGTACCTGCGTGTGCATGTGTGCCAGGACCCAGCAATCAGGCCACGTCCCACTGGGCAGGCGCCAGTGCCTAGCTGTCTTGGGGAAAGTTCGTATCTTGGCAAGCTTGGCTCCAAGTTCTAGGAACAGAGGGCCTGCCTACAGTGTGTGTTCTCTGTCCCCCTCTCACCAGCCCCAGTGCCAGCCCTCATCCAGGCATCAGTCTCGCTTGTGAGCAGGATTTGTGTCCCGTGGGGTGTCCTTCAGCCAGAGTTTGTAGAACTAAAGTGTGGGAAGGGACCAGTGGGACCCCCTGGTGTAGACCCCCCTGAGCAGGTGAGGGAGGGTGATGGGTGGGGTAGTGGTGGCCTGGCGGTGTTGGTTTGCACGGGTGGGACACAATATATCTGCTCGCTGCCCTGGGAGAGTGAGGTGCTGGGCCTCTCGGGCCAGAGCCTTGGGAGAAGACTCGGGGCCCGTTTGCAGGGCAGAAAGTGAAAATGTTCCCTGAGGATGGAAGATGGCTTAGTCTCGTGCCATAGCAGAGCAGTGCCATGGGTCCATACTGGTAGTCAGGGGTTCCCTTAAGCCCTTGGGTGAAGAGCCAGGTCCTCGGGACCCCTCGGTGCTCTGGCCACGGGAGGTGGACCCTAGTCTTGACCCCACGGCCCGTGCCTGTCGGCCTAGACCTCTCAGTGGGGCTGCCACCCGGCGAGTCCTGCCTGAGGATGCCGTGGGGAGTGTGGTGTCCCTGTCAGATGGGCACCGACCTGCTAGGTAGGGGCGGCTCCGGCTCTGTGTCCCGGAGCAGCCTGTCTCCCGAGGTCTACCACAGTCCTCCAGGGGGTCCCGAAGGAGTCCCGCAGAGGTTCCGGGCCAATGCCAGTAGCCTGGGGAGCCTTGTCCTTGCTCTTTGGTCCCGAAAGGGGAAGAAGCGCAGCCAGAGGGGACGAAGCTGTGCTCCCCATAGCTTCAGAAGCAGGAGGAGCTCAAGCCCTTCCGCAGAGGCATGGGATCCACCATCTTGGAGCTGGGTGGACAGGTCTGGCCTTTTTTCTTGGGCAAAGGGCGGAAGGAGAGGACCTGGGGGAAGGGCGCGTGGGCAACCGCGGTGCAACACTGCCATCAAGCGGAACTCGTTGGGTTTCTCGTGAGACCCGTGCTGTGGCTTCCCTGGGAGCGAAGTGGGGAGTCCCAGGCTGTAAAGAATGAGGACCATCCCTCCAACCCCAGAAGTGCCCAGGTGTGCAGAACTCCCCCGGGTGACCCGAGAGGCTCCTGGGATGGAATGGGGACAGAACGCCAGGTTGGCTGCCCTTTGTGTCGGGCTCGGGAAGCCTTGGCTCCGGACTCTTTTGGCTGCTGTGTCTGGGCTGGACTGGAACTGAAGAAGCCGCCCAGAGGGGACAGGTGCATCCAGTGAAAGGGGCAGGGAACTAAGCAGGACAGGGGGCATTGGCAGTGTCATCGTCCGGGGAACGATGTCCTTGGCGCCAAGAGGTCCCGGGCGTGTACCCACAGCTTCTGTCAGAGTTGCTTGGATGGGTGCCCTGTATGGACCCTGGGCATGTGTGCGCCAGAAAGGACTGTGCAGGCATGAGCAACCTCGGGAGGGGCAGCGGGCACTCTTTCCCTTCCCACCACCGCCCCGCCTCTGTAGCTTCCTTTGCGTTGGCCAGGGAGGTGCGCAAGCGCGAAGGAACACGTAGGTTTGAGGCCACCGCAGGGTTCCCCGGGAGCCTGGAGGAATCTTGTCCTTGCTCTTTGGTCCCGAAAGCGGGAGAAGGGGAGCCAGAGGGAATGTCACTGTGTTCCACAGAGCTTCAGAAGCAGGAGGCGCCAAGCAGATCTGCGCAGGCATGGGTGCCGCCATCTTGGAGCGAGGGTGGATACGCCCTGTCCTTTTTTCTTTTGCAAAGGGCGGAGGGAGGAGAGGACCTGGGAGGGGGAGGGCGCGTGGGCATCCGCGGTGCAACACTGCCATCAAGCGGAAATCGTTCGGTTTCTCGTGAGCCCTGTGCTGTGGCTTCCCTGGGAGTGGAGTGTGGAGTCTGAGGGTGGAGAGAATGAGGACCCTCCCAACAAACCCCCAAGTGCCTAGGTGTGCAGAGTTCTCCCGGGTGACCCGGGACGCTCCTGGGACGGGTTGGGGACAGAACGCCAGGTCTCGATGCCCTGTTGGTTGGGCACGGGAAGCCGTGGCTCCGCACCCTGTTGGCCGCCATGTCTGGGCTCAAGGGAGCTGATGAAGTCGTCCTTAAGGGGCCAGGAAATCCAAGCAGTACGGGGGCATTGACACTGTCATCATCCGGGGAACGATATTCTCGGCACCCAGCAGTGCCGGCGCGTACCCAAAGCTTCTGAGTTGCGTGGATGGGTGCCCTGTATATACCCCGGGCGCGTCATGAGCCAGAAGACACTCTGCAGGCAGGGGCAACCTCCGGAGAGGAGGTGGGCACTCCTTCCTTCTCGACAGCTCCCTGCTACCTCCCGTCTGCTGTTGCGCAAACCCAGGGGAACATGTACCTGTGTGTGCGTGTGTGCCAGGACCCAGAGATAAGGCCACGTCCCACTGGGCAGCCGCTAGTGCCTAGCTGTCTTGGGGAGAGTGGCTATCTTGGCGGCAAGCTTGGCTCCAGGTTCTAGGAATAGAGGGCCTGCCTGCAGTGTGTGTTCTCTCTCCCCCTCCCACCAGCGCCAGCCCCAGTCGAAACCCTCTTCTAGGCGTGGGTATCTCTCGTGAGCAGCGTTTGTGTCCAGCGGGGAGTGAGGTTCAGCCCAAGTTTGTAGAACTAAAGTGTGGGAAGCGACCAGTTGGACCCTCCCGGTGTGGACTCCCGTGGGCGGGTGCGGGAGGGTGGTGGCCGAAGCAGTGGCGGCCTGGCGGTGTTGGTTTGCACCGGTGGGACACAATATATCTGCTCGCTGCCCAGGAAAGAGTGAGGTGCTGGGCCTCTCGGACCAGAGTCTTGGGAGAAGACGCGGGGCCCGTTTGCAGGGCAGAAAGTGAAAATGTTCCCTGAGGATGGAAGATGGCTCAGTCTCGTGCCATAGCAGAGCAGTGCCATGGGTCCTTCTTGGTAGTCAGGGGTCCCTTTAAGCCCTCGGTGAAGAGCCAGGCCCTCGGGACCCCTCCGTGCTCTGGCCGCGGGAGGTGGACTCCAGTGGTGACCCTACGGCCCGTGCCCGTCGGCCTAGAGACCTCTCATGGGGCTGACCTCCTGGGGAGTCCTCAGGATGCCCTGGGGAGCGTGGTGTCCCGTCAGAGGGGCACCGACCAGCTAGGTAGGGGCGGCTCGGGCTCGGGGTCCGCAGGCAGCCTGTCTCCCGAGGTCTCCTGCAGACTTCCAGGGGTCCCGAAGGAGTCCTGCAAAGGTTCGAGGCCACCGCAGGGAGCCACCGGGAGCCTGGAGGAGTGGTGTCTTTGCTCTTTGGTCCCTAAAGCAGGAGAAGCACAGCTACAGTGGAGGAAGCTGTGCTCCCTAGAGCCTCAGAAGCAGGAGGCGCTCCAGCAGATCTGCGCAGGCGTGGCTGCCGCCATCTTGGAACCAGGGTGGAGAGGGCCTGGCGTTTTTTCTTGGGCAAAGGGCGGAGGGAGAGGACCTAGGGGAGGGGCGCTTGTGCATCCGCGGTGCAACACTGCCATCAAGCGGAACTCGTTGGGTTTCTCGTGAGCCCCGTGCTGTGGTTTCCCTGGGAGCAAAGTGGGGAGTCCCAGACTGGAGAGAATGAGGACCTTCCCTCCAACCCCACAAGTGCCCTAATGTGCAGAGCTCCCCTGGGTGACCCGGGAGGCTCCAGGGACGGGTGTCGGGACAGAACGCCAGGTCCAGCTGCCCTGTGGGTCGGGCACAGGAAGCCTTGGCTCCGGACCCTGTTGCAGCCATGTCTGGGCTGGACTGAGCTGATGAAGTCGTCCTGAAGGGGTCAGGGGAACCACACTGTCATCATCCGGGGAATGCTGTCCTTGGCGCCGAGCGGTCCCGGGCACGTACCCACAGCTTCTGTCAGAGTTGGGGGGATGGGTGCCCTGTATCTAACTCGGGCGCGTCATGAGCCAGAAGAGAATAGCAGGCAGCGGCAACCTCGGGAGGAGCGGTGGGCACTCCTTCCTTCCTGCCACCTCCCTGCCACCTCCCCTCCGTTGTCGCATAAACTCAGCGGAACATGTACCTGCGTGTGCGTGTGTGCCAGGACCCAGCAATCAGGCCACGTCCCACTGGGCAGCCGCCAGTGCCTAAGTGTCTTGGGCAGAGTGCGTATCTTGGCAAGCTTGGCTCCAAGTTCTAGGAACAGAGCCCCTGCCTGCAGTGTGTGTTCTCTCTTCCCCTCCCACCAGCCCCAGCCCCAGCCCTCATCCAGGCTTAGTCTTGCATGTGAGCAGGATTTGTGTCCTGTGGGGTGTCCTTCAGCTAGAGTTTATGGAACTAAAGTGTGGGAAGGGACCAGTGGGACCCTCCTGGTGTGGAACCCCGTGAGCGGGTGCGGTAGGGTGGTGGCTGGGGTAGTGGTGGCCTGGCGGTGTTGGTTTGCACGGGTGGGACAGAATATATCTGCTCGCTACCCAGGGAAGAGTGCGGAGCTGGACCTCTCTGGCCAGAGGTTTGGGAGAAGACATGGGGCCCGTTTGTATGGCAGAAAGTGAAAATGTTCCCCGAGGATGGAAGATGGCTCAGTCTCGTGCCATAGCATAGCAGTGCTATGGGTCCTTCTTGGTAGTCATGGGTCCCTTAAGCCCTTGAGTGAAGAGCCAGGTCCTCGGGACCCCTCCGTGCTCTGTCCGCGGGAGGTGGACCCCAGTGTTGACCTCAAGGCAGGTGCCCGTCTGTCTATGTACGTCTCAATGGGGCTGACCTCCCGGAGAGTTCTGACTGAGGATGCCCTGGGGAGCGAGGTGTCCCCATCAGACAGGCACAGACCAGGTATGTATGGGTGGCTTGGGCTATGGGGCCATGAGCAGCCTGTCGCCGAGTTCTCCCGCAGACCTCCAGCGGTCCCGAAGGAGTCTCAGGGAGTCTCTGGGAGCCTGGAGGAGCCTTGTCCTTCCTCCTTGGTCCCGAATGAGGGAGAAGCACAGCCAGAGGTGACGAAGCTGTGCTCCTCAGAGCCTTAGAAGCAGGAGGTGCTCCAGCCCATCTGCGCAGGCGTGGCGCCGCCATCTTGGAGCGAAGGTGGACAAGGCCTGGCGTTTTTTCTTCGGCAAATGGCGGAGGGATAGGACCTGGGGGGAAGGGCGCGTGTGCATCCGCGGTGCAACACTGCCATCAAGCGGAACTCGTTGTGTTTCTCGTGAGCCCCGTGCTGTACCTTCCTGGGGGCCAAGTGGGGAGTCCCAGACTGGAGAGAATGAGAACCCTCCCTCCAACCCCACAAGTGCCCTAATGTGCAGAGCTCCCCCGGGTGCCCTGGGAGGCTCCAGGGACGGGTGGCGGGAGAGAACGCCAGGTCCGGCTGCCCTGTGGGTCGGGCACAGGAAGCCTTGGCTCAGGATCCTGTGGGTCGCCATGAGTGGGCTGGCTGAAGCTGAAGAATTCTTCAGGCAGGGGCCAGGAGAACCAAGCTCGACAGGGGCATTGGCACTGTCATCGTCCTGGAAACGATGTCCTTGGCGCCTAGCGGTCCCGGGCGCGCACCCACACCTTCTGTCAGAGTTGCTTGGAAGGGTGCCCTGTATGGACATTGGGTGCGTGTGCGCCAGAAGGTACTGTGCAGGCATGGGCAACCTCGGGAGGGGCGGTCGGCACTCCTTGCCTTCCTGCCACTGCCCCGCCGTTGTAGCTCCCTTCGCGTAGTCCACGGAGGCGCGCAAGCGCAAAGGAACACGTACTTGTGTGTGCGTGTGTGCCACCCAGCGATCAGGTCCCGTCCCACTCGGCAGGCGCCCGTGCCTGGCCGTCTTGGGCAGAGTGTCTATCTTGGCGGCAAGCTTGGCTCCAGGTTCTAGGAACAGAGGGCCTGCCTGCAGTGTGTGTTCTCTCTCCCCCTCCCACCAGCGCCAGCCCCAGTCGAAACCCTCTTCTAGGCGTGGGTCTCCCTCGAGAGCAGCGTTTGTGTCCAGCAAGGTGTCGTTCAGCCCAAGTTTGTAGAACTAAAGTGTGGGAAGGAACCAGTTGGACCTTCCCGGTGTGGACCCCGTGAGCGGGTGCGGGAGGATGGTGGCTGGGGCAGTGGAGGCCTGGCGGTGTTGCTTTGCACCGGTGGGACACAATATATCTGCTCGCTGCCCAGGGAAGAGTGAGGTGCTGGGCCTCTCAGGCCAGAGTCTTGTGAGAAGACGCGGGGCCGTTTGCAGGGCAGAAAGTGAAAATGTTCCCCGTGGATGGAAGATGGCTCAGTCTCGTGCCATAGAGGAGCAGTGTCATGGGTCCTTCATGGTAGTCAGGGGTCCCTTAAGCCCTTGGGTGAAGAGCCAGGCCCTCGGGACCCCTCCGTGCTCTGGCCACAGGAGGTGGACCCTAGTCTTGACCCCACGGCCCGTGCCCGTCGGCCTAGAGACCTCTCCTGGGGCTGACCTCCTGGGGAGTCCTCAGGATGCCCTGGGGAGCGTGGTGCCCCCGTCAGAGGTGCACTGACCAGCTAGGTAGGGTGGCTCTGGCTCTGGGTCCACGGGCAGCCTGTCTCCCGAGGTCTCCCGCAGACCTCCAGGGGTATCGAAGGAGTCCCGAGAGGTCGAGGCCACCGCATGGTGCCACTGGGAGCCTGGAGGAGCCTTGTCCTTGCTCTTTGGTCCCGAAAGCGGGAGAAGGGCAGCCAGAGGGGAAGAACCTGTGCTCCCCATAAGCTTTGGCTCGGGAGTCCCCAGAAGCAGGAGGCACTCCTGCCCATCTGCGCAGGTGTGGCTGCCGCCATCTTGGAGCCAGGTTGGAAGGGGCCTGGCGTTTTTTATTCCGCAAAGGGTGGAGGGAGAGGATCTGGGGTGGTGGGGGGGAAGGGCGCGTGTGCATCTGCGGTGCAACACTGCCGTCAAGCGGAACTCGTTGGGTTTCTCGTGAGCCCCGTGCTGTACCTCCCTGGGGGTGAAGTGGGGAGTCCCATACTGGAGAGAATGAGGACACTCCCTCCAACCCCACATGTGCCCTAATGTGCAGAACACCCCCGGGTGACCCGGGAGGCTCCAGGGACGAGTGTCGGGACAAAACGCCAGGTCCGGCTGCCCTTTGGGTCGGGCACTGGAAGCCTTGGCTCTGGACCCTGTTGCCGCCATGTCTGGGTTGGACGGAGCTGATGAAGTCGTCCTGAAGGGGCCAGGAGAATCAAGGGGGACAGGGGCATTGGCACTGTCATCATCCGGGGAACGCTGTCCTTGGCGCCGAGCGGTCCCGGGCACATACCCACAGCTTCTGTCAGAGTTGCGGGGATGGGTGCCCTGTATCTAACTCGGGCGAGTCATGAGCCAGAAGAGACTAGCAGGCAGCGGCAACCTCGGGAGGAGCGGTGGGCACTCCTTCCTTCCCGCCACCTCCCCTCCCTTGTCACGTAAACCTAGCGGAACATGTACCTGCGTGTGCCTGTGTGCCAGGACCCAGCGATCAGGCCATGTCCCACTGGGCAGCCGCCAGTGCCTAGCTGTCTTGGGGAGAGTTCTATCTTGGCAAGCTTGGCTCCAAGTTCTAGGAACAGAGCCCCTGCCTGCAGTGTGTGTTCTCTCTCCCCCTCCCACCAGCCCCAGTGCCAGCCCTCATCCAGGCATCTGTCTCGCATGTGAGCAGGAAATGTGTCCCGTGGGATGTCGTTCAGCCAGAGTTTATAGAACTAAATTGTGGGAAGGCACCAGTGGGACACTGCTGGTGTGGACCCCCGTGAGCGGGTGCTGGAGGGTGGTGGCTGGGGTAGTGGTGGCCTGGCGGTGTTGGTTTGCACGGGTGGGACACAATATATCTCCTCGCTGCCCCGGGAAGAGTGCGGAGCTGGACCTCTCTGGCCAGAGGTTTGGGAGAAGACATGGGGCGCGTTTGTATGGCAGAAAGTGAAAATGTTCCCCGAGGATGGAAGATGGCTCAGTCCCATAGCAGAGCAGTGCCATGGGTACTTCCTTGTAGTCAGGGGTTCCCTTAAACCCTTGATAGAAGAGCCTGTTCCTCGGGACCCCTCCGTGCTCTGGCCGCGGGAAGTGGACCCCAGTGTTGACCCTACGGCCCGTGCCCATCGGCCTAGAGACCTCTCAGTGGGGTGATCACCCGGGGAATGGTGACTGAGGATGCCCAGGGGAGCGTTGTGTCCCCATCAGATTGTCACTGACCAGCTAGGTAGGGGCGGCTCGGGCTCTGGGTCCGAGGGCAGCCTGTCTCCGGAGGTCTTCCACAGACCTCCAGGGGTCCCGACGGAGTCCCGCGGAGGTTCGAGGCCACTGCAGGGAGCCACTGGGAGCTTGGAGGAGCCTTCTCTTTGCTCTTTGGTCCCGAAAGCTGAAGAAGTGCAACTAGAGTGGACGAAGCTGTACTCCACGGAGCCTCAGAAGCAGGAGGTACTCCAGCCCATCTGCGCAGGCGTGGGCGCCGCCATCTTGGAGCCAGGGTGGACATGGCCTGGCCTTTTTTCTTCCGCAAAGGGCAGAGGGAGACGATCTGGGGGAAGGGCGCGTGTTCATCTGCGGTGCAACACTGCCATCAAGCGGAACTCGTAGGGTTTAACTTGAGCCCCGTGCTGTGGCTCCCTGGGAGCGAAGTGGGGAGTCCCAGGCTAGAGAGAATGAGGACCCCCCCTCCAACTCCCCCAAGTGCCCCAATGTGCTGAGCTCCCCCGGATGACCCAGGACGCTCCTGGGACGGGTTGGGGACAGAACGACAAGTTCGGTTGCCCTGTGGGTCGGGCACTGGAAGCCTTGGCTCGGGACACTGGGGGCTGCCATGTCTGGGCTGGACTGGAGCTGAAAGATGCCCAGAAGTGGAAAGCAGCATCTGGTGAAAGGGGCAGGGAACCAAGCAGGACAGGGAGCATTGGCAGTGTCATCGTCCAGGGAACGATGTCCTTGGCTCCGAGTCGTCCCGGGCGTATACCTATAGCTTCTGTCAGAGTTGCTTGGATGGGTGTCCTGCATGTACCCTAGGCTCCTGTGAGCCAGAAGAGACTGCAGGCATGGACAACCTCGGGAGGGGCGGTGGGCTCTCCGTGCCTTCCCGCTACCGCCCCACAGCTGTAGCTCCCTTCATGTAGGCCAGGGAGGCGCGCAAGCGCAAAGGAACATGTACCTGTTTGTGCGTGTGTGCCAGGACCCAGCGATCAGGTCACGCCCCACTTGACGGGCGCCAGTGCCTAGCCGTCTTGGGCAGAGTGCCTATCTTGGGGCAAGCTTGGCTCCAGGTTCTAGGAACAGAGGGCCTGCCTGCAGTGTGTGTTCTCTCTCCCCCTCCCACCAGCGCCAGCCCCAGTCGAAACCCTCTTCTAGGCGTGGGTCTCCCTCGAGAGCAGCGTTTGTGTCCAGCAAGGTGTCGTTCAGCCCAAGTTTGTAGAACTAAAGTGTGGGAAGGAACCAGTTGGACCTTCCCGGTGTGGACCCCGTGAGCGGGTGCGGGAGGATGGTGGCTGGGGCAGTGGAGGCCTGGCGGTGTTGCTTTGCACCGGTGGGACACAATATATCTGCTCGCTGCCCAGGGAAGAGTGAGGTGCTGGGCCTCTCAGGCCAGAGTCTTGTGAGAAGACGCGGGGCCGTTTGCAGGGCAGAAAGTGAAAATGTTCCCCGTGGATGGAAGATGGCTCAGTCTCGTGCCATAGCAGAGCAGTGCCATGGGTCCTTCTTGGTAGTCAGGGGTCCCTTAAGCCCTTGGGTGAAGAGGCAGGTCCTCGGGACCCCTCCGTGCTCTGGCCGCGGGAGGTGGACTCCAGTGGTGACCCCACGGCCCGTGCCCGTCGGCCTAGAGACCTCTCATGGGGCTGACCTTCCCGGGGAGTCCTGACTGAGGATGCCCAGGGGAGCGAGTTGTCCCCATCACAGGGGCACTGACCAGCTAGGTAGGGGCGGCTTGTGGTCCGCGAGCAGCCTGTCTCCGGAGGTGTCCCACAGACTTGCAGGGGGCCCCGAAGGAGTCCCGCAGAAGTTCCGGGCCAATGCCAGGAGCCTGGGGAGCTTCGTCCTTGCTCTTTGGTCCCGAAAGGGGAAGAAGCCCAGCTAGAGGGGATGAAGCTGTGCTCCCCAGAGCCTCAGAAGCAGGAGGCACTCAAGTAGATCTGCGCAGGCGTGGCCGCAGCCATCTTGGAGCTGAGGTGGACAGGGCCTGGCGTTTTTTCTTGGGCAAATGGCGGTGGAGAGGACCTAGGGGAAGGGCGCGTGGGCATCCGCGGTGCAACACTGCCATCAAGCGGAAATTGTTGGGTTTCTCGTGAGTCCCGTGCTGTGGCTTCCCTGGGAGCTAAGTGGGGAGTCCCAGGTAGGAGAGAATGAGGACCATCCCTCCAACCCCACAAGTGCCCTAATGTGCAGAGCTCCCCCGGGTGACCCGGGAGGCTCCAGGGACGGGTGTCGGGACAGAATGCCAGGTCCGGCTGCCCTGTGGGTCGAGCACAGGAAGTCTTGGCTCGGGACCCTGTTGCAGCCATGTCTGGGCTGGAGGGAACTGATGAAGTCATCCTGAAGGGGCCAGGGGAACCAATGGGGACAGGGGCAGTGGCACTGTCATCATCCGGGGAACGCTGTCCTTGGCGCCAAGCGGTCCCGGGCACGTACCCACAGCTTCTGTCAGAGTTGCGTGGATGGGTGCCCTGTATGTACCCTGGGCGCATCATGTGCCAGATGAGACTGCAGGCAAGGGCTACCTTGGGAGGTGCGGTGGGTACTCCTTTCTTCCCGCCACCTCCCCGCCGCTGTCTCGCAAATCCAGGGGAACGTGTACCTGCGTGTGCCTGTGTGCCAGGACCCAGCGATCAGGCCACGACCCACTTGGCTGGCGCGCCAGTGCCTAGCTGACTTGGGGAGCGTTCGTATCTTGGCATCAAGCTTCCTCCAAGTTCCAGGAACAGAGGGCCTGCCTGCAGTGTGTGTTCTCTCTCCCCCTCCCACCAGCGCCAGCCCCAGTCGAAACCCTCTTCCAGGCGTGGGTATCTCTCGTGAGCAGCATTTGTGTCCAGCGGGGTGTCGTTCAGCCTGAGTTTGTAGGACTAAAGTGTGGGAAGGAGCCAGTTGGACCTTCCCGGTGTGGACCCCCCTGAGCGGGTGCGGGAGGGTAGTGGCCGGGGCAGTGGCGGCCTGGCGGTGTTGGTTGCACGGGTGGGCAGAATATATCTGCTCCCTGCCCTGGGAAGATTGAGGTGCTGAGCCTCTCGGGCCAGAGGCTTGGGAGAAGACGCGGGGCCGTTTGCAGGGCAGAAAGTGAAAATGTTCCCCGAGGATGGAAGATGGCTCAGTTGTGCCATAGCAGAGCAGTGCCATGGGTCCTTCCTGGTAGTCAGGGGTCCCTTAAGCCCTTGGGTGAAGAGGCAGGTCCTCGGGACCCCTCCGTGCTCTGGCCGCGGGAGGTGGACCCCAGTGATGACCCCACGGGCCTAGAGACCTCTCATGGGGCTGACCTCCCGGGGAGTCCTGAGGATGCCCTGGGGAGCGTGGTGCCCCTGTCAGAGGGACACTGACCAGCTAGGTAGGGGCGGCTCAGGCTCTGGGTCCCTGGGGAGCCTCGTCCTTGCTCTTTGGTCCCTGCTCTTTGGTCCTGAAAGGGGAAAGAGCGCAGCCAGAGGGTAGGAAGCTGTGCTCTCCAGAGCCTCAGAAGCAAGAGGAGCTCCAGGGGATCTGCGCAGGCGTGGCTGCCGCCATCTTGGCCTGGCCTTTTTTCTTCAGCAAAGGGCGGAGGGAGAGGACCTGGGGGGAAGGGCGCGTGGGCATCCGCGGTGCAACACTGCCATCAAGCGGAACTCGTTGGGTTTCTCGTGAGCCCCGTGTTGTGGCTTCCCTGGGAGCGAAGTGGGGAGTCCAGGTTGGAGAGAATGAGGACCCTCCCTCCAACTCTCCAAGTGCCCCAATGTGCAGGGCTCCTCGGGTGACCAGGCAGCCTCCAGGGCCGGGTAGCGGGACAGAGCGTTCCGTTTGGCTGCTGTGTGGGTTGGGCACTGGAAGCCTTGGCTCGGGACCCTATTGGCTGCCTTGTCTGGGCAGGAATGGAGCTGATGGGGTCGCCCCCAAGGGCTCAGGAGCACCTGGTAGGGATCCCAGGGTGTTAGGGGCCCTTGTTTTTTGGGCAGGGAGCCTTATCTGCGTGCCCTTTTCCCTAGGAACAAGTCTTGATCGGTCTGTCCAGTTCCCCGAAAGGGGTCATGGCTTGGTGGGTGGTGTTGGATGAAGTGGGGAGCTTGGGAAACCTGCCCAAGACCTCCAGGGCCACTTGAAGGGCTGCTGCCCCTTGATGGCATGGTGGAGAACCCTGGCGTCCCTGTGTACAATTCTGAGGATCAGGTGTGCTGCCCAGCTACCGGATGTCTAGGGGCTTGAGTTGTTCTCTAGGTGGCGGGGGTTGGAGACGTGGTTTGGCAGTAGATGTGGAGGTGGCTCTCTGAGTGATCAGAATCCAGACGGGACAGGCCCCTCCTGGGGTGAGCCAGAGTGGAAAGGGAGGTGGCTGAGGCAGCAGCAGAAACAGCAGCAAGCAGCAGCAGAAGCAGTCGCCACCAACACCACAGCCTCCTTCTCCTTCGCTTTCTCCGCCACTCCCCCCCCCCCCCCACCCCGACCAGATCTGGGCTCCAGAAGCAGTTGCCTCCCACAGACCCGGCACCTGCAGTGCCATCTCCAGGGGCTTCACCCTCTCTGGCGGAGTCCTGGCCCCACGGATCACGCACTCCAGTGTCGGACAAGTGGTCCGCCACAGGCTCTGCGTTTGCACACTTCCACTTTGTGGGCCACCTTCCCCAGCATCCCATGAGGGTGTTCAGGGCAGGGTTGAGGACTGGTCCTTGCGTCTTTGGCGGAATGCCGCGCTTGCTTCCCAGCTGATCACCAAGGGACCAGTGTGGACGGCCTGCCGGCCTGCCAGACGGGCCAGGCACCGTTGCATCGGGGCCCCGCTTTGACCACAGGTGCCAACCAACACTCAGGCACCGGTCTGCCGATGCCGCCGAGGAGGCTAACGCCCTGGATCACGCAAGCAGACCTTAAGTGGAGACCTCTGCTATCCCCACAGGCCCGCTCGTGGAAGAAGGTCTGGGGCGGGTCGTGCCTTCCCCTCCACACGCGTCCACAAGCGTCCCGGGCGTGAAACCCCTCCTCCTGATCCGCCCACTCAGCACTAACCCCTCCGAATGCCGAAGGCAGCCTGCTGCCCCTTCTCCTCACAGGTGTCAGCTTCCAGAAAGCCCTGTGGGGGGCGTGGCACGCGCGCGCGCACGTGTGTGTGTGTGTGTGTGTGTGTGTGTACCCGGAGGGTGTGTACCTGCTCAAGTCTCTTGAAGACCTAATCCCAAGGGCACGGTGTGCGCCTCCTGGATCTCCTTGTCTCCCGCCTGTTGTCAGAGAGTCCTTGTGGTGTCTGATCTTTTGGCCTGTCGCCAGCTGGTGCATCCGCAGAAGTTTGCGTTAACTAGTAGATTCTAGAGAAATTCTTTTCCTTTTGCAACGGAAGTGTACATTTACAAGGGAATTTCTAGCGGCATCTGCGTAGCTAAGTTGGTTTAGAGTCATACCTCAGCTCAGGTCATGAACTCATTATTAGTTTGAATCACAGGTTGGGCTCTGTGGTTACAACTCAGCGCGTGAATCCTGCTTCACATTCTATGTCTTCTTCTATGTCTTCTTCTCTCTCGGTTCCTCCCTGCCTTTGCTCTCTCTGTCTCTCTGAAAAGTAAATATTAAAAAAAATTTTTTATTACAAGGGTATTTCCTTTAATATATCTAAGAAGAGGCCACTCCCAGAGATTTGTGATACTTCCATAGCTCCCAATGTGGGGCTCAAACTCACAACCCTGAGATCGGCAGTCACATGCTCCATCAACTGAGCCAACCAGGGGCCCGTCTCTTGGTTGTTTTTATGTATCAGGAAGACTGTGTCTCCTGGTGTTCAAGGAGAGGTTTTAGGTAGAAAGCATGCCAAGGTCCCAGAAGCCCAGTCTTACCTGAACACTAGAACAGGGTGTGCCATGTAGGTAGAATGCACGCAGTTTCTGTAGCTGGCCCATGACTGCCAGGGTTGGGCTGGTGGGTGGGATTAGACCCCAGTGTGCTGGGTGTGAGGTCCAGCCACGACCATTATGGGTACACTGGTGGGGAGTATCGCCCCCCATTGTCCTGGGTGGGAGGGGCTTTGGAGGGCTACCGGTCCGGTCAAGGCTGCCCACCAGATATGTCAGAGTGGCAGCGGCAGCGGGGGTCTGCCGGTCCCGGCCAAGCTTACCGATGGGCGTGATGGGGACGGAGCTGCTTTGGAGGGGCAGCTTTTGGGGCAAGGTGAGTGGTTCTAACTAGGTAGATAGAGAGCGTCCAAACTGGTGCCCACCCGCGTTGTGTCAGCTGGGCAGGAGGGCAAGAAAAGTGGCCCCCAAATTCATCAGTGAATCTCCTTCACGTGTGGCCCAGGCACCTTTCAAAGTGCTGCCTCTGTGTTGGGTCTCTGAGCTAGTGAGTTTGTGTACAAGCTCTTACAAAGCAGACTCTCGTTTCCGACTGTCCTCTGGCTCTCCCCGAGTGAAGCCCTGCTCCTGGAGTTAAGCCCTGCTGATTTCAAAGACACACACAATGGCGCTCATCGTTTTGGTGCAAGGACGCAGTGTGGCGGGGAGGGGGGTGGCTGATGTGGCCCTTGACAGCCTTGTTCCTCAGGGAGGATGCGTGCATCCGTGATAGCCCTCTTGGTGATACTGGGAGTGTGGGTCCTGAACAGACTTCTTGCCATGGCTTCTTTAGATCTTTAAGCTGTGAATAGTTCTGCTAGTGTTCTGGTTCTTCTCAGAGAGAGCTGCCACGTATGTCGTCGTAGCCTTGGTGTGTCTGTGGGAAGAGGTAAATGCAGGGTCCTCCTACTCTGCCATGTTAATGGAGAATCCCAACCAAAATTGATAAGGAAATCACGGTTTGAGTATCTATCTGAGAAATATGGGGAGATAAAAGACTAAGATTTGATTACCATTATATTTATAGAGCTGTAATTGTTTCTCTCTTTAGTTAGGACTAGAGACTGGTGGTATTTAACATACTGAAGAAATAAGAGCGTAACTGAACTGAGTGATATGTTTTTAACGGGCTTTTGTATGAGCACATAAACCTACGGTAGGATACCCTGAAAGATGCCCACTGTACAATTACAGTGTCAGCCCTGGGAATGGCGTGAACATGAAGGCTGACGGCCAAAGAGAACTCATTATTTGCTGACCTAATGTGTGCCAGACGCTGTTCTAAATAATGGAAACACAGTCATTAAAGAGACAAAAAATGTCCCTGCTCCCATGAGGCTCACATTCCAGTGGGGAGAATGAAAAAGTAAGATCGATGAGACACGTATATACCATGATGGATAATGACCCGTCCTACGCAGTACACTTAGGGGAGGGGAGTAGGACATGGGGACGTGGGGGGATTTGCACCTTCAGGTAGGTTGTACAGGGAAGGCGTCACTGAGAAGGGGACAGAAATCCTGAAGGAAGTAGGGGGAGAGCCCTGCGGAGATCTGGGGAGGAAAGTTGTAACGAGAGGAAATATCCCGGACCTCTTACCGCCGTTAACCTGTTTAATCTTTTAGCCACTGACCAGTGGTCATTTTCCCTCCCGATTTGATACAACAGGTGCTGTGTTGGATTTCGGCAATATGCAAGTGGTCAGGTTCAGGGCCAGAAGTCCCTGGATGGTTTACGTGATTAGGATATGGCTTAAGGCCTTTTCCACTTTGAATAAACCGAGGCTCTAGCTACACATGCTAAGCATGTATGCGTCCATAAAATGGATCACCTCGGAATACGTGTATAGATTGTTCCTTGCTTAGCATCTTACTTGGCAATTCTTTTTCTTCAGTACGCTCTAGGCCCAGTGTGGGCCGTCAACACACGACCCTGAGACCGAGTCGTAGGCTCTCCCGACTGAGCCAGCCAGGCGCCCCCGTGCTTAGCATGTTATGTGGCGCGGTCTAGTTTGGTAAGGTGTTTACAGGTACTTGAGTAAGAGAGCTGTACAAAACTCAAGCTGTCCCTTGCCAGCTAGTGCCAGGACACTCATCTCTCATTAGAATCATTAAGTTACAAGTGGAAAAACATTTCCACATCCATGGATGCAGGGCTGCCAGGTTATTTCATTAACCTCAGGGACAGTAGCTTAAGTAAGCAAAAAAAAAAAAAAAAAAAAAAAAGGCTGATCAATATCTTTGGCCACAAGCCTGAATCCCAGCAAGTTACAGTATGAAGTCACTACATGGTCACAATGGATGACATCACAATGGGTTTACAGCATATAAAGCCTAGACCATCTTTAGGTTTAGGCTTATTTCTCCTAAGGGTGTGTGCTGGCTGGAAGGGTTTCTCTTACAAAGGAAGTAAAAGACTGGTATATTTTTCACTTTTTCACACAGAATCTTAGAGAAATTGATCTGTATCCTTGACCAGGGTAATCAAAAATACTTTTCTTCCTTTTCAGGTCCCAGTTTTATAAGAAAATTGGGAGAGTGCCAGCTTCAGTGCGTGCCGCACGCGCAGTGGTGTGGACCCAGGGTTCAGGCACAGACGAGGAACGGACACGGATTTCACACTCCCGATAGGTGTGTAAGTGAACTCCGAGTTGCACTTTGATTCTGTGTTACCCCTTCCGTCCACAGGCTCGTTTTTCAAAGTAGGCCTCTCACTGAACTGCCTGTTACTATCTGGCTAGCATGGGGTCCACGTATGCTCAGTCGCTCTAATGCTGATGCGCTGACGATGCGATGATGGTGATTATGAGGGTTCGGCCTGGGGGACTGGAAATATTAACCCATCTGCTAAGTCCCAAACTCAAAGCCCAGCCAAGGCCATTACTTGACTAGCATGGCTCTCAGGCATCTGGCAGGTACGGAATGTAAGGTGTACCTTGTGTTTTATCCCCTCGATGTTTACAAATGTGACTCTCTGAAATGTTTTAATCCGGCTTATACCGGTGCCACGGGGGTTTTGTAGAAATCACGTGTACGCTAGGTTTCAGTCGGTATTACGGCTATGTTCTTAGTGCCCGAGCTTGGGCAAAGGCAGGTAGAGTTATTTTAGTAACTTGAGACCTTTCAAAGCTGTCAGGTAGCCTGATATTTTTATTACCTCCAGAGCCAGAAAAGATTTGAGGCGATCCTGTTTGTCTCCCTAGAGAGCAAAGGAAAGGAGCTTCTGTCCTGTACTGGATCTAAAGGGTGACACCGAAACCTCCCTCGTGAAATGTAGTCTGCTATAGGGCCTTCTAGTCAGCAGTTGTACTTCTGCATAATCAGAATCTCTGTCGGGGAGGATCAACCATAAACTCACTTGTCATTTCTCTAGAAGAAAGCCACACTCGTCGAATGCCGGTTCCATGGTGTTCTTTTGGTCTGTAGCACATAACGGGCTCGGAGTAATAGTGAAAGATGAACAGCTTATTATTATGAGGTATTCTTTCGTGAGTTTAATAGTAATACACACGCAGGTGGTTTAGAACATTACACACGTTTGAAGATGGAGTCCTAAGAGACTATTTTCTGATGGTTGCCCTGGCTTATGACCTCTTGTGGACCATATCCTTGGCACTCTCTCCTGCTGACATGGGCAAGTGGGTCAGGGTTCAGCAGACATCGGTTTTCTGTTCTGTCTGTCAGCTCCTAAGTTCCGTGAGTCGGCACTTGGAGCGGGAAAGAGGAGGGCGCAGGGGGAGAGAGGGTGGGTGGTACCGAGCAACCCCTGTGATCCCATCAACCTGCCATCTCTGATTTTGAGCGAATCTCTTTACTTCTCCGGGTTTTGATCTTCAGCTAAGTGGGTCAATTAAATGAAAAGGTCTTAACAATGTATGGCCAAGGACCTTTCCGAGAGGCTGAATAATAGTGTGGAAAATAATTTTTTAAAATGGACATGTGCACAAACTAGCAGATATCTTAGGAAGCATAAGGAAAACTCTAGACCTCTCTTTTAAAAGCTTTTTATTGAAGTATAATTAAAATACAGTGTTATATTAATTTCAGGTACACAGTATGATTCCTGTCAAACAATGTTATTAGACTCTTAGTGACTACATTCCCAATGCTGTATCTTCATCTCCATGACTTCTTTATTTTGTAACTAGAAGTTTATCCCTCTTTTTTTTTTTTAATGTTTATTTTTGAGAGCGCAAGTAGGGGAAGGGCAGAGAGGGGGGGAACAGAGAATCTGAAGAAGGCTCTGCACTGACAGCAGAGAGCCAGATGCGGGCTCGAACCTTCAGACCACGAGATCATGACCTGAGCCAAAGTTGGACATTTAACTGACTGAGCCACCCAGGCCCCCTTAGAAGTTTATCCCTCTTAATCCCCTTTATCTGTTTCTCCCACCCCCCCATCCAACTCCCTTCTGGCAGCCACCAGTTTGTTCTCTGTATTGAAGAGTCTGGTTTTCTTCTTTTTCTTTGTTGATTTATTATGTTTCTTACATTCCACATGTGATTAAAATCATACAGTATTTGTCTTTCTCTGTGTGACTTCTCCCACTTACCACAATACCCTCTAGGTCCATTGATGTTGCTGCAAATGGCAGGATCCCATTTCTAATGACTGAGTATTATTTCATTGTATAAACCACACCTTTTTCCATTCATGGAAAAACATGCATATTGTGGCTTTTGTAAATAATGCTGCAATAAACATCAACAGTGTATGTATCTTTTCAAATTAGTGGTTTTTTTCTCTGGGTAAATACCCAGTAGTGGTATTACTGGATTATATGGTATTTCTATTTTTAATTTTTCGAGGCTCCTCTGATACTGTTTTCAACAGTGGGAGCGCCAATTTGCATTCCCACCAACAGTGCAATAGGGTTTCCTTTTTTCCACCTCCTCACCAGCAGTTACTTCTTGTGCTTTTGACTGTAGGTATTCTGACAGGTGTAGGATATTTCATTGTGGTTTTGATTCGCATTTCCCTGATGCTCAGTAATGCTGATCATGCTTTCATGGGTCTGTTGGTTATTTGTATGTCTTCTTTGAAAAAAAAAGTTCAGATCTTCTGCCCATTTTTAAATCGGGTTATTTGGTTTTTGGTGTTGAGTTGTAGAAGTTCTTTGTGTATTTTGGGTATTAACCCATATCAGATATACCATTTGTAAATATCTTCTCCCATTCAGTAAGTTGCCTTGTCATTTTGTTGATGGTTTCCTTGGTCATGCAAAAGTTGTTTTTTAATGTAGTTCTAAGAGTTTATTTTTGCTTATTTTGCTTGCCTGAGGAGATACACCTAGAAAAATGTTTCTACCTCTGGTGTCAAAGAAATTACTGCCTGTGTTTCCTTTTAGGAGTTTATTGGTTTCAGGTCTCACATTTAGGTTCTTAATCCATTCCGAGTTTAGTTTTATGTTGTGAGAAAGTGGTCTAGTTTCATTCTTTTGCATGTAGCTGTCCAGTTCTCCCTATACCACTAGTTGAAGATAATGTCTTTTCACGACTGTATATTTTTGCCTCCTTTGTTATACGTTATTTGAGCATGTAAGTTTGGGTTTATGTCTGGGCTGTCCATTCTGTTCCATTGGTCTGTGTCTGTTTTTGTCCCAGTACCATATTGATTAGTAAAGCTTTGATATCTCCAGCCTTGTACTTTATTAATATTGCTTCAGTGGGGCGCCTGGATGGCTCAGTGGGTTAAACGTCTGGCTTTGGCTCAGGTCATGATCTCACAGTTTCTGAGTACGAGTCCCGGATCAGGCTCTGCACTTGTGGTGTGGAGCCTGCTTGGGATTCTCTCTTTCTCTCTGTTCCTTTCTTACTTGTGCTCCCTCTCTCTCTCAAAACAAATAAACTTAAAGTAATTATTAAAAAAAAGATTGCTTTGGGTATTCAAGGTCTTTTGTCATTCCATACAAATTTTAGTCTAGTTTGTAATAGTTCTGTGAAAAATGCTGTTGGTAATTTGATAGGGATTGCATTAAATCTGCAGGTTGCTTTGGGTAGGATGGACATTTTAACAGTATTGGTTCTTCACATCCAGAAGCATGGTATAGCTTTACAATTGTTTCTGTTGTCTTCAGTTTTTTTCATCGATTTATCATAGTTTTCGGAGTACAGGTCTTTCACCTCTTTAGTTGAATTTGGTCCCTGATGTTTCAGTCTTTTTAGTGCAATTGTAAGTGGGATTATTTTATCCATTTCTAAACATTCTGCTGCTTCATTTTTAGCATATAGAAATGCTACTGATTTCTTGGGCATTAATTTGTTATCCAGCAACTTTACTAAATCCATTTATTACTTCTAGTATTTTCTTTTGTGGAGTCTGTAGGATTTTCTATGTATATTATCGTGCCGTTTACAAATACTGACACTTTAACTTCTTCCAATATGGGTGCCTACTTCTTTTTCTCGTCTGATTGCTGCAGCTAGGACTTCTAGTACTACGGTGAATAAAAGTGGCAGGAGTGGCAAGAGTGGACATCCTTGTCTTGTTCCTGATACCAGTGGAAAAGCTCTCAGTTTTTCTCCATTGAGTATGATGTTAGCCGTGGGTTTTTCACATATGGCCTTTCTCATGTTGACCTATGTTCCTGTAACCCCCCCTTTTAGAGTTTTTATCATGAATGAAGGTTGAATTTTTTCAAATGTTTTTCCTGCTCCTATTGAGATGATCATATGATTTTTAGTCTTCATTTTGTCCATGTCTTGTATCATGTTGATTGACTTGTGAATATCGATCCATCTTTGCCTACCTGAAAATAAATCCCACTTGATAGTGATGAATGATCCTTTTTTTTTTTTTTTTTAACATTTTTTAAGTTTATTTATTTAAGAAAGTGCATATGGGGCAAGGACACACAGAGAGAGAGAGAGAAAGAATCTCAAGCAAGCTCTATGCTGTCAGCGCAGATCCCAACATGGGGCTCAAACTCATGAAACTGTGAGATCGTGACCTGAGCTGAAACCAAGAGCTGGGTGCTTAACCAACTGAGCTGCCCAGGCGCCCCGAATGATCCTTTTAATGTATTGTTGAATGTGATTTGCTAATATTTTGCTGAGGATTGTTCCATCTGTGATCAGAGATATTGGCCTGTACTTTTTTTTTTTTTTTTTTTGCTGTGTCTGTCTGCTTTCAGTATCAGAGCAATGCTGGCCTTGTAGAATGAATTTGGAAGCTCTCCCTCCTGTTCTCATTTATAGAATAGGTGCAAAGAATTGGGCAGTATTGAGCATGCATGCTCTCTGCACTTAAGTCCAGGTGCTGCAGCCACAAGGGCAAGCACGCACACTCCTGCCAAGCTGCCCCGCCCCTCCCCGGGGAGTTTTGCTGGTGGGCGTGGCCAGAGTCTGACCCAGGTCCTGCTGGGGTTGCAGTTGCACCTAAGACAGCAGGGCACTCTTCCTGTGCTGCCAGCTAAGACTCGGCTGCCGGCTGGTCTGTGTGGTTGTCTTCCCCCTTCCCCAGGGCAGGAAGCACTTTGGAGTGGCATCAGTCCCTGCTGGGGCTGCATGCAGGGTGTGTCAGGGCAGCGGCCTATTTGGAAAGATGCGACAGAAGTTGGGTGGGTTTTCTGGGGCAGGTCTGCAGGGGAACGTGGGGGCAGTTTGTAGTGCTAGCGAGACAGGTGGGGTGTTCATGCTGGTTCTGGTTGGAAAGTATCCAGCTGTCTAGGATGGGGTAAGGGAAGACAAATGGTGCCTGTTACTAAGTTTTATTCTTGGAGATGTCTCCTAAATATCCCTGCCCCTCCAGCACAGGTTTTGACGTTACTAAATAACCTTCACATATACTCCAGGTGCTTTTCAAACTCCTGCTTCTATGCTAGGTCTTGGCCTATTTGTTAAGGTGGCTCTTTATTTTTTTTTAACGTTTATTTATTTTTGAGAGACATAGAGACAGAGTATGAACAGAGGAAGGGCAGAGAGAGAGGGAGACACAGAGTCTGAAGCAGGCTCCAGGCTCTGAGCCGTCAGCACAGAGCCCGATTCGGGGCTCGAACTCACAGACCGTGAGATCATGACCTGAGCCGAAGTCGGCCGCTTAACCAACTGAGCCACCCAGGCGCCCCAAAGGTGGCTCTTAAAAGGTAGAGACTGAGTTTCCTGTTGTTACCCTCTGGCTCTCCTGGAGCTAAGCCCCCTGATTCAAACTCAGGAAGTTAAACCCCACTGATTTTCAAAGCCAAATGTTTCAAGGACTTGTCTTCCCAGCACGGGTCTCTTATGCCTGGGGTGTGTGGTGGGGTCTGATCCTCTCACTACTCCGTGCCTGTGGGGTTCTTCCCATTTGTGGTTAATCTCACCAAGGCTTCGGTTCCCACTGTGGCTCTGCCCCTCCTCCTCCTGTGATGAACCGTGGAAGACGTGATGAACTGTGGAAGACCCGTTCTGCTCGTCTCCAGGCTGTGTTCGGTTAGTTGCACATATGTAGCTGCTATCTCAGTGTGTCCATGGGATGAGGTGAGGTCAGGATCCTCCTACTCTGCCGTCCTCCTCACCTCGGCATCTCAGATCTCTCTCTTAAGAGCACCTCTACTTAAGGTGCTTGATTTCTCTTCTGATTTTACAGATCGGTCATTCTAGTGCCTTCTATCACTCAAATCACACAGGCCCCTACCTGAAACTCTCCAACCATTTCCCATTGAAATTAGAATAACAGGGGCGTCTCGGTGACTCGGTTGAGCGTCAGACTTTTGCTCAGGTCATGATCTCATGTCCATGAGTCTGAGCCTTTGAGTCGGGCTCTGTGCTGACAGCTCAGAGCCTGGAGCCTGCTTCGGATTCTGTGTCTCCCTTTGTCTCTCAAAAATAAACATTAAAAACAAACTTTTTAAATTTAGAGTAACAGTAATTCCCAAGCATGGTTGCAATGAAGAACATCTAGCCTGACACTTTGCCCTGATCACTTAACCTCCTTCCTCCTTGGTTGCTTTGCCCCTGACGCATAGCTTTTGGGCTTTTATTTTAAATGTTATTCAAAGGCATATAATCGACAGAACATAAGCTGCTCAATCTTAAATGTACAATTTGATAAATATTGACCTATATTACACCTGAGAAAGGATCGCCGCAATCAAAATAAGGAACACATCCATCGCATCTATAAGTTTTGGGTTCCCCTCAGTACATACAGTCACGAAAACTACGTTGCTCCAGATTCTCTATTTCATGCTAACTAGGGATTTATTACGACGATTTCATATACATTATAGAAACATGCACCTCTTGCATGTGAATGTACCTGAGAAATTTCTTTCTTTACATGTTTAGTACTTTCTCCTCCAGATCAAAGAGAGGGGACCCAGAATCCCAAGCAGACTCATTACCATCAGCGCAGAACCTGATGTGAGGCTTGGTCCCACCAACTGTGAGATCATGAGCTGAGCTAAAATCACGAGCTGGACGCTTAACTAGTCACTTACAAAATACCTTTAAATGTAATCACATATCTTCTTTCTCTTTTGCAAAAGCTTTTAAATATTGCTTCAATTATAGAGTATATTTCTGGACCCCCAACGCAACGCCTGCATATTAATGTTTTCCCTACGAAGCTTACTGTGGTCTACTGTTCCTCCCCCATCACTTCCCATACATACAGAAGAACACCACTGGCCTCACTAGATTAAAGTGATAGATGAAATGGAATTAGGTTGCAGGAAGGATCTGGTTAGAAGCAATCAACTTCAGTGAACCCCCACGATGTCCCTTCAGCCTCCGCTTCCTGATAATAGGTAGTCTGTTGCAGAACTGTGAGATGGCTGTCTAGTTCTACACTTGATGGTCTCTACAGTCAGTCTTCTTGGTAGCAACAATTAGCAGTCACACACATTGTCTGCTTAGAGTGAGCTTAACTAGTTTTGAATTTTCTACTTCCCATTTTAAAAATGATAGCCCTAGGGGTGCCTGGGTGGCTCGGTTGGTTAGGTATCTGACTCTTGGTTTCTACTCAGGTCACAATCTCGCGGTTCATGAGTTCAAGCCCCGCATCAGGCTCTGCAGTGACAGTGGGGAGCCTGCTTGGGATTCTCACCCTTTCTCTCTGCCCCTTCCCCACTTTCTCTCAGAATAAGTAAAAATCATACTCCTAATTTCATAGAGGCTCAGTGAAACATGTGGTTGCCTTTTCACAATGCCTTTGAGGAAATATTAGCTTTATGAGTATCTTAATGTTATTTACACGTGACTTGCTTACATTACATTAGACCTACATCTTGCTTGTTTCACATAAGCTGCAATTATGTAAAGTGCTACCCAATGTTTTGTTCTTTTTCATTGTAGATTCCATAAAACCTTGGTATAGTTATTTCTTTCCTGTTGGTGGGAGGGAGGTAGATTGAGGTACAAAGCAAAACTCTCTAGTTTGCAGCCTTCTGACAGGAAGAGCAAGGACTTGCATAAATATTTACCTATTAGATGTTCAAGTACCATCTCTTCAAGATGGACTTTTCATGGAGAAGAGATCATGACCTTTCCTGTGTCACTGCTTACATTACAGAGCATCACAGAAATTACTTCAGGGCTTCTAGAGGAATGTCTTAGCTCTTCCTGTTACTGGAATAGATTCTAAGAACTTGAGCATAAAATGTGGGAAGCTGTTCGTTTCACTGGTGAAAACACAAGTATCTAATGTTTTTGTTTTAAGCAGCACATTGAAAAACTTCCTTTGAGAATTCAGAATCCACGTAATTTTGGACTGGCATTTTCACCAGATAATCACAATTTGATCTACTTCTATGTATCTATCCTTCCTATAAACAGATTTCGGCAAAAGCAGCACTAAAAATCATAGACATTTCACTGTTTACCCTCCTCACCAACGTTTAGAATGTATTGATCTGTGAACGGCAAAACTGCAATCTGCAAGATAAAATGTGTCTGTTTTATTTTAGGGGTCTTAGGGTTTGCAATTTGGGGAAGGGAGAGTTGACTGAAATCAAAAGTGTGGTCTGGAGAGACCAAAGAAGTTAGAGTTTTTAAAGCGAAAAAGGTTTTGGTTTGAGCAAAATGTGATTGGTGCACTGGCATAGCTCCGTATAGACTAATCTATACATTAGTGGTTAGAACTAGTGCTAGGCAGAAAGTCCATCGATTAGCATGCTATCATGCCATAGATACCTTGGCTTTTAACTGAGGTCAGCAACAATTCTGAAAATTTGAGACAAGAGACGTAAGTCCTACTTAAGTTTTATTTATTTATTTTGACACAGACCGAGACAGCGCTAGTGGGGGGGTGGGTAGAGAGGGAATCCTAAGCAGGCTCTGTGCCACCAGCACAGAGCCCGACGGGGGCTTGAGCTCATGAAACCATGAGATCATGACCTGAGCCGATACCAAGAGTTGGTCACTCAACTGACTAAGTCACCCAGGCACCCCTCCTGGTTCCAATTTTAAACAACCCTCTTAGCAATGCTTACTCCATTTTATTTTCTACATTATCATTTCCCCCTTCTGATCAAGATCTTTCTATAAAAAAGAAAGCATCAATGATCAACCTTGGCTTTACAGTCCCATTGTGATGCCTGCTCCAGGTCCATCAAGTCCTGGGGGTGAAGGTGGAGGGAGTCTCATGGTTGGTTGATACTTGTCAAGCCTGCTGTGTGAGAGTCTTAAGGCTATGTTTGAGCAACAAAGAGGTTCAAGGAAGTGGACTTCAGGCTGTGTCAACTGAGCTTTCACTTGTCATTGTCAGTGAGTAGATCTGATGAATATTTTCAAGCCGTTGAGCAACCATTATTTTGACATTTTGAATAGAACGACGATGGGGAATGCAGAACATAATTTGAAGATAATAAGTAGGGTACAAATGAAGATAAGAATAATACAATTTGTAGACCTGTTGTACAATGTGATATGTTGGAAGTTACCAACCCCCAGCCAGGCAAAGAAGCCTCAAAGGAGATGGTCACTGGTAATTGACAGAAAAGCCTGCAGGGGATCCCATTCCTGGGTATGTCCACAGCTATTATCTTCATGATCAGACAGATCTTCATCAGCTAATCTATTATGGAGAAGCTCCTTTTATTAATGTGATGGGAGATCAATTAGGATCTAAGAATTGGGGGGGGGATGAAGGTGGCCCGAAAAGCCGCGGCCAGTAATTCTCCAGCTATCTAAACAACGGGGGGTGCAGAGAACGCACAGGTCTTATTTTTGTAAAGGAGAAGGGGGCTAGCGTATAGCTAGGGATAGTGGTTTGGTTAAAGGAACATATTCTCATAAAAGAGCATCACTGAGGTGTTGAAAGATCATATTAGAAGGTTTAGTGCAGAATGGGCTGGTACTTTCAAATAGGAACATCCAAAAGTCTTCGAATAATGGAGATGGGCAGTTGAAAAGATTTCTATTGGGACAGGTGGAAAATAAACAATTTATATAGAGGAAATCATATGAAGGGAAGGAGTGGGTTTCCATTTTTTGCTAATCTTTTGACCCAGGAGTTGGTCTTTAATTTGGGGAAGGTGAGCATAAAACATGGAAGGTTTTCTTTTTTCTTTTTTTAATTTATTTTTATTATTTTTTTTTTGAGAAAGACAGAGTGTGAGCAGGGGAGGGGTGGCAGAGAGAGAGGGAGACACAGAGTCTGAAGCAAGCTCCAGGCTCTGAGTGGTCAGCACAGAGCCTGATACGGGGCTTGAACCCACTAACTGTGAGATCATGACCTGAGCCAAAGTCCGACGTTTAACCGACTGAGCCACCCAGGCACCCCAACACGCAAAGTTTTCTTAAGGCAAGAATATCCTTACATGAAAAGTGATGGGGGAGGGATGTGTTTTGCTGTAACTAATGGAAGTATCTGGGGCCAAGGAGAAACTGTATACAGGTAACATTATGGGGTATTATTATCAATAAAGGACCTAGTAGGAGTGTGGTGACAAATCCAACAGTCAGAAAGGTTTCCAGAAGTAGCAAGGGATTGTGACGTTGGAATTATAGCATTGTTTTCCCAATCAAAAGTGGAAATGAAAGGGAAGAGAAAGAGGCCTCATGAGGATTGGTGTGATGAATCTTGTGAATACAGGCCTGCTCCCGAGTCTTGTGAGGGGAGTCTCTGAAGATGTGTCTGCTTCCTTTTCCACGAAAGGGTTAGTTTGAGGTCTTCTGTTGGTTTGGTGGTACAGTCAGATGTTGAAGCCTTTTTAAAATGAAAAACATGAATCTGTGAGTCCATGCCTTTTAATTTAGCAGCACAGTGAGTGGTAAGTAATAGCTGGTATGGTCCCCTGTAGCGAGGCTGGAGGGAATCTTTATGGAGATCTTTGCAATAAACCATGTCTCCAGGCCGAAGGCCATGATGTTTGATGTCTTTATCTCCTAGGAGTGCACTGTGAAAAGACTGTAGTACCAATTTCTCACTTCTTTGAAGGGGCTAAATCAATCCCTTACGACAAGTCATCATCTTACCTTTAAGTAAAAGCTGGGTTCATATGCATCTTGATCTAATCTCATTGGTCTTCCAATATTATTTCAAAGGGTGAGAGTTTCTGTTTCCCATCAGGAGTGTATCTAAGATTCAGTAGTACCAAGGGAAAAGCTTTTGGCCACGGCAAGTGGGAAAACCCCCGAAGTTTTGCTAGTTGGGTTTTTATAATGCCATTGGTTCATTGTAAAAGGTCGGATGATTGAAGATGGACACGCACAGTAGAAATGTTGCATAATTGGCTAACGGTGGTAAATAGCCTGTACTATCTATCCAGGGAAATGGGTCTGTCTCTCAGGTACTATGAAGTTCCAAGGGTATTTTTCCCCAATTGGGCAGAGTCTTTTCTAACAGGAGTTTTCCTATTGCTGAAGCTGTAGCTCTGTGTCAAGGAAAGGCTTCTATCCACTGAGAATACACACAAACCATTTCTGAACCTATTTCTGCCTTTGCGATGGCACCAGCTAGATGAAATCCAACTGCCATATCTCAAAAGGGCTTGGAGGGAAAGGGAAAATGTCCCTTTGAACTATGAAGGGGTTTCCAGGGTTAGGTTTAGGGCAAATCTGACATTTTTTAGAACACTGGGGGGGCTACTTTTAGAGATGGTTTCCAAAAATACTGTTTTCCCAAAGGACTATCTTGCCAGTATTTCAACGGGTAAGTTCATGAACACAATTAATAATTGGCTCCTGGACGGGGGCACCTGGGATTCAGCACTCCTACTGGGTGTTTATCAGAAGAAATAAAATCACTGTCTTGAAGAGATATTTGCACCCCAGTCTTCAGTAGAGCATTATTCACAATAGCCAAAGCATGGAAACAAACTAGGTGTCCAATGGTAGAGGAATGGGATAAGGAAAATGTGATATACATACATACATATACATACCTAATGGAATATTATTCTGTCCTAGAAAAGAAAATCTGATCATTTACAACAACATGGATGAAATTTGAGGGCATTGTGCTAAGTGAAATAAAATCAAACAGAGAAAGATCAATATCATATGATCTTACTTATGTGTAATCTAAAAAAAAAGATAAAACAAAACTAATTCAAAGAAACAGCAGAAGTAAAGGTGGTCCAAGGGTGCAAACTCCCAATTATAAAATGAGTAAGTTCTGGGGATGTAAATGTGCTGCATGGTGAGTATAATTAACAGTACTGTACAGATGAAAGTTGCCAAGAGATCTTGAAAGTTCACACCACACACACAAAAGGTTACTATGTAATGGTGATGGATGTGTTAACTAACCTTATTGTGGGAATTATTTCATGAGCTATACATATATCAAAGATATATGAACATCGAATCACATGGTACACCTTAACTGTACACCATATTATATGTTAATTATATCTCAATAAAGCTGGGAGAAAAATAGATAATACTAGCCCTCTTCTTTCTGGTGAGGAAGAGAGAGACACTTTTACCAACAAATTTCCTTTACAAAACGAAGCTTGTGCTGTTTTAGGAGCCTTTCCTCTGTTAGCTGGTTCTCAGTGGCGTTTAGCTTAAAACAGTCCCTATTCCAAAAAGGCATACTTTGGGGTGGTATATTCTGGAACCCTTCAGCCTCCATCAGATAGTCTCTCTGGCCTAGTACTGTATTTTAACCTGACACCTTTATTCTCATAACACATAATACAAGTGGTTTGCATAGCCATCTCAGAAGACATGAACTATTTTGCACTCAGATTTTGAGAAGCATCTCTGTTTGGATGCTAGACAATTACAGTTGTAGTAGAAAGATTCTAATTTGCATTAGTATCCATCCACCAGAGCATTCTATCATTACAATCTCTCTTCAGAGTTACACAGTTAAGAGCGCCCAAGCTGGCTCAGTCGGTAGAGCATGTGACTCCTGATGTGGGGGGTTGGGAGTTTGAGCCCCACCTTGGGTGTAAAGAATAAATTAATAGACCATTTTCTGATTTAGGTTTACAAAGAAATGACTGTGAAGTACAGAGTTCACATAGTCCCTCGTCTACTCCTTCCTTCTAGTTTCTTCTGTTACTAACAGCTTGCTGTGTGGTACATTTGCAGTACATCTTTTACAAATGGTAACGAAGTCCATAGTTTAGATACACTAGAGTTCAATATTTGTGTTGCATTTCTATGGGCTTGCACAAATATGTAAGGGTAGGCATCCACCATTACATTATCACACGGTAGAATTCTCCCGCCCTGAAACAGTTCCCCGCGCTCCGCCTATTCATCCCATCTCATCCCTCCTGAGGAATCCCTCCTAACCCCGATCTTTTTACTCTCTACACAGTTTTGGCCTTTTCCTGAATGTCATATAGTTGGAATCCTACATATGCAATTTTTTTCCACACGTGCTTTCACTTAGCAACATGTATTTAATGTTTCTCCATGTCTTTTTGTAGCTTGATTGCTCATTTCTTTTATTCCACTTACATCCTATTGTCTGGATGTGCCATAGTTCGTTTATCCATTCACCTGTGGGAGGACAGCTAGGTTCCTTCCATGTTTTGGTAATTATGAACAAAGCCACTATAAACATTCGTGCACAGGCTTCTGTGCGGATGTGTTTTCAACTCCTGTGTAAACAGCGACAAGTGCAATTGCTGGATCTTATGGTAAGGGTATGTTTATTTTGTATGACAGTGTCAAACACATCTAAGGTGGGAACCTCACTGGCATTTGGTGTTAATGGCTTATTATGAAGATTTGCTTCCTAATTGATTATACTTCTAAGGCTTAATTTTCAACAGCGAAACAATGTGTTCATGACATATGAAGAGAAAACTTCTCTGTCCTCTCATTTTCTTGTTTTTATTTTCCAGAAGTGAGAGATGGTTTTTTACCTTGGGTCAGGGACATACTTCATCTTGCTACCACTACCCAACCAGCCCTGCCCCCACATAGAGTACTTAATTGTCAGGAAAATAATAAAAAAAAACCCTCAACCTCTGAGTGTCTGAGACTTCAACAAGCAAAAATACACCCATTTACTTAACACATAATATTATTTAAGACTTTCCTGAGACTATGTGTACATTTACAGTGGCAGTTGTTGCAGAGAAATGAAGACTTCGAAACCTGACCGTAAGTTCAAGATGAGCTGCAAAAAAAGGAATAAAGACTCAAAGACCTTGGAACATAATGCCAGCAACATCAGACCAAGGTAATGGAATTACATAGACTTTGGGGCCTGTCACAGGCAGTTCAGTGGTAGAAAATGATCTTGTCAGATGGCAGGAAAATGTGACCACAAGCGCACTTACTGGTAGTTATGCATTTAGTTTCCATAATTCTACAAGTAAGATTTTTCAAAACACATATCTTTCTCAGGTAGGGCAAAAGTTCACTAGTTTCTTAAATTGCCCTGGATGTTGTGACTAAGGATTCTATAGAAGCAAAACTGCTGAGAGGAAATTTTCATGATGATTTGAAAAATTGGGTCTATGGTATTTCCTTTGAAAAAGCAAATTCTCAATAATTTTAGTAATTCCAGAAGCTCTGTACACCTCTTTAAATCTTTAAATACTTAAAATCATTATTAGGAAGTCTAAGCTTTAGAACTGATTAAGTCCAAGACATTTGATCAGTCACTTAAACTTTTGGAGTTTGGTAACTCTTCTGTAAGTAGTGACATGAAAGTACTTAGCCTAAGTTTTTTAAAGTTCATTTATTTACTGTGTGAGAGAGAGAGAGGGGGAGGGAGCATGGGTGAGAGGAGCAGAGAGAGAGAGAGAGAGAACCCCAAGCAGATTCTGCACTGTCAGTGCAGAGGCCGATGTAGGGCTCGATCCAAACAGTGAGATCATGACCTGAGCCGAAATCAAGAGTCAGATGTTTAAGTGACCCCAGGCACCCTTCTACATTGCAGGGTCCTGATGAGGATCAAAAGTAAGGAAAAATTTTTGGTTACGAATATTCATTTGCACAGAGACAATGCTTATCATTAGTTATTGGTATTAGAAAACAGCTCCGTCACAAATGTTGTAAGATGGACTCTTGGTGCTCCCTTAGGGATCAACCCATGACCGTGTATTATCTGTATTTGAACCAACTAGTCTAACAGGCCCATACCAGAGAGACTAACTTTCCTTTGCATAGGTTTATCATCTATTCTAGGTTTGCATTATTTTGGAATACTATTTCCCAAGGCCTTTGATGAGGAGGCCTACTCTCCTAGTATGAGAGCATTAGCAGAAGTAGTCACTATGGTGGTGCCTGGGTGACTCAGTTAATCATCTGGACTCTTGATTTCAGTCCAGGTCACGATCTCGTGGTTTTTGACTTTGAGCCCGCGTCTGGTCTCTACTGTCCAAGTGGAGCCTGCTTTGGATCCTCTGTCCCCCAACCCCTCTCGTGCTTGCTCATTCTCAAATATTTAAAAAATTAAAAATTGCTCATCAAATATCTATACAAGTCCTTAGCACATAGTGTTATATCGCCGAATGCTGATAAATTAATAAGCAGTAATCTGTGAAAAGTCTTAAGTGTCTACCGTGCATTCTGGGCTGCAGATTGTATTACAAGTATTTAAAGAGTGGCTTATTTATATTATAGGAACATGGACTTGGAGGTTGCTCGTGAATTCCAGTACCTCCACTGCATTCACAGGCCAGAGGGTCATCCCCCGCCCCAGCTCTACCAGCACCACCTCCACCTGCAGGAATTGCTTCTCCTCCTCCAAGTCCTTTACCTATACTAAATGGTATCCACCACCATTACCTTTGTTGGGGGCTCAGTGATCTGTAATCATACCACCTGCTCTAAATTATGAAATTGAAGTACAAATAAATGTATAAACCTGCACTCCATGTATCTTTTAATTTTTTAAGTTTATTTTGAGACAGTGCGTGGGGGAGGGGGACAGAGGAACCAAGGCAGGCTCTGCACTGTTGCATATTCATCTTATATTCTGCCACTTTGCCAAATCCATTTCATAACCCGTGTGCGTGCATGTGCCTGTGTGTGTATGTATTCTTTGGGATCCTCCATGTATTAGAAATCATGTCATCTGCAAGAAGACTTTCCAATCTGGATGGCTTTTACTTCATTTTCTGGCCTGATTCTGCTATTTGCTTCAGTAAAATCTTGAAGTGGCAATAACGGGCAACCTTCTGTTCCTCATGGGAAAGATTCCAGTCTTTCACTATTATGATACTGGCTGTGGGCTTTTCACAGGACGAAGTTCCTATTCTACCCCTATAAACGGGTATTTTGTCAAGTGATTATTCTGCATCAATTGAGATGACCACAAGGTTTTTCCACCTCCATTCAATTTATGTGTACATTACATTGATTAATTTCCTGACATTCCTGGAGCAAAACTCTCTTTTGTTCCTGGTGTATAATCTTTAAATATGCTTTGATTGTTTGCTCGTATTTTGTTGAGGAGTTTTATGTGTATAGTCATACAAGATATTAATCTGGACTTTTCTTGCGTTATTTTTGCCTGGCTTTGGTACCAGGGTAATGCCGGTCTCAAACAATGACCTAGGACGTTATGACAGTTCATCTTATATGTCAACATGGCTAAGCCATGGGGCCTAGATATCTGTTGAATATCTAGGTCTAAATGTTGAAGCACAAGTATTTTTAGATGAGATTAACGTTTCAATAATTACAGCAGACTACTATCTACAATACAGGTGGGTTTCATCCAATTGGTTGAAGGCTATACGAGAAAAACGATGAAAGTCCTGCAAGGAAGAGGGAATTCTACCCCCATGCTTGCTGTAGCACTCCATGTACAACGTGAACTTTCTCACGGATCTCGAGCATGCCAGCCTACCATGCAGATTTCACACTTCTCAACCTCTACTACCATAGAAGTCGATTTCATAACATAAATCTCTCCTCCTCTATATAGGGCTCCATTTCTCTGGAGCACCCTAACTAACACAGATGCATTCCAAATTTATTAGAAGATTTGAGATTAGTGTTAATTCTCTTTAAATGGTAAAATTTACCGGCAAAGGTCTCTTGTCCTGGAATTATATTTGACAGGAGATTTTGACTACTTGTTCAAGATATTTAATAGCTACAGGTCTGTTAAGATCATCTCTAGGGGCGCCTGGGTGGCTCAGTCGGGCGTCCAACTTCGGCTCAGGTCATGATCTTCCAGTTTGTGGGTTCGAGCCCCGCGTCGGGCTCTGTCAGCTGTGTTGCCAGCTCAGAGTCTGGAGCCCGCTTCTGATTCTGTGTCTCCCTCTCTCTGCCCCTCCTCCGCTCATGTTCTGTCTCTCTCTGTCTCAAAAATAAATAAACATTAAAAAAAAATTTTTTAAAGATCATTTCTATCTTCTCAAGTCAGTTTTGGTAACATATGTTTCTAGTAATTTCACCTGTTTAATTGTTGGGTAGGTACAGCTGTTCATAATGCAGTCCAATCATCCATCTACTTTCTGTCACAGGCCATGCTGTCCCCCCTGCCTTACATTTTTAACTTCAGTTATTTCTCTTTTCTCCATTCAGTCTCGCTAAAGATACAAAACTTTTCGTTTTCTTCATTATCTTCTATTCTGCATTTCATTTATCCCTGCCTTAATTATTTCCTTCTTTCTGCTTGCTTTGTAGTAGTTTGCTGATCTTTTTCTAAGTGAAAGGTTAGATTGTTGATTTAACGTACCCTCTTTTTTAAACTACATGTTTAGGAGCACCTGGGTGGCTCAGTCGGTTAAGCGTCTGACTCTAGATTTTGGCTCAGGTCATGATCTGAGGTTTGTGAGTATGAACCCTGCATTAGCTCCATGCTGGCAGTGTGGAGCCTGCTTGGGATTCTGTCTGCCTCTCCCCAGCTCATTCTAAGTAAATAGTTTTTTAAAAAGTGAAAAATTCAATGGTTTTTAGTATATGAGTTGTGTATACATCAGGAAAATCAATTTTTGAACATTTTCGTTATGACAAAACAGAAACCCCCAGGCTCATTACCAGGTTTCTCCATTTCCTACCAACCCAATTTTATTACAAACGATGTGGACGTTTCAAGCTCTAAACATTGGCTCATAATATGAGTACTATTTTCCTTTGGAACTGGCTTGCAAGCTCCTTCTGAGCCAAACAGTTTTTTCTAGGTACCACTCTAAAAACTTATTAAGCAAGCTAGATAGAGAAACAAAAGAAAACCTGTGCCCCCCACCACCAGTGGCACATCCTGAACCAAAGAATTCAGAGTCGTGTATCCTCGGGGATCCTCCTCTACCAAGGGAGCAAGAGACCCTCAACTCACCAGCAGCTCATTTGACACCCCTGTAATTGCGCACCAGCTTTCTCCTGTCTGGCCATAAACAGAGCCACCACATTGACTTTCTGGTGAGGAAGGCATTTACTCTAGGATGTGGCTGAGTTACAATCTGACCAGCTGATTTCCTCTGGGAGGACACGGACACTGGAAAACGTGTTCCGGTCATGCACACTTGAAGTTCCCCCAGGCAGACACAGGCACCCTACCAAGGGTAGTTGTAAGAAAAGACATGGAGAGGTTCAAGCAGAACAGGACATTGACTCTGCCCGGATGTGCCAAGGCTACCTATATGCTGGGATAGCAGCAAAAGACAAAAGAAATGTATATTCCTCTGTGGGCATTGTGGGCACAGAAACAGGTGAAAGGTAGATGGCCCTCTGTGTCTCACTGTTGTCAACTGCATTCAACACTATGGCATACATGATGAAAAATTACACGAGGCTCCCAATGCAGGAAGGGGATTAGAAGGCAGATGGGACAAATTGGGAACAGTCACCAAGCAATGGTAAGAGCTTTTGCTTTGATTGGGAGGAACTATCCACAGTGGCCATCTCCAGGGCAGTTACAAAGTACAGGAGACTGGAAAAATATATTTAGATATACACATGACACAAGTATCTGTGTTTGTACATACATATGTACAAATGAATGGAGGTTTGAGAGTAGAACACAGACATTCGCTCAAGAACAGCTTCTTAGGGGGCAGCTGGGTGGCTCAGTCGGTTAAGAGTCCAACTCTTGGTTTCGGCTCAGGTCATGATGTTGCAGTTTTGTGGGTTTGAGCCCCGAATCTGGCTCCATGCTGACAGTGTGGGACCCATTTGGGATTCTCTGTTTCCCTCTCTCTCTTCGCCCCTCCCCCACTCACTCTGTCTGTCAATAAATAAACCTAAACACACACACACACACAATAGCTTCTCAGAAAAGACACAAACACACAACAGCTTCTCAGAAAAGGCTGCTGAGCAAATGACCCTTACACCAAGATCATAACTGTGTAGATGGAGACACTGGGCCACTGTCCTGTGGACCTCACCACCCCCCACCCACCCACAACCATCATGGGGCACACAATGCCAGAGTGGCTGCCTTCTAAACTTAACTTGACTCTGTCAATTCTTGCTACCACAATGGCCTACTCCTTCTAGGGCCTGCTTCTGAGCTCTAAAGCTAGATGTAGTACCTGGCTGAGCACAGGAGAGAATGGGGGACACCCAAGTCATGATACCTACTGCTACAAATCAATGTCCTTGGAAAAGTAGGATTCTGTCCCCAAAGACCCCTATGGATTTCCATCCACAAGAACGCAGAGGAAAGAGGGTCTGTTACCAGGAAATGCAGACTTCAAACGGAGATGTGGTGATGGGCCCACAGATGCATGTATTCCTTGGATGTCTACATGTACATTCCCACTGCCGGCAAGAAACCCAAAAGAAAGAACCATAACATGCCCCAACAGCCCAGTAAAGCCAACCCCACTTGAAGAGCCTGGGTGACTTCTAAGGCTCCTTGGGCCTTTTGTGATTCTCAAAAGGCTGAGAGGCTGCACTTGGCAAACCTGCGCTGGCATTTCAGAAGCAACAGTGTCATCAAGTGGAAGCTTTGTGAGCAAGGCTTGCCGATGCCATCTGTGGATCCCCTGAGGAACTCCTACGATGGGAAGAAGGGTGGGACTGGAACACCCAGAACATTCTGGGCAAGACCCAGCAGCCTGGCAACCTCCATTATCAGTGAGGAAATGACACAGGATGGATGGAGCCCAGTTCCAGCTGAAAGAATGCTAGCTTAGCCAGGCTGTGGGGGCGTGGCCTCGGCAGCTGCCATGGTAAGAACCAAGGACCTAAAGCGCCTACTCCAGGTCATCTGGCCTGTGGATCCTGGCCTTCGGTCCAAAGCAAGTTCGGCCAGTGGGGCTCCTAGGGTCTCAAGGCAACAAGAAACCCAGGACGAGAGTGTCTAGTCCAAGATACCACAGACACAAGAAAAAAGGGAGGGGACAGCCACCTTGTCAGGGCAGCATTTTGCAAACAGACTAAAGAATCTCTTGGTTATGTGGTACTAGACCCAGACAAGGAAGAGCAATGTGGTGTACCACAAGTTAGAGCTAGGATTGTTTTGTTTACTTTGGTTCCCACGAAAACGAAATCTGTCTCCCAGGCCCCACAGTATCCTAGACAACCCAAATTTGTCCCATATGACAAAGGGTGTGGCTATCCACTAAGGATGGGAGGGAACAGAAACAGACGTGACCAGGATCAGTACCTTGAGGTGGACGTCATCCCCCAGAGTGAGAGGATCCAGGTGTACTTTCCTCACATGCCTCAGGAACTTTGTGTGGCCCAGGAACACCCTGTGCCATGGCAACCTCCTAGTGTGTGGGTGTGTGAGCTGGATCCCCATCTTAGTGGGACTCCTGGGATTTCCCACATGTGGATATGTTATGTGGTGCAGTCATCGGCCTGAGCAGACAGAGACCACTTTGAATTAGGGACAGATCAGACCATGTATGTCAGGACCTGGACCCAAAATGAGGAGAGAAAAGGTTGGGCACACAAAAGGTTCAACCCACATAAGGCTACATGGCAAAATTCAAGGTGACTCCCAAGCACGAGATGAAGAGCAGAGAGCTGGTTTCAGCACCCTTACAGGAAGGATGAAAGCAAGGGGTGTGTGACAAGGGAGAAGCTCAACCTGGAGACTTGCTCCCTGCTGACAACCAAGAGGTAAGAGGCAGGCAAAGGGCACGAACCACCCCAGAGGTTCTTCCAGAAGTGGGCTACAGGACACAGTCAGGGTCTAGAAAAAAAGGCCGTGTGCCTGGGAGTATGTCCTGTCCTTGGCCGACATGCTTGATATGTGATCAACTTGGGGGAGCGAAGGGTTGGGTTCTCTCAACTCAACAGCTGGGAGTTGTGGGTAGTGTCTTCAGACCTCTTGTTGATTCCCCAGCTGGGGGTGGGGGGGGGCATGGGGCTGACGCCTGAAGCGCCAGGCTTGAATGGAATCCTGGGCCATTCCTTCTCATTGCCATAGTGAATCTCAAGCCTCTTGGGAAAGCCTAAGTACGCAAATGAACAGACAGGGTGTCTGCACGGCTCTGCCCCTCTCTGTACTCGGGGAGGCAGGTCCAGCAGAATGCATGGAGCCCCCAGGAAAAGGCGGTACAGCTACTGATTCCATTTTAGGCTCTGAAAGTACCTCCCAACTGGATTCCTTTGTTGTGGTGAGGGCCATTCCTCTTGGCCTCTCGTGCCTGGGGCACATTCCTAACAGGAAGACCACACTCTCCCCCGCCCCCCCCCCCACAGGCTCACAATCTCACTCTCTCTCTCTCTCAGGCACACACCCTCAACTCACAGCACAGACACGCTTGGAGACACGCTCCGGCGCTCACAGGAACACGCGCGCGCGCACCCACCTCCCTGCAGATAAAAGGGGGATTCGTCACAGTTGGACCTCATGTTTTTCACTCTGGGGAAGTGGCCCACACAGGTGGAAGCAGCAGCTTATACAGGTCTGTGACGGATGTCTGTTTCTACCCCAGTCCGTGTGCCCAAGGGCATAACATAAAGGGACCTCTGACAACCACGCAGACACAGGTCACTGGCTCTCCTCTGGCAAGAGACTCTTCCAACCCCAACCCTCAGGGTACCTTTTCGCTCGCCGCCCTGCACACGGGGGGGGGGGGGGCGGGGGGGGGCATGTCTTCTCCCAAGCCTGTGTCGGAGCAGCCCAGCGCCTCGTTCTGCCTAGGGCAGGAAGTGGATAGTGATTCTGTCCCACCTGTAGAAAGCAACAAGACCCCCGCCGGCTCCGCCACACGCCCCCCCCCCCCCACCCCCGGCAAAGCTCCCCGCACCTCTGCAACCTGCCACATTCCTCTCCAAGTCCCTAGTGTCCCTCCGGTCCCTTCCCGCACTTCAGTTCTACCGACCCTGGCTGACAGACAGCAGGGTGGACACAGAACCTGCTCACTTGGGAGACTCACCCCACTGAAAGCGGGGGCTTGGGGGAGGGGAAGAAAGAACACGCACCTGAGAGGTTCTGTTTCTTGAACTTGGAGCCGAGCGCTGCGCTTCGGCCCCAAACGGCCCCGGCCACGGCACCGGCCCCGCGCGGGGTCCGATGGGGCGCGCGGACGCCCCCGCGGACGCCCCCACGCACGCACGCCACGCACGCACGCACGCACGCCCCCACGCGCGCCTCTGGGGCTCACGCGGAAAGAGCTCCAGAGGGACGCGATCGTGGGAAGGCTACGACGTCCAGCAGCCCTCCCGAGGTGGCCTGTGCCCGCACCGTCTGACCTGGGGCGCGCGCGAGCCCTTGGCCGACCTCAAGTCCAAGGGGTCGTTCCGGACTCTCTGGGCTGCCCGGACACCCAAGCAGGGTCACGGACAGTGAGCTGCCCCTCCAGCCCGGCTGGAAGCCCAGCCTCTCCATTCTCCCCCGACTGCCAGCTTCCCGAGGAGTTCGGTTCTGACTAAAAAGCCAAGGCCCCGAGCACCCTCTAAGTGCAAGCAGGAGCCTCGCGAGACCACGAAAGAGACAGAGACAGAGAGACCGACAGGGAGGGACGGAGAGAGAGATGACCCGCACGGGGAAGGAAGGGCCGGCTTCCGAGAGAGGTGAGCTGCCGCGATCTTCGGGGACGGGGGCCACGCCAAGGGAGGGTCACCCAGGTGAACCCTAATTCGGGTGGAAGGCCAGCTCGCCAAACAGAGACCCCGGCACGCGCCGCACCGCCCCTCCCCGGCCCCCTTAAAGGGATCCACAGGGCGCCCATCTCGGGAAACCCTGCCGCAGTGTGCGTCTGTGCCCCAGGGACCGCTCGGCCCACAAGGACCTCACCTCCGGGGTCACCCCATCGAGGCCCACCTCTCCCCACTGGGTGTCAACGCTAGGCCAGCGAAGCCCTGCTCCTCGGGCTCGGGTCCAGCGTGCCCCGGTTCCTGTCCTCTGGCTAGGCACCCCAGAGCGCAAGCAGGGCGCTCTGCGGTTCCGGGGGCCCATCGTCTGCAGGTGCCTCTCTTGGACACCACCGGGGCTCTCGGGCAAGGGACAGGGAACCAAGGAGATCTCCAGGACGTCACCACCGTGCCCCTGGGCTTTGGCCAAGAAGGAGGGGAGGGCACAGCGAGAGTCTGTGCCCCAAAAGAGCTTTCCTGAAGCTGACATGTGTGAGGAGAAGGGGCAACTGGCTGCCTTGGGCCCTGGGTGCTGCGTGTTGGGGGGGGGGGCGGGGGCAGGGAGGGGAGGCGGCGGGGACGTGGATGCATGTGGATGCTTAGGGACTCCCGTGGCTGGCTGGTTGTGGCTGCGCCTGGAGGGGAAGGCAGGACCCCCCCCCCCCCGGACCTTCCTGCACACGCGGGTATCGGGACGGCCGGGGTCTCTACGTAACGTAACGGCGGGTACTGTGATCCGCAGTATGAGCCCCCTTCGCGGCATAGACAGACGGGTGCCTGAGTGTTGGTGCATCTGGGCAAAGGGGCCCGGGGGCTTGCTGCCCAGCGGACCAGGCTCCGCTCCCCCGAGCCGCAGAAGCAGAAGCCAAGATGCTGCCACAAAGTGGCCCAGACCTGGGCGCCGCCATCTTGGAGCCAGGGTGGACACGGCCTGGCCTTTTTTCTTGGGCAAAGGGCGGAGGGAGAGGACCTGGGGGAAGGGCGCGTGGGCATCCGCGGTGCAACACTGCCATCAAGCGGAACTCGTTGGCCATCCCGTGAAGCCCCGTGCGGTGGCTTCCCTGGGAGTGGAGTGGGGAGTCCCAGGCAGGAGCGAAGATGGGTCCTCCCTCCAACCCCCCACCTGGCCCCTGGTGCGGAGCTCCCGCCGACGACCTGGGAGACTCCAGAGACGGGGAGCGGGACAGAACGCCCGGTCCGGCTCCCCTGCGGGTCACGGACCCTGGTGGCCGCCATGTCTGGGCGGGACCAGAGCCCTGGAAGCCACCCAGAAGGGGCCAGAGGCGCCGGGCCTTTGGCCCCTGCTCCTGTGGCCGCGTGCCCCTTCCCCTGGGAGCAGGAGCAAGATCGGCCCGGGGGTGGGGGGGGGGGTGAGGGCACTAGGACTGGGCCCGGAGGAGACGGGGTGCTTGGAGGGGGTGGCGGGCTGGAAGCCCGGCCCCAAGGACCGCGCGTGCACTTGGAGGGCCCCTGCCTGTTGGCCGTGGCACCCTGATGTCCCTGTGTCGGATTCTGAGGCTCAGGTGTGGGGCCCCTCGCATCCGGTGTCCAGGGCCTTGAGGTGGTCTCGGGGGGGTGGGGAATGTGCAGGTAGTTTCCGTGGGCGGGGGAGGAGCGCAGTCCAGAAGACAGGGCGACCCTGCTGCAGAAGTGGCAGCAGACCCCTCCTTCCTCGCTTCTGAGCTCCACTGGCCCCCCCACCCCGGCCCCCGACACCACCCCCTGATTCAGACCCGGGCCCAGGATGCGGCTGCCCGACACAGAGGGGGCAGCTGCAGCGCAAACTCCCGGGGAAACGGGGTCTCCGGTGGGCCCCGGCCCCACTCATCAGGCACTGGAGTCTCTCGCTCGGAGACGGAGCCCTCTCCCACGAGGCCTCTGCATGGACACGCTTGGCTTTCTGGTCCCCCTGGTTTCAGCTTCCCACGAGAGAGTTCAGGGCAATGGCAAGGGGTGGCCTCTGTCTCTGCGTCCGGATGCCAGGCTCGTGGCACGGCTGGTCATCAAAGGACCAGTGTGGAGAGCCTGCCAACAACAGGACCGGGCACCTGTGGACGGACCGAGGCCCCTTCTGTCCCGCCCCGGGACTCCCCACTTCACTCGCAGGCCTCTCCTCCAGAGGAAGCCACGGCCAGGGACTGGCGGGATGGCCAGCGAGTTCCGCTTGATGGCAGTGTTGCACCACGGATGCCCACGCGCCCTTCCCCCAGGTCCTCTCCCTCCGCCCTTTGCCCAAGAAAAAAGGGCCCGGCCCTGTCCACCCTCGCTCCAACATGGCGGCGCCCAGGTCTCTGCCACCTGGGGGAGCTCTCCAGCAACTCAGGCTCCGGGGAGCAGCCCTGTCCCCTGTGGCTGCGCGAAGCCTGCTTTCGGGACCCAAAGGCCGGGGCCAGGCTCATCGAGACCGCCCGAGGCTCCCGGCAGTGGCCCCGAACCTCTCCGGGACTCCGGCGGGGCCCCTGGAGGTCTGCAGGAGGCCTCGGGAGACACACTGGTCGCAGACCCAGAGCCCGAGCCACCCCTACCTAGCCGGTCGGTGCCCGACGGGGGCGGCGCCACGCGCCCCCGGGCATCCTGGGGTGAGCCTCCCCGACGCGCCAGCCTGACACGACCACGAGGCCTCTGGCAGCCAGATACCAGGGTCCGCGCCGGCCCACGGGCAGGAGCCGTGGGGACGACCCCGGCGTCCACCTCCCGCAGCCAGGGGACGGACGGGTCCCGGGCACCAGGCCCTCACCCACCCGGCGCCCCCGGGATTCAGGCGTGGACGGTAGCACACACGGGTCACTGTGGACGGCCGCCTGGAGCCGCGCCGCAGACGCCAAAGCGGCCTCGCGCCGGGCCCAGGCTCCATCCCTGGACAGCTCCCTCGGGAGGGAAGGCCAGGCGTGGGCCACAACGCCCAGCTGCGCCCACGTTCCCCGGGACCCGTGCTTTTTCTGGCCCGGTGGTACCAGGCCAACGCACGGGGCCGGTGGTCTGCTCTCCCGTTCGCCAGTCCATAACCTAGGATCACCACCTGACCCCAGACCTCACAAGGGCAACGCGGACGACCGGCCTCTCGTGCCTGGGGCACATTCCTAACAGGAAGACCACACTCTCCCCCGCCCCCCCCCCCACCACAGGCTCACAATCTCACTCACTCTCTCTCTCAGGCACACACCCTCAACTCACAGCACAGACACGCTTGGAAACACGCTCCGGCGCTCACAGGAACACGCGCGCGCGCACCCACCTCCCTGCAGATAAATGGGGAATTCGTCACAGTTGGACCTCATGCTTTTCATTCACTCTGGGGAAGTGGCCCACACAGGTGGAAGCAGCAGCTTATACAGGTCTATGACGGATGTCTGTTTCTACCCCAGTCCGTGTGCCCAAGGGCATAAAGGGACCTCTGACAACCACGCAGACACAGGTCACTGGCTCTCCTCTGGCAAGAGACTCTTCCAACCCCAACCCTCAGGGTACCTTTTCGCTCGCCGCCCTGCACACGGGGGGCGGGGGGGGGGGGGGGCACGTCTTCTCCCAAGCCTGTGTCGGAGCAGCCCAGCGCCTCGTTCTGCCTAGGGCAGCAAGTGGATAGTGATTCTGTCCCACCTGTAGAAAGCAACAAGACCCCCGCCGGCTCCGCCACACGCCCCCCCCCTCCACCCCCGGCAAAGCTCCCCGCACCTCTGCAACCTGCCACATTCCTCTCCAAGTCCCTAGTGTCCTTCCGGTCCCTTCCCGCACTTCAGTTCTACCGACCCTGGCTGACAGACAGCAGGGTGGACACAGAACCTGCTCACTTGGGAGACTCACCCCTCTGAAAGCGGGGGCTTGGGGGAGGGGAAGAAAGAACACGCACCTGAGAGGTTCTGTTTCTTGAACTTGGAGCCGAGCGCTCCGCTTCGGCCCCAAACGGCCCCGGCCACGGCACCGGCCCCGCGCGGGGTCCGATGGGGCGCGCGGACGCCCCCGCGGACGCCCCCACGCACGCACCCACGCACGCACGCACGCACGACCCCACGCGCGCCTCTGGGGCTCACGCGGAAAGAGCTCCAGAGGGACGCGATCGTGGGAAGGCTACGAACGTCCAGCAGCCCTCCCGAGGTGGCCTGTGCCCGCACCGTCTGACCTGGGGCGCGCGCGAGCCCTTGGCCGACCTCAAGTCCAAGGGGTCGTTCCGGACTCTCTGGGCTGCCCGGACACCCAAGCAGGGTCACGGACAGTGAGCTGCCCCTCCAGCCCGGCTGGAAGCCCAGCCTCTCCATTCTCCCCCGACTGCCAGCTTCCCGAGGAGTTCGGTTCTGACTAAAAAGCCAAGGCCCCGAGCACCCTCTAAGTGCAAGCAGGAGCCTCGCGAGACCACGAAAGAGACAGAGACAGAGAGACAGAGAGACCGACAGGGAGGGACAGAGAGAGAGATGACCCGCACGGGGAAGGAAGGGCCGGCTTCCGAGAGAGGTGAGCTGCCGCGATCTTCGGGGACGGGGGCCACGCCAAGGGAGGGTCACCCAGGTGAACCCTAAATCGGGTGGAAGGCCAGCTCGCCAAACAGAGACCCCGGCACGCGCCGCACCGCCCCCCCCGGCCCCCTTAAAGGGATCCACAGGGCGCCCATCTCGGGAAACCCTGCCGCAGTGTGCGTCTGTGCCCCAGGGACCGCTCGGCCCACAAGGACCTCACCTCCGGGGTCACCCCATCGAGGCCCACCTCTCCCCACTGGGTGTCAACGCTAGGCCAGCGAAGCCCTGCTCCTCGGGCTCGGGTCCAGCGTGCCCCGGTTCCTGTCCTCTGGGTAGGCACCCCAGAGCGCAAGCAGGGCGCTCTGCGGTTCCGGGGGGCCCATCGTCTGCAGGTGCCTCTCTTGGACACCACCGGGGCTCTCGGGCAAGGGACAGGGAACCAAGGAGATGTCCAGGACGTCACCACCGTGCCCCTGGGCTTTGGCCAAGAAGGAGGGGAGGGCACAGCGAGAGTCTGTGCCCCAAAAGAGCTTTCCTGAAGCTGACGTGTGTGAGGAGAAGGGGCGACTGGCTGCCTTGGGCCCTGGGTGCTGCGTGTTGGGGGGGGGGGCGGGGGCAGAGAGGGGAGGCGGCGGGGACGTGGATGCATGTGGATGCTTAGGGACTCCCGTGGCTGGCTGGTTGTGGCTGCGCCTGGAGGGGAAGGCAGGACCCCCCCCCCCCCCGGACCTTCCTGCACACGCGGGTATCGGGACGGCCGGGGTCTCCGCGTAACGTAACGGCGGGTACTGTGATCCGCAGTATGAGCCCCCTTCGCGGCATACACAGACGGGTGCCTGAGTGTTGGTGCATCTGGGCAAAGGGGCCCGGGGGCTTGCTGCCCAGCCGACCAGGCTCCGCTCCCCCGAGCCGCAGAAGCAGAAGCCAAGATGCTGCCACGAAGTGGCCCAGACCTGGGCGCCGCCATCTTGGAGCCAGGGTGGACACGGCCTGGCCTTTTTTCTTGGGCAAAGGGCGGAGGGAGAGGACCTGGGGGGAAGGGCGCGTGGGCATCCGCGGTGCAACACTGCCATCAAGCGGAACTCGTTGGCCATCCCGTGAAGCCCCGTGCGGTGGCTTCCCTGGGAGTGGAGTGGGGAGTCCCAGGCAGGAGCGAAGATGGGTCCTCCCTCCAACCCCCCACCTGGCCCCTGGTGCGGAGCTCCCGCCGACGACCTGGGAGGCTCCAGAGACGGGGAGCGGGACAGAACGCCCGGTCCGGCTCCCCTGCGGGTCACGGACCCTGGTGGCCGCCATGTCTGGGCGGGACCAGAGCCCTGGAAGCCACCCAGAAGGGGCCAGAGGCGCCGGGCCTTTGGCCCCTGCTCCTGTGGCCGCGTGCCCCTTCCCCTGGGAGCAGGAGCAAGATCGGCCCGGGGGTGGGGGGGGGGGTGAGGGCACTAGGACTGGGCCCGGAGGAGACGGGGTGCTTGGAGGGGGTGGCGGGCTGGAAGCCCGGCCCCAAGGACCGCGCGTGCACTTGGAGGGCCCCTGCCTGTTGGCCGTGGCACCCTGATGTCCCTGTGTCGGATTCTGAGGCTCAGGTGTGGGGCCCCTCGCATCCGGTGTCCAGGGCCTTGAGGTGGTCTCGGGGGGGTGGGGAATGTGCAGGTAGTTTCCGTGGGCGGGGGAGGAGCGCAGTCCAGAAGACAGGGCGACCCTGCTGCAGAAGTGGCAGCAGACCCCTCCTTCCTCGCTTCTGAGCTCCACTGGCCCCCCCACCCCGGCCCCCGACACCACCCCCTGATTCAGACCCGGGCCCAGGATGCGGCTGCCCGACACAGAGGGGGCAGCTGCAGCGCAAACTCCCGGGGAAACGGGGTCTCCGGTGGGCCCCGGCCCCACTCATCAGGCACTGGAGTCTCG